>CM062813.1:1061029726-1062229726 GCA_031772625.1 Pinus tabuliformis | reverse complement strand
GTGGCTTTATGGTTATTGGAAAAGTTGTTTTCGTCACCCAATCCACCAATTTTTTTACCAAGGATGCTTGAGCATTTCACGGCTGAATAAAAGACAAATTCAGACGAGTTGCTTTGTCTATAAACACTGGAAGTTTGCTAACTCCTGTCTTGATTGTTTATCGAAATAGTTTACAATTCTCCCAACCATTGGCTCCCTGAAAGAAGGTTTTAAATGTAACAACCCTGTCATTGTGTCTAGTGATTCTGAAGCTTTAGTTGACTTATTTTGGGACGTTTTTGAGAACTGCGTTGTTGAAGGTTGTCTAAGAAAAGTGTGCGAGTGGCTAAAGAGCTTGCGTGTAGGGGTTTTAATTCATTTTCAATCTGGTTGAGTCATTTAGCCTATGTTGTAGTGCCTTCCACCTTCCATGAGCCTGACCTAACTGAAACATGTGCAAAGTTATATGACCCATCGAGATGCACTTTAGTTTCTGCAGAGGCTTCTAGGTCTTGAATTTTGTTGCTATGGTCAGTCTCCATAATATTCTTTTGT
The DNA here is from genome assembly GCA_031772625.1 of Pinus tabuliformis. Taxonomy (NCBI): domain Eukaryota; kingdom Viridiplantae; phylum Streptophyta; class Pinopsida; order Pinales; family Pinaceae; genus Pinus; species Pinus tabuliformis. The sequence goes on along the minus strand of CM062813.1, from coordinate 1,062,229,192 downwards.
ATTTGTAATATATTGAAATATGAATTATATTTGCAAAAGAAAATTTATATGAAGCATGTTTTTCATGCTTTCAAGAAAAAGAAATTATTTATTTGAATGCTCTTTAAGAGCGGGAAAATTTAAATTTAAATTCGTATTTTGCCTCCTCAAAGACCAAGTCGGCCCTCCAAGGATCAAGTCAGCCTGCCCAAGAGACGTGCCCCTTCGCATGGACGAACAACTATAAATTGAGCCTATTCACTCTCCAAAAAGACACCAATTCGGATGATCTGATCTGAGGCAGAGTGCAAGGTTCCCGAGGTTACCTATCTGTGGAACAGTGCGCAATTCTGAGACACATACTCTGTGAAACTGTGCTTAATTCTGAGGCACATACTCTGTGGAACAGTGCACATTTTCTGAGGCATATAGCTCCTGTTTCAGTGGGGATCTGAGGCCTGTTTCAGTGCGGATCTGAGGTCTGTTTGATTGCGGATCTCTATGGTACAAGTGTGAAGGGTCTGAGGTTTATTACAGAACTAAGGCATCATTTCTATGTCATACATTTGGGATATAGTGCACATTCTGAAGCAGAGGAAGAGGATGTGTTTTGGCCTCTCTTGGAGTCCCTTTATCTCTGTGGCATAATGCGAGTTTGAGGCAGACTTGGAGGACATTTCATGACCTTGTTGCAGAACTTTTGTGGACAGAATTGTGGAGGGATGACTTGGTCTTTGGAGGTTGGTCATCTTGTTGACTTTGATGTATCTCTTGTTGCATTGATTCTCCAAGGAAAAAGTTGGCTGGGTTTTCCCCCTTTGTGGGTTTTCTTAGGGAAAAACTTTATGCTCTGTGTGGCTGTCTCTTTACTATATGGTTGATGTCTTCTGTGTAATTATTGAATGATGGAACTAATGAATAAAAATGTAAAAATATCATTAACATCAAAGGTAATTATCAGCTAAGAAGACTCCTTAAATTTCAACTTGGCTTCAGAGCAAGGTTAGAAGCAACCCTAAAAGAGAAGTCTAAAGTTGCAACGGTCAACATGATTGCCAGTGTTATTGCAGAGGACCTCAGAACCTATCTCATAAGACTAAGAATCATTAGTGAGAAGGCTGCAGATCCAATAACAGTCTCTGCTCTAGTATTAATGACAGAGAAGCCCTGCAAAGTCTATGAAGTCTAGAAAGTACAGTGGATCTTATCTTTATAATGTAAATTGAAGAAGGCTGAAATCCTCTGTTCTAAGAGGCCGAAAATTCGCAAGACCAGGAGAACGAAAATCCTGTGGCATGCCTTAGTATCTCAAGTGGTCTGAAAATTCCATAGTGCTATCTCTGTTCCTGAGAAGCAAAGTAAAAGAAACATATTTTTGATATCTATCTAAATGAAGGTACGATTGAGCCGAAAGGCTCATTCTGTAGCCCAATGTGAAGGCGATGTGTAAGTATGCCCATGCTCAACTTGGATTTAACATGTGTCCTCTTAAAATAAAAATAAAATATTCTCTAAATAGAAAAAGAATGACGGCCATAATAAAAAAGAAAAAGGAAAATGTTATGCATGTTTAATTAGTCGTCTATATGGCCTAATATAATTTCATGTAAAGTAATTAGAAGTAACTCAGTCCCAGCTGTACACGGGATTCTCTGTCAATCAATTCCCACTTTTTGTCATCATAATGTATCAATGTCATATCTAAATCCTGCTGAAATGGCTCTCCAAGGAGATTCTTCATCCTACCACATAGCTAGTCATGCTGGCAACATCATACTCAACCTTGGTCATGCTACGGACCTCTCATCCAATATATCATGGCAGATCTCATACTAAGGCAACATCCAAATGTTCTCATCTATAATAATCCCAAACATCATCAGTGCATCCATGCAGTCACATGTCAAAAATAGATCAACCCATGCAAATGTCTTGAAGGATGCTTGGCAGAAACTCAATGTGTATGAAGCGGCTCGATCATGAATTCATTCAGGTTCTGTGAACATCATGTATATATACAGGCGGGTGTTCAAAACGGAACATCAATGCTTCAATCAATTATTGATTGCCAAGATGAGTTCAACAATATTTCTTCACAACATCATGAAATTCAATCGAGTGTCCACAAATTTGCATTTGCAAATAGCTTCACAATATAGATTATCTTTTCCTAACTTCAGAAATCGATTCATCATGCCATGATTCATCATTTTGAGCTTCAGACAACATATAAAACCAAATTCAAAATCAAATTCATACCTTGGAACACTTCTGAAGTAGAGATTTGGATCAACACATCTTCTTGACTTCACCAGATAAATGTCAATGTGAACATATTTGTATCAAGGAGCTTGCTTCATACAATGCTCTCTACAAACATAACACTTTACCAAAGCAATATGCTTAGCCTTACATGAATCATTGCTTGTCAGATCAAAGCTAATATCAAACTCATCAAAATCATTTGTATCAAATATTTAGACCATGTAACAGGTAGAGCTCTCATCAAGTCATGAATTCATCTATAGTTGTCATAAGCAATATCAATCCAAATTTCATCAAGTCATCCTCATGATCATAATATAAGTCGATAGATGCAAATGTATACACTAAGAATAAGTTATGTAGGATCCATCCATTCATTGTCAGATTACTTCACACTAAATCACAACTATCAATACCTTAGCTAATGTGCTAGGAACAAGGAGGCCAATACAAAACCATTAGCAAATACCAATATTAGTCACTGAAAGTCACCATGCCCACATAGCATTGTCATCAAGGAAAATCATCAGTGGTCAAATCAAATCATTAGTCATCAAGTCAAATCCCAAATTTTCTATCATAGTGAGATCTATAGAACATATCTCAACATCAAGTCAAAGTTCTAAGTCATTATCAAGCATCATGTCAAAACTCCAAACAATGCTCATCTATATTAAATAGCCAAATCATGTAAAACTCTTTTAGCACAAACTTCAAACATAATGACATATATATGCATGTCTCGGTCACCTGCAAACACAAGTTTAGTATATATATTCATATTATAGTAAACATTCAAACTTTCCTACTCACAAATCTTTATGTTGTCTGCTCCACATCTGTAGCACTGGCATCCTTTAGGTGAACATTCGATTTCATGTTCAAAACTTTATTTTTGTGTCCTATAGGCATAGTCTCACCCACAGGTCTTCCCTGCAAGTGGTTTCGAAAATACAGTCGCACTCTTGACCTTACTTATGTGCCGCTAAAGGCTACAATCACACTTGTAACCTTGATTCCATGTGGTTGAGGCTTAGAGTGAGGGAAAACCCTCTCTCCTTAGATCAAACTTTGTTGCAGATCTACAATGTCAGATATTTGTCTATTCAAGTCCATAAATCATACTTTAACAGTAAAGAGTATATAATGAAAATTTCAATAGGAGAAGGGATCTCATGGAGAGGTTCTCCCTCTGAATGAGAATCCACTTCAGTCATCTTTATTCATGCCATCAACCTATCTAGAATGTTGTCATGCATGAATGGATCAGTTTGATCATAAAATCATACTATATCCACATATTAATCATGGTCAAATGTGTTATCATCAGCTACTTCATCATGACATCAATTTGTCATCAAGGGTTAGTGTCAAAGAGATAATAAGAGTAGACTTCAAGAATCATGATCACATGCATTACTTCTTTGTCACATAACTCAATCCATCAAGTTAGGGAATTCAATTTTATCATATGCCATAATTACTAAACACATCAAAACATAACCATGGTCAACAAAAGATCCTGAGTATCAGTCTCATAGTTATACTTCTATCATCATGGCTGCCATGCATTTCACAAACAAATAATGTCAAGTTACCATCTACTAGAATCAAGGTGCTAACCTTCTTTATGGGATCAAGATATCCAAAATGATAGATGTTAACCAAACATCAAGTATGCCACTATATCAAAGATCAACATTAAGTAGCCTCATAGAATCAAGAAGTTCATTATGTAAGAAGGTAAGATACTTGTTCAATATCAAGTGCACCATTTCATCATAAGAACCATGAATCCAAATTACTTTCATATGCATGCATGAACCATTTGAGAAAGAAACATTCTCATCATACCTTAGGGCTTGCTAATATTACAACTGAAACATAACATTGAAACAATATACCATGCATACCTTGTAGTATTCAAATACCTGTGCACCTTTTCATTTGACATAGGCAGCGTGTAGCACTTAGTCATCTTTTCATCAGGTGCCTTAGTCATCTTTTCATCAGATGCCTCTTTACCTTTTTCAGCTCTAGCTTTTCTTTCATGCATCTAAAATGATCCTCTTATTACATCTCATCAAGGAGGTTAGAAACATAGAAATACTCAAATATACATGCAGGAAGTATAAGTAATGATCAAAACAATAATCAAATCTATAAGTCTAGACAAAAGTAAAGACATAAAGGAGCATCATAAGTCAATAAATACTTATCTTCAATGAGAGGTGATCCTCTCCCTCTTGAACCAACTTTCAAGAGCCATCATTGTCCATTGTCCACATAATAATGTTTTCTTCAATCAACTTTATCAACTACCAGACCTACTAGAGACTATCCCATATAGGGCTTCATCAAATATGTCACAAGTGCTTGAGCATCTTCACATTGACCATGCAATGTTTCATATCTCAAACCTTTGCCATAAACTAGGGTTTCTCTCAAACCCATCAAACCCTAATACACAAATTGCCTAAGGTTATCTTCAAACCCTAGAATTCTTTTAGGTCTCCTCCATCTTCTCTTGCTTCCATCAAAGGTGTCTCCATTGGGGTGATCTCCATGACTTTTTCTTCAGCCCAACTCTGATACCATGCTAATTTTTCATAGGGCTATATTGTTCTTTGCTTTGATAATTGCATTTCTTTATTAACACATTAAGTTCACCCCATAACATCATAACATTATTCAGATTTACATCATTATTTATCATCATATGCAACTATGTAGAAAGAACAATATCATCATCATAAATGTAGCGGAACATAAAGGAACAATAAAAGAAAAACATTCACACATAGAGACACCAGGATTGGTCGGAGACCGAGGGAAAACCCACTATGGGGAAAACAACTACAACGTCCATGAAATGAATGCGACAATATATATACTCAAAACCCTGATTCTAAAGTCTATAATGAACTATCACTGTCTGCGGTCAACAACCGAACACTGTGGTCATTGAGCGAAATCTTTAGAAGACTGAGATTTCATCTTTTAGTTCCTGGTCACACATAGGAGGAGATATGTGAGCGACTATGGAAGCTTAGTTGCTCCCTTAAGCCCGACAAGCGAGCAACTGGGGTCAGATTTGGACTACGAAAACCCTAACTCCCAGTCACATGCATAGTGAGTTGCCCGTGCGAATAGAAGGCTCTAGTCGCACGCATGAGCCTCTGAGAGAGCGACTGTAGTCGGGATACTTTTGTGTTGTGCCTGCAACTGTGGCCCAAAACCGTAGATATGAAATGTGAGCTTCAAACCCTGCAATTTCACCTCAGAGCAAACCTGATCTTCTGCAGACGAGCCTTAGCCTTGTGCGACAAGTAGAGAAGCTACAAGAGGTTCTTTTGGAAGAAAATGAATTCTAAGGCCTTCAAAGAGTTGTTCATGATTATAAATCCCATACATTAGCTTGTGATCATTAACCTACATCCATCCTCTTGAAAGTGTTGGTTGTTCATATTTTCTAGAAGTTTTCTTTTGGTTTTGAATTTTTAAAACCATGCTACCATCCTTGGAATGGTTGTTCAAGCTGTATCCTGCAAAAAGTTTGAACTTTCTATCGTAGCTATCATAAATTCAGGGAACAATCTGAGTATTTGTTGAGTACTTCTTGGGAAACTTATTCTCATCATAATTTGTATAAATATTTGTTGAGCAAGACACTCATTCTACAATCCAATGTGAAGGCGATGTGTAAGTAGGTACGTGCTCAACTTGGAGTTGAAATGTGTCCCTCTTAAAATAAAAATAAAATATTCTCTAAATAGAAAATAAATATTGGCTATAATAATGAAAAATAATAATAATATGTATGTTTAATTAATTCTCTCAAAAGTACAATTTAAACAATGAAAAATTACACATTATTTTTTGTACTTGAGGAAATTTTATCCCTCTCGGCTTATGTTAAATCCGTGCATAAGATGGATCTATATGTTGTTTCAATCCAACCATCAATCTATAGTTGACTTTTATTTATTGTAAAAATCGACGTGTCGAAATTCGATGTTTGAATTGCATTTCCATGGAGGGTTTTATAATTGCAATGCTTGCAGTAGTCACGACAACATTTTCTATGGGCATTGATTCAAAATCATTCATTGTAAGATTTAACATAAGTTCTGGTTTGTTGCACTTCATGCAGTTATATTTCGGTCCAAAGAATTAGAGTAATGTGGCAGAGTATAAGAATTGACACCTGTTTGATTGGACACTGAACTAGAACCACAACCTTCTACCACCTTCTACCATGTTTGGAAGAGTAGAAAGATGGCTCACATTTAATATTGATTTTGAAAAGCATGGCCCAAACCCAAGAGGGTAGTCTATTTTCATATCTAAATTCACTTCTTGTACTTTCGCAAGTTAACATGATGCTTCTATATGCTTTAACTTCCTCAAGTCCGTTATTGAAACCCTCCTTTTATCATAGATAATTTATGACTATGAAGGTATTGACGACATATTTCTCTTTAACCAACTCCAAATATAATAATTCAAGGGTTCAATGAAAACTTCTTGCCATGCAAATTGCATACAAGATGAATGTAATTCATTATATGTAGTTGAAAATGATCCATAATAAATGTTTTCTTTCCCAAGAGTTCCCATCAATCCACACGAATCTATCCTATTTTGATACGTACTGCAACTCACGTGATCCTTTGTATAAAAAATTGGAACTATAGCAGGGCCCATTCTAACAAATTCAAGTAGAATGTACAAATTTCTTCCATTGTTATGCCCAATCATTTTCTCTTCGTGGGTATACTATTTTTCAATAGCTTTCCACCTTCTTGATTCAATTTTGTACATCATTGTTAATTTTTTGAGTCTAAGAATTGAATACTATCACAAATTATCTCATCATCTAAAACAACTTGATGAGCTATCCTTATGCACCCTAAATGTAATTCTTATTAGAATTTTTCAACGGTTTTAGCTAAAATATTCTTTAAAAAATACCTTCATTAGTATCTCTCTATCTCTAAAAGGCTTATCCCACCACTTTTTGGCAGTGTAAGTAGAAACTCAAAAGCACGAGACCCAAAATTCTCATTGGTATGACAGACCTCTAATGTACTGTCAATATATCCCATTGAATGCCAGTTAGAGAGTTGTGAGAAAGTGAATAGACTACTCAATCTACCATCCATTCCCTCATCAAAGGATGCCATCAGGCCTCATCAAAGCATGTCATCAGATGGCTACTAGCTTCTCTACTTGCATCTTGGATGCAAACCTCTCTCTCCCGCAGGGTAGTAATCAGTGAAATGTTACTATTAGTTTTTGCACAACACTCTTTATGTGAATTTGAAAAAGACTCATATAGGACACCAACATTCATATGTGGCTTTGACTGCATTTCTGATGTGCCAGAGCAGGAAAAAGAATGGCTTTGAGATGCATTACTTGACCAATGCCCCAATGGTAACATTTGGCTAGATAAAGAAGATAAATTTTGGACATAATGAGCCTAAATCAAAGTTGTATTTTGCCCACTTGCACTTGACAGTTCTGTGTTTGCACAATAGAATAGGGATTTTAGTTATACAGGTTCACCTGGAAGGCTCGAGTCACATGCATGAGCCTCTGAGAAAATGACTGTAGTCAAGATACTTTTGTCTTGTGCCTGGGATTGTGGCCCAAAACCCTAGATCTGAAATGTGAGCTTTAGACCTTGAAATTTCACCACAAAGCATATCTGATCCTCTGTGGATGAGCCCCAGACCTATGCGAGCCAAAAACAAGATAGAAGAGTGTCTCATGATTATATCCAAATGAGGTAGAAGTCACTTGTATTTATAGCCTTCCAAGGTGGTTGTTGGGAGCGGGATCCCCCAAGGGCAGTTTTGGGGCTAAAAGCCCATGTTTAAGTCAAATTTTTGTAATATTATTGTAAAGACTCCGCATTTTATGGTCGCGGAGCGCGAAGGTGTTATGTGTCACAAAGGGTAGTCCTCCCTTAGTTTTGTAAAGTAAAGTCAGTTGTAAGAGATCTACCCATGGTTCACAGACCATGGGATTGTATAAAAAGAGCTAAGCTCTAAGTAGTTAGGGATAGGAAACAAGAAAGAGAGTAATAGCTTTAGAGAAAGAAGTTTAAGTCTGGGGTTGTACGTAGGTAGAGGCTCTGCAGCTGAGTGCGCAGAGGCCTAGGGTAGAAGTCCGTAGCTAAGTGCGCGGACCTCTGTAGCTGTGTGCGTAGGGTGAACAGGGTTTGTAACACTTGGAAGATATTAATAAAAGGAGTTATTCTGCAATTTCTGCGTATTTGTTCTGTTGATGGGTTTGGATATTTTGTGTATGAATTTCCTTTATTATGCTTCTATGATGTGCGAACGAATACAATTACATTGAATAATTAAACACAATTACGAATATCTAATTATGCGGTGATAACTTTAAGTATTCGGCTAAATAAGAAAATCACTTAGAGTAATTGAGGAATCTACAGGGCGCACTGCCATAACAACGCGAAAGTACCTGAGCCCTAGAGGAAGATCACTTGCACGAAGGCAGGGATAGAAGAGATCAGCCGACATCACAACCATCTTAGGGTGTGGAAACTTGGTTCCAGAATCCCCCCATACTGCTTCAGGTGAGACTTCAATCTGCGCTCCGTGGGCTGATGCCGAAAGGGCCAGTAGTGTAGGGATTTGTTTGGCTAATTAACATTAAACCTGGGTCAAGCCCCCTCAAGCCAACAAATGGTTTCGTTGTCGGGACTAAAATCTGCATAAGAGATGTGTGATGTCGTATCACTGGAATCTAACTAAGAAGGAGATTGGAGACTGGTTGGATAGAAAGATCCATGAATTCGCGGCACAGGAGAACAAAAACCCACGACTGACAAAGGAACAGTGGTTGGACCGATACCTGTATACAGAGATCCACGAGATCTTTTTTTGCTCTTTCCCTATTGAGCTATACGAGTGGATCGCGAAGCTAGAAGATAGCCAAGGAAGGTGGAAACTTGACGGTCCTATTGTGTGGACCCCAAAGCTAGTGTGAAGGTTGGAAGCATCGGAGGATAAGATCGCCCGCGCTGTCGATCATTAGCTCGATCACGTCATAGGAGGATTTGTGACTGAATTCGCGGTCGACACCTTAGTTAGCTACAGCGAGGCAGAGCGACGATTTTTCAAAGGATCGCGAGGTAAGTACGTAAAATCTTTGAATACTTGGATTAAAATGTTGTTGTGTGATGTTGGGCATGGAATCCCTTCACAACAGGTTTTTGGGGCTCAAAGCCCAAGTTTTGGGTCAAAGATGTCGTAAAACTCCGCGAATTGAGGGCGCAGAGCGCGAAGTGTACAATTGAGTCATAGGGTTGTCTGCCCTAAACATTGTATTGCAAAATAATGTAAAGTCGGCCTACCCATGGTCTACGGACCATGGGATTATATAAATAGAGCGAGGCTCTAAGTTGTAAAGTTAAGTAATCGATGGATAGATGAATAGCGAAGGAATGGTTCGAGCTTAGAGTAAAGTTCTAAGTGTCTTGGGTTGTAGTAGTAGGAAGAGGCTCTGTAGCTGAGTGCGTAGAGGCCTAGTAGAGTCTGCAGCTGAGTGCGCGGACCCCTGCAGCTGAGTGCGCGGACCCCTGCAGCTGAGTGCGCAGGGCGGTGTCAAGTTTGTAAGCAAGATTGAAGATTAATAAAAGAGAATTTGATTCATATTTCTGTGTATTGGTTGTGCATTATTTTCTTTATGGTTGTATTCATTTATGTATTGCGTGCATGGTTATGATTGATGAATATGTTGTAATCTTACACACACAAGTTAAGTAACCGGTTAATTAACAAGGATCTTGGGTATTATCCGAGTCGCGCTCCGAGTAGGGCGCGGAAGCTGCACTATATGTTGCGAAGGGATCCCAAGTGTGCATAGCGACAGGTCAGATCGCGGACCTCTAGAAGCCCATTAGACATCCCTATGGTGCGGAAACTTGGTTCTAGCACCCTCGTATACTACTTCAGGTGAGACCTCAGTCCGCGCTCCGCGGACTGTTGCCGAAAGGTCCAGTCGTACCGGGATTTGCTTGGCTAAATCACCTCTGAACCTGGGTCAAACCCCACTAAGCCAACAAATGGTTCCACTGCCGAGACCGAGATCTGCATAAAGGATGTCTGATGTTGTGCCACTGGAACCCTACAAAGAAAGAAATTGAAGAGTGGTTGGACAAGAAGATTCACGAGTTCACGGCGCAGGAAAGCAGAAATCCACGAGTACCTAAGGAGCAGTGGTTGGATCACTACTTGTACACCGAAATCCATGAATTTTTTTTTGTATCTTTTCCATCTGAGCTGTATGAGTAAAGTTAGCAGACAGCCAGGGAAGGTGTAGGCTCGACAAACCAATAGTGTGGACTCCGGAACTAGTATGTAGACTAGAAGCCTCAGAAGATAAGATAGCACTATCTGTGGATCACTGGATCGACCGGGTAATAGGAGGATTTATCACTGAGTTCGCGGTAGACACGACTGTCAGCGACAGCGAGGCAGAGCGACGTTTTCTCAAGGGACCGCGAGGTAAGTATGTTAAATCTTTGAACACTTGGATTAAGATGCTATTATGTGAAAAGCGGGTTATGTGAATAAATTAATGTTTAGGACTACGTGGAACGAAAAGATCTATAGAAGTAATGAAGAATTAGAAAACAATCCCTTAATTTCATCCTCGCAGGAGAGCGAGGACGAGCTCGTGAAGGTTTCTCCGAGAAGTGCGATTATTTTGATAAGGCAGCGAATTCCGCGTTTACCACCTCCACCCACACTGCCACCCGCTTCACCCCCCTCACCTCCATCTCCACCCACTCCACCTCCGCCACCTCCGCAGTTCAGTATGGCAAGTGCAATCAAACTGCCGGTGTTCAGAGGAGTAGGAAATGAAGACCCGAACCAATTCTGGTTTGTGGTAAGAGCAGTATGGGAAGCACAGGGCGTCGTGGATGATAATATTAAAAAGGTTATGCTGGTGAGCATGCTGCAGGATCACGCATTAACGTGGTATATCAAGCATTCTAATGACCACCCGAACGCAGGAATTGCAGAGATCCAGACCACGTTGAACAGGGAATTTAGCAGGCCAAAGTCAGAGACGCAATCAATCATCAGGTTTAAAGAGATCGCGATGCTCCCGGGCAAGACCCCCTAGGATCTGGACCAAAGGCTGAAGAGTACAATCTGTGAAGCCAATATGACGTTAATGGATGCACCGCATCGTGCATGGTTTTTGGCCTCTCTTACACCATACTTAAGGACGACGTTGTCATAGAAAAAAAATTCCACCTAGGCCGAAGTGTTTGAGATGGCAATGAGGTTGCATGAGACCCCTATACAAGACCCTAGATTGAGAGTCCAATAGATCCACGTGCAGCTACAGAATCTGTGTCTAGAAATGTAGAGTTTGAAACAGGATAGGGCACCTCGGCTAGAGGCGCGCGAGGAAGTATGGTGCATAAAATGCAAAGCCCAGGGCAACGAAATTCGCGAACTACTTGGTAGGAGGAGGGATAATGCCATTAAGACCAGAGGCACAGATGAGGCCGAGCGCGGCGTCTACATTATGGTGTGCGATCTGCTAGATAGGAGGAAAACATACCACGTATAATTGTCACCTATTGCAGAAGTATATGCAGTCATCCCAACAGTTGTTTTGTAATTTCTACAAGTCGGTAGGCCATGACGAACACACCTACCGAAGCTATGAACTAATAATGGATCGGACTCCTGCCTACAGGGTGTAGGCTGAAACACGAGCCCTCGACCCAAATGCAGGGTTGGAGCGCTCTGGGTTTTAGGGGTGCGATCGGGGTCGAGGTGGAATGGGACCAGGAAGGGGTTGCAGCCAGATAATTTGTTACAATTGCGGAGGGCCAAGGAATTATGCCCGTGATTGTACGAACCTGACTAGGATATCATGTTGGTACTATAATCAGTTTGATCATGAGGCGGAAGATTGTCCTTCGCTGATAACGAAGATGCGCGAAAAGGGGGTACTCCAACCCCCTTCGACCCAAAATTTACAAATGATGAGGTCTGAACCACACGAAGAAGACCCAAATGTAAATATGATGCTGAGGAGCGGTGTGACAACGGGAGATGATAAAGGGAAGCAACCAGAAGAAAGCGCGTGGGTTCGCAAGGCTCCTACAAAGGAACTCGAGTTTGATTTAGAACACGCAAAGGAGACATTCATGGAAGCTAAGAAGAGCTTCACGGAGGCCTCCACTTCATGTAGTAAGGATCAACTAGAACCAGGGATGGATCCTTCAATGCTCACTACCTTTCTAGAGACATGCATGAAACTGCTGCACAACAACAAGGCAATCAAAGGATTATAGGAACTTATCACTAGGTGCACGGGGTCAAGAGAACCTCGCGTGGTCCAAAAACTAGGAAAGCATGCATTGCGCACAGGAAGGGAGCTGAGGTTGACTGTGCAAATAGGCGAGTGTGAAATGGATCAGGTAATCCTAGACCCGGGTTCCGACGCAAATGTACTACCAAAGCAAACATAGGAACACATAGGTAGACCAACGTTACAGTGGTCCCCTCTTCAGTTATGAATGGTGAACCAACAAAATATTTTGCCCATGGGAAGATTGCAAGGGGTGACAGTCGATATTGAAGGCACGAGCGCGCATGCGGATTTTGAAGTGATATAGATTGTTGATGACAATAATTTCTATCCCGCGCTACTAGGGATAGACTAGGATACCGATATGAACGGAGTCATAAATTTGAAGCACAAAATGATCTTTGAGAAAAAGTCACTACGCGTAGTAGTACCGCTGGATCCAACCGAAGGAGCGCGATACATTGAACCGGTGCACGACGATGATAGTGATGACGATATCGACTATATCTACAAGATAATTGCACAAGGAGAGGATTGGGTGAATCCAACTATAGATGGAAGGATTTTGTGGGAGTCCGAAATCTCCTGCACTTCATATTCCAACAAAGAGATAAAGCGATGGCAGAATCAGCTGCATGAAGTAACAACACTAAATTGCAACATGATGATTAGGTCATTACGTTGCGTAACAACAGAGGCAAGGGAGCTGCTGACATATGATGGATTTTTAGAGGTGGATGAATTTCTAAGCAAGTTCGAAAGTGCAGTACCAGAGCAGCAGCAGTTTGATGCGCTGAAGTGGGCACTGCGCGCAATAGCCGCACGATGGTGGGGTACGCATCAAGGAACTTTTGAAGATTGGCACGGATGCAGAAGGATGATGCACCTACGGTTTGGAAAACCCCAAGTATGACTAGTAGACAAATATGACGGACGAGATGATCCACACACGCACCTCGCGAAATGGACCAAGGTCTACGGGGAAGAGCCACAGCCTGAATGGGTGCACCTATTCTACCATACCTTGGATGTCATACCCATGAATTGGTATACGGAGACAGAGCTACACCATGGTATGGGCGAATGGGATGTCTTGCGCGAGGGATTCTTGTTAACATTCACCTTTGAAGATTGTTGGTCAGATATTGTGGACGATGCGCTACAAGCAGTGAAAGCCACTATCTTTAAAATACCACAGGAGCCAATGGAAGTACTTCAGCCAGAATGGACGATACAGTTAAGTAGCGCACTGGAGTGTTATAACGTGAATGTTGAGGAGGATGATGAGGACCCACGGAACATTAACATTTCAGAAATAGAAGGCTCTTGCGAGATTCGCGGACCATCACTTGAAGACCCCAACATCACCGCGCCGCTAAAGATGAAGCAGGTCAACATTGGAACGAAGGCAGAACCAAAATACGCAACACTTGGGGACTATTGGGACGATGCCATGGTCGATAAGGTCATTGAGTTACTCCGCGAATACCAAGACCTATTCCTGACCAAAATTACGGACTTAAAAGGGATCGTGGGCTATTTAGGGATGATGAAGATCACCCTGAAATCCGACACGAAGCCAGTTAAGCAGCAGCCTCACTGCTTGAATCCAAAGTATAAAGAAAAGGTTCGCGGCGAATTAGACAAAATTCTCACAGCCGAAATTATTGAACCAATGGAAGAATCCGACTGGGTGAGTCCTATGGTGGTACTGGAGAAAAACAGAAGGGTGAAATAAGAATATGCATAGACCTCAGGAAGCTGAACGATGCCTATGTACATGATCCATTCCCAACACCATTCACAGATGAGTTACTAGAGAACGTTGGCGGTTAGGAAGCATACTCGTTCTTAGATGGGTTCTCAGGGTACCATCAGATCAAGATCGCGTCAGAAGACAGGAGTAAGGCGACCTTCGCAACAGAATGGGGATGCTTTCAATACACTATGATGCCATTTGGACTGATGAATGCGCCAGCTATATTAGCGCACATCGTGGTAGCCACGTTCAAAGAATACATCCACAAATTTTTGGAGGTCTATCTGGATGATTGGACTATTTTTGGTTTAGTTAAGCACCATGTAGCGAGCTTACGTTTGATGTTGGATACTTGCTGCTGACACCAAATTGCGTTGAACCTGAAGAAGTGCACATTCCTCATTCCCTTTGGAAACCTACTGGGACATGTGGTCTGCAAACAAGGACTAATGGTAGACCCTGCGAAGATTGCCATTAACCTCAATTTGGAAGCACCGCGAAGTGTTAAACAATTGCGCGCTACCTTGGGACACACTGGATACTATAGGAAGTTCATCAAAAGGTGTGCCCAAATAACTGTGCCGGTGGAAAAGCTATTGAAAAAAGATGTTACATATTGCTGGAATGATGATTGCATGAAGAGTTTGGATGTTCTAAAGGGGAAACTGGCCTCTGCGCCAATTTTGCTCTTCCCGAAATGGGATGTGGAATTTCATGTACACGTTGATGTGTCGTGTATCGTGTTGGGAGCTGTACTCACACAGGAGGGTGCGGAGGGTGTGGATCACCCGATCGCATTTGCGAGTCGAAGATTGTCCAAAGCAGAAAAGAACTACTCTACCACCGAACGCGAGGGGTTGGAAATGGTGTACGCACTCCAGAAATACCGACACTATTTACTTGGCAGACATTTCAAGATGTATACCAACCATTCTGCGTTGAAATACTTGGTGAACAAGCCTATGTTGGGGGGCACATATGTAGATGGCTCTTACTATTTCAAGAATATGATTTTGAGGTCATAGTCAAGCCGGGACGCTTAAACGCAGGACCAGACCACTTGTCACGAATTGAGACAGGCGAGGAACCAACAAATTTGGAGGGACTACCTCATGCAAAACTCGTTGCAATATGCATCGCGAACGAACACTTCAAAGACATAATCCATTTTCTAACAACAGGGACTGCACCGAAGAAGTACTCAATCCAACAAAAAAAGGAATTGGTGGTGCACACAGTAGACTTTTCTATCATTGCGGGGCACCTCTACAAGATGGGCAACAATGAGGTATTGCGAAGATACATACCTAAATTTGCATGCAGTCAGATCCTCGCGGAAGCACATGGGGGCGCTGCAGGGGGACACTATGCAGGACGGGCAATCGCACAAAAGATTCTTCGCGTAGGGTTATGGTGGTCGACCCTACAACAAGATTCAAAAGCACATTGTAAGGCCTGCAATATATGTCAAAGGACGGGAAAACCATCACGAAGGGACGAGATGCCACTAAATCCCCAAATGACACTGCAGCCATTTGAGAAATGGGAAATCAACTTTGTAGGCCCAATCAAACCTCAGGGAAAGACGAGTGCGTGCTACATCATCACCGTGACAGAGTACCTAACACGATGGGTGGAAGCACAACCAATCAAGGACTGGACAACCGCGACGACTGCAAAGTTTTTGTTCGAAAACGTGTTGACACGATTTGGCTGTCCGAAAATATTAATGAGCGACCGCAGCACACATTTATTGAATGAAACCATCAACGCGCTCATGGAAGAATTCCAGGTTTATCACCAGAAAAGTACACTGTACCACCCACAGGCCAATGGAATAGTAGAAGCATTCAATAAAATACTGGAGACTGCGCTGACCAAAGTATGTAATGCATAGCGGGACCACTGGGACCTATGCGTACCTGCTGTGTTATGGGCGTACAGGACAACATGCAATAAATTGATGGGACAAACACCATTCTGGTTGGTCTATGGTACAGAAGCAGTCATGCCAATGGAATAAATCGTCCCTAGTTTGCGAATAGCAGCACTCACAGGCATGACGGACCGCGAAGCTCTGGAAGAAAGGCTTGCGCAATTAGAGGAGCTCGAGGAAGAACAATTTCTTACCGGATTTCACCAGCAGGTACAAAAGCAGCGTGAAAAAGCCGGGCACAACCGCCATATCAAGTTGCGCACCTTCAAGGTAAACGACTTAGTGCTACTATATGATAGCAAGTTTGAAAATTTTCCAAGAAATTTCAGAATGCACTAGTTGGGACCATATGTGGTAAAAGAGGTCACAGATGGAGGCACGGTCTAGCTAGTCAAAGTTAATGGAGAACCCTTCTCAGGAAAAGTAAACGGTAGTTTCCTGAAGCCCTACATGGGTGGGCTGGCAATCTGACTAACCGACCGAAGCAAAGTCTTCATGACCCGAGGAGCCAGAAAAGGGCGCGGGACTATAAACACAAGCACCAGCAACCGGTACCAAAGAAAGGACATGAGTCAGATACGAATGATGCAGAAGCAACATAAGAGCACATATAGTAGATCCAACGGACTGCAGATCAGTGTGTCGCGGACCTCTGGGAAGTGAAGGAACAGTTGGAGGGGCTCCATGCCAAGATCGCTGCACCAGTAGAGTGACTCAGGACGAGTCACGATGATTGTGTTGGGGGCCTGTTGGGCATGGAATCCCACCACAATAGGTTTTTGGGACTCAAAGCCCAAGTTTTGGGTCAAAGATGTTGTAAAACTCTGCGAATTGCGGACGCAGAGCGCGAAATGTACAATTGAGTCATAGGGTTGTCCGCCCTAAACATTGTATTGTAAAATAATGTAAAGTTGGCCTACCCATGGTCCGTAGACCATGGGATTTCATAAATAGAGCGAGGCTCTAAGTTGTAAAGTTAAGTAATCGATGGATAGATGAATAGCGAAGGAATGGTTCAAGCTTAGAGTAGAGTTCT
The DNA here is from genome assembly GCA_031772625.1 of Pinus tabuliformis. Classification (NCBI taxonomy): domain Eukaryota; kingdom Viridiplantae; phylum Streptophyta; class Pinopsida; order Pinales; family Pinaceae; genus Pinus; species Pinus tabuliformis. The sequence continues at coordinate 1,062,211,843 of CM062813.1, read as the reverse complement.
AAGTGTCTTGGGTTGTAGTAGTAGGAAGAGGTTCTACAGCTAAGTGCGCAGAGGCCTAGTAGAGTCTGCAACTGAGTGCGCAGACCCCTGCAGCTGAGTGCATAGGGTGGTGTTGAGTTTGTAAGAAAGATTGAAGATTAATAAAAAAGAAGTTGATTCATATTCCTGTGTATTTGTTGTGCATTCTCTTCTTTATGGTTGTATTCGTTTATGTATTACGTGCATAGTTATGATTGATGAATATGTTGTAATCTTACACACACAAGTTAAGTAACCGGTTAATTAACAATGATCTTGGGTATTATCCGAGTTGCACCCCAAGTAGGGTTGCGCGAAAGCCGCACCGCAGGTTTTGAAGGGATCCCAAGTGTGCGTAGTGACAGGTCAGATCGCAGACCTCCAAAAACCCATCAGACATCCCTAGGGTGCGGAAACCTGATTCTAGCACCCTCCCATACTACTTCGGGTGAGACCTCAGTTCGTGCTCCGCAGACTATTACCGAAAGGGCCAGTAGTACTGGGATTTTCTTGGCTAAATCACCTCTGAACCTGGGTCAGGTCCCACTAATCCAACATGCGAAAAACGGGTTATGCAGCTACCTTGATGTTCGAGACTACATGAAGCGGAAAAACTTACAGGAATGAAGGAAACAAGGGTCTGGAGTATAGTACCTTGACTTCACCTCCACGAAGAGACGAAGAAGGAATAGCGAAGGTTTCTCCGTAAAATGCTATTCAATTAATAAGACAAGGATTCCTGTGAATACCACCTCCACACACACCACCTCCAACTTCACCACCATCACCTCCAACTTTACTTGTACCACCTCCACCTCCTCTGCGGTTCAGTATGGCAAATACAGTGAAGTTGCCTTTGTTCAAAGGCTTGGGAAATGAGGACTCTGACCAATTTTGGTTCGTTGTAAGGGTTGTACGGGAAGCCCAAGGTGTCACAGATGATCATATAAAGAAGGCGACATTGGTTAGTTCTCTGTAAGATCACGCGCTAACCTGGTATATTAAGTACTCTAACGATAACCTGAATGCTGGAGTAGCAAATATCTAGGCCATACTAAATAGGGAATTTAGCAAGCCTAAATTTGAGACGCATTCGATTGTGGGATTCAAAGAGATCACGATGCAACCAGGCGAGACACCTTGGGAACTAGATCAGAGGCTGAAATGTACAATCTACAAAGCCAACATGAATTTGATAGATGGAAAACATCGCGAGTGGTTTGTGGCTTCGCTACTACCACACTTAAGGAGTGTGTTGTCACAGCAAAAGATAACAACTCAGGCAGAGGCCCTGGAGATTGTCATGAGACTACATGAGTCTCCGATGCAAGATCCTAATCTAGGAGTTCAGCAGATCCATGTGCAACTAAAGAACCTATGACTTGAGATGAAAAGTTTGAAGAAGGACAAGACGGTTCAACCAAATGTACATGAGGAGGTATGGTGCTTGAAATGCAAGAGTCAGGGTCATGACAAAGACCATTGCCCCGTCTTTGCAAATTACATTACAGGAGGAGGATCGATGCCTTTAAGGCCAAAAGCTCAAGCAGGACCTAGCATGGGGCCTGCATTATGGTGTGCTACCTGTCAAGTAGTCGAAAAACATGCCACAGATAACTATCACTTGCTACAAAAGAATGTACAAGCACCGTAATAGTTGTTCTGCAACTTTTGTAGGTCAGTAGGACATGATGAGCGTACTTTCAGGAGTTATGAATTGATGATGGATAGAACTACTGCCTATAGGGTTCAAGCCGAAACGAGGCCCCTTGAACAGAATGCAGGGATGGCGCGGACAAGATTTTAGGGGCGAGGACGAGGCCAAGGTGGAAAAGGACCTAGTAGAGGTTGAGGACAGTTGATTTGTTACAATTGTGGAGGACCAGGACACTATGCCCACAATTGCACTAATCCAACACGTCCGTCGTGCAAGTATTTCACACTGTTTGATCATGAAATAGAAGACTGTCCTATGTTGATAGCTAAGATATGTGACAAATGAGCGCTACCACCTCTGCCGACTTAGAACCTACAAATTATGAGGTCCGAGCCACGCGAGAAATATCCCAACGTAAATATAGTGCTCAGGAGTGGAATCGCGATAAGAGATGACAAGGGGAAACAACTAGAACACAGTACATGGGTTTGCAAAGCCTCGGAAAAAGAGGTTGAGTTCGATTTAGAGCACGCTCGTGAAGCCTTCATGGAAGCTAAGAAGAGCTTCATTGAGGCCTCCACCTCAGGAAGCAAGGATAAGCCTGAGCCGGAGATGGAGATGGACCCCTCTATGCTCACAACTTTCTTGGAAACCTATATGAAGTTACTGTGCGACAGTAAGGCTGTGAAAGGGTTATAAGAACTCATCAATAGATGTGCTGGAACTGCGACAGGTGAGTCATGCATAGTACAAAAGATTGGCAAGCATAAAACAAGGATGGGACGGGAAGTGAGACTGACCACACAAATAAGAGAGTATGAAATGGATCAGGTCATTTTGGACTTGGGGTCAAATGCAAATGTCCTACCAAAGCAGACTTGGAAGTGAATGGGGAGACCTACACTGCAATGGTCTTCGATTCAGTTAAGGATGGTGAATCAACAAAAAATCATCCCCATGGGTCTGCTACAAGGGGTGACCGTGTATATTGAGGGAGCGAGCACACCAGACGACTTTGAAGTAATAAAGATAGTGGATGACATCAATCCCTACCTTGTGCTCCTGGGGATTGACTGGGCTACTGATATGAAGGGGGTAATCAATCTGAAGAAGCGAAAGATGATCTTTGAGAAGAAATCATTGCGCGTAATAATACCCCTAGTTCTGCTGAAGGATCGCGCTATACGAAAGCAGTCCGCGATTATGAGAGTGATGACGATATGGATTGCATCTATAAGATAACAACACGAGACCAAGATTGGGTGAATCCCACCGCGGATGGATAGATTACATGGGATCACGAGAGTTCCTGCACTTCAGACTCCGACGAAGAAATAGAACGCTGGCAGAATCAATTACATGAAGTAACTACGCTGAATTGTAACATGATGACCTGGTCGCTGTGCTGTGTGTCATCAGAGGTAAGAAATATGCCTATTTATGATGGTCTGAATGAGGTAGATATCTTTTTGGATGCATTTGAAAGGGAGGTACCAGAAAAGCAACGCTTCCAGGCCTTGGACTGGGCACTGCGTGCTACACCCGCAAGATGGTGGGGTATGCACAAGGGAAGCTTTGATGATTGGCGCGAATGTAGGAGGATGATGAGAACACGATTTGGGAAGCCTAAGATGTGACTGACAGACAAGTACGATGGGCAAAATGATCCACACGTGCATCTGGCCAAATGGACGCAGGCTTATGGAGAAAATCCCCAACCTGAGTGGGTGCACCTGTTCTGTCATACCCTGGATGTTATCCCAATGAATTGGTATATAGAAACAGAGCTCCACCATGGGACAAGCGAATGGGATATCCTGTGCGAAGGATTCATGATGACATTTAGTTTTGAGGACGGGTTTGACAGTATTGATGAAGCGCTACAAGAGGTGAAAGCAACTATCTTTAGGATACCGCAAGATCCTTTAGACCTGATTCAGCTTGAATGGGCTACTTAGCTGAGTCGCTCACTCGAACGTTATAATGTAATTGCTGAAGTAGAGGATGAGGATCCGCAAAAGATTAACATTCTAGAGACAGAAGGCGACCGCGAGGTTCAAGGACAGCAGATTGAGAACCCTGATATAACCGTGCCGGTGAAAACGAAACAAGTGAACATTGGTACGCGAAGATTGGAGAATACTGGGACAACCCGACAGTGGATAAGGTCGTTGAATTGCTCTGTGAATACCAGGACTTATTCCCCACCAAGTTTACGGATATGAAAGGAATAATCGAGGACCTATGGATGATGAAAATCACGTTAAAGCCCGACATAAAGCCAGTTAAGCAAAGGCATAACCATCTCAATCCAAAATACAAGGAGAAGGTCTGCTTAGAGCTAGACAATATGCTAGTGGTAGGCATCATTGAACTGGTGGAAGAATCCAATTGGGTAAGCCCAATGGTGGTGCAAGAGAAGAAGAAGAAGGATGATATAAGGATATGTGTGGATCTTAGAAAACTAAATGATGCTTGTGTGCATGATCCTTTCCCGACTCCGTTCACGGATGAAGTGTTGGACAATGTAGGTAGCCAGGAAGCATATTCCTTCACTGATGGGTTCTCTGGGTACCACCAAATCAAAATCGCGCCGAAGGATAGGAGCAAGACAACCTTCACGACTGAGTGGGGTTGTTTTCAATACACTATAATGTCGTTTGGATTGAATAATGCGCCTACCATCTTTTCGCCCATGGTTGTTACGACATTCAAGGAATTTATTCATAAGTTCCTGGAGGTATATTTTAATGATTGGACTATATTTGGGTTGGTTAAGCACCATGTAGCAAGCTTGCGCCTAATGCTGGATACCTGTCGAAGATACCAGATTGCGCTCAATCTCAAGAAGTGTCTGTTTTGTGTTCCTTTTGGGAACCTATTAGGGCATGTGGTTTGCAGACAAGGACTGATGGTAGACCCCGCAAAGATCGTGGTGATATTGAACTTGGAAGCGCTGAGGAGTGTGAAATAGTTGCACGCTACTCTGGGACATACGGGATATTATAGAAAGCTTATCAAAAGTTATGTCCATATCACTGCACCTCTGGAAAAATTGTTGAAGAAGGATGTCACATTCTGCTGGAACGATGACTGTAAGAAAAACTTGGATATATTGAAAGAAAAGATGTTTACCATGCTGATTCTAGTCTTCCTGGACTGGAAGAAAGAGTTTCATGTACATGTTGACGCGTCATGTATAGCGCTAGGGGCAGTACTAACACAGGCTGGCGGAGAAGGCTTGGACCATCCTATTGCGTTCGCAAGCCGCAGATTATCCAAGCAGAAAAGAACTATTCTAGCACTGAACGCGAGGGGCTAGCTATGGTGTATGCGCTCCAGAAGTACCGACACTAGTTGTTAGGAGGCCATTTTAAGATGTATACGGATCACTCCACGCTGAAGTACCTGGTCAATAAGTCTGTGTTGGGGTGGAGAATCTACAGATGGCTTTTATTGTTCCAAGAGTATGATTTTGAAGTGGTTGTGAAGCCTAGACGATTGAACATAGGACCAAACCATCTGTCGCGCATCGAAACAGGGGAGGAACCTACTAACTTGGAAGAAGGATTGCCTGACGTGCAACTATTTGTAGTGCGTGTCATGGATGGTCATTTTGAGGATATAATACACTTCCTAACAACAAGAACTGCACTGGAAGGATACTCTATCCAACAAAAGAAGGAATTAGTGGTGCGCGCGGCAGATTTCTCTGTCATTGCTGGGCATCTATACAAAATGGGGACTGATGAGATATTGCGATGGTATGTACCTGAGTTCGAACGAAGCAGCATCCTCGCGGACGCTCATGGGGGCACCGCGGGAGGACATTATGCAAGGAGAGCAACCACGCAGAAGATTCTATGTGCAGGGTTGTGGTGGCCAACCCTTCATCAGGATTCAAAAGCATATTGCAAGGCGTGTGATGTATGTCAAAGAACGGGCAAGCCATCACGGAGGGATGAAATGCCTTTGAATCCACAAATGATGTTGCAACCCTTCGAGAAGTGGGCAATAGATTTTGTAGGACCCATTCAGCCAGAAGGGAAGACAGGAGCAAGGTACATTATCACTGCAACGAAGTATTTGACTCATTGGGCGGAAGCGTAGCCAGTGAAGGATTGCACAGGCGCAACGCCCGCGAAGTTCCTATTTGAGCATGTACTAACACGATTTGTATGCCCAAGGATCTTGATGAGTGATCGTGGTACGCACTTCCGGAATGAGACGATCAGCGCACTAACAGAGGAATTTTAGGTATATCACCAGAAGAGCACACCTTATCACCCACAGACTAATGGGACTGTGGAAGCGTTCAAAAAAGTGCTTGAAAATGCACTGACCAAGGTTTGCAATGCTCAGCGAAGTGATTGGGACCTACGCATACCTGTAGTATTGTGGGCTTATCGAACGACATGAAAGAAGTTGACGGGACAAACCCCTTTTAGGCTTGTCTATGGTGTGGAAGCCGTAATGCCTATGGAATACATCGTGCCTAGTCTGCGCATAGTAGCGCTCACAGGTATGATGGATTGCGGAGCCCTGGAAGAGAGGCTCACGCAGCTGGATGAGATCAAAGAAGAAATATTTTTGGCTTGGTTTCACTAGCAGGTCCAAAAACATCGTGAAAAGGCATGGCATGATCGACACATCAAGTTGCGCACATTTAAGGTAAATGATCTAGTTTTGTTGTATGATAGTAAGTTTGATAAATTTCCTGGAAAATTCAAGATGCACTGGTTAGGGCCTTATGTTATTAAGGAGATTACCGACAAAGGAGCGGTACAGCTGGTCAAGTTAAATGGAGAACCCTTCCTAGGAAAGGTGAATGGAAGTCGCTTGAACCTATACACCGACGGTCCGGCCATGTGACTAAATGGAAGTAGCACAGTCTTAGCACTCCACGTAGCTGAAAGGAGGAACAAGACTATAAACTACACTGCCCAAGTTAGGGAGTTGCACGATTGGAAGATGTTGCGAAGCAAGGATGTGTCACTGGGTCTGCGACAACGCGGAGGGAGTTGCACTACCCAGGGAGAAATCGTGTAGGTTGGCTGGAAAGTGACCGTTAAATTCACTTTTCATGAAAAGACGACAAAAGTGAGGCCAAATGGAGTGGGCGGCCAACATTTAAGACGAAATTTATGGCTTAGATCCTTGAAAATCTACTACCAATCCGACATTAATGAGCCGATTTCGGGGGGAACGGTTGGATTTGAATTCAAATTGCCCTATAAATTACAGGTGGCTATCCAACAAGAAACACTTGGCATTTTAAGTGTTCAGTTGTTGAGCTCTCAGCTGCCTATGGATCCAGAGTTTTTCAAGGCTCTCAAATAGACTCATGCATTTGCGAACTTTCCTAAGACGTCGCGAGCACTGATAGAGAGTGTTATGTCAGCACCCCCAGAAATTATCAATGCACAACAAGTGGTAGAAGAGCTGGCATAAGAGATGGAGAAACAAGCAGAATAAGTTTCCCCAAAAGTCACTGAAGCACTGGTGGAGGTCCCTAAATCCCCGAGAATGTTGAGACCGAAGCCAACCCCAACCAAGGAGAGCATGAAATATAAGAAGGGCAAGCAGCCTTCCATCTCGGTGAGCGCGTCGCCGAGACAAAACCCACCAAATCCCACTGCCCAGGAGAAAGGCAAGGCTATAAAACTAGAGGCAAAAGATGAGGATATCGAAGACATCCCCATGGATGACGAGGATGTGGGAGTGGAAATAGAGGAGGTTGAAGCCCAGGGTGCGGACCCTATTACACGGTTGTCGGAGTATGTCCCTCCACGCAAGCCTAAGTCTAAGGTCCCAAAGGACATTGATGAAAGTAAGACTCCCCTGCAAACCCCATTGCTACCAGATGAGATCACTTTTGACGGTCCGCATTTGGCACGGGTGCCGATTTTGAAGCTCGAAGACTGGGACTTGGCGGACCATGAGAAGTTCCCACACCTGGCGACCGAACAGTTGATGCGCCGCATCATAGACACAAATACAGGGATGACTACACTGGAGCCGCAGAAGTGGCTTAGAGGAGTAGAGAAGGCAGGATTACTCAACCTGCTCTGGGTGTCGCACTATAACCGCACCCTGTGACAGTTTTAGTCATCAAGCAGTTGTTGTGCTTGGTGCATGATGGGTGTCTGTGGTTGGAGGAGCCGATACCCATCACCGATATGTTGATTCATCGCATAACATGCCTGCCATATACAAGCGAAAATCCAGCTATGATCTTTGGCGGCAAGGGTGGCGAGCTGGCACTCACAGAATCAATGAAAGAGAAGTTCAAATTGGTGAAGAAGTCACACAGGTACACAATCTCCAGCATCTGCGACCCCGCTATGAAGGTGGCAATGTAGATCCTTGTAGGGAAGATGATGCGAAAGTGCCGCGCCGATGAGGTGACGGCGCTTGTCATCGCACTCACACAGCAGTGCACGAAAGGAGTCCAATTTAATTGGTTGGACTACCTTCGCGGAGAGTTCCTGGCAAACTGTCGTGAAGTGCAAGAGCAAAGCAAGACATTCCACTATGCGTGGCTCTTGCTATCGATTGTGCTCGTAGCATGGGAGCTACCAGAAGAAAGCCAATTCCCCTCAGTCGTGTCGGACCTTCCTAAAGCAGCGAAGTACACTTTGCTGTGGGTGACCAAGGACGCGGAGCGCATTTAGGACAGAAAGATCTTCTGGATCTTGATGGAAATGAATATCAGGATGGCTATCAATCGCAAGCCACGATTGTCGCCCATAGTATATGCTAACCTACAGAGCTATGCCAAATTCAAAGCTGATTTCCATCGGATATCAATCAGGGCGCGAAAGGACCCTGCGCAGAAGTGGTACAATTTGCCGTACCTAGCCACAGATGATGCCATCGATGCAATGTTGGATAAATGGCCGGCAGAGTGGCACACCACCATGGACTTGGCGGTGGGTGGAAGCAAGTCCGCCGCACAAAAGAAGAAGGACAAGGCCAAGCTAAAGATGGCGCAACTGGTCGAAAAGAGGAAGAAGGAGGCCGCTAAGAAGGCCAAGGCAGAACAGATAGGAAAGGAGCCAGGAAAACAGACAGGTGGCACAAAGCAGGGCTTTGAAAAAGGTGCGCGGTCGCCTTCACCTGAAACTGAAGAAGAGGACATAGAGTAGCACAACGCGGACCCTCAGGAGACGTTCGGACGCATTAAGCACCCAAGAGAGCAGGAAAAGGGAGGGTCCAGAAAGAAATCAAAGGTGACCAAGACCTCGTTGGAACCTATCACACTAACGGAGGGAGATTTATACGAAATCAGTGACATATTTAGAGATGTCACCACAGAGGCCCTGCAACAATTTGAAAAGAAGCAGCAGATCGTCCTAGGGGCCATCAAGATTGGACTGTAAGAGTTGCAGACCCACCCGTCACAAGTTGGTACTATTAGCCTTGTTAGCATTTGACCCAAAAATGAATCCAAATATTCTCTTTAAGCCTTCAAAAGACAACAAAATCCTGCCAAAGATGAAAACCAATGCAGGAGAAGAGCCCTTGGAAGGGAGGAAAAGCACTATCGGGAGGCAAAAACCAGTAAAAACAGTGAAAAATCATGTATCGCAGGCATAAACATTGAACGCACAGCAGCCGCTCAATCTGGCCGATCAATGGCCTAGATCTAAGCGGAAAATCGCAATCGGCCAAACATAGAGGAGGACTTTAGGTTGGGCAGAAGACACCCCCGATCAGCGAGCTTCAATGATCAGATTGACGGGTTGCAATCGGCGAAGGCACGCTGGTAGAGTAAGCGCGGGCCGAATGGAACTTGCGATTGCAATCAACGAATGCAATGTGGACCGTCAATCAAGCGCACAGATCGACGACCCACATCACGTTGCAAGATCACTATCAGAAAATACGAGCACTCACCATGGGCTCGGGGCACGAGCGATATGCGATTGCGATCAATCGCACCGGTGTATCGCAATCGGAGAAACACCATGGGGCGGGGCCTATGCACATGTATATGCGCGACCCAATGAACCGGACCCGATGGTATTATAAGTATTATTTCATAAGATTTCAGGTCCGCAGGAAGGCCATTTTCAATGCATTTTCGTAGTTTGACGTATTTCAAAGAAATACAAAGGGAACCTTGGAGTAGTGCCGATGCGATAAGACCCGGACCCGAAAGGGTTCGAGAATGAAAATATATAATATTTTCAGGTCCGCCAAAGCTGATTTTTCATGTATTTCCAGTGTTTTTTACGTATTTCAAAATACAAAGGGAAGATTGTAACAAGCCATGTGCGACATGCGATAGCGACCCAGAGGGTGGACCCGATAGAGGAATAGGCCATGTTTAAGGACCTTTTAAGTCCGAAATGAACAGATATGGGTAGGATTTCTCATTGTCGCAACGTTTTCTATTTAAAACAGAAAACAGTCATGGTTATCATTTGAAAGGGGTCGTTGTAGGGATTTCAAAAGCCCGATAGCCATTCCATTGCAGGTACAGGTGGCCAACCATCCTTAGAGGCATTATGAAATAATATTTACACACCGGAAGAAGAATTTGTCCTGGACACAGTTGCCAGTGGACAAAGGCAGGAAAGGGAAAACTCCCAGCATGATGCAGCCACAACCAACAAATGATCATGGAGCATCAACAACGCAACATAGCCAAAACAAACAGACATGATTGTGGGGCATCTTTGCCACAAGCGAGCTCCTTGCCAGCGCAGCAAATTACCAGAATGAGGTTACTCTGTTGTTAGAGAAGAAAACTCTGAACCCACACTTGCCTAGTCAGGGCATCAAACAATTAAAAAGACAGAGGATAGATTAAGACACTCCGAGCCTTTGAGAGCTCAGGAGCATTGTAAAAGGACTATAAATGGCTGAAAGTTAAATGTATGAAAGGTTCAACTTTTGGAGACTGTAGATACTCTATTCCTTGCAACTTCTCATCTTCATTCCAGTAATACAAGCTTATTTTGTTGTTACATGTTCAATATCCATTTCTCTTCTATTCTAAGCTTGCACTTGGATAGTCTATTCATGATTTCTTCTGTGTCTAATGATAGATAATTGTCATCTTATCTCTGCGTTGATAAACTGGATTTTCAATTGAATAGGTTATTCATGTTTTCTTCTGTGTCTAATGCCAGATAATTGTCATCTTATCTCTGTGTTGATAAATTAGATTTGAAAGCTTCATTTACTGCCTGTAGCTAGCCATTCATATGTGTTTATATATGCATCTGCCAGTACAGTCAGTATTCTCCATCTATCCATTGAATCTACAAACTATTGAGCATTAATGGTCTAAAGCCTTGTAAAGCTGAGGGTGTTCATGCATGTCTGGAGTGAAAATAGAGTTGAAACGATTATCTAGCTTGATCCAAACCTTCATCCATTCCAATAGTTCTGAGAACAATATTGAAGATTATATGTTACCAGGCATCTCCGAGCTGCAACCTAGGAGAGTTTCCGGGAGTGATAACATAATTGGCGTCGTTGCCGGGGAGAGGAAACTGAAGCTCAGCTTCCCTGGGAGACGACACGGATCCAACTTTGATGATAGAAAAAGTCTAGGAAAGCGACTCTATTGGAGGACGAACCTTTTTGGCGACTCCACTTCATAGTTCTGGCTCAGTTTGTGAGGCATACTCGGAGAAATCCTCAAAAGCCGTAAGCTGACCCAGTATCTGATCGTAAGAAAATCATCAAAGAAAGAAAGGTATTGCAGAAAGGAGCATCAGGTTCAGGTATATCTAAACAATATTCCATATCTCTTCAAGAAAGTCCTGCAATAGAACAAATACATGTTGAGAGTATAGCTTCTAATACTAGCAGCAAAGAAAAAATCTCAGAGATTCATAAAGCTCCTTACTCTTTAGGTTCTCCTTTTGTTGTAAGCCCAAAGGAAACCTCACCTCCTATCCATCATACTCCTTTAGTCTTGTCAGTCACTCCTCAGCCCTCTGTCATTCAGACTTCCAGTACTCTTATAGCCACCACAGCTATGGCAGGTCCACAAGCACCTACCAAAATGGAAAGAATCATAGCTGCTAGGTATGGACCTCTAGTACTGCCCACTCCTTTGAATGCCATGTCTATTGGAGAATATCAGAAGTATATGCCTAAATTCACTGGGACTGAAGGTGTTACAGCTAAAGAACATCTTGAATCATTCTATAGCTATGTTGATAGCCTGGACATTAGTGAAGATGATGTCTGGATGAGAGTCTTTATCCAAAGCCTAGATAGAGTGGCTAGAAAATGGTTCAGAGAACTGACCCCAAGATCTATAACAGATATTGAGGCTTTAGATGATGCATTCCTAAAGCATTCGGGGGATAAGAAGGATCTCCTTTACTATCACACTGAGTTTTGGAACTTAAAAAGGGAAAATGGTGAGTTGTTGTCTGATTTTAATAAGAGGTTTAACCGCATGTATAGCAAGATACTAGCTGAAGTAAAACCCACCACTACCTCTGCTAGACTCATCTATGCCAGTGCCTTTGATTTTGACTTCTATTTACTGTTGAGGGAGAGGCGATGTGCTACTTTGGCTGATATGCAGGATGTAGCCTTGGAAGTAGAATCAAACATCATGGCTGTAGAGAAGCTCAAGGGAAATATTGATAGAAGAAGACAGAGGGGAAAGTCTTCATCATCTTCAGATCCCAAGATTGATAAAATGACCAAGATGATAGAGTCATTAGCCTCTGAAATCTCCAAATTAAATGTTGAGAAGCACCCTGGGAAAGGAAGAGTTCCTAATACCTTTGCTCCTAGAAACCCAAATCCATATACAAGAGCTAATGAGCAGTTGAAGATTTTTCAAAGAAGCAAAGATGCCAATGAAGACCAAAGGGTGAAGACACCTTTCCAGAATGTAGTCATGGAAGAAGAGCAGTTTGATGAAGATGATGAGATCCATTGTATGGAAGGCAAAGGCAGTACCCCTTTTTGACCTTAGCTGTCTATGAAAAGTCATTATTCAAAGACCAGATCAACCAAGAGTGGGACAATGAAGCTGTTCTACAAACTGAAGATCAACACAAATATAATCTGAGGTTAAAGATGAATAATGCCAAGGAAACTCCTGTTCAAAACGATGTTGTTCCTGTAGTACAACAAGCTAATAAGCAGAAGCGACCAAAAGTTGATCCTATCATCCTCAAAGCTCCAACTCATGAGGTAAGAGGCCTTGACAAGTCTCCTTCTCCTTTCAGTTTTCAATTAGAAATTCAGAAGCTAAGAATACATATGCCTCTAATTGAACTAGTGAAGAATGAGTCCTTCAAAAGATCCATCCTTGAGGCCCTTGAGCCTAAGGCCATCCAAGCCTCCATTGACTATGTAAATCTGCAAGATGACAAACCAACTGTTATTATTAGCCCAATGATTGAAAATTGTGAAGACATATCCCCATCATTCTATGTTTCTCTGACTATTCATGATAAAATCCTTCACAACTGCCTTCTAGACACTGGAGCCAGCCATAATCTAATGCCCAAGGCTATCATGGATAAGTTGGGTCTTGACATTACCAAGCCTTATCATGACCTGTTTTCTTTTGAATCTAGAAAAGTGAAATGCCTGGGATTAATCAAGGACCTAGCCATCACTTTGTCTCAGTTGCCCATGAAGAGCATGATGATGGATACTGTGGTAGCAGATGTACCCCACAAGTTTGGCATGTTACTTTCCAGATGTTGGATCAAGAGATTACGTGGATCATTACAAAATGATCTGTCCTACGCTACTATCCTAGTTTTTGGAGGTGAGAGCAGGAGATTATACAGAGAAGCTCAGTTGGCTTATATTATCAGCGATGAAAGGAATCCCACTAATCATCCCATCTATGCTGTCGACACTGATTTTGGAGCTTGTTTTGTTTAGATTGAAGAATCTCAGTTGGCCTCCACACAGCTTAAGAAACCAATTTGCCAGATCACAGAGGAAGAAGGCCCATAGATTTGGGACATGTTCTTTGATGGAGCCCACTCTAAAGAAGCCGCGGGGGCAGGTGTAGTCCTTGTGTCCCCCACACAGGAATGCATTCATTCATCTTTCAAATTAACTTTTCTGGTCACAAATAACACATCGGAGTACGAAGCCTTGATGTTGGGCTTAAATGCTGCTAAAGAAATGGGCATCAAAGTTCTGAAGGTGTTTGGAGACGCAGGCCTTATCATTCAGCAGGTGAACAAAACCTTCCAAGCAAAACATCCAAGGCTGAAAGCGTACAGAGATGAGGTGAAATATAGACCATCTCTACCTAAAAATGTCAAATACTGGAATTTTTTTGAAGATGATGATGAAATTAATAGGCTTTTACAAGTCTTTGATGAATTTCCTAAAAGTCATCAAAAGAAGATCAAAAAAACCTTTGATAGAAAGGTAAAATGGGACAATTTTGAGTTTGGTGACTGGGTTCTCAAATGGGATGCGTTGAAGGAAAAGAAGGGCAACCAAGGTAAATTTGAACCCTTATAGATAGTCCGTTCGTCATCGCTCAAGTTCAGATGAGCAACATTTTCATTCTGCACAGTCTGGAAGGAGGAGATGTTTTTGACGACCCAGTTAATGGGCGGTTTTTGAAACTTTATTTCATTTAAGGCTTTAAAGCCTTGGTATTGTAAATGTGTTTTTCAATTTTTATTTTATTACAAAATAGACTCCATGTCCAATGGAACACTAGGAGGAAGATTTGATTTTGGTTTTATAGGAAAGGCATTGTTCTACAGTTCTTGAAACCTCACAGGGAGGCTTTCATCCCCAGAAGGAGCCAGTGTTAGCCTTGTTGGCATTTGGCCCAAAAATGAATCCAAATATGCTCTTTAAGCCTTTAAAAGACAGCAAAATCCTGCCAAAGATGAAAACCAATGCAGGAGAAGATCCCTTGGAAGGGCGGAAAAGCACTATCGGGAGGTAAAAACCAGTAAAAATAGTGAAAAACCATGCATCGCAGGCATACAAATTGAAACGCACAGCAGCCGTCCGATCTGGCCGATCAACGGCCCAGATCTAAGCGGAAAATTGCAATCGACCAAACACAGAGGAGGACTTAAGGTTGGGCGGAAGACACCCCCGATCAGTGATCTCTGATGATCGGATCGGTGGGTCGCAATCAGCGGAGGCAAGTCGGTGGAGTAAGCACGGACCGAGTGGAACTTGCAATTATGATCAATAATGCAATGTGGACCATCAATCAAGCGTGGAGATCGACGGCCCACATCATGTCGCAGGATCGCTATCAGAAAATACAAGGAGCACTCACCATGGGCCCAGGGCATGAGCGATATGCTATTGCAATCAATTGCATCGGTGGATCGCAATCAGAGAAACACCATGGGGTGGGGCCTATGCACATGTATATGCGCGACCCGATGAACCGGACCCGACGGTATTATAAGTATTATTTCATAAGATTTCATTTCCGCACGAAGGCAATTTTCAATGCATTTTCACAGTTTGACGTATTTCAAAGAAATACAAAGGGAACCTTGGAGCAGCGTCGATGCGATAAGACCCAGACCCAAAAGGGTTCGGGAATGAAAATATATAATATTTTTAGGTCTGCCAAAGCCGATTTTTCATGTATTTCCAGTGTTTTTTACATATTTCAAAATACAAAGGGAAGATTGTAACATGCCTTGTGCAACATGCGATAACGACCCAGAGAGTAGACCCAATAGAGGAATAGGCCACGTTTAAGGACTTTTTAAGTCCGAAATGAATAGAGATGGGAGAGATTTCTCATTGTTGTAGCGTTTTCTGTTTAAAATAGAAATCATTCATGTTTATCATTTGAAAGGGGTTGTTGCAAGGATTTCAAAAGCCTGATAGCCATTCCATTGCAGGTACAGGTGGCCAACCATCCTTAGAGGCGTTATGCAATAATATCTACACGCCAGAAGAAGAATTCGGCCGGGAGAGAGCTGCTAGCGGACAGAGGCCGGAAAGGGAAAAAGCCCAGCATGATGCAACCACAACCAACAAATGATCATGACGTGATCGTGGGGCACCTCTGGCACGAGCGAGCTCCCTTCCAGCGTAGCAAATTACCAGAATGAGGTTACTCTGCTGTTAGAGAAGAAACCTCTGAACCTACGCTTGCCTAGTCAAGGCATCAAACAATTATAAAGAAAGAGGATAGATTAAGACACTCTAAACCTTTAAGAGCTCAGGAGCATTGTAAAAGGCCTATAAATGGCTGAAAGTTAAATGTATGAAAGGTTCAGCTTCTGGAGACTGTAGATACTCTATTCCTTGTAGCTTCTCATCTTCATTCCAGTAATACAAGCTTCTTTTGTTGTTACATGTTCAATATCCATTTCTCTTATGTTCTAAGCTTGCACTTGGATAGTCTATTCATGATTTCTTCTGTGTCTAATGCCAGATAGCCGTCATCTTATCTCTGCGTTGATAAATTGGATTTGCAATTGAATAGGTTATTCATGTTTTCTTCTGTGTCTAATGCCAGATAACTATCATCTTATCTTTGTGTTGATAAATTAGATTTGCAAGCTTCATTTACTGCGTGTAGCTAGCCATTCATATGTGTTTATATATGCATCTGCCAGTACAGTCAGTATTCTCCATCTATCCATTGAATCTACAAACTATTGAGCATTAGTGATATAAAGCCTTGTAAAGCTGAGGGTATTAATGCATGTCTGGAGTGAAAACAGAGTTGAAACCGTTATCTGGCTTGATCCAAACCTTCATCCATTCCAATAGTTCCGAGAACAATATTGAAGATTATATTTTACCAGGCATCTCCGAGCTGCAACCTAAGATAGTTTCATGGAGTGATAACAGGTACGACGTCTACCAGCTTGGCTATCGGCACATTAGAGGCTACCGATAAGCTACGCTCGAAGGCTTCCAATGCGCTCGTGCTGCCGAATGGAGCACTGACAACAGAAAATGAGGCTGACAGGCCCACTGTCAGCACCTTAAAGGGAGTGAGATTGAACCTAGCAGCGCTCCCATGCGAAGCGCTCCACCTCTTGCAAAATGGAGTAATTGCAGAGTTGAGAGCCCACGAGCACCGTGCCCTCCAAGTGATTAGTGAACAGAAAATAAAAAATGAGCAGATGGCCTTACAGAGGATGCTGCCATCGCTACCGAGGCTGAGGTGACCAGCCAGAGTAAGAAGATCATACAGGTAGTGGAGGAGGCCTGCAGAATGGTCCCGTAATTTACCATTCCGTAAGAGGAGCCAATCGAGGTCCGCATCCATAAATTGGCCACAGGGGTGCACGACACTCGGACGGAGATGGCGCGGGTTCAGTTGGAGATGAACCCACAGATTAAAGAGCTCCAGTTGAGGGCTCAACCTTCAACACCACCAAAGGTAAAGGAACAACTGGTGGCTGCTATCACAGAAGCAGTCACAGCAGTGGAGAGTGTAGTAGAAGAATACACATAGTTGTTTGAACAATCGTTTGAAGTCTTGACCGGCTTGCAGAAGGACCCAAACATCTAGAGGCTAGAGACGGAAGCGCGTGAACTCCAACAGCACTATGATGAAGTTAAGGGCACAGCGCGAACCGTCGCACTGACACAAAGGTTAGCCAAGCTGCAGGAAGCCAAGTAGCTGAAGGAATAAGTGGACGCAGTGCTTCACAAGGAAGCAGCATTGGAGGTGCAACTAAAGCCCTGGCTGGAGGAAGCTTATGCAGTCACAGGAAACATTGAAGGCAAGCTTGTGACTCTGCAAGCGATGCAACAACTTCAGGCTGGCAACACAGGGGCAGTAAAAGAGAAGACAGTCAAAGATGCGAAGCAAGCAGCAACTCAGTGCACCACCGAAGTTGCGGTCATTAGGGTCGAGTTGGACGGGCTTCACGCAAAGATCTTCGCACCTACCGAGTGACTCAAGGGAGAGTCACAATGTTTTTTTTGGGGGCTTGTTCAGAGTGGGATCCCCCAAGGGCAGTTTAGGGGCTCAAATCCCATGTTTAAGTCAAATTTTTGTAATATTATTGTAAAGACTCCGCATTTTTTGGTCACAGAGCGTGAAGGAATTGTGTGTCACAAAGGGTAGTCTACCCTTAGTTTTGTAAAGTAAAGTCAGCTGTAAGAGATCTACCCATGGTCCGCAGACCATGGGATTGTATAAAGACCTAAGCTCTAAGTAGTTAGGGATTGGAAACAAGAAAGAGAGTCATAGCTTTAGAGAAATAAGTCTAAGTCTAGGGTGGTAGAATAGGTAGAGGCTCTACAACTGAGTGCGCAGAGGCCTAGGGTAGAAGTCCACAAGTGAGTGCACGAACCCCTACATTTGTGTGCGCAGGGTGAATAGAGTACGTAACACTTGGAAGATATTAATAAAAGGAGTTATTCTACAATTTATGCGTATTTGTTCTGTTGATGGGTTTGGATATTTTGTGTATGAATTTACTTTATTATGCTTCTATGATGCGTGGATGAATAAAGTTACATTGAATAATTAAACACAATTACGAATATCGGATTACGCGGTGATAACTTTATGTATTTGGCTAAATAAGCAAATCACTTAGAGTAATTGAGGAATCTGCATGGCACGCTGCCATAATAGTGCGAAAGTACTTGAACCCCAGGTTAAGGCCACGCAAAGGTCACTTGTATACTTTCGCGAAGGTATTGAAAGCTGGAATAAAGGGTTTTTCTTACTGTCCCTATAGCGAGATCACCTGCGCTAAGGCAGGAATAGAAGAGATCAAACGACATCACAACCATCTCAGGGTGTGGAAACTTGGTTCCAACATCCCCTCATACTGCTTCAAGTGAGACTTCGGTCCGTACGCCACGGGCTGATGCCGAAAGGGCTAGTAGTGTAGGGATTTGTTTGGCTAATTAACACTAAACCTCGGTCAGGCCCCCTCAAGCCAATAGTGGTCCACTTTGCTTTAGGGTCGACCTTATCAAATATGCACATTTGGGCTTTTCTTTATCAATACACTTTCCCTTATCCGATTTGAGTGATATTTAGGTCGATTTTGGTCCTCTCGGAAATAAGAATTCAATGAAATCGTTTTATCCATTAAGGGAGTTGTCCAAAGAGTAATTTGACCGCAGTTTCATATTTTTAACAAGGCGTACTTGGAGGAAATTTCGTGACCTCGTTGCAGAAATTTTGTGGACAAAATTGTGTAGGGTTGTCTTGTTATTTGAAGATTGGTCATCTTGTTGACTTTGATGTATCTCTTGTTTAATTTATTCTCCAAGGAAAAGGTTGGTTGGTTTTTTCCCCTTTGTGGGTTTTCCCAGGGTAAAAATTTGTGCTCTTTGTGTGGTTGCCTCTTTATTGTATGGTTGATGTATTCTATGTAATTATTGGATGATGGAACTAATTAATAAGAATGTAAAAATATCATTAACATCAAATATAATTATCAGTTAAGAGGATTCCTTAAAACTCAACACTAGGAGGATCTTGCCTATTACCATGAAAGTTATTTTGGCATGCTTCTATTGTCAATGCCTAAATATTTTGTAAATGAAGAGGAATTGGATTCTAAAGTTAATGACTAATTCTTGCATGAAATGTAGTGATCTCGGTTGTACGAGAAATGAAATGAATGGCAAGAAAGGAAATGGAACACACACACACAAATATATATTGTAGTTAAAATCCAACTTTTGTTAATGAATAAAATAGTAAAATATTGTAAAACATAAATTGGCTAGAATGGTGGTACCTTATTTCTGAAGAGAGAAATGGCGACTATGCTCATTTGCAAAAGCTATTACAAGAGGATAAAAAAATGGCCTTTCAATATAAGAAAAAAAAACCTAAAGGTTCAATCTTAACCCTAGAAGATGAAGTGCCGAAAGGTTTTAAGGCCTTTAGGTGGTTAGCTGGTATGTCAACTTGGGGGCACAACTTTTGCATACTAGCTCCATTTGGGGAACAAAATAGCTTGTTGGAAATAACTATCTTAGAATTACATCTTTTGGTTGGGGCCAAGAAATTCCATGACAACTCTTAGCCCCTCGAATGGCCAAAAAACATTATTTAGGGCCTCAATATGGCCTTGGAAGTTTGGGACATGAAAACCTATAGAAAAACAGTGAAGAAGATAGAGAATCATTGAGTCAGTGGAAGAGGTGGGTGGCCACCAATATTCACTTGGATCAATCCTTTCCCCTGAGAAAGCAGTGGTCTCCATTGTGTCAAGTTCCCTTATCAGATAGGGAAACTTCTATTGAATTTGGCTCCTAGTGAGACACTTTCCTTGGTGAGGACATTGTTATGCTTTGATAATGCAATAGAGTTGTATGTCTTATTGGAAGATATTTTTCATCTTAATATCCATGATCCAATTCACTATATCTTGTTTAATGCAATCAGGGTTGAGATCTGTGGGAAACCACTGCTCTTCCACCTCTGAGGTGTCAAATATAGGTGGAAATATGGTTGAAGCAACTCTGTATTAAAGACTGGGTGCAAGCCAAGGGGGAATACTCAATTCAAAATCATTTCCCCCAACATCCTTAATGATTGTTTAATACCTATAGCAGAGTGGTTTGAGATTCCCGTGGGGGGCTGTGAGGCGTTCTTTCTGTAAATGAAACCACACTTTATCACCAACTTAAAAATTATGTGGAACGTGATGTCGATCATGTCATTGATTGTACTTGGCATTGTATTTTTGCAAGATATCATGAACATGTTGGAGATGTTATATCTTTTCAACAAATTTGGCTATTTTTTCTACCATAGCTTATGCATGGGGGGGAATCTACTAGTGAAGATGCAATGGGAAAAACTATATCCATTAGAGAAATGTTGAGGTCTAAAATGGGCCTCAAAACAAAAATTTACAACCAAAATCAACTTTATAGGAACCAATAGCATTCAAGATGATGATGTCAACCATGGGGAATGATTCACTATTTTTGGAGTAAAAAAGTAAAAAGATTAAAAAATAAAAAACTACTTTTTGAACTCGTATTTTCTACTTTTCTCCCTACATTTTACTCAAATTTCGAGCAGGATGCATAATTTAATTCTTCATTCAAAGAATACCCTTGTTGCATAATTTTGATGGACCATGCTACACAAAAAATGAGAAACACATGAAAAACGTGATTGTAACCACATTTTTTCATGTATTTCACATTTTTTTGTGTAGGAGGGTCCATTAAAAGTATGCAACATGGGTACTCCTTGGATCAGTAATTAACTTATGCATCCAACGAGTGCTCCCGCTCGAAATTTGAGTAAAACGTAGGGAGATAAGTTGAAAAAATAGTTTTTCTTTTTTCCCTCTAAAATTTGATGATATAATGTAATCTTATTTTAGTACTTCCACTATTATTTTATAATTTCCTTAGGAGGCCCATTTTAGACCTCAAAATTTCTCTAATGAATGGGGACCAGTGGATGGAACCCTAAGCACACCTCAAAATGAATGTAACCAATAAAGTTGTGGAGGGCTTTGTTATAACTATGTTGAACATATGGAATGCTTTCATCTCATGTACATGGATGCTTGGAGTTGTACATGCACAAGTATGTACAATCATCATGTTGCCCATGTTTGTTTGTCCATATTTTTGGGGGTGAAAGGTAGTTGCTTTGGTCAACTTGGTATCCCTTAGAGACCACAGGCTTGACCAAAAGGTACTAAGAAACCCATTGTCCCTATTTGAAATAATGGTTCGAAGTAGCTCAAAATGAACCCAAACACACTCAAAACAAATTTAGTAGTGGCTTCAAATTTGATACCCTTCTTGCATGATACCAAAATAACCATTTTAGAAAATCGTTTGAAAACCACAAACACATAATTGTTACCATTTTTGGTGGAGAGTAAAATTGACATGTAATCCATGGAGATTGACTTCTAGGGTTTGTTTGCGATATCTAGATGAGTGTATAACTCTTTGATCCAAGTGGATATTTATGGCCACCCACCTATTCCACTTCGACCCCCACCTTTGTTTCTTTCGGTTTTTCAATTTCCTTAATTGTAACATAGTTTACTATTTTTGGCAGTTTTTTTCCAGGTCCTGAACTTCCGAAGCTGTTTTGAGGCCCTAAATGACATTCTTTTGGAAAATCATCGGTGTCGAATACGAGGTTTTTAACTTAGTATTTGTTATTAGCAGTTGTATTCCTTGGATATATCTTTCTAATAAGGTATCGTATGCATCAAATGAAGATCGTATGCCAAAGTTACGACCTCGGGAAGTTGATGTACCAATTTACCCCAACAAGGCCCATAGTTTGGCGTTTCATCTCCTAGGGTTAGATTTTTGAATGTTTTGGGGTTTTCCATTATTTCTCAATAATAAATAGGCCTTCAAGCCTCATTGTAACACAGTGCAGAGGCAAGTAGCCGTGACATCTCTTCTTAGAAATAAGCTAACATCACCCAAGCTAGTTTAATTCCATTCTGTATGCAAGCATATTTTAGTTCGTTTCTATTAATGAAATGAAGTTTTATTTTTGTTGCATATCTATGTTTATGGTTATATCTATAATTTTTTGTATTCTTGTTTAAATTCAAATCAGTGGTATTAGAGCGATCTTCTCCTTCTCGATCGTTCTTTGCATGTCCCCAATGAGGTCGGTGTATAAGGAGTTAGGGCTTGATCTGGTTGAACCTTTGCAAGATCAGCTTGGCAAACCCCAGAAACCGCCCATGGGGGAAGAAATGAAAGACGAGGGAGCAAGAGATTCTATCAAAATATTGCTCTAGGAGGCCCTCGGGAAATAAAGGAATGCAACGATGGATAACTTTTCCCATATCCTTCAACGGTTTCCCACCGATGACGCATCCACATCCAAAAACCACTCTGGAGGCGCCACACCTTTTAAGATACAAGTAAACTTTGACATTCCCATATTCAAGGGAAAAATAGATGCAGACATCGTAGATAAATGGTTAAATTTGCTAGAAGGATATCTTTCTATTCATGATTTTTCCAGCCGGGAAAAGATTACTTTTTCTCTTCTCAAAGCTACCCCTCGCGTTAAGGACTGGTGGGAAACCTACTGTGAGCAGAAGGATGAAAGTACACTGTCACTATTTTCAGCTGGACCCACTTGGAATTCATTCCAGGATGCCATTAAGGATTAGTACTACCCTATCAAGAGCTATGAGGATAAATACATAAAGTGGACCATGTTGTGACAAGGAAGGGACCAAGATGTGCCAGAGTTTACCAATGTTTTTCATACCCTTCGCACGAAGTTGCGTATCAAGGATTTTGAGATACATTTGGTACTTAAGTACCGTCATTGCCTACACAGGTACATCTAGGATGAGATGGAGTTCCTGGACATCTCCTCACTCAGCACGACATATCGATATCCTGTGAAGATTGAGTAGAAGCTTAAACATAAAAAACGAGACTTTGGATTTGCGAATCCGAAGCAAAGGGAAAGGTGTCCCCAAACTGCAAAAAGAGGGAAAAATCCAAGGAGGGGTGGCCCAAGACAACCCGCCAAATCCGCAAGCAAAGAAAAACACCGCGAAGCCAAAAAAGGACACGGAAAGTGGTCTGATTTTCATAAGAGCCCCACTCACAACACAAGTGAGTGTCAGGCCAAGCAGTCACTGGTGGCCGAGCTGAAGGCTTCTGAATCAGATGCATGTTCCGAATCTGAGTCAGAATCTGACAAGGGGAATGACAAAGGGAAGCATATTATTGATGTGGAACCCAACGCCATCATTGCCACCATGAAGGTCCAAAATGAGGAACCCGAAGATATAGAGGAGGAGGAGCACCTCTTCCACTCCCAGATGTGGGTAAAGGGTTCCCCGCTATAGTTCATTGTCGACAATGGGAGCCAAAAGAACCTCATTTCAGCAGAGGTCGTGAAGTGGATGGGCTTACCGACCATAGCACACCAACAACCGTACACCATCGGGTGGCTTCACCAAGGATTGGATCTTCGCGTCAGCCAACAGTGCCGCCTTCCATACAGCATCAAGCCCTTCACGGATGAGGTATTATGTGACATTGCTCCTCTTGATGTTTGTGATGTATTATTAGGCCAACGTACTTTTCGAAGTGACATGCTATGTATGAGTCAAGGCCTCGGGCTGTTATTGTTACCTCGGGAAATAAGTTGTACAGGATACTGGAGGTAGCACCACCTACCGCCATATCTTTGGTTACTGCAAAACAATATAGTAAGATCATTTCCAAAACTCGGAAATTTGTTTTCCTGATGATACACCCTCAGGAAAAAAGAAGAAGATGTTGGCCACAACCTCTGGATAGGGCCCCTCCGCACGACAATAATAAATGGACAAGGTCGTGGAGGAGTACAAGGACATATTCACCTCCCCCATAGGGGTGCCTCTGCACTGTCAGGTCAAGCACTCCATCGATCTAACCCTAGGTGCGTCGTTTCCTAATGAACCAATCTATCAGCGCTCTGTTATGGAGAATGACGAAATAAAGAGGCAGATTCAGGAGCTACTGAAGAAAGGTCACATACAACTGAGTTCATCGCCCTGTGGGAGCCCAATCATGTTGGTATAGAAGAAGGATGGGACTTGGAGACTCTGTATTGACTATTAGGCGCTGAACAAGATCATTGTTTGCAATAGGTACATGATCCCACGGATTGATGACCTTTTGGACCAAATCAAGGGGACCAAATATTTTAGTAAGATCGACTTGAAGTCTGGATATCACCAAGTACCAATCGAACCCTCTGATGTGCGGAAGACTGCCTTCAAAGCCAAGGAGGGCCTTTTTGAATGGTTCGTTATGACTGTTGGGTTGATGGATGCTCCTTTAACCTTCATGAGGTTGATGGATGACATCTTGTGGCCATTCACCAACTCGTTTGTAGTGATATACTTGGATGACATCCTGATCTTTAGCTAGAGTTTGGAAGAGCACCTCCACCACATCTGACAGGTTCTCCAAACACTGCGGCAACACAAGCTATGTGCCAATTTGGAGAAATGCAGTTTTTGCATGACCCGGGTTCAGTATGTGGGATACATTATTGATGAAGGGGGGGTGCATGTAGATCCATCCAAGATCCAAGTCATTCAGGATTGGCCAGCCCCAATCACTCTGACAGAACTCCAGAGCTTTATGGGTCTTGCCAATTTCTACAGCAGGTTCGTGTTGGGGTTCTCTCATATCACTTGGCCCTTGAGTCAAGTCACCAAGGGAGGAACGAAAGAAAAATTATTTTGGTCTATATCACAACATAAGGCATTTTCAAAGTTGAAACATTGCCTCTGCTCTGCACCAGTGCTCACATTACCAGACTTGAAACAACCATTTGAGATCAAGGAAGATGCCTCTAACTATGCTATTGGGGCAGTCCTTACTCAACAGGGGCAACCAATGGCATATCACAGTGAGACACTTTTAGACACAGTTTGGTAGCATCCCACTTATGATAAATAGATGTATTCCATTATGCAATGGAAGCATTACATTTTGGGGAAGGAAATAGTCATCCACACAGACCACTGACCCCTGCAGTTCATGTAGATGCAAGGGAATTTGCAGAATGATCACCATTAGAATTGGTCCATATACCTGCAACAGTTCCATTTGAAAATCAAGTACAAGAAGGGAAACACCAATAATGTTGTAGATTACATCAACTGACCACCAATCATGGTGTTAACCACCCTGCTCAACTCTTGTGGGCATGAGACTTTTGATTGGCCACTTCTCTACAAAAGAAACCCAAAATTTGGCCACACATACTAGACACTCTTGGAGGGTCAGCAAGTTCCAGATTTTCACCTCCATGATGCACTGTTATGCCACATGGGACACCTTTGTGTCCCTTCAAGCGAGTGTGCCAAGATAATTTTGGAAGCATACTACATTCAGGTCATTGATCATTTCGAGGTCAAGAAAATAGTGGCAGTACTGTAGAAGTATTTCTATTGGCCAAATCCTCGACATGATGTCGAGAAGTACATCAAATCCTACACTACCTGCGCCATTTCCAAATCGACCATCAAGAATCAAGGCCTCTATACTCTGTTGCCTACCCCTAGTCAACCTTGGGAATCCATCTCCATGGATTACATGTCGGGCCTTCCTTCTACTAAGCATGGAAATGACTATGTTTTTGTGGTCGTCGATAGATTCTCGAAGATGGCCATTATGGCAGCCTACAAGAAGAATATCACATCAGAAGCCACTTCTAAACTCTTCTTTGAACGAGTGTGGGTACACTTTGGGATCCCATAGTCTATCATCTTAGATCAAGACAATAGGTTCCTCAGTACATTTTGGTCCAGTCTTTGGTCGATGATGGACACCAAACTCACTAAGTCCGCAACTTTCCATCCCCAAAATGATGGCCAGACATAGGTCATCAACAAGATGATCTTACAAATTCTACGCATGTACAACTCAAAGCATCCATGCACATGGGATAAGAGCCTCCCCTATGTCCAACACATCTATAATCGAGCTCTCCACAATTCGACTCACCACAACCCTTTTTTGGTGGGCTTGGGATTCCATCCACTATGTCCCATTGATGTGGCCATACCATTTGCAGCTACTCAGGCAGATTTGGCTCATGTCTAGTCTAAAGTTGACAAGGAAAACAACTTCATTGAGCACATTCAGCAGTGACATATTGGATAGAGCCAATGCTAAGTACAAGCAGTGACATGATCAACATCGTGTGCCACACAAGTTCTAGGTGGCCGACAAAGTTTGGAGGAGTGCCTCGTTGGGCCCCATCACAAGATTCGCCCACTCCAATATGGGCCATACACCATCACCAAGAAAGTAGGGGACAATTCCTTCAATCTCAGTGTTCCACCATTCCTTGGTCTGCACCCAGTGGTCAATGTGGATTGCCTTTCATCCCTACTTTCCACCATTGTTGGATACATCCGACATTGTAGAACAACTCACACCAACAGAATTAAACCTAAATCATGGACACATAGATCAAGAACAACCGACAACAAAGGATCCAACTATATCGAGTTGTCAAAGCAGGCTAACGCCTTCACCAGGGCAAGTGGATCACCAAGGACTAAGTTGAGCAAAAGTTTCCTCGTCTCATGGAGGAACTCAATGCAATGGGGACCATTGCTTCCTAAGGGGCAACGAATGATCCAAGTGGATATTGATGGTCACCCACCTATTCCACTTGGACTCCCACCATTGTTTCTTTCAGTTTTTCAGTTTCCTTAATTGTAGCACAATTTACTATTTTTGGTAGTTTTTCGAGTCCTAAACTTCTGGAGCCGTTTTGAGGCCCTAAACGATGTTTTATTTTTTAAATCACCGGTGGAAAATATGATTTTTCAACATCATATTCATTTTTAACAATTGTATTCCTAGGATAGATATTTCTAATGAGGTATCATGTGCATCAAACGGAGATTGTATGCCAAAGTTACGACACCGGGAAGTTGATGTACCAATTTACCCCAACGGGGCCCATAGTTTGGTGTTTCATCTCCTAGGGTTAGATTTTATTTTTATTTTTTTGGGTTTTCCATTGTTTCCCAATAATAAATAGACCTTCAAGCCTCATTGTAACACAGTTCAGAGGCAGGTAGCTACCACATCTCTTCTTAGAGATAAGCTACCATCGCTTAAGCTAGTTTATTTCTATTCTGTATGTAAGCATATTTTAGTTCTTTGATATTAATGAAATGAAGTTTTATTTCTAATGCATCTATGTGTTTATGGTTATATCTATAATTTGTTGCATTCTTGTTTAAATTCAGATCACTCTTGCTTCTTAATGGTTAGTTTAGCAATGGCATAGGCAGTGTATTATCTGATATATTGGATGACATCCTCTCAACGTTCTAGTTGGTAGAAATAATTTTGAAGTACTACTATTGTCTTCTCAACACTAAAGTGCCCTCCCACCCAATTGTAATGTGCCTCCCAAATTAGCTTGGCACGCTCACTTGAAGGAACACAAAGGTGGCCCAAGTATCATAAGAGTACATCTTAGAGGCAGAAGTTTGCACGGGGGCTTCACTCAATAAACCTATGACATACCACGTGTGTTCGTGGCATACTTAATTTGACTACATATTGGAAAATACCTCAAAAAATAACATTATTTAACCCCCTACCAATACGAACCCAATACACCTTCCCAATTTAAAAACCCCTACTTTCACTAGATATTGTAGGTATTCATTTTTTCATTAACATTTTTTACACCCCTTTATATTTTTTCATTAACTTTGAGCTCCATTTTTTGTACCTGCCAATGTAAAAACCCTTTACACCCATTTATATACTCAACATATTATGTCATTTTTTCCTCTATATAAATCCTCCAATATGAATACACGTGGTATGGTATTTCTCTCCCAAAGAAGCCCCCATGGAAGTTTGGAACATGTTTGTTTGCGATTAATGTCTCGTATTTAGTAGCAAATTCAGATTCATTGTTGTATAATTGTGGCCACCTATGACCACAAGAGTTAAAGAATTGTGGAAATCACCACAATAGTGGGATTAATGAGATAGTTTTCAACATAATTGATGTTATCCTTATTGTACTTGATGTTCAAGTGAAATTATTATAGGTATATGGACTATTTTTTACAACAGTCATTCTGTAACTTTTCTTATGTTTGCATAAATTGTAGAGGTATGTGATCAGTATGGATGATCGTCTCCTTCCCTAAAATATAATACTTCCATTGTCATCATGCTTGCACGATGGAGTATATATCCTTGTCATAGGTGGGGTACCTATAAATAATATTAGAGAGTGTTTGATAGGCCACTGAATGTCCTTGCTAAGTGAGGACTGCATCAATAACATAGTTTAGAGATCTATGTCAATCTTAAACCATTATTGCAGGCTTGATAGGGTGAGAATTGATGCAGAGTAGAGGTCATGTTTAGATCCTCAAATATTTTTTGTATTGTATTCTCTGCATGCCAAATTAACATTTCTCTATATTGATATATAATTTGTGTTGTAGTAGGGTGCCCAAGGCTTTTTGGATGTGTTACAAATGTTCCCCCCACATTCTACCAAAGATGAGGATGATACCCAAATATATGACCACAAAGAGTTTGTGAAAGATTGCATGATATCATCCACTATCCTTGTGTTGGAAAATTGGCATTGTTTGGTTGGCCAGTGGCAACAAGTGTGTTGGCATTGATGTCAACCATATAAGCATTGATGTTAGTGGCAACAAGTTTGTTGGAAACGATTATTAACCAGGTTAGCATTGATGTGCATAGTGTATCAAGCTAAGGGGGAGTCCCATGGTTGTTGGAGTCTCTTATAGAGAATCATCATAGTAGCAACATTATTAAAGAAACTATAGTATGATGACTATGATAGTTGGGAGTCCCAGACTTTTGAATAATTTTTGCATTAGGACATTAGCTCAAATTTTCTTGAAATTGACATAGTTGGATAGTTCTTGGAAAGAGCTTTCCAATGGTATGTGGAAGTCTAGAAATGGCCTCTTGGATTGAAAATTATTTCTAGTCAAATTTGAGGTGCCCTAAAGTTAAATAACAGAGTTAAATGTGGCCTGGGTCAAAGTGGTGACCAAGTTTGGCAACCAGTCAAAGTCGATGGAGCTCTTTAGCGGAGCAACTAATAGAAGACTGGGCAGGTGTGGTTTGACAATGCTACAGTGGGAAATGTTTTGTTTGGTCGACGATGGAGACTGCTCTACAACTAATCCCGATGGATAGGTCCCAAATTTTTTAAAGGGGTCACAGGAAGAACGCGTTGGGATGGAAGTATCAGGTAGATTTGGCTCTAAAAGTAGTTGTGGAGAGCCTCTTCATTGGATAGTGGAAGGCGCAATTGACATGCAGGCCCGATGGGAGTACCATGAAGGTTTCATTGAGTGTAACAATGTAAAAGGGTTAGGACCCTTATGAAAAATTAACAAAGGAATTCAACGCAAAACACAAGCCCTGAGACCATTTTCTCTCTCCTCTCTATCAAGAACATGGAAAAATTTTATTGGTTGAGGTGAAGTCATCATGACTTCAGTACATGGGGACATGTGGCAGGTAGATTCAACATTTTTGGGTGGCCTAATGGGCCAAATCCAGGTGACACATGTCACCACTCCGAAGGTGCAACATGGCACTGATGACGTCATCCCGTTGGCAGGAGCCCAAAATATTTTGGTCATTGCACGGGTGAAAGCGTTGGGCTATCAAGGTGTCAGGATAGCATGACAGACAGAGAGGCGACAAAGAGCCAATAAAAAAGGCATCGCGAGGACCTCACCAAGACAGCTCAGCCCTACGGGTTTATCTTAGAAGAAAATTAAGGGCACAAAGGAAAATGACCTGGGAGAATTGCGTCGGGACAAGTTGGACTGATAGTAGCACTCAAAAACCAATGTCAATCGAGAGGGTAGACCCCAATTTCACCTAAGTTCACTAAATGGAGTCTGGGGGATTTAAAAGGATTCAAAACAAAAGTGCCAGGAATTTATGGCAAAAGACGGAGTGGGAGACTAAAAAATTCCTGAAAATTGACGATTTTGTTGATGCATTGAAAGCCACCCATGACTTGTTTTGTGGTGGTTTTGTGTGCTAAGAAACCACGAGATTGTGGAAATTCCTAGTCTCAAGGAACCCCTACTGCAACAAATATGAATCTACTTCACCTACTTGATTTTAATATACATTCATCAAGTTATTCTCTGAATACTGAAGAAAATTACTTATGGAGCATACACTACTTTAATATTTGATTACATGATACAGAAAATTGAGCAAAGAACAAGATGCATAGGACACAATTATTTTTGGACAAAATTGTAGAAACTTTTTCTACAATTATCTAGCTCCGATACCATGTAGAAACTTTTTCTACAATTATCTAGCTCTGATACCATGTAGAAATTTTGAATAATTTAACACATATTCAACAGAGATTATCCTGATCATACAATTTAAGCGGAACATGTATAATACATAATCTCCTCTACGTTGATCAAGAATATAGCAGCATCAATAACAATAAAACATCAAGAGCATTCACACATTAACACAATATGTATCACGGGGAAAGCATCTCGCTAAAAACCCCACACTATCTGTATATTAATGATTGAGTCATGTAACATTACACAGCATAATACTTCTCACAAGTATCTCCACCTCTGTTACACACAATACAGCTCAGATCTGATCTCCAAATCTCTTCCACTACTTGCCTGCCTCCCCTGCTCAATACCTTCTCAAGAACTCATGAGAATAGCTTCCCAAACTCGATTTTCACTTGCAAAATAGTCACTCACTCTTTGTGGACGTGAGCAAAGGCTAAAATGCGGGCCAAATACGTGAGCAAACTCATTGGCATACTCAATCCTTTGATTGTGAAAGATCTGGTGCACAACTATAGTCACAACTGATAGCAATCTGATTCTCTACCACCTGTCCTTGTTGAACTGAACATGCACTGACATGCAACTGAGTTAACTGATGTATTCTTTAGTTGTATTATGAGTTAATAATTAGTTTAACAACTCATCATTAGTCTATCTGCAGTTAGACTAACTACAACCAGTTTAACTAAGTTAAACTGAACACAACTCCATCAACTGTACCTCCAGTCCACTAAACTCAACTCACTTGAGTTCTAACTGAAGTCATGCATGCAACAACTCAACTGACTCATAAGAAAAACGAATTTCCTTCTGACAGCTGCATGTGCCACTTCCGTAGCTCAAACTGAAGTGCTCCAAGAGAATAAGATTAAGTTTATAGTCCAAATATTATTGTGAGATAATAATATTTGACTTTTCTATTTTTGATAGCCAGTCTAAAAATAGACTTGATCACTCACACTGTGATCACTCACACTTTCATCAAAAATAGAAGTCCATCTATTTTTCCCAACTTGATCAATCATCCATAAACATAGACATGATCCATATGTCTAAAAATAGACATAGTCTAAAAATAGACTTGCGCCAAAAATAGCCTGCGGGCCCACTTAGTGAAGGCGACTCTTTTCACTAAGCTCCATCATCTTGTTGCAATCTCAACAAAAATAGTCCCCAGAAAAACACATTGCAGGAAAACCAGTGCAACAGCTCTGAGGGTTTTCTATTATTAAGCAGTACTTCTGAATACAATGCTTATTTCCCTCTCGACAAACTAGTGACAGAGAAGTAAAATGGCTGAAAATCTGAGTGAGTTTTACCTCACTTCACTTGACAAATTTCGGCTGATCTGGAAGCAAAACTCGCTAACCCCGACTACCTCTTTGTTGGCTCTGCGTAGGGCTCGCGTCAGCCTTACAGGCTCTATGTCAGCTTTGGTATGTCTCTTCTACCCACTACGTCAACCTTCCCAGTTGTTCCGGTAGTTCCCTAACAGTTTCGACTTTCTGTGTGGAGGGTAGCTTTAGCTTCTGCACTGGCCCTTCTGGCTCTACGTTAGGCCTGTGTGGGCCCAGTTTGGCCCAACGTCAGTCCTCCTGGCTGCTGCACTACCTCCA
Source organism: Pinus tabuliformis (assembly GCA_031772625.1). Classification (NCBI taxonomy): domain Eukaryota; kingdom Viridiplantae; phylum Streptophyta; class Pinopsida; order Pinales; family Pinaceae; genus Pinus; species Pinus tabuliformis. Next base: position 1,062,179,750 of record CM062813.1, on the reverse strand, counting down.
CTAGCTTCTCTCTGCCTCTCTATCAGTACTCCCAAACTATCCCTACCCCTTTGCTGCAACTGATCACTTAGTTTGAATTCTCAGCTTCCTAGCCCCTGAAATCAAACTCCAGATCAATTTGTTCTCTCCGTGTGTCTCTAAATGAACCACAAGCCTCCTTCTTATAGTTTTCTCATTGAGACTTCAACGGACAAGTTTAAGTCTCTAATCAACAAGTAAGATTAAAAATTGACTTGATCCACCTTCTAGATCATTCTCACCCATATTTTGATTAATACCTTTTAATATTTTTATTTTCCTAAGTTTAGACTTAGGAACCCCATTAAAAATAGTAATTATTTTAATAAAATACAATTCGGGTGGAATTTCACCAAACCATTTTTTGGGTTTTTTAGAAATCATGTGCCTTAGCCCTCTCCACCAATTTTCATGGCTAGATCACATCCGATGCTACCAAAAAATAGCACTCCCTCTTAGCAAGGAAAGTGCTCTAGCAACAATGTCCAACAATATGTTGCTCTGCCTCTAAAGCGTCACCTTTCTGCATTATTGTTTCCACCAATGCTATGATGTTTCTACTACTGTACTACTTCCCATGACACTACCACTGCCACGGATACATCTATACTACAACTCCCTCTCAAATGATGCATTTGTTATGCTACTAGCACTCCCACTGCTAACATTGTATTCGTATTGCAACTTAGTTGCTGAGAGAAGCAACTGAAAAACATCCAAACCTAACTAAACTTAACTATGTTCAACATAATACCATGAATGTTGGAATCTTACTAGTCTCTAACCCTCTGAATCTTCTGCACTGCTACTGACTTCTGCACTGTGCCAACCTTGCTCTGCGTTGATCAGTCTCTGGTCTCCGTCTACTGCATCTGTCTCTCCGAAAAGTCCACTACATCATCTAACACTAAGTCCATCTTGCTACTACTAAATCTCGGGCTCCCATAGCAAGGAATTGATCGAAGAGGTGGACTCCTCAAGGATCTTTCCCACATGTATTCCTCCCAACTACAGCTCAATATCACCCCATTTCCCTCCTGGAGATGCGTGGGAACTCTTGGCAAACTCATGTTTGTCAATATTTGCTAGCGCAGCCTTAGGATCATGTTTCTCATCCTTATCCTTTTGCTTCAAAGGACACTGGGATGCAAAGTGGCCCATCTCACCACATTTGAAACATTTCTCCTTTGAAATGTCCTTCTTTCGCTTATTCTTATGTTTTCCCTTTGATGCTAGAGTTGCGTTCTCCTCCTCCTCCTTGGAATTCGTGCCACTCCCACTGCTGCCATTAAGGTTGACCTTTACCAAGTCCCTCCTTAATTCCACTTGTTGTAGGGTCTCCAACATCTCCTCCCATGAAGGCAGTCTTTCCTTGCCCAGTATGCTTTGGACGAAGACTTGTTGTTCATCTGAGACTCCATTCAGGGTCGTCCTTACCATCGCGGTAGACTGAGGAGTAGACCCCACTGCAAAAAGTTGGTCTCTGGTGTCCTGAAGATGTTGAAGATAGGAGTCAAGTCCTTCTCCCTTCTGCATCAATATACGTTGCAACTTCTGTTCTAAATACATCTTATGTTGTTCAGAAGAGCCTTCATACAGTGAAGACAAGGCTTCTCACATCTCTCGGGCTATATCTTTGCCCTGCAAGTGTGACACCATATGATCTCGAACTCCATCAACAATGAACCTCTTCGCTTTCCCCTTCTTGGCCTTGTACTTATTTTGATCATTGTCAGCAGGAACAACCACAACATTCTTGACATAGGCTTCGAGGTCATATTCTTCCATAACAACTAAGATTCTAGTCTTCCATATGATATAGTTGGAAACTCCTTCCAACTTGTCTTGATCTCTAAAACCATGCAATGCCATCTCACCCAAACTGTCGAATTGACTCCTCTAGTCACTGCTCAACACTGCTGCCCGACAAGTGAGAAATTCAAAATTTTGGTGAGAAAAATTCTCTGAGGAGAAAATTCTCATTCTATGTGTCTTCTCTCTTTTCCGACGAATTTATACCCTGATAGAAACTACACCCTTCAAGCACTGCGTTGAGGCTCTACGTCACTCCCTCTGCCTCTGCAAGCTCACGATTCGAAAATCGTACCTCTTTGTTGACTCTCTCAAAGAGAGATTTCCTTGGATTTGAATTGCTGCCAAATGCAACTATTGGCCTCTCTTCTCAGTACTGGATCTGCTCTTCATGTTTCAAAATCAATCCTCTGATACCATGTGAAAATTCCTAGTCTCAAGGAACCCCTACTGCAACAAATCTGAATTTACTTCACCTACTTGATTTTAATATACATTCATCATGTTATTCTCTGCATACTGAAGAAAATTACTTCTGCAGCTACACTACTTTAATATTTGATTACAAGAGAGAGAAAATTGAGCAAAGAACAAGATATATAGGACACAATTATTTTTGGACAAAATATTCCTCGGAAAAACCCAATGCAGGAAAAACGGTGCTGCATCTCTGAGGGTTTTCTATTATTAAGCAGTAGTTCTGAATAAAATGTTGGTTTCCTTCTCAGAAAACTAGTGACAGAGAAATGCAATGGAGAAAAATCTGAGTGATTTTTACCTCACTTCACCCAATAGATTTCGGCTAATCTGGCAGTAAAACTAGCTAACCTCGGCTACCTCTGCGCTGGCCCTACGTAGGCCCTGCGTCAACTTTATAGGCTCTGCGCTGTCTCTTCTACCCACTACATCAACCTTTCCAACTATTTCGGCAATTCCCCGAAAGTTCCGACTTTCTGCGTGGAGGGAAGCTTCAACTTCTGTGCTAGCCATTTTGGCTCTACGTTAGGCCTGCATGGGCCCAGATTGGCCCAACATCAGTCCTCCTAGCTGCTGCGCTGCCTACACTAGCTTCTATATGCCTCTCTATCGGTACTCCTGAACTATCCCTACTCCTCTAGTTCAATTGATCACTCCGTTCGAATTCTCAGTGTCCTAGCCCCATAAATCAAACTCCAAATCAATTTGTTCTCTATGTTTATCTCTAAATGAACCCCAAGCCTCCTTCTTATACTTTTCTCATTGAGACTTCAACAGCCGAGATTAAGTCTCTAATCAAATGCTAAGATTAAAACTTGACTTGATCTGCCTTCTAGATCATCCTCACCCATATTTTGATTAATATCCATTAATATTTTAATTTTCCTAAGTTTAGACTTAGGAACCCCATTAAAAATATTAATTATTTTAATAAAATACAATTTGGGTGGAATTTCACCAAACAATTTCTGGGTTCTTTAGAAATCATGTGCCTTGTTCTCTCCACCAATTTTCATGGCTAGAGAACATCTGATGCTACAAAAAACTAACAGATATGTTAGCCCAAAAACAAATAAAAGGTGTGAGGATGGAAAGGCATTGTAGGGGCATTACAAGTCATCCCGACAAGCCTTTGATTAGCCAGTGAACGTAGCGAGAGGACCCCACACTACACATACTCTCGGAGGAGAAGGCTTGCCCAAGACTTGGTCTTGTGGGCACCATGTGACCATGGATGCAAAAGGGTTGATGCACTTAATTTAAGCCCTCAGGGCTATATATATAGACACACCTAGGAGTTGGTTTGTGGTTGTTTTGCAGCACTATCATGTGTTATTGTGACCAAGGGCCTTCTGGACAAAGGAAATAAGGAAAAAAGGGTCATGGGCTAAGGGATTAATACATGTGAATATGAACGGGTTGGTATCTATTTGGTACGTTCTTCTCCTTGTTTGGTAGGTGTGCCAATTTTGGCGTTGCACGACAGTAGTGGATACCAGGCATTGAACGGGTTGACAACTATTGTGAGTACATGGTTTGAGTGTACAACCTAATATAATAGGGTCAATGACAATGGAAATTGATGAGTTCTTTGATTCAAGACAGTGAAGAAACATGATGCGTAGGAACAAATTAATGGAGCTTGTATTGAAACAGAATTAGCCACCCTTGATCTCACTCGCATGCGATAAAGAATTAAATGGATAATATTTTTAAGTGCAAAAGATATGATCACAAAAGAAAAGAGTCACTCTTGAAGAAAAATTTGAGCACTGTGATCAAATTAATAAGCATGTAGAGTCTTATTGCAACCTATAGCTTGACTGAGAATTAATTCTCATTATGGACAAACGCTTAGTAGCCAATTCCTAGTATTTAATGTTAATGTTACTACCCTCCAGCTTTGCTCTGCACAGTTCTGGGAGGCAGTGCCTACTCTTTCCCATTGGGATTGCGCAGTCCCAGCCAAAAATCAATCTAGACTGGATTATGCATTGCCCAGTTCCAGTCCACAGCAAGCCTAGCTAGACTATGCTCTACGTAGTTCCTGTTAGTCAAGGTTGTCATTGATGTAAATATGGCATTGTTTATGATGGAAAATTCTTATGATGTGTGATGCCCTAGATTCCCATTGATCATAATACCTAGATGCCCATTGATCATAATTCCCTAGTGATGAAAGTTCTTGAACTAACCATGAAGATGCCATAACATCATGTATATTATGATACTCTTGCTCTTGATGAAGTAGCCCTAAAACCATGATGATGTCCTTACTCTAGATGAAGGATTCTAAGATGGTCGTGGTTCCCTAAACTAAAAGATTGATGTATAATCCCTAAGTACCAATCATGTGCCTATGATGGCAAGCCCTCTTTGATTGATGCTCATAGTGACCATGCCTTTAATGAAATAAAGATACTTATCTTAATGAAGAGCTCATGTGAAGACACTCTAAAATCTGTCCTAGACATGTAACCCCTTGATGATATGGATGGTGGTTGGAAGTCTACCTTGGAGCCCTTATGAAAAATCCCTTAAATTCTAGTCCCTATATCCTTATACATGAAGAATCAAGGTCTGCAAATTCCAAAACAGTCATCCCATGGTCTGCACTAATTTTTTTAAGAATAGTCACAAAAAAATTATTTTTTGTCACCTTTGAGACATCCTATCAAATTGGCTCCTTCAACATCTTGAAGAGGACACTTTCCTCTTTCGAACGAGCTTTCACTCAACCCCTAACTCCCAATAGTTTGTGAGAAAATGAAATTTCAAGTTTTAAAATAATATTTTTAAAAATTCTAGCCGACCTACACTCAAACATTCATGTCGGCCTTTCCTCGAATAGACATGACTGTTCATTATGATGCAAAACATGTATAAATAAGGCTTCGGGTCTCTCATTTCAACCATCATTTCGGTCAAGAAATTCAGAGTTAATACAGTGAGAGGGCAGAGAAGTTTAGGAGGCCGAGGAGACAAGGAAGTTCACTGTTTTGGGCTAAAAATATTTCTGTTGGGTTAAAACATCTTGAGAACAATATTTCAGCATGGTGAAAACACAGTCAGGAGGCTAGAACTTGAACATAAGTTGGATTGTAGCATTATTTGGAGCCTTCTAATCTGAAATTGAGTGTTGAAGTGATATGTTAAGGGGGGTTTGGATAGAGTGTTTTGTAGCCACTTTAATGGTGTAAAGGGGACTCGGTAAAGGTATTTTGTTGAAGTCCCATATACAGTCATTTGAGGAGTCAAATCCACTGTTAGAATGTAGATCCATGGAGCCTAGTGTACAGTATTTTTGAAGGCTGTGTGCTGGAACTAAAGCATGAAATTTGGAGACACCTACTTGGACTTGAAAACCAACCTATAAAGGACTCGGACTAAGTCTTGGATATGTGGAATAGTGGCCAATAACCTAAAACTTCAGATTATACCTTTACTCCTAAAATTTCGCATTGTGATATCTATAGCAACATACACAAAGGCTTGGATCACTGTTTATCTCGTATTGTGATAGTACAATAGCTCAGGCAGAGGTATATAGAGGCTCAGATAGTCGAACAAAGATATTATTAGGACCTCGAATTAAGGTGCAGACAGTGGCTTAGATAGAGGGTAAGACAGTGGCACGAAGTTGGTGATCTCCTTGTGGTATAACAAGACTATGGTGTATTGTTGGCTATGGACTGATGTATAACTTGAAGACTAAGGTACAACATATTAGTAACCTCCTTGATTGCAGCATTAATACTCTAAGATATAGCTGCAGTGAAGACTAATGGTGGAGACCTACATTATACAATAAACCACCGTGTTTTTGAACATGTACAGTGAAGAATCTTATTGAAGGAATAAAATCATTGTGGAGTGATATTAAAGAAGGTCTCAGATTGGAGCCTTCTTGTTGAGTTGCCATGACTGAACTTGGAGTCACTATTGAAGACATTTTAGTAAAGTAATCTTGAAGATAACATTGAAAACCACGATGCATCAATAATGTCATCATGAGGTAACTTGGAGAAATTGCTTGGGTATGATGAAGAGAAGTGGTGACAGCTTGTAAGAGAACAAGGTTGTCATTGATGATGTAACGTAGAGACCAAAGTGAAGACTAAGCGAAGATTGGCAGGGCTCATTGAAGAAGACATTGGGAGCAATGAAGTATAATCAAATATATCTTGACAAAGTAAAGCAATGGTTGGAGCCTCAAAATACAAGGTTGGTGCCTTAGAAGATAGGGTTGGAGCCCTAGAGGATCAGAGCCCTCAAGAAACTAGGTCAAAGCCTGAACCAGATATAGGGTTGGTGCCTTGAAATTGACAAGGTTGGAGCCTTGGAAGTCGAGGTCAATGCTTGGAAAATATAGGTTGGAGCCTAGGAGATTGAAGATCGACGTTTTCATTTAGGGTTGGATCCCTACGTATATTGTACTTGATTTATTGTAAAGAAGAAATCAATAAAATCGTTTATTCTTATTGTTCATTTTGTGTTCTAAATATAACTGATATAACTTGTAAAAATAACAATTGAAAATAAATTTTGATTCAGGCCCCCTCTTAGTATTTCCAACAGTTCCAGTCAGCAACCATCTCATTGGCAGCTAGGACTGCACAATGAACAGTTCCAGCTGACAATCCCTTAGCTCTGAGAGTCACAACTAAGAAATCTTGCCCAACAGTCACCAAGCCTGTTTCATGATTGATCCTTGAAGTGCATTGTGTTTTTAAGCTAACACGTGCTTGCCGTGAGTGACCACTCTGTCACCAGGTACATCAGTTGCTGAGCAGTCTCTTAGGAGTACAATCATCATGGTTTCCAAGAGAGATGGATCAAAGGACATTATAGAGAGCAACACTGGATATGTGGTTGAACAGGTGCCAATGAACTTTCCCATCTATGCAGAAACACAACTATTTGTAGAGAAGGACATGAAGATCACATGGCAAGAAATAAAGGACATATTTGCAGGCAGTTTCAAGGAAGATCTGGAAGATCGACAAGTCTATGTCAACATTCACAAGTCAAGCGTGTATAGGGTTGCATGTAGGTACCCCATCTTCCCATGCACAGACATCATTCACTTTGTTGTCTCACATACCGATCCTGACACTATGACTTTGAGCAATACCAGTGGGACACAAATTTCCACCTTCAGGTCGGAAAACTACCATTAGATGTATCACTTGCCACAACCGGTGAACCACATGGATGCACTGTTCTTCACTCCCAACAACAATGTAAACACTAGAGATATCATGAAGCATTGGGTAAAATAGCCATCGAAGATCATGACGACACCCAACTAGGTCTAAAATGTAGAAAATCCTGTAGATTCACAAGCTCATGTAATCTACTAAAACAAGAGACAAGAATCTACTTCTATTCTTTATAGCAGAAGCACATAAAGATCGAGCAAAACAATAATCTACAAGAGGAAGAACATAAATGGCACATAACACAATAAATATCCAGGGAAAGCCACAACTCAAAACCCCACTATCTATATTGCATTAATCAGAAATCCAAGATGATAATACAATGCTTATTCTCACAAGAAAAATCCCAGCACTTAGTAAAATCAATCTCCAACTCACAAGAAAGCTCTTGGCCAACACTTAGCCAATTCTATAGCTCTCCAAGTCCCTATTTCCTTACACCCTTGGTCAAAGAATTTGGATAAATAAAATATGCTCTGCTCAACCTTGAGCTTAACCTGCACAAGTATTTCCTATCCTCCGCTTGATGACTTCATTTGGCCAATACATAGCCAAATTTCTAGGCCTCCAAGCTTCTAATTATTTTCACTATTCTTGGGAGAATTACTTTGTATTTAAAGGAAAATTCCTCATCAATAACTGTGCAATCCCTTCTAGGTTCAGTTCCTGATTGCATGCACCATCTATACAACTCAAAAAATTATACAACAGATAGTACATTGTCCCTGCACTCTAGTCTCAACTGGGTATTTCTTAGAATCGACATGCATGAGTTTCTGATGAGGGAATATTCAGTTAACTGGAGTAGCACTAGTTGAGTGCACTAATGCATCAACTGACTGTTAACTCACTATTAGTTCCTCAAACAATTTGGAACTAATTTAACTAGACTTAACTCAATAAACTGAGTTAACTAATTACCACTCATACTTAACTCATCCTAGACCCCTATAATATAGGGAGAACATATACATGACTTCAGAAAGACTTCCAACTCGAAATTCCTAAGCTAATTAAGTTAATTAAAATTAATTAACTATTTACAAGTTGCTATGAGAAAAGGATTTGCTTTTAATTCTCAGTTTAATTCAAGGACAAATTAAACTGGAATTTCTAGATTCTTTTTTTATCATTTCTTGTTGCTATTTTCAACATAAAAGACGAAATCACATAGGAAGTCTTACCAACTTCTGGTCATCTTCACATGTCACGTGTATGGTCAAGAAAGCATGGAGACCTTCCCGCATAGTTGGGTTGTTATGTTAGATTAGTTGAAAAATGAAGGCCTTTCAACTAGTCAGACATGTTGGCTCTTCAGCTGAAAGTGCATGTGTCTAATGCCTGGAGTTCGCCTAAGGATGGACAAGCAATATTCTTCATGTTTGCATACCTGCTTGATGAAATTTGTGTCCAACAACAATTCCCTGGCATTCGTTGGACATGGACACCATCAAATGATGTTGTGAACGTCTATTGCAAGTTTCTCTCTAAGTGCAACTACTGAGTTATGGTAAGGTTGTCTAACCAGTTCATCACCCCATTGTACAAGATGATATTCAAACATGATCCACCTTGCCTGTCCCAAGAAGCGATGCAGACATTGGTTAACATTGTAGATTGGTATGCCTCACCCTGTGGTACCTTCATCAAGATGTTTGGTGCAGAGAAGTCTCCGCATGAGCTACCAAGGTTTGCCACAGACAAGCTAGTCATGCAAGAGATTGCATACCACATCTCCACGGGGTTATCAGCAGGACTGCAGAGGAGGAAGAAGGCAACATGACCCACTCTTCCTTTGTGGATTGGTTTGTACGAGATCCATACCTTGAAAGAAGCAGATGTTGAGGCCAAGGACTTGAAGAAGTTTGGGTTTGACACCAAGAACTTCAATCCGTATGATCCTCACTGCATATGTAAGAACCACTATGTGAAGGTGTACTACCCATGGATCCACGGGGCATGCCATTGGCTAGAGGAAGATCCTTGGAGGTATTGCTACAACTCCTATAGGTTCAATGAACCGAGCAGCATAACGGTAGAGTGGAAAGCAACACTACAGGCAACAGCACCAAAAGAAGCAACAACAATAGCAGCAACAAGTAGCAAACAGGCACAAGAAAAAGGCAAGAGGAAGATTTCCAACAACGCAGAGATTGAGCAAAGCTACAAGTTTCGAGAAGATACTCTTGTTGAGAGAGTAGATTTGGAGAAGAAGCTGAAAGCAAAGCAAGATCTCAGGAGGAGAGAAAGGGAAGAAAGGCATAAACATGAACAGGAAGAAGGATAAGGCGCACTGACAGAGAAAACTACACAAATACAGGTTGAAGAAGCATAGCAGCCAGCAAATGAAGAATAAGGTGAGCAAGTGCAGGTTCAAGAATTTTATCAGCAGGTTGAGTAGCTGGTTGACGAAACAAACATGGAGACGAAACATGATCTACATGACCAAGACATTGATCTCATGCTAAGGGCATCAGAGGACGCATCACAGTCTCCACCACCTCTAGAATCACAACCAGTCCGGAGAAAGAAAGGAGAAGTTTTTCTCCTTGATGATGATCTGGAGACAGATGTGTACAATCTGGCATTTGACGAGTCATAACAGAGGATTGTACATGCACGAAGAAAGAAGTTCCTGAATTATCATACATCACCTGCGCACACAGAAGAAAGGTTGATTGTACTAGACGTTAGAAGACATCCAGTTGCCATGGTCGATGCTTCTAAGGCTTATGCAGAAGCCACGAGTTTGACAGTCAAGTTCTTGATAGCAGAGAATGATCGGATGGTGAAGGAATTGCAAGAGGCCAAGCAGAGAATAGAGCAGTCTACAGGATCCGCTATGGCAGAAATGAAGAAAGTAATACTAGCGAAGATATCAACTTTAGAGACCACCATGCAGACAATGTATAACAAACTTGTCACCGTACACAAATCAATTGTCCATCTATACGAATTTCAGTAGCAATGCGTGCAGACAACACAAACTCTCAAAGACATTCACATTGCTATTGCGCACATGCAAGAATGGAAAATGAGGTACAAGGGAGCCCCACTTTACTTGCATAAGAGGATGAAGCCACAGGCTAAGCTAGACAAAGCACAAATTCAGATGTTGATCCAGAACTATGAGAATCTCCCTCCACTCATCACTAGCATTGAGGCTTCCTATGCAACGTTATTCAAGAATCTAGATGTCATAGTGTGAAAACACAAGATCCGTTCCATCGAAACCCTCAGCCAAGCCATGAGGAAGAACCAAGTTATGCTGGATGTCGACAAGTACATAGAGTAGTTGATGGCCAAAGCAATCAACGATGACTTGCACCTCAACGCAAAGAACATATAGAAGTACATCGGTGGTCCAGCAACACTTAGGACAATGTTGTGCATGCTTCAAGATGAGTTGGACAGATGTTTCAGAACCATATACCTAGAATCCATGGAGGCAAGAGTCCACTTCAACAAAGACGTCACCAAATAGTATAGGGACATAATAGCGCAATACTAAGCTTGGTATTAGTTCGTCACCGGATACCATCATGAGGAGGTTACCGAGTTGGTCTTTCCCCAAGACCCCAAGTGATGTTTGTCTTGTCAAGCTAACTCAAGCCTATTTTTTTCCCACATAGGCATATGTGGAAAGTGTATTATTGTAAATATATTGTAAGTGAAATTCCAAGTTTCATTAGTGGATTGTGAACAGTCACTATGTAATGTGAAGAGCTATAAGGATAGTTCAAGATTCAAATGGGTATGTCAAGGGTCACCCCACCCTTTGTTATATATAGAACCTCATAACTCATAGTACAGGCTTTTTGGGAGCCAAGATTTTGGCTAGGCATTGCTTAGAGAAGGCTTGGAGAGTATTGTGATGAGCCTTAGCTTCTCCATAGTGTAGGGCAAGCACGTCTCTTTGGAGGAGCAGACGGTGTTGACAGTAATGTTCCACTATTGGGGCTAATGGTTGTCAATGGTGAATGCATGGAGGGAACTTTCACTTAATATATATAATAGAGCCAACACATTTTCATGCATATGTTGTTATTTTTGTTCGAATATTCTGGTTACTTTAGCAATGTATGTTATTTAACTTACGCATTTGTGTATGAACTATTTTGTATGCAATTGTATGAATCTTGTTGCAGACGTCTTGTTGGTTTAACCCGTCACTTTGGATTGTGGACTGTTCCGCTTTCCAGCTTGTGATGTCATTCAACTTATGTGTTCCTTTCAGGTTGCGTACTATTATAGGCTTCTAAGGGACACACTTCCTTTTCCCCTTCATGTGATAACACACCATGCATCTCACTTGACTTGTTACAAGGTCACACACTTGCTTCCGACTAAGATATCACACTTACCTTGCATGCTATTGTAGTTAAGGCATTGCTTTACTACCCATTTTTGGGACTCCTACTCCAAATGGTCTGAGGTATAGTTGGGACTTCTTACTAGGGAGATCCCCTAAAATGTTGGTGGGTCCAGTACCATCAACAGTTCTAGCACTAGAAGGAGGACTAGATGAAAATTTGAGTCCTCAAAGTCTGTTTTGAATCTCTCCACATTCTTCAGGAGTTACATTAAAGTTAATCCTCGACATGTCTATCTCATGGACGTGATTTTGAAGTGTCTAAGGACCTCCTTAATGACTTGTCACGTTTCACATATGATGGTGAAGGTGGAGAAACTTTTGTTAGTCACAAAGTTGCCTTCATGGGTTTTTGTGAAAGGAATGAAGTCCTTGAGAACAACATTGCCTGCTCAATGTTTGCATTTACGCTCAAAGGGCATGCACTACAATGGTGTGTCACATTGCTTACAACCTCCATTCACTCTTATGATCAGATGATTGGAGAGTTGGCCCGTGCTTTCTATCATTATGATATTAAAACACTCAATACAAAAATTCATCAATTATGGAAAGCACCTGATAAATCCCTTTTGAAATTTTGGAATCGCTTCTGCAATCTCTCTTTTCAAATCCCAGAAGATGAAAAATATTGGAAATTTCTCAATGAAATATTTGACTATCTTCTTCACATATCTGAAAATACTCATGTGTTAGAATCATTCGAACCCCTCCCAACATACCTCGATGTTAAAGTTACTAAACCCAAGATGGACAAGGTTGCTGTCACTAGTGACCCTCCTTCTGCTTCTCATCAAACAGCTCTAGCTCTGTAGTGTGAGGTGGGAGAAGTTGCAAACCTATCTATTGAACTGTCACATCCTCCCATCCCACCTGCTCTAGATATCTGTGCAGATTTGGCTTGAAAGCATGTTGGTTGTCACGTGAACTTGTTCTCTCAACCTCTATCCTCTCGTTCTGTTGATCCTCTGAATTGTACTGTGATGTGTTCTCCCATTCCGGACTCCACATTCATTGTTCACAAGGATCAATTTGTCGACAAAGTTCATGTTGAGTAGCCAACCTGCACTGTCATTTATGATGAGTATGTGTGGGAATCTGAAGAAGAACATGCGGTGAAGGATGACCTCCTTCCATCCACACCTCATCTGTTGTTTCCTGACATCTTTTGTGATTCTTCCATTTCTGATTTATCTTGTGAAAATTCATCCCTGAATTTTTTTACTTCTGATCATTCACAGAACACGCTGAATGTCATTTTGTCATTTGATTGCAGAGAGGACACATCTTTCTTTCTGAATCTACCCAATCTGTCATCTTTTCTTTCTGAAAACTTAGAGGGTGAAATTTTTTTGTTTCTCATCAACCCCTCTATATGATTCATTAGATCATGAGGATTCCGATGAACATCTCAATTTTTTTTATCGTGGCCACCGTGATCTCTTTACTCCTTCATTTAATCATGATGTTGATTCACTTGTTGTTTATCTTTCTAAGCCACCAGTCTTTGACGATCTACCTAATGATGAAGTGGAAACCCCTCAAGTTGTCGAGGCACTTCAGCTCGAGCTGATGGTTATGTCAGGTCCTCACTATCTTGAGGTTAGTTCCGCTTCTAATCATAAATATGTTGAAACACCCCAGGCTCCTCATCACTCTCCTATTTTCATTGAAGATCAGTCTGATCTACAGATTTTACATCCTCCACCACGATCACATGATCCCATCGCTCATGCATTAGAGGAATCATACACAACGAGCACTCTTTCTAAGCGAAAGTTGTCTTCCTTTTTCATGTTTTCTCATTTTTCATGGTCAAAAGAGTGTACATGCTCATTGTCTACGCACATTGTGTTGCAACACCATGGTACGTCTGCAAAGTGTTTATCTTGTGCTTTTACTCTTTTCTTTTCTATGGACACATTCAAACTTCAAGTGTCTTGGTTTTCACTGCCTTATCTTTCTTGTGTGTTGGTTTAATTGTATATATTTCTTGTCAACCATGCCTTCACCAACATGGGTCAACCAATGTGTTGGTGGTTGCATTGGAAATATCACTTCACATGAGTAGGCCCATGCACTGTTTAGTTTAGGAGTAGGAGTAGTGTTTCCTTTCTTGTGTACTTTTCTTGCACGTTTTTATTGCTTACTTGTTTTGCTTCCATTTAATTCTTTCCTTTGCTTGTTTGTTTCCTTGCTTGTTATGCACCCGTAGGATTAGCTTCACATGAAACCGTGTTTGGCTCTTGAGACAAGCAGGGTGAAGTACAAGAGGACTTGTACAGCTATCAACAATTGGTTATCTATTGTCCTCTCCCTTTATGAAGATCTTATTTTCTTCAATCGATGATACCCTGATGGAAAATACGTTCTGTTCAGAGTGAGTCTTGGTGAAAACACAACGGTTGCACTTTTAACTAGTACCGCCTACTTTAATTGGTTTTTCTATATTCGGTTAACCCTTGTCAGCTCAGTCAAGTAGAGTAAGGTGAGGGGTGTAGGTTTTAACCCCATACATAAATTACCTGCATACGAATTCTAAAAAACAGAAAATAAACAATAGCGAGAGCATAACACATAAAAAAAATATACACAGAGATTTTCCCCTAGATCCAAAACCGGGACTACCATATTGATTTTTCATTATATTCCTTTCAATGTTACAATACATATATATACATGTCGAAGCATCTATAAACCCAAATCCATTAACCCTGGATTAGAACATAATTGTAGTTCCCTTGACCAGATCTACAAAAAATACCATGGACCGAATACCTTCACGCCCAAAACCACGTGCGAAATCCATGCGCAAAACCATAGGTAGGTCCACCCACCTAATATAGGGTCCAAAAAAAATCCCGTGGGGGCGCTGCCCCGAACCCTGTAGAGGGAGGCTACCGCCCCCCACTGCACCTGGCGTAACGATGGGGGGACTCCACCCCTCCTCTAACCCCCCGGTTTAACTACTGGGGCTAGTCATGGAAAGAATATAACACAACCCAGCAAGGGGGAAAACCTTAACAAGTATGTAAGAGGTATATATAACATACTTCTCTAAAGGGACAACCTCATATGCTCTCAATAAGTCGGGATCCCTCTTCCACCTCATGAAATAAATAGATGCCTATGAACAGTTCTCTAAAAATGAAAAAAAATAATAAAAGACAAAGAAGACAAAGGCTTCCTGTGCAGAGAGGTGAAGCAAGTAACTCCATCAGGGTACTGTCCAAGCTCGTTAGTAGCAAAGCGATGCTTGTGTTCCCAAAATTAATCGGTCGGGGTACTGTCCAGGCCTACTAGCAGCGGAGCAACACTAGAGATGAAACTAAAACTCTGACAGCTATATTACTTGTGCATCAATATACCCCTATTCCCCAATCGAAACAACTCAGTTGACTTGGCATGGTATGTGTGCCAACCGATCAAGAGAATGGCAGGGATTATGTCTTTAACACAATCTAGTGAAGAAGCCATGATGATCAAATAATCGAACAATACTTCTGGAGGAGTTAGACCCACTTTGCATGAAACAAGGTCCATATAGAGAGTTGGAGTTCTACCAGTGTGTCGCCAATGTTGTAGTAGCTATAACCACCCTCCAAAATTTTCTCTTTGCTTTGTTTTGGAGCCCCCCTCCTCAAAATCTTAGTTTCTTGTCTTCCACCGCTCAGGTAATTTTGTTTCATTCAAGTTTATCTTTCACTTTGCAGCTTCTATTCGCTTATTTGCTTTGATGACTAACCACAAGCTAACCCTGTGACTTGGTTTACACTCGGTTCTAACACTATCTTGGAAAACTACGCAGTCCTAGAGGGCAACCTGCCTTACTCTCAGGAATTGCACAGAGCAACCCAATAGCCAGCTGTGCTCTCCAAAATTGCACAGAACATCTAGGCAATGAGCTTAGGCTCCAAAACTGTGTAGTCCCAGATGACAGCTTGTCTTCAGCTGGGAAACTGCACAGAGTGTGAGAGGCAGCCAGAGCCATTCAACTCAAGAACTGTGTAGAAGCATTCCTTCAGCCATTGTCTGATGCATGTGCTAGCAAGTTTCTTGATTCCCTCCATAACTATGCAATTTATCCATGCATGCATAGCAGCCTTTCCCGAAAAAGTAAAAGGATCCCTAAAAAATAGGGATCTATTTTTAGCACTAGGAGTTAAACTCAAGTCAATTTTTGAAACTCCCCACCACTTTTCGCTTTTTCCTAAATTTTTGGTATACACATCATAAACCCTAAATATACCAAATATATTTAATGAATGCCCCAAAGCTCATTCTACACATTTGATCTTGGATCTATGGCATTCCTGAGGCATCTAGGAACTCTCTGCATAGTCGGCGCAACTTTTTCGGGTAAGTTTTTATTTTGAAGTCTTTTGTTGCTTTTTTTGTTGCTTTTTTTTCCTTGGCTTGTGTGAGTGTTGTTTTGCATGTTTCACTGAACGACTGCTGGTGTTTTAGTTTTTTTTTAACTTATAGAAGTGTTGTTTCAAGTTTTTCATTGTCCTTCTTGAGCGTCACATGTATAGCATTGTTTTTGCACTAACAGTCGTCGTTGTGATGACTCTCCCCACCAACTTCGTTGTTCATCCATTTGACTGACTCATGCATTGGTTTTGATTGCAAGCATGCTCATTACTCCTATATGCACCATCCTTCGCTCATGCATTCAAATCTACTAGTTTTCAAGTTTCCCTTGGGCAGATCTAGGCCGCCTTGGCTCATATCTTTCTTCTCCCACCATGCACTACACATTTCTAGAACTCAAGGCTCTACCTTGGCTCCAGGAATTGTGCAAAAGTTACTTGAAACTGGCCTCTAGCTGTGCTCTACGTAGTTCTAGGAGACACTGCCCGGTCTTCCCCACTAGGACTGTGCAATACATAGTCCCAACCAGCAATCAAGAGAGACTGAACTACACATTGTGTAGTTCTAGTCTACAACAAGCCCAGTTGGATTGTGCTCTACGCAGTTCCAGTCAGCAGCCCTCTCACTGGTAGCTAGGACTGCGCAATGCGCAATTTCAGCTAATCGTCCCTCATCTCTAAGAGTCACAACTATGCAATATTGCCCAGTAGTCACCAAGCTTGTTGCATGATCAATCCTTGAAGTGACTTTTTTTTTTAAGCTGACATTTTCTTGTCGTGAGTGTCCACTCTGTCTCCAGGTACATCATTTTTTGAGCAGTCTCTCAGCAGTATAGGCATCATGGTTTCCAAGAGAGTTGGATTAAAGTAAAATGTAGAGAGAAGCATTGGAGACGCGGTTGAATAGGTGCCAATGAACTTGCCCATCTATGCAGACACGAAGCTGTTTGTAGAGAAGGACATGAAGATCACATGGCAAGAAATAAAAGGCATATTTGCAGGCAATTTCAAGGAAGATCTGGAAGATTGACAGGTCTATGTCAACTTTCAAAAGTCAAGCTTGTATAGGGTTTCATGCAAGTACCTCGTCTTCCCATGTGCGGATATCATTCACTAGATTGTCTCAAATACCGATCCGAAGACGATGACATTGAGCAATACTAGTGGGATACAGCTTGCCACCTTTAGGTTGGAAACTACCATCAGATGTATCACTTGCTGCATCCGGTGAACCACATGGATGCACTGTTCTTCACTCCCAACAACAATGTAAACACTAGATATATCATGAAGTGATGGGTAAAAGAACCATCGAAGTTCAGGACGACACCCAACTAGGTCTACAAGATGAAGTCACTTAGGAAGGCTTACCAACTCTTGGTCATCTTCGCATGTCGCTTGTATGGTCAAGAGAGCATAGAGACCTTCCCGCAAAGTTGGGTTGTTATGTTAGATCAGGTGGAAAATTAAGGAAGGCCTTTTAATTGGTCAAACATGTTGGCTCTTCAGCTGAAAGTGCATTTTTCTAATGCCTAGAGTACGCCTAAGGATGTACAAGAAATATTATTTATGTCTGTGTAGCTGTTTGATGCAATCTATGCCCAACAACAGTTACCTGGCATGGGTTGGACATGGACACCATTAGATGATGTCCTGAACATCTATTGCAAGTTTCTCTCTGAGTGAAACTACCGAGGAGTCATGGAAAAGTTGTCTGAAGACTTCATCACCCCGTTGTACATGATGATATTCGAACAAGATCCACCTTGCATGTCCCAAGAAGCGATGCATACATTTCTTAACATTGTAGATTGGTATGCCTCACTTGGTGGCACCTTCATTAGGATGTTTAGCGTGGAGAAGCCTCCGCATGAGCTACTGAATTTTTCCATGGAAAAGTTGTTCATGCAAGAGGTTTCATACCACGTTTCCACAGGGTTATCAGCAGGAATGCATAGGAGGAAGGAGGCACCATGGCCCACTCTTCCTTTGCGAATTGGTCTGTACGAGATCTGTACCTTGAAAGAAGTGAATGTCGAGGCCGAGGACTTGAAGAAGTTTGGGTTCGGGACCAAGAGCTTCAATCCCTATGATCCCTAATACATATGCAAGAACCACTGTGTGAAGGTGTACTACCCATGGATCCACGAGGCATACCATTGGCCAGAGGAATATACTTGGAGCTATTTCTACAATTCCTCTAGGCTCAATGAACCGGTCAGCATAGTGGTAAAATGGAAAGAAACACTGTAGGCAACAACGCCACAAGAAGCAACAACAACAACAACAACGAGCAACAAACTAGAACAAGAAAAAGGAAAGAGGAAGATTTCCAAGAGCGTAGAGGCTGAGAAAAGCTACAAGTTCCAAGCATATCCTCTTGTTGAGAGAGTAGCTTTGGAGAAGAAGTTGAAAGTAGAACACAAACTCATGAGGAAACAAAGGGAAGAAAGGCAGAAGCAGGAAAAGGAAGAAGGACAAGGTGCACTGACAGAGAAAACTACACAGATATAGGTTGAAGAAGCAGAGAAACTAGTAGATGAAGAAGAGGGTGAGTAGTTGCGGGTTCGAGAACTTCTCAGTAGGTTGAGCAGTTGGTTGAGGCAACAAACATGGAGATGAAATGAGAGCTATAGGACCAAGACATCGATCTAATGCCGAGGGCATCCAAGGTCGCACCATAGTCTCTGCCTCCTCCAGAATCACGACCAGTCCCAAGAAAGCAAAGAGAAGATATTCTCCTTGATGATGATGCGAAGACGGATTTGTACAATCTAGCATTTGACAAGTCACAACAGAGGATCGTACAGGCATGAAGAAAGAAGCTCCTGGATGATCATACATCACCTGCGCACACAGAAGAAAGGGTGATTATACCATACATTAGAAGACATCCAGTTGCCATGGTCGAGGCTTCTAAGGCTTATGAAGAAGTCACGAGTTCGATAGTCAAGTTCTTGATATCAAGAATGATTAGATGGTGAAGGACTTGCAAGAGGCTAAGCAAAGAACAAAGCAGTCTGCAGTATCTTCTATGGTGGAAATGAAGAAAGCAATACTAGCGGAGATTTCAACTTTGGAGACCACCATGCAGACAATTTATAGTAGATTTGTCACCATGCACAAAGCAGTTGTCCATCTATACGGATTTCAGCAGCATGCACGTAGACAACACAAACTCTCAAAGACATGCACATTGCTATTATGCACATGTAGGAATAGACAATTAGGTACAAGGGAGCCTTTCTTTAATTGCACAAGAGGATGAAGCCATAGGTTGAGCTAGAAAAATCACGGATTCAGATGTTGATCCAGAACTATGAGCAACTCCCTCTACTCATCATTAGCATTGAGGCTTCCTCTGCATGTTTTTTCATGAGTCTGGATGTCATAGTGCAAACACACAAGATCCCTTCCATCGGAACCCTCACCCAAGCCATGAGGAAGAACCTATTCATGCTGGATGTCGATAAGTACATAAAGAAGTTGACGCGAGAAGCCACCAATGATGACTTTTAGCTCAGTGCAGAGAACATGCAGAAGTACATCGGTGGTCTAGCCACACTCAAGACAGTGTTGCGCATGCTTCAGGATGAGCTGAACAAAGGTTTCATAACCATATACCCGGAAGCCATGGAGGCAAGGGTCCGCTTCGACAAAGATGTCACCAAATAGTACAGGGACACAATAGCACAGTACCAAGTTTGGTATCATTTCCTCACTGAAGACCATTGTAAGGAGGTTACCGAGTTGGTCTTTCCCCAAGACCCTGATTGATGTTGTTTGTCTTATCAAGCTGACTCGAGCCTATTTTTGTCCCACACGGGTATATGTGGAAATTGTATTATTGTAAATATATTATAAGTGAAATTCCAAGTGTCATTATTGGAATGTGAACAGTCACTATGTAATGTGAGGAGTCATGAGGATAGTTCAAGAGTCAAAGGGGAATGTTAAGGGTCACCCCAACCTTCGTTATATATAGAACCTCATAACTCATAGTACAGGATTTTGGGAGCCAAGCTTTTGGATAGGCATTGCTTAGAGAAGGCTTGGAGAGTATTGTGACGAACCTTGGCTTCTCCATAGTGCAGAGCGAGTACATCTCTTTGGAGGAGCAAGTGGTGTTGACTGTAATGTTCCACTATTGGGGCTAGTGGTTGTCAATGGTGTATATATGGATGGAAATTTTACTTAATATATATAACAGAGCCAACACATTTTCATGCATATGTTGTTATTTTAGTTTGACTATTCTGGTTACTTTAGCAATGTGTGTTATTTAACTTACGCATTTGTATATGAAATATTTTGTATGAAATCATATGAATCTCATTTCAAACGTCTTGTTGGTTTAACCCATCACTTTGGATTGTAGACTATTCCACTTTCCATCTTGTGATGTCATTCAGCTTGTTTGTTTCTTTCAGGCTGTGTACTATTACAGGTTTCTAAGGGACGCACTTCTTTTTCCCCTCCACGTGATAGAACCCCCATGCATCTCACTTAACTCACTTCAGGGTCACTTACTTGCTTCCGACTAAGATATCACACTTACCTTTGCGTGCTATCGCAATCAAGGCATTGCTTTACTACGCATTGTTGGGACTCCTACTCCAAACAGTCTGAGGTCTAGTTGGGACTTCTTACTAGGGAGATACCCTGACATGTTGGGGGGTCCAACACAGTCAATAGAGGTATAAGGGTCATTTTTGTAAAGTTTCTTGTAATTTATTTCTTTTCTTCCACTTAATGAAAGAAGGCCTCCCCACTTTGAGCAGGGCCCAGAGCTATAGCCCACATTGGTTGAACTCTGTAATCAAATCATTTATGTGCCTTTGATATCATGGTTGCTTTATTATTTCTTCTTATTTTTCATGTGTTAAGTTACTTGATTAATATTCTCTTTTATATGCAATTATGTATGCATCCTTGAAGTTAATAGATCTGGATCACCAGGGATTAGTGATCACTACATGATTATATTACAAACTTGAAGGTTTATGGAAAAATTGCACGCAAATTTTTATGTCTTAAACATCTTATCATATGTGTTAACAACCTCAATCAAATTAGATTTAATTTGTGCATCACATCCTTGGAAGGATTCCTTTTTAGTATCATCTTTAGGTTTAATCATGAACAATACAAAACTATTACTAGCATTAACAAGCCTCTTCATTTTTCCAGAATTCACAAGAGACAAATTTAATTTCTTGCGATGTGCTCTAACAATATACTCAATCCCATCTTTAAACAAATGGTACTTGTTCTCATGGTGATGAAAGATGTATTTCCTATCATATAATTATGGGCTTCCCAAAAGAATATCGCATATGTCAATTGGTACTACATCAAGTTCTACCTCATCAATAAAATTTGTAGTGATGGCAAATTTAAGTATGAATTTTCATGTCACTTGCAGTTGTGCATTGTCACACACCCAACCCAAATGATAAGGTTTAGGATGAGGAATGGTTTCCAAATTTACTTTCTTGACAATGGCTTCTAAAATAAGGTTGGATTGGGATCCACTATCAAACATATTATCTACTTTGTTATGTTTTGTTATGGCCCTAATATGGAAAAGCTCAATTCTTTCTTTTTCATTTTTAGTTTCAATAGGCTTGCTAGAAGAACTAGTACTTGCAATAGAATCCTTAACTTTCAATCCCATGGCTGCGATTTTGGTTTCATCTCCAGAATCAGATCCTAAATCACGTTGAGTTTTTGCAACAGTCTTTTGTTTCCCCTTGTTGTTAAACTTTTTGGGTCTCAACTTTGGGTGAAGTTTCCAACAATGGTCTTCATCATGGCCTTATTTTGAACAGTGTTTACATGTGATTTTTTCTCCCTCTTTCTTGACTGCAACATTCTTTTTACCCTTGCCTTTGAACTTCCCCTTTCCTTTGTCTCCACTCTTGAATGGATTCTTGCTAATCTCTTAAGGAACATTTTTCCCTCTTGCTTCTAAATGACTTGCCTATACACAAACTTAATCTAGATTTGTATGGTTAAACATAAGAATTGTATGCCTCAAATAATTATGTAAACCACCTATTTAATTAAGGAGAGTGTCTTGAGAGGATAAATCTACACCCAAAATGAGATCTCTTCTTCTAAACTCTTGGGTATAACTTTGAACACTCATACCTTTTTCTTGTCTAAAGTTTTTTTAGTCCATTATTTCTTTCTGCATATAAGATAATGGATAAAATTGTATCCTTAATGCAACTATGAAATCATTCTAAGAAGAAATTATCTTTTCTTTAAATCCTCTTGAGTTTTGGTCTCCCACCATATGAGAGCTGCACTTTTCAAATGAAGAGAAGCAAGTTGGATCTTAGTGGAATCATCATCAATTTGTTGAATAATGTAATAGACTTCAAGATGATGAATCCAATTATCCAATTTCCCAACATTTACTTCCTCATTGTACATAAGCAATTCAAATTTCACATCAAGCTTTAACAAAGGTGTTTTAACGTGTCTTTTTCGAGTTCTTGGAGGAGTATGTGAAGGGGTTGAAGTAGAATAAGATGAGGGTGAAGATGGAGGTGAAGGAAAAGGTGGAGGTAGAGGTGGTGGTTTATCACCATTTCCTCCATTACCTTTTGGAGGATTTGAGATATCTCCTTTGAAACTTGTGTTTGTCTCTTCAAATAGAACTTTCAGACATTTCAAAGAAAGATTTTCTGAAAGTTCTCTCATCCCCAGACATCATCTCATGGCCTTCTTCATGTGCCATGACTCATGAAGCTTGAGGTATGTGTGGCTTCCTTGAACCCACTTGAGGATTTGGCTCTTCAAGCACTCCTCCTCTTTTTAGCTTCAACCTTGTAAGCATCAGAAAACACTTGCAAACAAAATCAAACCTTCAAAATAACCTTGAGCTCTGATACCAAACTGATCTATATTACAAACTTGAAGGTTCATGGAAATTTTGCAAGTAAATTTTTATGTATTTTAGGCAATGGATCAATCTGCAAAAGTACATAAATTAATGGCTTTTAAATTCAGTTTGCAACATAAAATAAGAGACAAATATACCATACACAACAACATAAGACAACAAAATGATAAAGAAATTCACCCCCCTGAGCTACATCTCCTAGTCTAGCTTCCAATGTTGGGCCTCTTTCATTAAGTGCTCAAATCTATGATTTCAAGGATTTACAGTGCTCAGAATGAAAAAATAATGTCTCCAATGGCTCCAGATGACCCAAAAACCCCAAGTTGGGCTCTTGTTGGGCTCATATTGGCTAAAAACTTATAAAGTTATCTCACAGAAGTTTTTGCTACTAACTGATCTATAAACTGGCAATTATTGCTAACCATCCTACATTTTTCACCATTTTGGAGACCGCCGAGTGACAATTTTGCTTGGCGTCGACGAGATTTGTGCTGCAAATGGTGCATTTTGTTGAACAATTAGTTTTACCAATAATTACTTGTGCCTGAATTTTGGCCCCGCTCTCGGTCTTATCAGTCCATGTGGCCAGAAGCCAGGCTAACTGTCGCCCTGACCACTCCATGCCTTCTGCCCTGGGTTCTTGGTCACGTTGTTCGATGAGGCTAAGAGTCGGGCTAATAAACTGCCTCCACCGATGTAGCGCCTTATCCATTCTTCGTTGGTTCCGTGGAGTGCCACGGGACTTGGGACCAGTCCTACGATTTCACCCTCTCTGCATGTCTCCATTCCAATCTGCCCACAGTCCAATGCATTGACATATGGCTATGGGTTGGCGCTTTACACCAAACCTTAACTATTGGCTTCATTAAACACCCTGCACTCGGTTATATGCTGCGATCATGACCATGAGATGCGGCTAAGCTCTAAGCCCCTTGGTCATTACTCTACGATGGTTCTATGGGATTCACTAACTAGGGGCCAAGGGCTTAGCCCCGACCCCTTCCCCCAATGGAATTCGACATAAACTTTATATGTAAGTTTGGAACATAGGTTAATAAGAACCATTTGTAGGAGAAATGGTAGAGTGTGGAACTTGTAGGCTTGAGGTTGGGGTTTGATCTCGCCTGGGCCTCTTGCTGACCAAACAAAATTTTGTTGCACCCTGGAGGTGCCACATGGCATGCTCCCATTGGTCCACTTCAAAAACAACAACCAATCAAATTTGCCCATATGTAAAAACCATAAGAGGCCACTTGTAATCACCCGATTGGCCCAATGGTACACTCAGTCAGCCTAGTAACTCAGTTGTATGGATTTCCAAGTCAGTAGTCTAGTCAGCAACCTGTAAACTTTTTACCCATTTTGGAAAACGATCAAAATGTGATATCTTGAGCATATGATGTTAGTTTTGAGAGATTCAAGTGCGTTAGATTCAGGGTAGCAATCTCTACATTTTGGCACCAGTTTCGAGCACTTTTGAACACTTTCATTTTGAGCACTTTACTGATCCACTGGATCACTATGTCCACATAATATTTGTACCAAGAAGATCTACCCAAAGGGATCATTTCTAGATGGCTCAACCACGGAGCCTGACCTCGAGAGTGTCGAGAGAATTGAACTCATGACCTCTCAATAACAAAGGTGCTTTAACGATGGGGTCTCAACTAATTGAGATAACCCTTGGGGCTAAAAACAAGAGTTCATATTAGGAGAGAAACAATTTGTTAATATGAAAGGAGAGAATGTGATTCAAACAAGAGAACAAGCAAATAAATTTAAAGAAAATTTTCCATTTTCTCAATAATCGGAAAAAGTTAAAGGTGGATTTTTTGGCCCCCAAAATAATGCTCCTAAAGCAAATTCCAAAAAATTGAGATAGATCCTTCACACAAGTAATAAAGGAAAAAATATTTCTAAAATGAGTTACAACATTGTTGATGACCTTAACAAGTTAAACATTACTCTTCCATTTTTAGGTGTAAAGGTTCCATAACAAAGAGAAAATCTCCTCAAAGTTTTAGAAATAAAGACACAATTGACACAAGATTAGAAGTAATAGTTTAGGCATGAACAACAACATTCTGCTCTTCCTTTGAGAGTGTCTTGGGATAGGGTCCCTTAGGTCAGTTTTTGGGTTAGTTAACCCAATTTTTGTATGAGTTTTTGTAAAAGATGTAAAGTCTCCTCAAAATGTGGATGTGAAGCACACATGTAGATGGGAGTCAAAGGGGTCTTAGCCCCTTGTTTGGCTAAGTAAATAGGTCAGTTTTGATACTCACCCATGGTCTACGGACCATGGTATTGTATTGAAGAAAGCTATATATAGTTGAGTCATAGCGAGTCTAAGAAGTAATGAATAGTAGTGAATTCAAGATAGAAGTTGTTTTTGGCGAGTGCTACGGCAGGAAGGCTCTGCTTCCTGTACTTAGGAGAAAGGGTAAGGCTCCTGCAACTGAGTTCATAGGAGGCCTTGGTAAGTCCACAGCTGAGTGTGCAGGGTGAAAGAGTCTAAAATCTGAACGTTGAGAATGAATAAAGATTGATTTTGAAGAATTATCTTGCAGTCTGAGCATTATTGTTGATTATGTTTATGTTATGATCCGTTGCTTTATAATATGTCTTCTATGGAATAATGAATAAATGTTGCAAAAAACTACTGAATCTATCTTATTTCTTCATGAATGAAGTAATTATTTATGTTCGCGAAGTTAAGGGTTAATTCTGATATGTTTTCTACTCAATCAGATATATCTGCGCCAAGGTAGATCTAGGGTTATTGATTAATTCACAAAATTGGATAATTTTTTTGTTTAGGGCCTGCAAAGACTGATCGTAGACCCTTGCGAAGGTCTAGAAGCCATTTTACCCTAGTTAGAGTAGCGAGCCCTAGAAGGATACCAATCTGCGCGAAGGCATATCTAAACTATTAGTGCTTAAGAAGCATTTATCACATGTCCCTGGATGTAGAAACCTGGTTCTAGCATCCCCCAATACCGTTGTTGAGTTGTGTTATATTCTTTCAACGACTAACCTACGTAGTGAACCGAGGGGTTAGAGGGGGGCCGGAGCCCCCCCTTCATTACGCCAATTACGCAGTAGGGGGGTCACAAGGGGGGCGGTAGCCCCCCCTGTCCAGGGGGTTTGAGGGGCGCGGGTAGGCCCCCTCTATGGGGTCCGAGGCAGTGCGGTGGGAATTTTTTTTTTGGACCCTATATTAGGTTGGGCGAACCTACCTAAGGTTTTCGGTCCATGGTATTGGATGCGTCAGCATGTATAAATATGTATTGTAACATTGGAAGGAATATAATGAAAAATCAAACTGGTAGTCCTTGTTTTGGGATCCAAAGGAAAATCCCTGTGTATATGTGTTTTATGTGTTATGCTCTTGCATTGTTTATTTTCTGTGTTTTTTTAGAATTTGTATGCAGGTAATTTCTGTACGGGGTTAAAAACTACAACTGCTTCAGGTGAGACTGCATCCTACACTATGCAGGTTGTTTCCGAAAGGGCCAACAGCCAGGGTCAGGCCCCCTTAATCCAAAAAATGGTTTCGTTGCCGAGACTGGGATCTATGTGAGAGATGTGTGATAAATGGTTTCTTATGAAGAAAGAGTTGGATAAGTGGATTGATTGAAAATCACATGCATTCACAGCTCAGGAGAACAGGAGCCCTAAATTATCCAAGGAGCAGTGGTTGCAGATATTTTTGTACATAGACAAGACCGACACATTCTTCTGTTTCTTTCCTGAATAACTATACGAGTGGTTGTCTAAATTGGTTGATAATCAAGGGACGTGGAGGCTCGAAGGCCCTATAGTGTGGATTCCTAAACTGGTGCGACGTCTGGAAGCATAAGAAAGAAATACCGCGCGGGTTGTAGACCACTGGATTGATCGCACATTGGGAAGTTTTGTGACTTATTTCGCGATCGATAGAAATATCAGCTATAGCGAAGCAGAACAAAGGATCTTTAAAGGACCACGAGGTAAGTATTTGAAATCATTAAAGACTTGGATTAAAATGTTGTTATGTGAAAAGAAGGTTATGTGGTTACCTTTATGTTTGGGCTAAGCGAAGTGGGAGATTCTTTAGAAGAAATGGAGGATCCAACCCATAATATAATCCACTCATTGAACTCCCTTCAAGCAACGAAGAAGGGACAGTTCTCACTACGTTGCGAAGGGAAGTTCAGTTGATTACGCAGGGTATCCTGAGGATACCTCATCCATCCAATCCACCTCCATTTCCACCATTCAACATGGCGAATGCAATGAAGATGCCGATTTTTAAAGGAACAGGGACGAAGATCTAGAACAGTTTTGTTTTGTCACAAGAGTTGTTTGGACAACGCATCATATTACAGATGATAATAATAATAAGAAATCACGGCTGGTTACGACCTTACAAGATTTCACCTCAACATGGTATATAAAGTATTGCACTGATAACCCCAACGCGACGTTGGCAAATACACAGCTAGCTTTGAACAAGGAGTTTAGTAAGCCTAAGTCAGAGGCACTGTCGTTAATTGAATTTAAGGAAATCTAATAGAATATAGATGAGACACCTTGGATTTTGATCAAAGGTTGAAGTTCCTAATCAGGCATGCTAATATGATAATCTTAGATTCCCAGCATCATGACTGGTTTATAGCATCGCTCTTGCCACATTTAATAATACCTCTATCACAACAAAAGATAGAAACGCAAGTGTAAGCCTTGGAGATCACAATGAGGTTGGATGCCTCGCCTATCAAGGATACAAACTTGGGAGTGCAACAGATTCATTCACAGCTAGAAAGCCTACACTTAGAGCTACAGAGCCTGAAGAAAGGAAACGAATCTCAACTGGAGGTGCGTGTTGAGATCTAGTGTCTGAAATGTAACAGCCATGGACATGATAAGGATCATTTCTCGGTCTATAAGAACTACATTATAGGGGGAGGGATTGTTCCCCTGAAACTAAGAACTAACATTGGGACGAGCACGGGAGTTGCGCTATGGTGTGCTATCTGTTAGATTACATGACAACATGCTACTGATAACTGCCATTTGCTACAAAAATTTGTACAGACCCCTCAGCAGTTGTTTTGTAATTTTTGTAAGTATGTAGGACATGATGAACACCACTATAGGAGTTATGAGATGATGATGGATAGAACCCCTACCTACAGAATGCAGGCAGAGAACTAGCCTCAGGATCCAGGTGCAAGAGAAATGCGCAGAGGATTCCGAGGCCAAGGATGAGGAAGAGGCATTGGACTAGGATGAGGGCGTGGGAAAGTAATTTGATATAATTGTGGTGAAGCAGGGCACTTTGTGCAAGATTGTTCAAACCCCACGCATCCCTCATGTCAGTATTGTTGACAGTTTGACCATGTCATAGAGGAATGTCCGGTCCTTATGGAAAAGTTGCAAGAAAAGAAGGTTTAGCCCCAGCAGCCTACGCAAAACATCCAGATGATGAGGTCTAAGCCCCGCCAAAGAAGATCAAAGCATAAATATTGTGTTGAGAAGTGGTATGACAACTGGTGCAGATAAAGGTAAGCAGCCTAAGGAAGACGGATGGGTGCACAAGGTTGCTGAGAAGGAAGTAGATTTTGATCTCAATCAAGCTAAGGAGACCTTCATGGAAGCAAAGAAGAACTTCACTGAGGCCTCCACCTCAGGAAGTCATGAGAAAACACCAGAGACTAGTGTGACACAAGAAGTAGATCCTTCAATACTAGCTACTTTCCTAAAGACTTGTATGAAGTTATGGTGTGACTAGAAAGTAGTAGATGGGTTGCAAAAGCTAATAGACAAGTGCGATAATAAAGAAAAGTGCCCTGTTGAACAACGCACAACAAGAAATATTGGTAAGCATAAAATGCGCACGGGGCGCGAGATGAGGCTAACCGTGCAGATAGGAGAATACGAAATGGACCAGGTCATCTTGGATCTGGTGTCTGATGCGAATGTGTTTCCTAAGCAGACATGGGAAAGAATGGGGAGACCTATGCTGCAGTGGTCCCCTATTCAGTTGTGCATGGAAAATCAACAGAATATTATTCCAATGGGGCGCTTATATGGTGTAATTGTGGACATTGAAGGTGCGAGTGTACTGGCTGAATTTGAGGTCATTGAAATAGTGGATGATAGTAACCCATACCCTGCATTGTTAGGAATTGACTAGGCTATTGATATGAACAGGGTAATCAACCTGAAGAAGCGGAAGATGACGTTTTAGAAGAATTCGCTCAGGGTTGTAGTGCCACTAGATCCTACAGAAGGAGTGCGTTATACCGAACCTGCACACGATTATGTAGAAAGTGACGATGATCTAGATCAGATATACAAGATAACAGTGCAAGATGAATATTGGGTCAATCCCACATTCGATGGACAAATTGTGTGGGACGGGGATAGATCCTATGCCTCAAATTCAAATGAAGAGCTTGAACATTGGCAAAATCGGTTACATGAAGTATCTACGCTTTGTTGTAATATACTGACCAAATCGTTGAGGTGTGTCTCGACTAAGGTAAGAAATATTCCGCATTATGATGGTTTGAATGATGTGGAGTTATTTTTGGATGAATTTGAAAGGGAAATACCAAAAGAGCATCGATTCCAAGCACTGGAATTGGCATTGTGCGCTACGCCTTCCCATTGGTGGGGTACGCACAAGGAGAACTTTGCTGGATGGAAAGAATACAGGAGAATGATGAAGTTAAGATTTGGATATGCTAATACTAGAATGACAAAAAAATACAATGGGAAGGATGATCCGTGCAATCATTTGGCACGATGGAGTAAAGTATGGGGAACAAAAACACAACCAGAATGGGTGCATATTTTCTGTCATACGTTAGATACCATTCCAATGAACTGGTATCTGGAGACAAAGCTTCGCCATGGCATGGCTGAATGGGACATTTTAAGGGAGATTTTTCTATTGACCTTTAGCTTTTCGGATGGGTTTGAAAGGATTGATGAGGCACTACAGGAGATAAAAGCCGTTATATTCAAAACACCAAAGGAACCAACAGAATGGACTCAAATAGATTAGAGTACATAGTTGCGCCATTCACAGGAATGTTATACTATCACCGCTGAAAAATAAGAGGACGATCTGCGGAATATTACCATTCCAAAAATAGAAGGACAGCACGAATTCTAAGGACCGAAGGTGGCGAACCTGGATATATCAGAGCCGTTGAAAACTTGACAAGTAAACATTAGATTTGAAGAAGAACCTAAGTTCACAAAGATAGGAAACTATTGGGACGAAGATACGGTTGATAAGGTAGCTGAGCTGCTGCGTGAGTACTAGGATTTATTCCCGATGAAGTTTTCAGATTTGAAATGAATTGTCGGATATTTAGGTGTTATGAAGATCACATTGAAACCGGATGCGAAGCCTGTTAAGTAGTGCGCCCTCATAGTCCTAAGTGAGTTTAAGGTCAACAACGAACAAATGTTCGCAGAGAAAGTGCAGACATTGAAGGCAAAGGAGTTGATGTAGACACAACATCAGATCCTGGAGACATAGATAGAGAAGGCATGCAAGACAGCTGCAGAATTGAACATCCCGGAGGATGTCGAAGCTTCAACAAAAGTAAGGAAATCGACTGATGTAGTACGTGCATCAAAGGATGAAGTCGGCAAGGTTAATTTTGATTTCCAAATGAATATATCTGAGCTACGGTTGAAGTTGCAGCCAATGACTCCACCAGAGGTTCAAGAGCAACGTGGAGTAGCAATAAAGGAAGATATGAACACATTGGATACCGCAATCACAGACTGCATAATGTTGTTTGACCACGCCATGGAGTTATGAACGAACTTGCAGGAGGACCCGAACCTGCAGAAGCTGAACACAGATGTCAGGGAGACACAACACCATTATGATGAAGTCTAAGCGACTACGCGCACTTTGGCACCAGTGCAACGCCTCGCGGAGTTAAAAGAAGGCAAGCAGCTACAAGCATAGACGGAAGAATTACAGAGGAAAGAGGCCCTTCTAAAGCCCAGATTACAATCATGGATAGAGGAAGCCTACCAGCTTACTCTATCGTTTCAAGAAAAGCTAAAGGCGTTGCAGTAGACATAGAGGACAATGTGCTTAGCAGTAGAAGGCCCGACAATAGAGAAATTGGTAGAAGAAGTGCAGTAGGACGCATCGCAGAGCGCTGCTGAAGTTGCAGTATTATAGGTCAATATAGGTGGTCTCCATAGCAAGATCGAGGTGCCAGCTGAGTGACTCGAGGGTGAGTCATGATATTTGTGTTGGGGGCTTGTTGGGATAGGATCCCTAGGGTCATTTTTGGGGTTAGTTAACCCAATTTTTGTATAATTTTTTGTAAAATATGTAAAGTCTCCGTGAAATGTGGATGCGGAGCACGCAGGGAGATAGGATTCAAATGGGTCTTAGCCCCTTGTTTGGGTAAGTAAATAGGTCAGTTTTGAGACTCACCCATGGTCCACGAACCATGGTATTGTATTGAAGAAAGCTATATATAGTCGAGTCATATCGAGTCTAAGAAGTAACGAATAGTAGTGAAGTCAAGATAGAAATTGGTTTTGGCAAGTGCTAAGGCAAGAAGGATTTGCTTCCAGTACTTAGGCGAAAGGGGAAGGATCTTGCAACCGAGTTCGCAGGAGGCCTTAGTAAGTCCACAGTTGAGTGCGTGGACCCCTGCAACTGAGTGTGCAGGGTGAAAGAGTCTGTAATCTGAACGTTGAGAATGAATAAAGACTGATTTTGAAGAATTATCTTGCAATCTGAGCATTATTGTTGATTTTTTTTATGTTATGATATGTCACTTTATAATATATTTTCTATGGAATAATGAATAAATGTTGCGTGAAACTACTGAATCTATCTTATTTCTGCATGAATGAAGTAATTATCTGTGTTCACAAAGTTAAGGGTTAATTCTGCTATGTTTTCTACTGAATCGGATAGATCTACGCAAAGGCAGATCTAGAGTTATTGATTAATGCACGAAAGTGGATAATTTTCCTGTTTAGGGTCCGCAAAGACTAATAGTAGACCCTCGTGAAGGTCTAGAAGCCATTTTACCCGAGTTACAATAGCGAGCCCTAGAAGGATATCGATCTACGCAAAGGCATATATGAATTGTTAGACCTTAAGAACCACTTATCACATGTCCCTGGATGCAGAGACCTGGTTCTAACATCCCCCAACACTGCTTCGGGTGATATTGTAGCTTGCTCTATGCAGTTTTTTGTCCAAAGGGACAGTAGTTAGGGTTTTCTTGGTTGGCACAAACAACTCTAAACCTAGGTTAGACCTCCTTAAGGCAACAGAGTGTGAGGAAAAGTTCCCCCCTTTTTACATATCATCGGAAACACTTTGTTATATGGAATTTATGACTGTAGAGCTACAAAAAGGATCTCTTTCACCTTTAGTTACCTCACATTAGAATGTCAATCTGGGAACGTCTTGCTATTCCAAAAGAGTGTCTCAGTCTGAGGCTTAGCACTTGTCAGAGTAATGCTCGTAGTACAGCTACTTAAAGGCTACAAAAGTAAATGGATGCATGTTTACAACTTAACTACTTCAAAAGGCTAAATCACACCAAGCATTGCATCAGTCAAAGGTTCGGTAGCAATAACCCATCCTTTTCATAACTGATGGGAACAAATCCGAGGTCTGGGAGCTAGGTAGCAGATGTTGGGGCTCACTACAGCCTGAGATCATCCTTGATGAATATAAATGAAATGGAAAGTAAAGGAAATAACGATGAAATAGAACAGCACATCAGCCAAGGGTTTGGTGGCAATAACCTATCCCTTTCATAGCTGATGGGAGCAGATCAGAGGTCTGGGAGCCAAATAGCAAAAGCTGACACTCACTACAGCCTGAGTCTGTCCTTAAGAAATGGCAAGTAAATGAAACAACAAATCAACAATCTTGAAATAGACCAGCAATTAAAATGGAACAGCAACTGGAATAAGCAATAACCAAGTTCATCAAGTTGCGATTCTATCTAACCATTCCAATCAAAACATCAATCCTGCAGTCTTAAAAGAATTATAACCCTAGAAACACAACGTGCTCAATCTTCTTTCGTTATTGATCTAAATAAACGTATGCGATTGCATCTCAAGATATAAACAGTAACATTCAATAATCATCTGAAAACGGACTTCTCAAGATAACTGTCATAATGCTAAAACACAATCACCATGAACTCTGTACTGGAGTGATAATATCCTGTAGAGATTAATCAACACTTTAATGAATTGGTAACATAATGCAGTGTCAATATAAGACTTCAATTTGCAGGAACATTAAACAAGTTAAACATAACAGAGCATGTAATATAATGTTCATAAAACACAACAGATTACCAGATTACGCCTATGAACAAACCACACAGACACCACGCGTAATGGTACAAGAGAAAGTGTCCTCCAGGGCCGGGCCCTTAGCCTCCAGGGGTACACCGCTTAAGATTGATCCAGGATCAAAGATAAAAGAGTAACCAAGTCTGTATTAATGCATGAAATAAACTTACAACAAAGCGAGTCTTAACAGGACATAAAGATCATAGTCTTGATCTGGTAAAAAGGAATTACAACAGAACCTCCCCTATAGCCAACAATTCTATCACTTATATAAGGATGATGACTGAGATATATAGATACAGAAAATAGATAAAATAGCGATCCTTCAGGATCTAAGATCCTGAGGGATTCGCAGAATCATTAACCCTAAGTCACTTCTTTCCTTTTCTGCTCCGAACTGGTATCTCCGCTTCCTTTTCTGGGTTGGTCCGTTTTGATCTAGTCCGTTTGCAGTTCCCCGTAAAAGGGACAGCAGTTAGCTCCTCTTCATCTTTCCCTTTGAGATGGCTAATTTCTGCTTTTCCTCCTTCCTGCACGTAAGAATGACAATTATCAGTTTTGCCTATTAACCTCACGTGTTTCGTTATTATCTAGGTTTAAAATGCAGAAAGGCTTACATATCCTAATGAAAAAGATACTAAAATAACCATCAAAACATACCTTCTTTGAGACTCTACACACCCCCCATCTTACCCTTTTTCATGACCTCATGAAAACATTGTAGTTGATATGCAATGCAGTGAGTGAGTAAGCTGGAGATGGAATCTCATGTGAGGGTCTACAGCCGTGATGCGAAACTAAATAATCAAAGAAGTGGCCTGTCTGACCCTCAGGCATCTCATATAGGGCTTGGTATCTGGGTGCTGGATGCCAAATGATTGGACTCCGGAACCTATATCCTAACCAGGATGGCCATGCCCTCAAAACAATTTCACCATAGAGGGGAAAACGACTAGCAGCAAGTCTAAAGTTCTCGTATTTAAATGGTTCTCTGAACTGAATATTCAGATTAGATACTTGATATCGAAATTTAGTTGCATCAATGGTAGGGTCCTTAATAGAGGAAAAGTATTCAAGTCCCTGTCGAATTATTGCCTCATGCATGGATCCTAACGCTTCAATCACTCCTGGAGCCCTCATAAGGTTTCTATGACTCCTCCATAACTGTGCTGGATCCCTAGGCTCGGCTCTTACCCAAAGATCTAATTCGTTCTCTTGTTTTTGAAAAGTGTTATAAGCTTTGAGCCATTTAATTTGATTAACTGCAAATGAGATAAATGCTTGCAATTGAATGTCCCCAACAAAAGGGCCTGGGTTCAATTCAGTCTCTTGTTCTAGTATAAGGTTATGCAAGTAAAATTCACATAATAATCTCAGCACTTTCACCCCGTAATGTTTACAGCGGTTTATGAAATCATCCATAGTGTTAATCTGTATAGGAGCACCTGCTTTGACAGCATTTATTTTCAATTATAAATACCTCTCCATTAAAAATAGGGCATAATTTTTGTCAGGGGCTCTACATGCTAGAACTTCATTATATAAAGAACACAAGGTATCCATTTGTTTGATAACTACATCTAATCTACGGGTTACCTTGGCAACTTTCTCCTGTTCCCTTTACCATCCTTCTAAAGCTTGGCTTTCAGATAAGTTGACGTTCCTTAGCTGCTGCTGTAATTCTTCATATTTTTATCGGGGGACCATTTGCTCCCTGAGCTTTTCTGCTTCTTGCTGGGCCTGCTTCAAATGTTGGTGGAGGGTTCTTGTTTTCAGGTCTTTATTCCATGCATCCGTGGAGGCCGGGAGCTTTACTTGAACTTTCTTATTACGCTATTTCGAGTTCAGAGCCCTTATTACTCCCAATGGTGGTGCCTCCATCTGAACCATATTATCATCCTTTTCAATTTTAACACGAACTCCAGCCCACTGCTGTTCCTTTTCAAATGGAACAACAGTTTGTTTTTCAGCTTCATTTGGAACAACAGTTTGGCTTCTGTCAGGGTTTTGAGCAGTGGGACGGCTTCTGGTCCTCCGCCTCCTGCCCTTAAGGGGCCTTACTGGTGTGGTCAAACCTTTTCTCCTTGAAGTCCCCTTCACCCTTTGCCTTGCTTTTAGAATCCTAATCTGCTGGTGAAGCTGGGCTATTATGTTCAACAATGTCCGCTTTTCCCTTCGTAATTCCCTTATTTCCATCATCTCTTCCGAAGGAACAACAGGCTGTTCGCTGTGGTTTGGATTGTGGCTGGCTTCCTGATTTTCTTCCTGAGGTAACTGTTCTGGGGTAAGAACCTTACTTGGCTCCGTTATTTCTTGGGCTGATTCCTCTTCTACCCTTATTTCCTCCGGACTTTCCTCTGGTGGCTTCTGACTAGGAACGGGTTGTTCTTGCTCAGCATTTTCTAATATATTTTCATTATGAATGGGAAATTTTTCTATTTCTGCCTCTTCTTCATGCAATTCCTCGGGTGCATCTTTCTCCTGGGTTTTCTCTTCAGCATGGAGGTTTGATGGACTCAGGGGTTGACCATATTCGTCCACATTGTCCAAAATGTCGGCAAATTCATCTTCCCTTAATGGGTCTTGTAATGGGCTCCCTTCCTGCTGTTCCATTCCTTCCTCCTGCTCGAACTACTTGTTGAGCCTCAAACCTGCACTTCTTTACACATCCTCTCAGCCTCCTTTTCCTACTCATTTCCTTCTTTTGCCACTCATTTCCTTCATCAAATTGCTCAAATCATTGTATTATAGGAATTTTTACATGATTTGCTAATTATGCTAATGACTGTTGTTGGTTTAGATTTTTGGTTCAAAATGTTGCGT
The DNA here is from genome assembly GCA_031772625.1 of Pinus tabuliformis. NCBI lineage: Eukaryota > Viridiplantae > Streptophyta > Pinopsida > Pinales > Pinaceae > Pinus > Pinus tabuliformis. Next base: position 1,062,143,378 of record CM062813.1, on the reverse strand, counting down.
TTCCGCAGCTCACACAGGGTTTCCGCAGCTGATCCCGGTTTCTGCAGCCAACCCCGGATTCCGCAGCTGTTTTCTTAAATGCTATGTTCCAGGTGTCCTCCGGGTAGAAGAGCCACATGGGCAAGTTTGTGGGATCAAGGACATGGTGTGTGTCCTTCCAGCTCATCCAAACCAGTCATCAAAACCCGTGGTCAACGAGGAGGCAAATACGGTCAAACTGAAGTCATTGGCAGTGGCACGGCTCTGCGTGTTTGGTTTGGAGCACGTAAAGAACAGCTGGCCTCTTCCTCAGCCACGAGGACCGTGGGAAACAAGAATCCAACAGCAGATTGATAGCCCATAATGACCGTTGCCTAAATCCGAGGACGGTGCCAGATTACGTGTTTTTACACAGCTGATAGAATAGCCTAGTTTGCGTTAAGTTAGTTTGCTTTCTCTGCTATAAATAAAGCGTCTCTAAATGCTGGATAGTTAGTCTTTTAGTCTTTTTAATCAGTTGTAAGCTCTGTTGAGACCTATTTTTATAAGCATTTTGTAAGCTCCCCACTGTATTTCTTATATGTGCTGTTAATACATGAGATGACCGTTCTGTTTCTAAGCGTGTAACTGCTCTTTTGGATTGGCTGAAGTAGGCGGAGGGCCCCTGTCTGCTACAGCCACTGTACAGTAGTCTTTACTTTATTTTCTTGCATTTCTTTTTCTGATTTTCATGTATATTAATGTACAGTTTGAATTGCTGCATTTTATTTTCTTTTAACATGTATATTATTGTACATAAACTTTGAATTATGCTGATTTACATTTTTGCACTTTTGTTCATGACTGATCAGTGTGTTTTTGCAGATTTCTTAGGAGCCTGGGACAGTTTTCTTTCTTCTCTTTTTACAACTAGTGGCATTTGTGATCGTCTTATCTAGACTGTTGATCTTTATTTTTTATTTTCATTAGTATCATTGCTTTAGTTTGCACTTTACTTTCTACTCATAGCTTATCAAGTTGTTCATCTTTTGATGGCTCTTTTTGTCATAATCAACTAACTTTAGTGGAGCCAAAATATCACTTAGTGCAGCTTGGTTTATTTTGTTTTAAGACTCACATTGCTAACTTGCTCATAACTCTTTCTTACATGATCAATCCAGTTGAAGGCAGAAAGGTTAAGGGAAAATTAAGTGGTGTGATTTGTCACATAGATTTTACATTGCTTAAGATTTAATTGAAGAGTTAAAGTAGTTGTTCTTGTTTTTAATTGAGTTAATGTAGATGTCATTTTCATTTTCATTTTCATCAGCAGTAGAGGTACTGGGCTGATGCCATTGGTCTTTTATTTGATGCCTTTACTTTCCTTTAAAGCTTTGATTTCATTTCAGTTATTGTTCAAGCTTTCTTTAGAATACTCTTTAAGTTTCAAGAAATCATTTAGAAGTCGCCACAAACACACACATTCACTTGCTTGATTACATCTCCATCACATCACATTAGGAAAGATAAATAAAAAACAAACTAATAAGATAAAAACAACAAAAGATTAAGAAAAGGTTATCTAAGTACATATAGTACACCTCACTTCATCAACTTACGAGCCCCGGGTTGACATTTAAAAGTTGCAATTTAGACATCACTAAATTGACCAAACATTTTGGCACCGTTGCCAGGGAAGTGAAATTAGGTAGCCAGATTCTTAAGAAAAAAAACACAATAAGAAAAATTCAAGGAAGGAAATTGATAACATCTCAAAGTATGCTCTCCTCTTGCACTTAATGTGATCTGGAGGATCAGAAAAGAGAGAGTTATTGGTTTAATAGTTTCTTGAGTATGCTCTCTTCTTGCACCTAGAGTGACCTGGAAGATCAGAAAGAGAATTATTAGCCCGACTTGAAGAAAAATAAAAAAAAATGACATGCATAAGGCAAGAGATTCTAGGGGAAGGTTTTTAGCTAGAGCCAAAAGTTCGATTTTTACAACTCCATCTACTTCAAGGAATAGACAAGAGACACCTCCATCATCTCCAACTTACACTCCTAGCCCTAGGATTCCTGGAATTCAAGAGGCAGGAGTCGACTCTCCCATACCTTCCATCAAATCTGAATTAGAGAGACATCCTTTCCTTCTTTCTCCAGAGAGACAAATTGTAATTGAAGAAGTAGAATCACCTGAAGAAGAGGGAGAAATTCCTTCTCATACACCCTTAGTAGAAGAACCAGAAGACTCTGAAGTCTCCAGGGAAACTACCATGACAGAGGAAGGAGCAACTGGATTTGGTAGAGGTATAGGTAGAGGAGGAGGAGGAAACAATGGAGGAGGTAGAGGTAACATTGGAGGAAATAGGGATGGGGATAACTCATTCGGGTTTCCTATAGTTGATGAGGACTCCCGAGCCACAATGAAAAACATCTCACCATCTGTCCTCCCAAACTTCCATGGGTTTAGGAATGAGGACCCTGAAACATTTCTATTTGAGTTTGAGGTAGTGTGTCGAACTTATGATTATTTGGATGACTCTCAAAAACTCAAACTGTTTCCTTCAACATTGAAAGGAGCATCCTTGAAATGGTTCATGGGATTACTCACTCAATACATTAGGTCTTGGAATGATATGAAACAGGCATTTTTGGATAGGTACCTGGACTATTGTATGCCCACCAATCACAAGGATGAGGTATTCAAAATGATGCAAAAAGAAGATGAAAACTTGGAGGAATTACTTGAAAGATTTCAATATAATCTGAAAAGAGCAAAAATGAGTAACTTGGATGAGGAGACCTTGAAAGCCCTTTTACTAAAAGCCATTAGAGATGAATGGATAGATATTTTGAATATGATGGGAAAAGGAGATGTATCTCAACTTCCACTTTCTAATGTAGCAGAATTATGTGTCCATCTCTCAAGGGGGAAATCCAAAACTCAAAAAGGGTCTAGAGATCCTTCTCTCATCAGAGAAAATAAATATGCAACTGGATCGGTAAGTAGGGCTGAGATTGGCAACATGCTTGATGAATTCAAAACTGATATCTTAGGGAGTCTTAGTGAGCAACTAGACACCCTTAAGATTCAAAATAAGAAGAAAGCAGAAGCTGAGGCTTTGGCCATCTTTTGCCCAAAGTGTAGGAAGAAACATGCTCTAAGGGAATGTCCCTTAGATGCAAAAGTTGTAGAAACATGTGTAATTTGTTCAGAGAACCATGAGACCAAGGGTTGTTCTTCAATTCCTGGGCTCAAAGCTGTCTTTCAAGAAGATCCAAATACAATCGAATCTCTCTGTTTTGTTGCAAGGAGACCTTGGCAGGGGCAACAAAATCAAGGGTTTAACAACTCTATGAATTTTCAACCCCAACCAAATTGGAATCCTTGGCAACAACCTTGGTCCCAACCTCAAAATTCTTTTCAATCATGGGTACAAGGTATGCAAAATCCTTATGGGAGATTTGCTCAATTTTACCAATATCCTCCATCTTTTCAAAACCAACAAGCTCCACAACTTCCAAATCAAAATCCACAACTATCATTGCCATTTCCACAACAACAACCTTCCCAACAGAATCCAAATTCTCAACTCTTGCTTCCATTCCAACAGAAGTCAAATCAACTTCCTTCTCAGCCATTGCCAAACCCCAATAATAAAACCCTCAAAATGCCTACATGATGGAAGGTCAGCAATTTCCTACCTATATGATTGTACCTCTCAATGAAGTACAACTCAGATCAGGTAGAGTCTTAGATAAACCTTCTATAAATGATCAAAAGCAAAGCATTTTTGAGGAAGAGTCTTTTAAAGCCAATAAGGGTTCTGAAGCATCTCTTCAAAACCCAAACACTCAAAAAGAAAAAGAAAAATAATTAATCCCCACAACTCCCATAGTTGAGCAACCTGCATCCTTATCCACACCTCCTTTCCCTGAAAGATTACAAATTGATAAAGGAGTGGAAAAACAAATTTGGTTGCCTGACTATAATTTTCTAGATGAATTGAAAAATGTCTGTATCAAGATTCCCTTGTTACAAGCCATTAAAGAGATTCCTATTCTTGAAAAAACAATAAAGGAGTTGAGTCTTAAAATACCAGGAAGGAAACCAAGAGATACGAGAAGGATCCACCTGGTAGGAAAAATTGCAGATATCATGATGGGAAAAATTACTATGCAGAAATATGTAGATCCCGGTAGTCGAATTGTCAAAACACATATCAATGGGGTAGAAATACCAAATACTTTGATTGATTTAGGGGTTGCTATCAACATCATGAGTAGACAGACTATGGACCAGCTAAAACTTCCTAATCTTCTTTTTACACCTACTTTATTGCAACTTGCAGATCGATCAGTTATTAAACCAGATGGTGTATTAGAAGACATTCCAGTCTCCCTCGACTCTTGGGAATATCCATTGGATTTCATGATTTTAACCCCCAAGAGTAATCTAGGAGGACATCCTCTTATTTTAGGAAGACCTTGGCTAGCCACAGCTGATGCTTTCATAAGTTGTAGGTCTGGGGATATGTATATTTCTTATGGTAATTCGACAAAGAAGTTCAATCTGTATCCTCCAGCAAAAGCAATTACAGAAATAGGGGATAATGAGTGGGTTGATGATGAAGATACTATACAACCTGTCTTTACCATTTCTGAGATTAGTGAAGATAGTCAAATTCTGAACACATTAGAAAATTTTGAACCATCTTCAGAATATGACCACACACAATTTCAGTTGGATTCTGACATTGAGTGTCTATCATCTAGACAGATGTCTCTTTTCTCTATGGAAGAGTTTGGTAGTTCTGCCATTGAGATTTTTCCAGGAAAAACATTGAATATCAACAAAAACTTGGAAAAATCACAACAGGAAGAGCTAACCAAAGTCTTGCAAAAGCATTCTACTGCATTTGCATCGGAATATACAGATATGAAAGGTATTGACCCAAAGACTTGCATTCATCACATCTATATTGAGGAAAATAGTAGACCAATCAGACAACCTCAAAGAAGGATGAATCCAAACCTTAGGGAAATAGTGAAAGAAGAGCTCCAAAAGTTACTTAATGTAAACTTCATTTACCCCATTTCAGATAGCCGGTGGGTTTCTCCTTTGGTTATAGTACCTAAAAAGAATGGTAAATGGAGGGTTTGCATTGATTATAGGGAATTAAACAAAGCAACTTTGAAGGATCACTTTCCTTTACCCTTTATTGATCAAGTATTAGATACTTTAGCAGGTAAAAAGTATTTCTCATTTCTGGATGGTTTTAGTGGTTACAATCAGATTCAGGTAGCACCTGAAGATCAGGACAAAACCACATTTACCTGTCCATGGGGGACTTTTTCTTACCGAGTACTTCCTTTTGGATTATGTAATGCACCCGCAACATTTCAAAGGGCAGTATTAGGAATCTTTTCTGATCTAATTCATGATTGTGTAGAGGTCTATATGGATGATTTTACAATTTATGGTAACTCATTTGAAGAAGCATTAGAAAATTTGGAAAAAGTCCTTATAGGATGTAAAGAAACAAATCTTTCATTAAGTCATGAAAAATGCTTCATGATGTTTACTGAAGGGATTGTTTTAGGACATCATATTTCAGGAGATGGAATTAAAATTGATAGATCAAAAGTTGAAGTCATCTCCAAGTTACCTATTCCAAATTGTCATAAAGATGTTAGAAGTTTTCTTGGATTTACTGGATATTATAGAAGATTTATTGAAAACTTCACTAAGATAGCATCTCCGCTTTTCAAATTACTTACAAAAGACTGTGAATTCAATTGGGATCCTGACTGTCAATCTGCATTTGAAACTTTAAAAACAAGAATATCTGAAGCACCCATTTTGAGAGGACCAAATTGGAAACTTCCTTTCCATATTTCTACAGATGCTTCAGATACAGCTCTAGGAGCTGTGTTGGGTCAAAAGGATTTAATTCCTTATGCCATTTACTACACCAGTAAAAATTTGACTCCCACTGAGTTAAATTATATTGTGACTGAAAAAGAGTTCTTAGCCGTTGTTCATGCAATCAACAAGTTTAGACATTATATAACCGGCTATGAAACTTTTGTCCATACTGATCATTCTGCAATTAGATATCTCATGAATAAACCTGTTACTAATGGTAGAGTTACAAGATGGCTTTTACTTTTACAAGAATTCAATATTACTGTGTTAGATAGACCAGGGAAACAAAATACAGTAGCTGATTTCTTGTCTAGAATCCAAAATACTAATGAAGATTCTCCTGTAGAGGATAAGTTTCCAGATGAATATTTGTTTGCAATAACTACTAAAACCCCTTGGTATGCAGATATTGCTAATTATTTGGTTACAGGGAAACTACCTCCACATCTATTTCCTAATGAAAGGAGAAAAATTATTCAGGAGAGTTCAAGTTATTCATGGATTTCTAATGAATTGTTCAAAACAGGGCTAGACTGTGTGATCAGAGGATGTGTTCGGGAAGATGAAATGCCTGACATCCTTAAGGCATGTCATGATGAACCGTGCGGTGGACACTTTGCTGACAAGAGGACTGCCTATAAAATCCTTTCTTTGGGATATTATTGGCCTTCTCTCTTCAAAGATGCAAAACAATATGTTAGAAGGTGTGACAGCTGCCAAAGAGGTGGAAGACCAACTCTTTCAAATGAAATGCCATTACAACCACAGGTACTCATTGAACCCTTTGAAAAATGGGCTTTAGATTTCATTAGACCTATCAATCCACCATCTAAACAAAAGAAGTATATATTGGTGTGCACTGATTATGTTACTAAATGGGTAGAAGCCAAGGCATTGCCTTCTGCCACTGAAAATTCAGTTGTTCAATTTCTTTTTGAGGATATTTTTACTCGTTTTGGTGTCCCAAGAGAAATTGTAACAGATCAGGGAAGCCAATTTACATCTAACTTGATGGAGAAGCTGATGGAAGAATACAAAATTAAGCATAGAAAATCTACTCCATACCATCCGCAAGCAAATGGTCAAGTGGAATCCACAAATAAAGTTCTTGAGAGCATCATCACCAAAACTGTTCATCTCCATAGAAGAGATTGGGCAGAAAGGCTTCCTGAAGCCTTATGGGCCTATAGAACTACATGGAGGAACACAACAGGACATTCTCCCTATGAACTTGTTTATGGGAAAGAAGTCTTGCTCCCCATTGAGTTTCAAATCAAGACCTTCAAGATGGCAGTTCAGTTGGGGATGAATCTATCAGAAGCCCAAAAGCACAGAATGGAGCAGCTGAATGAGCTAGATGAAATAAGACAAGATGCAATTTTAAGGATTGATCTAGTTCAGCATCAAAGAACCAAGTGGCATGATCGATACATCAAAGAGAAAAAGTTTCAGAAGGGAGATTGGGCACTATTGTTTGATTCCAAGTTTAAGGACTTCAAAGGAAAATTTCAAACTCATTGGCTTGGACCATATGAGATTGATGAAGTCTTTAGCAATGGAGCAGTTCGAGTAAAGACCATTGATGAGTTTTAGACTCCTCTCATTGTGAATGGCCACCGATTGAAAGTCTACCACAAGCCACTCTCAAAGGAGGAATTTGTTAAAATGTTCCAAGAAGATTCTGCAATGAGGCTGGTGGAGAAGAATTCTTCTCCTCCATCAGCCTAGTCTTTGTTTCTTTCAGTTGAAAAAAAAAAAAAAAAAAAAAAAAAAGAGAAAAAAAAGAAAAAGAAAAAAAGTCTCTTGTATAAGCCTGAAAACCAATCTTGAATTGGCAGTCTTATGCAGAAAATATAAGGTGAAAATCAGGGGCACCTGACACTTTGTATTTTCCAAAAAAAAAAAAAATCTCTCTCTCTCTCTTTCCATCTCATTCGCCATTTCAGTTCATCCATCCCATCATCTCCATTCCACTTCATTTTCATTCCATTTCATTCATCTCATTTCATTTCCACCAGAGAAGTCCCTCTCAGGACTATTTCATTAAGTTAAGTATTTTCTAACCATCTTTGTACAATCAGAAAGGTGTTGTTTCAGTTTCCGCAGCTGGGAACCGTTCCTGCAGCTAACACCAGTTTCCGCAGCTCGAAACGATTTCCGCAGCCAGCACACTCTGTCTCTACAACCAGGATTACTATGTTTTCAAAAATCACAGTCAGAGGTATCATCATCATCAAGGGCAGCAAAGATATGAGGCATCTGCAAGATCAGAAAGCAATAATCGCTGGCCACCAATGGGCATAGGCGATTGGATCATTCGTCAATCGATGTAAATCTGGTAATTCTAGAGTCGCCACGAATGGCAACTGCTGATTCAGGTTTGGCGAGGAGTACCCAGGATACGATGGAATCGCCTGAGCAGTAGGCCTTTGCATACCAGCATAATGCAACTGATGTTGATAGGACTGATATGGCTGGTGGGCTTGGCCACTGTAAAGTGGTTGATTTAACCCGTTCTGAATATAGGGTTGCCCACTATTTGCAAAGATCTGTTGCTCAGATCCCTGGTACACCTGTTGAAACTGAGGTTGTTGGTATTGCACCATCCATGGCTGCGAAGCCATGTTTTGCTGTGCGATACTAACCGACGGACCAAGATGCGGGGTTATGGTTCCCGTTTGTATCTGTGTCATCCCGACAGTTGGCGATTGTGGTTGTGTTGCAGGGTCAAGGGGTTGTTGCATTACAACTTGGGGTTGACATACAACAGGCATCGATTGAACTTGCGACATGGTTACAATTGCTAGCGTCGTCGGGATGCTAGACATAGGTACACATTGTTGCATGGAATATACAACTCTCGGTTGTTGGGGCAACATAGGCACCCAACCACTCGTTGTAACTTCAGTCAAACCTGAATGCGGTTGAAAACTGCCGTATGGGTATCCTCCTGGAGGGGGAAGTGAAAGGGCATATTGCCCCCCATACGGTAACAATCCGGAGCTCAAGGGTATAGATTTCCTTTGAGGACTGGATGGTCCAAACTGATTTCCAAAGGGATCAATTTGTCTAGTTTCAACATAAGAATTAGCGGGTATTATACCGGAAGAACAAACTGGAACAGACCAAGTTGTCCTAATAGTCCCTGGGTGGACTCCTTCTAGCTGTTGAGAGCTAATCGGGACAGCTGGTATGCCGGCAAACATCGTCGGAGTGACAGCAGGAGCTTCTGTTGTCGCTGTGTCATTTGGCACAGTCCTAGATGTCGACGGTTGCTCAGACATTTTAAGTCTATCCAATAAACTGCCTAACGATTCTACAGGAACTTCCACTGGCGATGGACAAACTTTTGATGCAGAAGGAAAAAGAGTGATGCCTACTCCAAAATGAGTTGGAGTATTTGCTTGCTGGTCCTCTACGATTTCCTCTATTGCAATCAGACCAGGAGGAAGACGAAGACCGTCAGGTCCGTAAAAGATTTCTGGTGCCGAAGAAGGGGTTGCTTCGACAGCGACAGTTGTTTGAGCAACAAGACTCTGTGGACCGGTTTCAGATGGAACTGGTTCAGTTATGCAAGTACTTGTTCTCAGACTAGGATCAGTACAACTGTCCCTCTGTCGCTGTTGAACTTCTTCAATAGAGGCAGGGATTCCAGAAATATTAGGAGTGACCAGAATCTCAGATGTAGTTGGAACTGTTGTTCTAACTTTAATGGGAGATTTTGACCCGGTCAAGCGAGTTTGCTTCGTCCGTACTACTCTCGATTCCGGAGACAAAGACGGTTGTCTCGCGAGTCTCCTCGAACGACGGAGTTCTAATTGACTTTCCTCCACGGTTGCGGATTACTCGATCAACTAAAATACAAAAAGGGGAATTAGGTTTCCGTATTGAATGAATTTTATTAGACGCTTTTAGACACAATTTGCTTTTTCATGTTTTAAGAGTCGAGAAAAAGCTAAAGATGACTCTAGTCGCCTTCGATGTATTAACGAGCCCGAAGTGACAAATGCTCGGTTGGACTTTTTCAGCTATAGAGTTTGAAAAAGGCCAAAAGAAACTGCTCTGGAGATCTAGGCAGAGGGTGTGCCAAACCTTTCGCGAAACCACAGAATACGTTTTACGGTACGGGTGGTCGATCTTCGTGAATGCTGTGTTCACTGCATCGCGATCAGTAGGGTGGCCGACACGGCTTCCTAAGGATAAAGGATAAATGCCTATAGGGGTCTCCCAATATACGCGACGGTACGCGGGAGCACAAGTCCGTATTAGTGCTATCGTCCCTCAGGAGGAATCACCCACCTTCGTAGAGATCGACAGTCACTACGTTTAACGACGCCGGAACACGTCTCTACCTAGACCTCTATTGTGAGCGTTATGTTACAAAGCGTTTTTAGATTCATTCAATATATTTTAAGTTGATCTTGTTTAGCAGTTTTTCTTTCAGGATCACCACGAGATGTATTGGTACAAATTCCTAAATGCAGCTAAAATGATAAGCAAGCTTTACAATCTTTTTAGCTTTGAAAATCCTAACTACTGAGGTGAGAGAAAAACATTATCTTTCCACACAGAGCACAAAGCACAAACTAATGCACTTTCCCCTAGATCAATCACGCAAACTTATCAAAAAATGCAAATGCAAGATGCATGTATTTCTTTTCTTTTCCTTTAATGTTGATGTAAGACAAAAGGAAATTGTCGTGTAATTTTCGAATTCAATTTAAAGCGTAAACAAACAAGTTTTGTCTAAAAACAAAAGACGCTTTACAGGTACTTGTTTCGACACTAAAAATATATGAATTCAAACCATGAGATAAAAAACAAACAAACTTAAACAGCCATGAACAGTAATAAAACTAGCTCTTAAGATCACAAAGACACTTTTACAGTTCAGGATTTAAGAGGCCACAGCTATACAGGTTTGCTTTTCACAATGGGAAACTATAACTGAAACAAGAAATACTGAAAGAACAATCACAGTTTCATCACACAACTGAGGCGGAATAATGTCAAGGAAAGTTGGTTTACAGCAAGTACAAATGACAAGCAATCAGCAGCAAAATAACAGTGAAAACAGGGCCAAGACTCAGTGGGAAACCTCAGGAAGACATAGCCTAACTGGTTCAGCGCAGGCTCTGGTCTGTCAAACTGACTTTCAGCGCAGTTCCCGAAGGGAGTACCTGCGCTGAAATGCAGACTGCCTTTGGGCAGCCTGCACTGAGACACGAGAGTTGCGTTTACAAGGATTTCCGGGTCATAAAAAGCTCAAAAATTCACTGTTTTTGCTGAAATAAAAAGCTATAGGTCAAGTACAAGCTAAGGGATGATCAAGAGGATGAAAAGCTATCACAAAGAGCACAAGAGTATTTTGTAGATCAGCTCTTCAAATCATGAATATGCTAAGAAAATGAGCAAGAGTAGCAGCCCCTCTACTTCGCTTTTGATATAGTCAAAAGCTTTTCGATTTGGTACTCTTTTCTTCAGGAAATGAATAGCAAAGATACTACAAACACAATCAAACGGATACGATCCCCAGTGGAGTCGCCAGTTTGTTGTGGGGAAAAGTATCCGACTCGGAATGACCCTATCCCTACTCTAAGGGTGATAGTTCCTTAGCAACAACTGAAAGTAAAGCTTTGATATTTTCCTTTATGAAAGTACAGAGAAGGAAGAAAAGATTGACAAACCGGTGTCTTTCGCTTTCGACGATCCTGTCTTCTCTCTTTGTCTCTTGTTCCCAGCTCCTTGCTCCCTTTGCCGGCCCAGCTACACAAAGATCCTGCAAAAAACAAGAGAAGGAAACTACAAGAAACATGTACTCATAACTGATGCATGGATTAGAGTGAATCAGATATACAAGTAAAAACAATACATCAATGTAATACAAGTATATAGGAGAACATTCAAAGCTTTATTGATAGAAGTAAAAGGTTCTGAGAAGGTTACAACCATCAATGGCTCCAATCCAGCAGCACCTCCCCAGCAGCAAGAAAATCCCCTCTTCTCCTCTATAAAAGCAATCACCCAATAGCTCTAACTGTAAACCAACAGCACTTCCTTGCTTTGCACAAAATTCCAGCCTCCTTAGACCTCATGAGAGAGCTCTATATATAGGAGATTTGGAGAAAGGATGAGTCAGCTTGAGGCTGGCATAAAGCTGACTAGTGTCCTCTCCCACTTTAGTTAATCTTCAGTTCTTGAGTCCACTTGGAGGATCTTGCTTCCACTTGGAGATCAAGACCTTCTTACTCATCACAGGGCGAATCCCTTGAACCAAGTGTTAGTTTGGAAGCTTCCTGGGCAGTTGACACCTTGCAGAATGACTGTGCCACTTGGCCAATCTCGCCCAGCGCAGGTAGCCTTCATTGGAGTTGACTTTCAGCGCAGGTACAAAGAGGAGCAGTTGACATTCAGCGCAGTTTCTCAGTGGAGCAGCTGACATGATCCAAAAATAGCCTGTTTTTGAGTGTTTTCAGGTGGAGAACTGATGGGAAGTGCTGTGGTTTGCTGACCTTGTTCTTCTAGGGGTAAGAACAACATGTTTAGGGACTGAGGATCCCTGTAATTATTGACATTTCATGCTCCATGCTGCGAGGCACAAAAATGTCTATAAGAGTTGCCCCCTAAAGTATGAGGTCGTTTATCGGGTGAAATGCTTTATCTAGAGGGTCCGAAGTTCATTCCAGTGTTGAGGAGGCGCCCTGTAATACAGTACAATACAATACATTATTTTTCATTTTGTTTTCATGATCTAGCTGAGGCGGGGATTCCCATGCTCAGCTTTATAAATACATTTGGTACATAGAACAGACGATCGTCTGATGGTAGACTGATAATTCTCTGCTGAAATTATCATCCTTTGAATAGGATGATCATCTGCTGCAATGATGTACATGACAAATGCTTTTATATTTCCGGAATATATATCGCAGCCCGGATGGATGAAACTAGATCCGGGGTCTTCAAACTCGTTCGATCTTCACTCTAAGTACAAGTCGATCCATGTGAGAATTGCGCTGAAGTCGAACATGGAAAGACATCGCTTGATTACCGGTCAATGATGAAAAACCGTTAACAAGCGCGAGAGGAATCACCGATAATGATAATGACCCTCAAGGTACTGCAGTACAATTCACGTGGCGTGAATAAAGGACTTGGCATCGAACGCCACGCAAAATCTTCTGGTCGAAGGTCATTGATGTATACCTGTCGCCAGAAGTGAGAAACTTGCCATTGAGGCATGCAAGCTTCAAAGTACTGATGGGGGTGTTCCTAGATCGACTTCTTGGATAATGAGCTGAAGTCGACAAGAAGCGATCCGTCAAAGGAGGGCCTTAATGAATCCCACATCAATGACACGAAACGGAGCTAATGATTTTAGTGGAGGTGAAAACAAACTGTGACATATGATTCAGGGTGGCGATCATGAATGGATGAAGGATAATGTATGGTAGTGGATGGGACACGGTTGACACTTTCAGAATGACCTCTCTTGAACATATAACGACACTGATGCGATGGATCGGTAGCATTACCCCAAAATGTGGATGGTTTGGCGAAGACCATGGTGATGAGACCGGTGAATGAAACAACCCAACCCGATGTGGTACGGAAGAAAAGTGTCATGTCCAAGAGCGACTTGCTACCATTAAGCTTTGATGTTCTCCCAATTTTTCCCCAGTCATTTCTGACCAGTACCTCTTTATTTTTGTCAAGCTTGAGGAGGATAACATATGCTTGTTCTATAACCTGCCCTTCGGGCAAGCCCATCGCTATGATTTAACGAGCTTAGCGATAGGGAAACTCGTTCTCGTCTAAAGACAAGTTTGTCGCTATTTAATCATTTTAACGAGTCTAACGACAAGGAAAACTCGGTCCTTTTCATTTTTAGAGAGTCTGAAAAGGTACAGAAAGTTAACTCCATAATTCCTTTTTCGTCATCTAATCCCTTAAGTCCGAAAAAGTATAAAACAATACATAAGGGATGAATTTTCGATTGCTTTAACGAGCCGAACAAAACAAGCGCTCGATCTTTTTGTGCAGTAATCCCTCGGGTCCAAAAAGATTAAAATCTAGCGGAGGGATAGCTCTTCCGGTCGTTTAACGAGCTAGAAGACCAAAACTCGGCAAACTTTTCATATTTTACGAGTCAGATGAAAAGAGCTCAAAGAAGACTCGTCTTTTGAGGAACGAGTGATAAGCAGGGATAGCAGCAGATTCCAGGTACAAGTTGGAATTTTCCAATCACGGCAGTGTCACAAGGATGGCTAGGTGAAATCACTCTTCGCAGCTGTTTCTCAAAAGAGGTAAACACACAAATGGAGGTGAATGATCGGCCAAATGAAAAGTGGAGGTGACGGTGCACAAACACGACCAAGGCTTTTATGGCTGATGAATTTACGATCTCAAAAGGTTATTTACCGGTTCATTTTTTTTTTGAACGAGCTTGAACTCTAGGGGAAGATTGCTCACAACTTATGTTTATTTTTTAACGAGCATGAACTATGTGCTAAAACTGCTCAGATCTTGCGTTTATTTTTTAACGAGCATGAACTATGTGCTAAAACTGCTCGATTAATTTTACATGCCCCCAGCATAATAATGCAAACGAGGTGCATGCCCCCCAAGCTTCATTGCATTCAACTCGGTGGTTGGAATGAAGGTTTACCTTTGAGAAAGGGGATTTGTTTCATTTTTTAATGAGGTTGACATAGTAAAAGAACTATCCTCGGAGCCCACTGTATTTACAGTATTTCCATTAGGGCGATGATCCATGCTGACAAAATGTTTAGGAATCTTCCGAATCCATTAGACATAGAAGATCTCATATTGTAGGTTTCCACTGTGGCCACTTCCGCCAGATTACTTGCAGGCGGTAGGGCAAAAGTACCCATTAAGGCAGGGTCTTTCAGGAGACCTACTCCAGTATTTTGAAGCGAATGATCGCTTCCATGGATCATTGGAATGCTTCCCGTAACTTGTGAACTGTCGGGGAGGAAAGTTTATTGATCGACGACTGTAATCCCTCCTTGAAAGGGAAATTCAATCTTCCTGAAGTAGGTCGACACGACTACGGCCATGGCATATATCCAGGGCCTTCCTAGTAGGATGTTGTAATCGAGGTTTCCATCAATTACTTCAACATCGACTTCTACTGTTTTGCCCCCCAGTTCAACTTGCAAGTTACCTAAAATCCCGTAGGGAGTGTATGATCGTCCATCAAATGCTTTTAAGGTCGTTGACGATCTCGACAAGGGTGGTGAGCCTAAATTTTTCCAGCAACTCATCGACATAAGACATGTAGATGCCCCCTCATCAATAATTGTTCGATGAACAGTTTTGTTGAAGGCTTTCACTTGAATAAGGAAAGCTAGTTGAGCTGGTAACTTAGGGTCATATCCTTTATGATCAAAGGCCACAAGATTGGAATCCATTGGGCCAATCCCACCTATTGCTGATAATAAAGTTTGCTCTTGGGAGGGGCAATTTTGCGGTACCTCAAGTGTCGACATAGCGGACGACGATTGGGTCAGGTCCTCTATTATATTATAATCCTGTGTTATTTTTTCACGAGGATTAAATGTCGATTTTGGCGAGTTTATTATTGGCTTAGGAACGATGGGTGGCAAAACTTCATTCAAAGTTGTTGTCGAACTACTAGGTTGTTTATCAGCCTTGTTGTTCGACCGCTGTGGATTCCGGTAATCTTTATTCCTTGTCAAGGCATTATTCTGCTGCTTTGAGGTAGACAACATAAGCACTTGGGATCGGGAAGCATTTTGATTAGCAACCAGATTTTGACCAGGATTAGGAAACGGATCAGTCAACACAGCTGAGGTTTTCGGACTCTTAAAGAATCTTTTAAGCTCAGCTTTGCATGGACAATCTGCTGTCCAATGATCCTCATCGCATATATGACACCCCGAAGGGGGTTTCCCTTTTCTTCCTTTCTTTTTCTTCTTGTCTCCTGGTTGCTTCAGTCGTTTGCCCTTGTCGTCCGACACGGCACTTACTTCCAAGGCAAGAAGTTCTTCATTTGCATTTTGATTCGAAGTCTTACGGGTTTTCTTAGATGAATCCCGTGTTGACTTTGCGTTTGCAGTGCCAATCACACCATCGCCGGCATGAGAGTCATTATTTGATCCAGGAGGGGGAGGAATTGAAAATTCCGGTCTAGGGGCGTCAGGTATCTTGTCATAGAGTGTGCCAGACTGAGTATATACTAAGTCTAAATACTGGGCACGAGCAATAACTTACTCCTCTGTTACGACGCCTCCCTTGGCCACATCTTCTGTTATAGCAGGAAGAAGCGACTTTATAAACCACTCAGCTAAAAGCTGATCTGGAACATAAGTCTTTACCATTCTGCGACGATGACGCCACTCATGTATATGATCTGATATATGTGTGGCCGTTGTCTGCTTGAAATTGGTTAAGATCTCGGTTCCAGTTTCGTACCTTATAGGTAACTGAAAGTGAGTTAAGAAAGTCATGGCTAGGGAACTAAAATTGTCGAAAGAGGCTCTAGGTAATTCAATATACCATTTAGCCGTCGAACCAGTCAATGTCCTCTGGAAAAGGCGAAGCCTTATCGAATCATCATTCAAGGTATTCGACGAACACCACAGATGGAAAGTCATCACATGATTCGACGGGTCTTCGCCAGGATTTCCATTGAATTTAGGAATGTCCGAAGGAAGTTTGTGAGGAATCGCTGGCCACCAATGGGCATAGGCGATTGGATCATTCGTCAATCGATGTAAATCTGGTAATTCTAGAGTCGCCACGAATGGCAACTGCTGATTCAGGTTTGGCGAGGCGTACCCAGGATACGATGGAATCGCCTGAGTAGTAGGCCTTTGCATACCAGCATAATGCAACTGATGTTGATAGGACTGATATGGCTGGTGGGCTTGGCCACTGTAAAGTGGTTGATTTAACCTGTTCTGAATATAGGGTTGCCCACTATTTGCAAAGATCTGTTGCTCAGATCCCTGGTACACCTGTTGAAACTGAGGTTGTTGGTATTGCACCATCCATGGCTGCGAAGCCATGTTTTGCTGTGCGATACTAACCGATGGACCAAGATGCGGGGTTATGGTTCCCGTTTGTATCTGTGTCGTCCCGGCAGTTGGCGATTGTGGTTGTGTTGCAGGGTCAAGGGGTTGTTGCATTACAACTTGGGGTTGACATACAACAGGCATCGATTGAACTTGCGACATGGTTACAATTGCTGGCGTCGTCGGGATGCTAGACATAGGTACACATTGTTGCATGGAATATACAACTCTCGGTTGTTGGGGCAACATAGGCACCCAACCACTCGTTGTAACTTCAGTCAAACCTGAATGCGGTTGAAAACTGCCGTATGGGTATCCTCCCGGAGGGGGAAGTGAAAGGGCATATTGGCCCCCATACGGTAACAATCCGGAGCTCAAGGGTATAGATTGCCTTTGAGGACTGGATGGTCCAAACTGATTTCCAAAGGGATCAATTTGTCTAGTTTCAACATAAGAATTACCGGGTATTATACCGGAAGAACAAACTGGAACAGACCAAGTTGTCCTAATAGTCCCTGGGTGGACTCCTTCTAGCTGTTGAGAGCTAGTCGGGACAGCTGGTATGCCGGCAAACATCGTCGGAGTGACAGCAAGAGCTTCTGCTGTCGCTGTGTCATTTGGCACAGTCCTAGATGTCGACGGTTGCTCAGACATTTTAAGTCTATCCAATAAACTGCCTAACGATTCTACAGGAACTTCCACTGGCGATGGACAAACTTCTGATGCAGAAGGAAAAAGAGTGATGCCTACTCCAAAATGAGTTGGAGTATTTGCTTGCTGGTCCTCTACGATTTCCTCTATTGCAATCAGACCAGGAGGAAGAGGAAGACCGTCAGGTCCGTAAAAGATTTCTGGTGCCGAAGAAGGGGTTGCTTCGACAGCGACAGTTGTTTGAGCAACAAGACTCTGTGGACCGGTTTCAGATGGAACTGGTTCAGTTATGCAAGTACTTGTTCTCAGACTAGGATCAGTACAACTGTCCCTCTGTCGCTGTTGAACTTCTTCAATAGAGGCAGGGATTCCAGAAATATTAGGAGTGACCAGAATGTCAGATGTAGTTGGAACTGTTGTTCTAACTTTAATGGGAGATTTTGACCCGGTCAAGCGAGTTTGCTTCGTCCGTACTACTCTCGATTCCGGAGACAAAGACGGTTGTCTCGCGAGTCTCCTCGAACGACGGAGTTCTAATTGACTTTCCTCCACAGTTGCGGATTACTCGATCAACTAAAATACAAAAAGGGGAATTAGGTTTCCGTATTGAATGAATTTTATTAGACGCTTTTAGACACAATTTGCTTTTTCATGTTTTAAGAGCCGAGAAAAAGCTAAAGATGACTCTAGTCGCCTTCGATGTATTAACGAGCCCGAAGTGACAAATGCTCGGTTGGACTTTTTCAGTTATAGAGTTTGAAAAAGGCCAAAAGAAACTGCTCTGGAGATCTAGGCAGAGGGTGTGCCAAACCTTTCGCGAAACCACAGAATACGTTTTACGGTACGGGTGGTCGATCTTCGTGAATGCTGTGTTCACTGCATCGCGATCAGTAGGGCGGCCGACACGGCTTCCTAAGGATAAAGGATAAATGCCTATAGGGGTCTCCCAATATACGCGACGGTACGCGGGAGCACAAGTCCGTATTAGTGCTATCGTCCCTCAGGAGGAATCACCCACCTTCGTAGAGATCGACAGTCACTACGTTTAACAACGCCAAAACACGTCTCTACCTAGACCTCTATTGTGAGCGTTATGTTACAAAGCGTTTTTAGATTCATTCAATATATTTTAAGTTGATCTTGTTTAGCAGTTTGTCTTTCAGGATCACCACGAGATGTATTGGTACAAATTCCTAAATGCAGCTAAAATGATAAGCAAGCTTTACAATCTTTTTAGCTTTGAAAATCCTAACTACTGAGGGGAGAGAAAAACATTATCTTTCCACACAGAGCACAAAGCACAAACTAATGCACTTTCCCCTAGATCAATCACACAAACTTATCAAAAAATGCAAATGCAAGATGCATGTATTTCTTTTCTTTTCCTTTAATGTTGATGTAAGACAAAAGGAAATTGTTGTGTAATTTTCGAATTCAATTTAAAGCGTAAACAAACAAGTTTTGTCTAAAAACAAAAGCCGCTTTACAGGTACTTGTTTCGACACTAAAAATATATGAATTCAAACCATGAGATAAAAAAAAAAACAAACTTAAACAGCCATGAACAGTAATAAAACTAGCTCTTAAGATCACAAAGACACTTTTACAGTTCAGGATTTAAGAGGCCACAGCTATACAGGTTTGCTTTTCACAATGGGAAACTGTATCTGAAACAAGAAATACTGAAAGAACAATCACAGTTTCATCACACAACTGAGGCGGAATAATGTCAAGGAAAGTTGGTTTACAGCAAGTACAAATGACAAGCAATCAGCAGCAAAATAACAGTGAAAACAGGGCCAAGACTCAGTGGGAAACCTCAGGAAGACATAGCCTAACTGGTTCAGCGCAGGCTCTGGTCTGTCAAACTGACTTTCAGCGCAGTTCCCGAAGGGAGTACCTGCGCTGAAATGCAGACTGCCTTTGGGCAGCCTGCACTGAGACACGAGAGTTGCGTTTACAAGGATTTCCGGGACATAAAAAGCTCAAAAATTCACTGTTTTTGCTGAAATAAAAAGCTATAGGTCAAGTACAAGCTAAGGGATGATCAAGAGGATGAAAAGCTATCACAAAGAGCACAAGAGTCTTTTGTAGATCAGCTCTTCAAATCATGAATTTGCTAAGAAAATGAGCAAGAGTAGCAGCCCCTCTACTTCGCTTTTGATATAGTCAAAAGCTTTTCGATTTGGTACTCTTTTCTTCAGGAAATGAATAGCAAAGATACTACAAACACAATCAAACGGATACAATCCCCAGTGGAGTCGCCAGTTTGTTGTGGGGAAAAGTATCCGACTCGGAATGACCCTATCCCTACTCTAAGGGTGATAGTTCCTTAGCAACAACTGAAAGTAAAGCTTTGATATTTTCCTTTATGAAAGTACAGAGAAGGAAGAAAAGATTGACCAACCGGTGTCTTTCGCTTTTGTCGATCCTGTCTTCTCTCTTTGTCTCTTGTTCCCAGCTCCTTGCTCCCTTTGCCGGCCCAGCTACACAAAGATCCTGCAAAAAACAAGAGAGGGAAACTACAAGAAACATGTACTCATAACTGATGCATGGATTAGAGTGAATCAGATATACAAGTAAAAACAATACATCAATGTAATACAAGTATATAGGAGAACATTCAAAGCTTTATTGATAGAAGTAAAAGGTTCTGAGAAGGTTACAACCATCAATGGCTCCGATCCAGCAGCACCTCCCCAGCAGCAAGAAAATCCCCTCTTCTCCTCTATAAAAGCAATCACCCAATAGCTCTAACTGTAAACCAACAGCACTTCCTTGCTTTGCACAAAATTCCCGCCCCCTTAGACCTCATGAGAGAGCTCTATATATAGGAGATTTGGAGAAAGGATGAGTCAGCTTGAGGCTGGCATAAAGCTGACTAGTGTCCTCTCCCACTTTAGTTAATCTTCAGTTCTTGAGTCCACTTGGAGGATCTTGCTTCCACTTGGAGATCAAGACCTTCTTACTCATCACAGGGCGAATCCCTTGAACCAAGTGTCAGTTTGGAAGCTTCCTGTGTAGTTGACACCTTGCAGAATGACTGTGCCACTTGGCCAATCTCGCCCAGCGCAGGTAGCCTTCATTGGAGTTGACTTTCAGCGCAGGTACAAAGAGGAGCAGTTGACATTCAGCGCAGTTGCTCAGTGGAGCAGCTGACATGATCCAAAAATATCCTATTTTTGAGTGTTTTCAGGTGGAGAACTGATGGGAAGTGCTGTGGTTTGCTGACCTTGTTCTTCTAGGGGTAAGAACAACATGTTTAGGGACTGAGGATCCCTGTAATTATTGACATTTCATGCTCCATGCTGCAAGGCACAAAAATGTATATAACACAACCTTAATCAACACATTGCAAACTCATGAAGGTATGATCAAAATCTTTTCCAAACAACAATTTAATGTCATTTTATGAATAATTATTAAATCGTGGAAAGAGCCACTAAATGCAATGATTAGGCAAAGATCATCCCACTCCTCCTCCACGATAATGCTTCATCTACCTCATATCTTTTTAACGGTCCCCTAATCATCATTAATTCAAAACTTGAAACGAGGCTGCTCCTCCATTACTGGCCGTACCTCTGTGACGTATCCCAATGTACTACGACTCTACTTACCATCATTTCCGCAGCCAACGTTGAAGACGTGTGCAAGCCACCCGACTCTTAAGGATTCGGCCGTTATTCCATCTACTTATCACTCCATTTACCGCATGCATGAACTCATTTCCCGTGTTTGTCTTCTACTCTCTCGTACTCACACCATTTCCACTCTCATTTCTGCTGCAAACTCCACATCTCTGTTCAAATCCCGATTACAGTTTTGAAATACGCTTACATTTCGTTATGGCTACTCCACTTACAGCCGTAATCTACCTGTGTTTTTCCCGTAAGCATCGACTACACCACTTACAGCCGTAATCCACCTGTTTTTTTTTTTCCGTGAGCATCCTCCTTGAGCATCCATACATTGTCAAAGCTTCAGCCGAAGTTGAGAGCCAAAGATGGGGAAGCTGCTTAGAGCAGAACCTGAGGGTTCGAAGTATTTAGAAGGGTACCCACAGACGAAGGAGGCACTACAGAAATCAAAATGGTTAAAGTTTATTCAAAAATTCAAAGGGTATAATAAAGAGGTAACGAAGGCATTTTCCCGGTCCTTCAATGGAAATACCGTGGAAGTAGGGGACCTGAAGTTCACAATAACAGAGACCACCATAGCCACAGCAACTGGTTTACCTCAGCAAGGAGAACGATGGTTCAAGAACAGAGGAGTGGAAGATCAGGAATGGAAAAACATGCTTAAGAACCCAGGTATGGACACTTCAATATTCACTAAAGGGATTCCTGTGCATGTAATTAAGGAAGAATGGACTGCATTGTTATTGCTTGTTCAAAAGTTTATCACATGTGAGGGCCGCTTTGGCACTATGTATATGTACCATGCAAGAATTATGATGAATTTCATGGAAGGCCATGCCCTCAACTTACCCTACTTTCTGTTAGCAAGCCTAAAGAAAATGAGTTCCACTGTCCAAAAGCATGTAGGACATATTGAACCCCACTTGTATCATCACGGGCTCATTAGAATTTTGATTGAAGAGCAGTTGAAAAATAACAAGGATACATGGGAAAAGTTTCTAATCAGAAACCATTTCCAAGAGGTAACTGAAGCCTCTAGCAGCTCCCCTAGAATCCCAAAAAGAAGTAGGAGAAGAGAAAGAGATGTTGCAGCCCAAGATCCTCCTACAGTAGAAACCTAAGAAATTTCTCAAGAAGAAGAGGAGGGAGCCAGAACTAAGAAGCAGAAAAAGGATAAAGGGAAAACAATTGTTCAAGAATCACATCCATCACCTGAACCTTCAGTAGAAGAAGACTCTCAAACCTTGGCTGATAGACTAGCACAACTTCAAGCTGTTGCCCTCTCAAAGAAGAAACAAAAAGAAAAACAAAGTGCCCAGCAAAAGAGCACTAGTGCACAAGTGAGAAGAAGCAGTAGACTTAAAGGAAAAATGAGTGTGACTAAACAATCACATTTCGTTGACTTAGGAACACCTGAAAAAGGTCCAGCTCAGCAAGTTATAGAGGCAAGTCCTCCACGTGAGGAGAGTCCTTTTCAACAGGAAAGAGAAAACAGTCCTCCTTTATCAGAATTTGAGTTCAGGTCGAGAAAAACACCTGAGGTTGATTCCACCCAGCAAGAAGCCTATAACTACTTAGAGACCTTGGAGCAATCAGTTGCAGGTCCAAGCACTATATTTCCCCTTGATGAATAGGTCAAATCTTTAAAACAGGAGGTGTTTGAGCTAGAAGTCCTGAACCGACATATTAAACAAGAAAACGAAGCATTGAAAGAACAAAGCAAGGTGGACAAAATTGTCCATGACAATACCATGCTTCACTTAGGACTCTGGCAGAAGAAGAACAGAAAATTGAAGAGAAAATGTAAGAAGCTGAGCAGGGCCTTGATCAATTTGAAATTCAGGTGTTTAGTAAGAAAACCAAGGACAATTTTGGCAGCAAGAAGAAAGAGAAGAAGGATGGATGTTTTGGCAGAAGCATCTGAGCATATGGATTGAAAAAAAACAATGACAAAGTTTTGGTTGCATGAGGACATGCAACACCTTCACAGTGGGGGTATGTTGAGCCTCAAATCTGCACTTCTTTACACATCCTCTTAGCCTCCTTTTCCTACTCATTTCCTTCTTTTGCCACTCATTTCCTTCAGCAAATTGCTCAAATCATTGTATTATAGGACTTTTTACATGATTTGCTAATTATGCTAATGATTGTTGTTGGTTTAGATTTTTGGTTCAGAATGCTGCGTTTCCACAGCTCACACAGGGTTTCCGCAGCTGATCCCGGTTTCCGTAGCCAACCCCGGATTCCGCAGCTGTTTTCTTAAATGCTATGTTCCAGGTGTCCTCCAGGTAGAAGAGCCACATGGGCAAGTTTGTGGGATCAAGGACATGGTGTGTGTCCTTCCAGCTCATCCAAACCGGTCATCAAAACCCGTGGTCAACGAGGAGGCAAATACGGTCAAACTGAAGTCATTGGCGGTGGCATGGCTCTGCGTGTTCGGTTTGGAGCACGTAAAGAACAGCTGGCCTCTTCCTCAGCCACGAGGACCGTGTGAAACAAGAATCCAACAGCAGATTGATAGCCCATAATGACCGTTGCCTAAATCCGAGGACGGTGCCAGATTACGTGTTTTTACACAGCTGATAGAATAGCCTAGTTTGCGTTAAGTTAGTTTGCTTTCTCTGCTATAAATAAAGCGTCTCTAAACGCTGGATAGTTAGTCTTTTAGTCTTTTTAATCAGTTGTAAACTCTGTTGAGACCTATTTTTATAAGCATTTTGTAAGCTCCCCACTGTATTTCTTATTTGTGCTGTTAATACATGAGAAGACCGTTCTGTTTCTAAGCGTGTAACTGATCTTTTGGATTGGCTGAAGTAAGCGGAGGGCCCCTGTCTGCTACAGCCACTGTACAGTAGTCTTTACTTTATTTTCTTGCATTTCTTTTTCTAATTTTCATGTATATTAATGTACAGTTTGAATTGCTGCATTTTATTTTCTTTTAACATGTATATTATTGTACATAAACTTTGAATTATGCTGATTTACATTTCTGCACTTTTGTTCATGAC
Source organism: Pinus tabuliformis (assembly GCA_031772625.1). Classification (NCBI taxonomy): domain Eukaryota; kingdom Viridiplantae; phylum Streptophyta; class Pinopsida; order Pinales; family Pinaceae; genus Pinus; species Pinus tabuliformis. The sequence goes on along the minus strand of CM062813.1, from coordinate 1,062,119,132 downwards.
TGATCAGTGTGTTTTTGCAGATTTCTTAGGAGCCCGAGACAGTTTTCTTTCTTCTCTTTTTACAACTAGTGGCATTTGTGATCGTCTTATCTAGACTGCTGATATTTATTTTTGATTTTCATTAGTATCATTGCTTTAGTTTGCACTTTACTTTCTGCTCATAGCTTATCAAGTTTTTCATCTTTTGATGGCTCTTTTTGTCATAATCAACTAACTTTAGTGGAGCCAAAATATCACTTAGTGCAGCTTGGTTTATTTTGTTTTAAGACTCACATTGCTAACTTGCTCATAACTCTTTCTTACATGATCAATCCAGCTGAAGGCAGAAAGGTTAAGGGAAAATTAAGTGGTGTGATTTGTCACCTAGATTTTACATTGCTTAAGATTTAATTGAAGATTTAAAGTAGTTGTTCTTGTTTTTAATTGAGTTAATGTAGATGTCATTTTCATTTTCATTTTCATCAGCAGTAGAGGTACTGGGCCGATGCCATTGGTCTTTTATTTGATGCCTTTACTTTCCTTTAAAGCTTTGATTTCATTTCAGTTATTGTTCAAGCTTTCTTTAGAATACTCTTTAAGTTTCAAGAAATCATTTAGAAATCGCCACAAACACACACATTCACTCGCTTGATTACATCTCCATCACATCACATTAGGAAAGATAAATCAAAAACAAACTAAAAAGATAAAAACGACAAAAGATTAAGAAAAGGTTATCTAAGTACATATAGTACACCTCACTTCATCAGCTTACGAGCCCCGGGTTGACATTTAAAAGTTGCAATTTAGACATCACTAAATTGACCAAACACTGCTCAACTTCTTTCTTTTTGTCTCCTTTTTCTTCAGTCTGCTCATCTTGTTCTTCTTTTCTCCCTGCAAATTGCTCTGGATCCTCCTTTCCTTCTTTTGTTTCTGCCTCTGCAGACTGCTCTTCTTCCTCGGCGTCTTCTTCTTCCGTTTCTGTTTCTACAGACTGTTCTTCTTCCTCGGCGTCTTCTTCTTCCGTTTCTGTCTCTGCAAACTGCTATGTTTCCTTGCTGCCTTCTTCTTCTGCTTCTGTTTCTATAGACTGCTCTGTTTCCTTACTGCTTTCTTCTTCTGCTTCTGTTTCTGCAGACTGCTCATCTTCGATTTCTATTGCTTGGCTCGTGCTTGCCTGGGGCTTCTCCAGCCCTCCTTGTAACCCTGCGAGCCTTGCTGACTTTCTACGCTTTTCTGGTTGTTCGGGTGTACTAGCGTCATGTTTCTGCTTTTTGGGTCGTTTTTCAGATTGTTTTTCAGGTTGCACTTCTGTGCAAGTGTCCTGTTTTCGTTTCTCTGAACGTTGGGGTGTGTTATCAACTCGTTTTCATTTTTTCGGGCGTCCAGATGTGGCCGTCCCTTTATTGATAACAGCAATTAGTTCTTCCCAGCTACTCTGCTGTTGGGTGAGACTGTAATTTACTATCAAGCGAATTAATCCGTGGTGGCTAATAACTGATTCTACGTGTTGTGCCTTCTTCATACTTCGTGCGACATCATGCAATAGAGAATTCAACAATGCAGGCAAATTCACAGAACATTTTTGTTTTAAGACAGCTAGGAGTTTAATATGTCGTGGTATTACCACGTCTTTTCTGCCTTCGCAAGTGATGTAGCTTTGGATGATTTTTGCCAATTCCACCCATGGCTCTCCTAGCGTTGCTGGCAGCACCCCCTTTCCTCGGATTGTCAACTTCTGGCCCTTGTCCTGAAAGATTTCCAAAATCTTCTGCAGCCTTTCCTTCTTTATTGTCCATACTAGTCCCGTGGCCGGTAGTCCTGTGACTCTTGTTATTATGTCGTTGGTGACTTCTATTCGCCTTCCTCTTACTGTGGAGTATTCTTCCTGTAAGTTCTGTAAAAATTCTCTTGCTACTATTTCATTAGACTCCTTCAGGCGGTTGAAATAGGTCAACCATCCTGCTCTTTTCAGGATTCTTCGGGCTGCAGCCGAAACAGTTAATGTTTGCGGTTCTCGGCGGACTGACCTTCCTCCCATAGTTTCACTGCCAATTTTCAAAGGAACAACAACTGTTTGTTGAAGCGCAGAGAAGCTGGTAGCGTATTCCTCGTTCAAATTTAAATGCAACAGCGTATGCAATGGAAATAGCTTCGAACGTCAGCTCATGCAGAAGAAAATAAAAATAGAAAAAGATCATACCGTTGAGCCATGCCGTGCTTGAGTACAAAATTTTTTCAAATAACGGACTGACACGTACTCTGGGAAATGATGAGGTTACCTCCCCCCCCCGCAATGTGATAGGTTGTCCCAGCTATCAAATAAAGGAGCGGCGTTTGTTCTGCCGCGAGGTCTTTATGGAACAGCTTATGGATATATGACATGTTCGCCAAAAACAGCGTAATACTGAAATCGAGGTAAAAAGTTAGATCGCTTTTAACATTATGGGGCTGCGGTGATTTGATGGAAGTTCGGGGATAAGACATTTGCCATAAATAGAAGGTCTCATGCGGTCACTGTCAGTAGCTTCGTAATGATTGGCAATGATATATAGTCATGTGCTATATGGTTGGGTAATATTATATAATTTAATTATCACGGCATAAGAAGCAAAAGGATGTAATCTTCTTACCTATTGGTGTAAACATATGACTTCAATACCATTAACAGTGCTCTGCTGCCGACAGGTGTCCATAACCTTGGCAGAGTTGTTTGTTTCACCCCTGGAACCATAGTCCTTTGTGTATGCGAGGAAGTGTTTGAGCAATGTCAAAATGTAGGCCACTATGCTGGCTTGGTGACCAGTTAGTCATAATTCCATTCACGAGGAAGGAGCGAATAGTGGGCAGGCCAGCTCATGGTGAGACCTCCTGTTCCAAGGATTATTTGTTTGATATACCTTTCAGACCATTTCCCAGGTGTGGTGGCCCTAATGGGAATGCCACTTCGCTTCCATCCTGATGATCATGGTAGGCCAGCTCGTAATGAGACTTCCTATCCTGCAATTTGACAGTCTTTAGAAATTCTGTTTTGCTTCTTTTTAATAGAGAGCCTTTCCTGTTTATGCACAAAGGGTGGTTCAACACTCCTTAAGAGTAGGAATGGTGGAAGAAGTCTTAATATCCCAATAGAAAGGTATAGATCTTTTGATCCTATTGCCATATGATAAGTAAAGAAAAAGAACCATCATAATACAGATAACCAATCAGAACGAATTTAGTAGAACAATGGCAGCAAAAGATGATAAGTAAGCATGTCTTTCTCCGCATCCTTTCACCAAGTCAGGGCAGTTTCTTATAAAGATAGTGATTTATGATTTAGTGATTTCGGTATGCTGCATTTTCTCTTTAATCTCATAAATGTATAGCCGTATTCCAAAAGACTTGAAAGAACATCAGCAATAAACATCCTTAATTTGGGGTAGAGGGAGCAATTTTTTTCAAAATCGTATGAGTAATGTTCCTTTCAAGGAAGGTCATAACAACAGTTCACAGATGTTGTTCATTTGGAGAAAGGAACAGTAGTTTCAAGGAAATGTCGTTCCCTTTTTTAAAAAAGATCGGCAGAAATCAAAAGTGTTGTTCCTTTTGGAAGCAGCAAAAACACACAAGTGCTGTTCCTTTTGAAAAAGGAACCGCAAAAAATCGTAAGTTGCAAGTGTTGTTCCTTTTGGAAAAGGAACAACAAAAATCAAAAGTGCTATTCCTTTTGGAAAAAGAACAGCAGAAATAAAAAGTGTTGTTCCTTTTGGAAAAGGAACAACATAAATCAAAAGTGTTGTTCCTTTTGGAAAAGGAACAACAGAAATCAAAAGTGTTGTTCCTTTTGGAAAAGGAACAACAGAAATCAAAAGTGTTGTTCCTTTTGGAAAAGGAACAACAGAAATCAAAAGTGTTGTTCCTTTTGGAAAAGGAACAGCAGAAAATCACAAGTGTTGTTCCTTTTGGAAAAGGAATAGCGAAAATCACGAGTGTTGTTCCTTTTGGAAAAGGAACAGCAAAAATTACAAGTGTTGTTCCTTTTGGAAAAGGAACAGCAAAAATCACAAGCGTTGTTCCTTTTGGAAAAGGAACAACAAAAATCACCGGTGTTGTTCCTTTTGGAAAAGGAACAACAAAAATCACAAGTGCTATTCCTTTGGAAAAGGAACAGCAAAAATCAAAAGTGTTGTTCCTTTTCCAAAGGAACAACAAAAATCAAAAGTGTTGTTCCTTTTGGAAAAGGAACAACAGAAATAACAAAACATACTGCAAAAAATATGTACAAAAATAATTCGATAAGTTATATACAAATTATAAAGAAAAGTAGATCTTTTAGTGAGTTACAGGTGGGGAAGACTTGTCTTCCTCCCCTAAGATCTCCATATTTGAATCTTGGCGTAATTGTTGGCAGAAGAACTCCCGAGTAAGTGGTTTGCGATAGAGACGGACTCGATGGCCATTTTCCTTGAAGGTATATCCAGAACCATCGATAGTAGTCAAGGTAAAGGTCCCATTGTCATGCACTTTCTGAATTTCATATGGTCCCAACCAACGAGTCTGGAGTTTCTCGGGGAAGTCCTGAAATCTAGAGTCATACAAAAGAGCCCCGTCTCCTTCATGGAAGACTATGTTTTTAATGAGAGCATCATGCCATTTAGCTCTCTGTTGTTGTATCAGAGCAGTGCGTTGAAGTGCAGCGAGCCTAATTTCATCCAGCTCATTAATCTGTTGTAGTCGATTAGTCTGTGCCTCAGTTAAATCTAAACCAACTTGTTGTGCTGTTCGTAATGTCTGTATTTCAAATTCTATAGGAAAGATAGGTTGTTTTCCAAACATTAGCTGATAAGGTGAGTGACTAGTAGTGCTTCTCCATGTTGTTCTATAAGCCCACAGTGCTTCTAGTAGTTTGGCTGCCCAGTCGCGTCTATGTGATGCAATTGTTTTTGTTAGAATCGTCTCTATTATTTGTTACTGCTTTCTACTTGTCCATTTTCCTGCGGGTGATATGGGGTGGTAACTTTATGCTGAACAGGATAATTATTGAGTGTTGCCACTATTCTTTTCCCAGCAAACTGTGGCCCTCCATCTGTAATTATCTCTCTAGGGAAGCCAAACCCACACAAATAGATGGAGCAGGAACTGTATAACAGATTCTTCTGTAGCTCTGGGCAAGGCCTCTGCTTCAACCCACTTGGTGACGTACTCTGTTGCCACCAAAATGTATGTTTTTTGGTTTGATGGCGGGTTGATTGGTCCCACGAAATCAAGATCCCAATGATCAAATGGTTGGATGGCTAACTGTGGTTTCAAAGGCATCTCATCTGAGTGACTAGGGCGTCCCTCTCTCTGGCAACTGTCACATGCTTGGACGAATTTCTTTGCATCTTTAAAAATTGTGGGCCAATAATACCCTGTTTGTAATACATTATGTGAAGTCCTACGATCAGCGAAATTTCCACCACATGGTTGGTCATGGCATGCTTTCAATATATCAAAAATTTCATCTTGTCTAACGCATCTTCTGATTTGCATGTCTGCCCCTGTATGAAACAAATAACCCCCAATCCAGGAAAATCTGGTACTTCGTTGGACATTCTGTTTTCGCTCATTAAGGGTTAGATGCTTTGAAACTTACCTACTTCTAGGTAATTGGCGACATCCGCATACCAGGGTGTTTGAACAGCAACAACAAAGAGATGCTCATCTGGAAACTGATCTTCAACTGTTGCTGCATCGACTGGTTTTGGCATTCTTGAGAGGAAATTAGCTACCGAGTTTTCTTTCCCGAGTCGATCCTTGATTGTAATATCGAATTCCTGCAATAAAATCAGCCATCTAGTTATTCTGCCATTTGTGACAGGCTTATTTGCTAAATATTTTATAGCAGAATGATCTGTGTACAGGATAACAGGATATCCAGTAATGTAATGTCTGAATTTATTGATAGCATGTATAACAGCTAGAAATTCTTTTTCAGTGACAGTATAATTCAATTCAGCAGGGGATAGATTTTTGCTAATGTAATAAATTGCATATGGTTTTCTATCCTCCTCCTGTCCAAGGACCTCTCCAATGGCTGTATTTGAGGCATCATATGATATTTGGAATGGCAAATCCCAATTTGGTCCCCGAAGAACGGGGCTGTAGATACGAGCTTCTTCAGATCGTTGAAGGCACGTTCGCATTTTTCTGTCCAAAAGAAATCAATATTACCAGTTAATGCATACAATGGTGCAGCAATACGTGAATAATGTTCTATAAATCTTCTGTAATAACCAGAGAATCCAAGAAAGCTACGTACCTCTGTTTGAGTAGTAGGAGTAGGAATAAGCAAAAGTATTTGGATTTTGGCTGGGTCTACCTAAATGCCAGCTGCTGAAATGTAATGTCCTAAAATAAGTCCTTCTGTCATCATCATGTAACATTTTTCATGGCTTAAACAAATCCTGGTAGCTATGCAACGCTATAGGAATTTTTCTAGTGTCTCCAATGCTGGATCAAACTCATCTCCGTATGGAGTAAAGTCGTCCATATATACTTCCAGTCCTTCATTTATTAGATCTGAAAAAATGCTAAGGATAGCCCTTTGGAATGTGGCAGGGGCATTACATAAACCAAAAGGTAAAACTCGGTAGGCGAATGTTCCCCAAGGACAAGTAAAAGTACTTTTGTCCTGATCTTCAGGGGCAATCTATATTTGGTTATACCCACTGAAGCCGTCGAGAAAAGAAAAGAATTTCTTCCCTGCCAAAGTGTCCAATACTTGATCGATGAACGGGAGAGGAAAGTGATCTTTTTGCGTTGCCTTATTTAGCTCCCTGTAGTCCACGCAGATCCTCCACTTCCCATTCTTTTTCGGTACCACCACAAGCGGGGAAACCCATTTACTATCAGAGATAGGGTAGATGAAGTTAACATCTAAAAGTTTTTGAAGCTCAACTTTTACTACTTCTTTTAGGTGAGGGTTTAGTCTTCTCTGAGGCTGCCTAACAGGTCTTGCATCATTTTCTATGTAGATGTGGTGTGTACATAACTGCGGGTCAATTCCTTTCATATCAGGGTAATCCCATGCAAATGCTTCTTTATATTTTCTTAAAATATAGATGAGTTTTGTTTCTTGTTCAGGTGTAACGTCGACGTTAATGTTTAAGGTCTTTCCAGGTTCGATTTCCACAATTTTACTATGTGCAACTGAAGTGATAGGGATTGTGTGATCATGTGCATCTTTCAGAGGTTCCTCTTCTACTTCGTTATCAAATGCTGCTTTTATCATATGACACTGGGTACGAGATGTGAGTTCAGTTTGACTAATGAAATTACTGATGGCATCATCTTCTGTCTGGTCTTTGAACTCTAGTGCTTCTTGTATAGTTAATGGAGATCTGATGTTGTCAGTCATATATGATACAGGGTGCCTATTAGTTTTAACTATAGTGATACTTGGCTACGCTGGGGGATATAGTACTAAATTCTTGATATCCGCCCCCTTGGTTATAATCATGTTCCCTTGCCGACAGCTGATATAGGCATCAGCGGTAGCAAGCCAAGGTCTTCCTAAGATCAGTGGATGTCCATCAAGTCAGGTTTTAGGGTTTATTATCAGAAAATCAGTTGGGTATTCCCAGGAGTCAACCGAGACCATGACATCATGCAGTATGCCTTCCGGCCTAACCACAGACCGATCGGCCAATTCTAGCAGAGCTGAGGTAGGTTCTGCAGATGTAATGCCTAGCTTTTGGCAAGTAGCAGTTGTCAATATATTGATTACAACTCCAAGATCAACTAAGGCATTGGTTAGGGTGTGACCATAAATTTGAACAATTACTATTGGGTTTCCTGGGTCCTCATACTTAATAGGTGTTTCCTTTCCTGACAATAGGTCAGATAAAGTACCGACTACTTGAACTCTTGGGTTATCTATTATATTCCTCCTTGTCCTTTTTATGCACAATTCTTTAATAGTTTTTGTGTATATCGGGATGTCTTGAATGGCCTAAAGGAATAGAATTTTTATGTACAAATTTTGTAATTCTCCCATAATATCAAAATTAGATTGTTGTATCGGTCGAGGTATGACTAAATGTTCTGGGAACGGGGGAGAGGATGTGGTTGCTTGATTATGAGTTTACTGTCTATTCACATCCTCTTCTTGTGACAAATGTTCTCTAGGTGACTGTTCTTCAATCTGAACTGTTTTATTTCTCTCTGTTTGGATAATACACCCAGATCTTAGCTGAAGATCATTGCACTCCCTCAGATTGGGTCCTTCTTCTGGTGTTTCTAAAATTTGGAGTGCTTGGACCGGTCTGTTATTTGGATTTGGATTGGGTTGGGCTGGGAGTTGCGGTCTCATATTAGCCTGGGGATTTTGCTGTAAAGCTGGCAATGTAGGTTGAGGGAGAGGGACATTTCCTACTGGCTGATTTGTTGGTCTCTGCCAGTTATTCTGCCAGGCTGAACTTTGTGAAGTAGGGGGAGTCCATTGTGGAGGATATGGGCTGTTTTGCCAATATGGTGGGGGATAAGGAGGATTCGACCAACCGGATTGGCTCGTCTGATTTAGCCATGGATTAACAGAAGGATATGACTGTGGTGACCATTTTGGGAATGGGGGTTGAAATTGGCTTTGCCATGTATTATATTGTTGAGCGTTACACTGGGGATACTGAAAGGAAGAAGTTGGATCTAAAAACATACCAGTTTGTCGCGGTTGCCACTGACGACACTGGTTGAGCATGTACACCGTTTCTGGTTCTTCTTCTGCCTCCTTATATACTGCTTTTAGTCCAGGTAGTGAGGGACAGCTTTCTGTCGAATGATCCTTTGTACAAATGGCGCATGTTTGGACTGCATCTAGTGGGCATTCCTTATGGCTATGCTTCTTCCTACATCTGGGGCAGAAGATAGCTAAATTTTGTTCTACCTCCATTTTCTTTTGCTTGGCCTGCAAAACGTCCAATTGTGTAATCAGTGTTCCTAGTATATCAGTTTTAAAGTTTTCCAATAAATTTCCGATTTCAGCCCGCGTTACTCCTTCTGATGAATTTTTTTTTTCTCTTGCAAACCGATCATGTTCCGCTGGTTTGATCCGTGTACTACCTCTCGAACTCCTGATGCATAGATCAATTATGTCAGCAAAATTTTCCTGATAAATATCCCCTTTTCCCATAATGTTTAATGTTTCAATCCATTGTTCTTTCACACCTCTTATTAATGTTGTTTTCAACACATTATCAGGTAAGGGTGATGATGCATAGGGCGATCTTTCCAAATTATACTGAAAACGCTCCACATATTCTTCTAATGTTTCGCTTGGTCTAGCCACCATCTAGAATATTTCATCTTTTAGTTCTCTAGACCTGTAGTAATCTTGATATTTTTTTAGAAAAGATTCCTTCATTTGATCCCAATTATTTATAACCCCACCACCTAATCCCATAAACCATCTTAAAGCAGCCCCTTTCAGGGTCGAGGGAAACAGTTTTAGTTTCTGGGGGTCAGTGGTGTAGTCATATCCTCTGCATAGTACATCAAATTCAAATAAAAATGCATCCGGGTCTTCTGATGTAAGTCCGTGAAATGTAGGGATATGTTGAAGGGGAATTGCTTTCATGGGGGCATTTGCTGCAGAATCCACTATGGGGTATTGTAATGTAGAGGTTTGGGTGTTTGGTGGATTTTGAGCCATTGGGTCAAATATATGCCAATAACCTTCCAGAATATCTAGAAGAGTGTTCTTTGGTTGAGCGGGAATGGCTTTGACAAGATTAGTTTAATAGCACTTCCTCTATCTGGGATTCCTATCTGAGGGGATTGGATCTTTTCAATAATAATTTTTACCGCACTTCCTTTGTCTGGGCTATTCAATGGCTGAGTTATCCTAGGAGGAGATCTCGGCTCTTCCCCTGTTTCCCCTTCTCCTTCACAAAGATTACTAAAATTCCCTTCTTGCAATCGCTCTGGAATAGAATTTTCAATTTCTTGAAAGTCCTGTTCGTCAGTTTGACTATGCACCTCAGCAAAGGCTACAGATGGTGAACCTGTGGCCTGAAGGGAGCTAGTAGGCTATTTGGAAATAACTTTCCTAGGTCCTACTAAAGGCTGAGATTCAGCTTTCTTATAGATTTCGTCTATGAATGTTGTTCGACCAAGGGTCACCGGCCCCTTAGCTTTTTCTGGCTTCGGCAAAGGTTTGGGATTTTTCTCCGGCTTTTTCTGCTTAGTCATGCACTCAATTTAACTACTAAATCTTTCTTAAGCAGATAGCAGCAAATCTGCAGGAAAGCGGGCAAAGGAGCAGGGCTTTTACATGCTCCGTACGTAGGTTCTTACCTTTCATTTTCAAAACCCAATTCTTCCCTAGCAGGTTCGTACACTACCCTGAAAAAGACAAATGGCTACACTCTTTCCCCGGCAACGGCGCCAAAATGTAGATCTATAAAAAGGGTCTCTTTCACCTCTAGTTACCTCACATTAGAATGTCAATCCAGGAACGTCTTGCTATTCCAAAAGAGTGTCTCAGTCTAAGGCTTAGCACTTGTCAAATTAATGCTCGTAGTACAGCTACTTAAAGGCTACAAAAGTAAATGGCTGCATGTTTACAACTTAACTACTTCAAAAGGCTAAATCACACCAAGAACTGCATTAGTCGAAGGTTTGGTAGCAATAACCCATCCTTTTCATAACTGATGGGAACAAATCCGAGGTCTGGGAGCTAGGTAGCAGATGCTGGAGCTCACTACAGCTTGAGATCGTCCTTGATGAATATAAATGAAATGGCAAGTAAAGGAAATAATGATGAAATAGAACAGCACATCAGCCAAGGGTTTGGTGGCAATAACCTATCCCTTTCATAACTGATGGGAGCAGATCAGAGGTCTGGGAGCTAAATAGCAGAAGCTGACACTCACTACAGCCTGATTCTGTCCTTAAGAAATGGCAAGTAAATGAAACAACAAATCAGCAATCTTGAAATAGACCAGCAATTAAAATGGAACAGCAATTCAGAAATTGAACAACAACTAAATGGAACAGCAATTCAGAAATTGAACAACAACTAAATGGAATAGCAATTCAGAAATGGAACAACAATTCAAAAATGGAACAGCAACTGGAATAAGCAACAACCAAGTTCATCAAGTTGCGATTCTATCTAACCATTCCAAACAAAACATCAATCCTGCAGTCTTAAAAGAATTATAACCCTAGAAACACAATGTGCTCAATCTGCTTCCGTTATTGATCTAAATAAACGTATGCGATTGCATCTCAAGATATAAACAGTAACATTCAATAATCATCTGAAATCAGACTTCTCAAGATAACTGTCATAATGCTAAAACACAATCACCATGAACTCTGTACTGGAGTGATAATATCCTGTAGAGATTAATCAACACTTCAATGAATTGGTAACATAATGCAGTGTCAATATAAGACTTCAATTTGCAGGAACATTAAACAAGTTAAACATAACAGAGCATGTAATATAATGTTCATAAAACACAACAGATTACCAGATTACGCCTATGAACAAACCACACAGACACCATGCGTAATGGTACAAGAGCAAGTGTCCTCCACGGCCGGGCCCTTAGCCTCCAGGGGTACACCGCTTAAGATTGATCGAGGATCAAAGATAAAAGAGTAACCAAGTCTGTATTAATGCATGAAATAAACTTACAGCAAAGCGAGTCTTAACAGGACATAAAGATCATAGTCTTTATCTGGTAAAAAGGAATTACAACATAACCTCCCCTATAGCGAACAATGCTATCACTTATATAAGGATGATGACAGAGATATATAGATACAGAAAATAGATAAAATAGTGATCCTTCAGGATCTAAGATCCTGAGGGATTCGCAGAATCATTAACCCTGAGTCACTTCTTTCCTTTTCTGCTCCGAACTGGTATCTCCGCTTCCTTTTCTGGGTTGGTTCGTTTTGATCTGGTCTGTTTGCGATTCCTTGTCAAAGGGACAACAGTTAGCTCCTCTTCGTCTTTCCCTTTGAGATGGCTAATTTCTACTTTTCCTCCTTCCTGCACGTAAGAACGACAATTATCAGTTTTGCCTATTAACCTCACATGTTTCGTTATTATCTAGGTTTAAAATGCAGAAAGGCTTATATATCCTAATGAAAAAGATACTAAAATAACCATCAAAACATACCTGCGCACAAAAGTATCTTATGTAGACATAGTGATCTGGTCTAGAACAACAGAAAGAAAAGACTATAAAGTTCTCCTTGGAGAAATTGGAGAATGGAAATATGCTTACTTGTGATCTATCACAAGCTCTTTTCTTCTCTTGGCTTATAATGATCCATAATGGATCTAGTTTTACCTCCAGATCAAAGTCTTCAAATGCAGATGAAAGTAGAATCAAGTCGAAGTGCTTGTCGATATGATTCCAACGGCACGTAAATCCGAGTTAGGATGAAGAAGTTAGAGCCAGTCAAAGTTTTTGGGAAAATTAGGGCAAAAGTAAAAAAAAAAAAAAAGAAGTCAAAATCAACAGGTCAACAGTCAACCAGGTCCATAAGAAGAATGGTGATGGTTCCATCGCCCACCAGGTTTTTCCTTATTTCGAAGAATGGTGATGGTTCCATCGCCCACCAGGTTTTTCGGAAGAAAACTCATACTGAGCAGTATCTTCATGCCAGTTCTCACCATTTCCCGGCTCAAAAGATGGGTGTTCTCAATACCCTTGCTACTCGGGCCCTAAGGATCTCGGATAATAAGAGTTTTGAGAAAGAAAAATCCCATCTCCTTGATGTCTTTGTTGAGAATGGTTATAGTAGATACTTGGGTCAGAAGGCTTTCCGTAAAGCCGCCAAGAATTCTCTGACAAAAAGGGAACCGAAGGAACGGATTCCAGGTGTCCATCTTCCATACGTTCAGGGGACCACTGATAAGGTTGCAAGGATTCTCAGGATGCATAGTGTCCCCGTGACCTTTAGGCCCCTTAGCACCATTCGTTCGTCCCTCAGATCAGTTAAGGATCCTATTGACCCCAAAGATATGAAAGGGGTTTATATTATCCCCTGCTCCTATGGGACCCCTTATATTGGTGAGACCGGTCGCTCCATTAATCAAAGGATTAGTGAGCACGCTGCTGACCTTAAGCATAGAAGAGCTAAGTCTTCCGCTTTAGCTGAACATGTAGAAAAAACCAATCATCATGTTTGCATTGAGGAGGCTAGTGTTATCGCTAAGGTTTCGCATTTCCATCATCGGAAATTTAGGGAAGCTCTTGAGATTGAAAAGAGACCCAACAATCTCAATAGAGATGATGGCTGGAAAATCAGTAGGTGTTGCGTCCCAGCACTTTCTTCTTAGTCGGTTTTCTTGTCTCTTATTTTATTTATTATTATTATTTATATTATTTATATTTATATTATTATTATTATTATTATTATTATTATTTAACTTAATTTTATTATTATTATTATATATATATATTTTAATGTTAACTTAATTTTATTTATTTATTTATTAATTATTATTATTATTATTTTGGTTAACTTAATTTTATTTATTATTATTATTATTATTATTATTATTATTATTATTTATTTATTATTTCTAACCTTCTTTCATCTTAATAACCTATTTATATGTTTATTATAAGGAAAGGTCCGTTATTATTATTAATATTTTAACTAATAATACCAATTTTTAATTATTTTTACATTTTTATTTTTATTTTATTTTTATCAATTTATTTTATTTTATTAATAAATTTTAATTTTATTAATTTTATTTATTTATTTATCCGTTATATACCACTTTCCTTTTAGTTTTAATACCTCTAACTAACTATAATTATTTTATATAGTTTTTGTATTTTATTTTATTTTCATTCTATTTATTTATTTAATTAATTTTATTTATTTATTTTTTGTTTTTATCCTTATTTTCTCTTTTTATTCATTCATTTGATTTATTTATTTTTGTTTTAACTTAATTTTTATTCTATTGTTCTAATTTATTTATTTATTAATTCTAACTAATTAACCCATTAATTTGTTTACATATTTATATATTATAAGAGAAGTTCCGTTATGTAACTACTTCCCTTTAGTTTTACCTTTTAAGCTAACTAATGATACCATTTATAATTTATTTTTATATTTTCATTTATATATTTGTTTATATATATATATATATATATATATTTATTTTACACCTAATATAACTAAATTTGACCTTTGCTCCTTGAGTCAATTTTTTGCCCAGGTAACCGTTGGTGTCTCTGCTCTAGCTATTTAAACAGGCTAAGCTGGATTTGTTTTTCAACTTGTACTGACGATGAACCACACTGGTTGGTTCGAAACGCATCGACAAATGGTTTCTCATGTGATTTTCGCCGAAAAATCTATCATAAAGATGATGTTAGTAGGACATGTGTCGTCCCAGGAATACACCACTTGTCCAGTATGATGTCAGCAGGTTGATGACGTGTCATAGTATGATTGGTTAATATGGGCCAATCCAGGGCTGACACATGGTAGCTCAGATTTTGCCTAATATTACCTATTTTCCAAAATTTTGGGGATCAGGGAGGATCAAATCCCTGACCTCCCGGTATGGCTAAGTTTTCGCCGGATTTAGCTAATCGAATGAGCTACCGTGGTTCTTATTATAAGAGTTGATAATATGGTATTTATGGTTATGCATGAAGGTGGTTGGAAAAAGGTCGGATAGTCGGGGTCAACCCCATGACCGCCGAACCTTTGGATATATCAGTATTATATGGTTGGAACCACATCACATATCACCGCAAATATATAATACACATTGTATTAACATAACCAATGGTGGAAGGTTGGAAGGAGGTTTCGAACCTCCGACCCACCAAAACATTATATACCAACGCCTTCACGCGCAGTCGAATAACTACAATGCCAACAGTGGAGCTTGGTAAACCAAGCCTTCAAAATTTTATTTAAATTTTATGCAGGTGCCGAACTAGTAAAACCACCAACGTGCAGACCAAGGGGGTATTGTGCAGACAGAAGCGGTTTTGTAGAGGGCAGAGGCGGTTTTGGATTTCTCTAGGGGGTCTAGAGGTCACGGTGGCCAAATATGGGCAAGTTTATACTCGTTTGACTTGAAATTTTGAGTTGAACACAATGATGAGATCCTTTTTCTCATTTGAGTCTTTTTTTTTTTGAGCTCATGTCTGTAAAACCATTTTGAAGACCAATAAAGCGGTCACACTGGAAGCCAAGGACCCAGAGAGGTAGCCAGGAAGTCTAGTGAACTCCGTTATCGAATTGTGTTGATGCATATGTTTATGTTTCAATTTTCTTATGTGTTTATGTTATTTACAATATTTTCGATCCATTACACTAAGTAACATAAGCAAACTTCACATAAAGTCTATAATACCTTTTTCATTAACGGATCAAGTGGTATCAGAGCAGCAAGGTTTTTAAGGTCTGACAAGATTGTGTGAAGATTTGAATGCTTACTAGGTTAAGGCTCGAACGAGGTGAAGGTGAACTTGTTGAGGCGAATCCAGAGATTGGAAGGGTATTTTCACAAAGAAGGATGGTAGATGAAACCCCACTTGGGTCAGAATCTCAATTTCTAGATAGTTTCATGACGATACGCGCAATGGTGGAAGAGATGTATCGCGAGTTTAAGAAGAACAAAGATGAAGGCACTTCATCACCTAAAGATCAAGAAGATAAGGGAAAGCAAGAAATGCTTCCTCCGCTATCTCCTCCATCATCACCATCATCTTCATCATCATCTTCCTCTCATAAATCTAGTCCTTCTAAGAAGAAGAAGAAGAAATCCTCTTTGATCAAATTAGATGTAAAATTTGATTTGCCGATTTATGATGGAGAACTTAATGCTAAAAAGCTTGATAATTGGATAAGATAAATTGAAGTGTATTGCAGGGTGTAGAAAGTTGTTTCAGAAAGGAAGAAGATCCAGCTTGCTAGCCTTCGACTTGGAGGAACCGCACTTGTATGGTGGGAAGGCAAGACACAAGAAGATCTCAAAAAGCATGGTAAAATCATTTCAACTTGGAATGAATTTATTTCTACTTTTAAAAATCAATTTAATCCTTTGTCTTATATGCAACAAGCAATGATGAGTTGGCAAACACTACGTCAATTAAAAGGTCAAAGTGTTCAAAATTATACTCAGGAATTTCGTAAAATAGCTTTAACATTAGGCATATCCTTGGACTCACCAGAGACATTGTTGAAATACATAGGTGGTCTTCATAGTTATTTGAGGCAGAACATACTAATCTTTAATCCAACTATCTTAGATGATGTATCGGTCCAAGCAACTCATCTAGAAGCTAGAGGTAAAAATGTAACCCATGATGTTGGGAAATCATCCAAACCTATTGAAAGCAAGAATAAAGACAAGAAGAAACTTAAATGGAAGGAGAAGAAAACAAACACTGTGAAGAAAGATAAACCTTCATGCACTCATTGTAAGAATAAAGGCCACGATGAGGCGCATTGCTGGTCATTTCATCCAGAATTGAAGCCTAATAAGTTTGGGAGTAAGGAGTGGAAGAATGTTGCTACTATTCAAAAGGACTTGGGATCAGATTCATGTAATGAGACAACAGTTACAACTACAGGTATAAAAGGTAAATATTCTAAAGCATCTACAAGTACTTCTTCGCATTCTGTTGATAATGATGAGAGGAAAAGGAATGAGCTATTTCACATTAGAGTCATTTCCAAGCATACTAAAATTGATACTTTATTTGATAGTGGTTCGCAAGTTAATTGATACTTGCAGAACAGGATCTATGGAAGACTGCTTTCAAAACAAAGCAATGACTCTATGAATGGATGGTTATGCCTTTTGGCTTAACTTACGCTCTAGATACATTCATGTGAGTCATGAATGATGTATTTAGGCCATTCATTGATGATTTTGTAATAATCTATTTAGATTATATTCTTGTTTTCAGTAGAACATGGGATGAACATGTAAAGCATGTAAAGCAGGTTTTAGATGTTTTGAAAAGAGAAAATCTCTATGTAAAACTGTCAAAATGTGAATTTGGTAGAACATCTTTGAATTATTTGGGTTATATTGTAGGGGGTGGTGAATTGAAGATAGATCCCTCTAAGGTTGAAGTATAACCTAGGTTAATGCTCTGATTCTAGGTGATTAATCATTAATATATTACTATGGGTTAAAAAAAAACCCTCTTCAACCTTACTCCCGATTCTCATCAATCAATTCTATAAGCGGAGACTTTTCCTCTAAATTAATTTTATTAAACGAAATATTCCGCAACCCTTTTCTATGTGGCTTGTGGGACCTCCCGGCGTGAATACACATAATAGAACTTTATACCATAAATTAAGCGATGAGCCAACACATGTCCTCCTCTTTGTTCCGGCACCATGATCTCCACCATTTGTTTAGTGCCGATCCAATGACTATTGCATCGTCCGCTCGCCAAGTAGCCCAGATGATCTCCACCATCGATGTGACCTGTCCAATCAAACAGTTGTCACGCAAATTCTATCAGATCGATATTTGTTCGAGAGCACGCGAGAAAAGTTGTTTTCCTTTTCCATCGTGTGCTACATGTCACTCACTTAGGCTAATTGCGTGAAATTTAGAAATATCGGTTACCACTTTCTTACCCACGCGAGATACCACTTACCATAAACGTTGTCGACCGCTGACTTGTGAAGTGTTGACCAATTTAACATGTGATCTGTGCTTTAATCTGAGCCATCCATCCTCCATTTTCAATGATGCGACTTAATCTCCACTGTTCTTTCGCCCTTCACTGTCTCTTTACAATCCTCTAGGAAGTTGAGAAAAAGCTTATGCCCTCCACTATAGAAGATAATTCTCAATATTCCTCTGTCTACTATTAAAACCAATTGTGCTCGCTTTCGGCTAATCCCTCCATCCATTTAAAAGGGAAATCATGATCTCTACATGCCTATACATAGGTTTTATTAGACAATTAAATACTAATCCCGTAAAGGAAATTTCGTCAGTCATTCATGTTATTCAACACAAAAATTCCATAGTATTTCTCAAATTCACAGTCAATGCACCATAAGGCTATTAAGACACATACAGACACAAATTCCCACACATGATATATACAAATCCACACTGTTTTGGTATTTTTATAAAATGTTTACAAGGAAAACAGTCACATTCGAGTGTTTCAGTTCTTTTCCATAAAATCCATCTACTGCCCTTCCTAAATACTCACTCTTGCTCTTACTATCCTCTAGCTCTCTAACCCCTAGCTAGCCTCTAACTAACCTTTGGCTAACCTCTCGAATTATTCAAAATATCACCATTTATACAAAAACGGATTCATGAACCAATTTAGTTCAGATCCAACAATCTCTCACTCTCTCCCAAAGTATCTCTCCAGCTCCACTCTTTTCTCAAACAGAATCCCAAATTAATCATTTAATCCCCCAAATCCTCACTCTTCCTAGGATTACTCAATTGTCTCTACGATCTCTACATTCACGACATATTCTCTATAATAAATTTACAATTAAAATCCCCTCAACTCAACTAAACTTAGGAAAATAAATAAAATTATTAAGGGAACCCACTCCCTTTAGTAAATGTGAACTAAGACTCATGGGTCTTATAATTTTTGAAGAATGCTCCTACATCAGACTCCCCAGGTTGAAATAATTCATGGACTCCTGTTCATGAGTCTTCCCACTTCCTCTGTTGTAAACTTCATCATATTTCATCTTCCAATTGGTTGTCTGACCTCTTTCAATTGCAGGTGCATTTACTGCCTTCTCTCTTTCTCCTGGATGCCAAACTCTGTGTTGTGGATGTCCTTTTGCTCTGCTTTCATAAGCATCTCCTTTGCATAATGTTTTGGTGTTGATATCCTGCATAAACAACTCCTCAAACAACATAAATTTCTGCTCCTTTGTTTATTGTTGTCTTGTCATCATCTCAATAGAATTGAGCTCCAACTTTATGTATTTTCCATTGTCTTGTACCTAACTGTTCATTCTGATTTCTGACTCAATCACCAA
Organism: Pinus tabuliformis; assembly: GCA_031772625.1. NCBI lineage: Eukaryota > Viridiplantae > Streptophyta > Pinopsida > Pinales > Pinaceae > Pinus > Pinus tabuliformis. Next base: position 1,062,100,130 of record CM062813.1, on the reverse strand, counting down.
CATCTTCTTCTGTCTATAAACCATTTCCTTTATGTTGTCCTGTATATCCTTCCATCTTTCCTTGACTTGCTGACTTTGACAATTCCTCATGCTCATCACCTTTGTAGTTTTCATCATCCACCTATCCAATATCTTGAGTAGAATTCTCTCAATCTCAAAAGAAAATTGTTTCTTATTTGATACAAAAACATATAACCTTTCAACCACATACTGTCCATCAGTTGCAAATATTTTAGTTATTGAACCTTGTTCAATTTCCTCCATATTCCTATTAAATTTAACTGAACCATTCATCCCAATTTTCAATTGCAAATTCAAATAAACTCTCGACATTCAAATCTTTTTTGAATCAAGAACAAAACCTGTTTGTGAACTGTACTTTCACATCCTCTGCAATTTTATTTCTCTTCTGAAATGACTTGTTTAAGAGCTATGGAAACTCTCCTTCCTTCATCCCGAACTTCTGAGTCAACTAGTTGCTTTCTCCCATCTTCTTGTGTCCATAAGGAAAACTGACTTTCTGCATTTCTGGAACTTACATAATTCTTTATGTTTACTTGTGCAAACATATCTCCAAGAGCAGTTTGTCCTTCATCCTAAAAACCATATTCAACAATTAATAATTCAAAATCAGAAAATACATTACATTTTCCATTAATTCTGCTCCATAATTTCTCTGATTTATCATTCTTTTGATGCACATATGACATGTCAAACTTGGCATGTCCTCCTCCATATTGTCTTGTCTTGAAAAAGTATTCTTTGTTTCTATTTTGCCCTGAATGTTGTCTATTTTTTGAATTTTTCTCTGCTCTTCTCTTTGGCCTTCCTTCCTTTCACATTTCTTTTCATTCTTCATGTTTCTTCCTTACAAATCTGTAAGCCACTAAGTTTCCTTTTCCATTCCTCTTTCTTTTCAATCAAAATCTGCCAATCTTTGATTTTAGAACCTAAAGTTCTCTTTGTTTCTATACAAGAAACAAAATCACCATATACAATAGATTTTTCATTCCACTGTAGAGTCCCTTTTACAACAGTAAAAATTACTGTCAACACCATGAATATCACCTTCCATTGAACCCCTTTGTTTCTCACTGCATATGCATAGTTCATGAAAGCATCCTTGTCTTCATCCTCTGAGATTGCCTGTCTCTTTCCAAGTTTCTGATTACATTCACCCTTACTCTTTTTGCAATTTGTACAAATAACATTGTCTTCAATTTTCTGTTGTGCATCAGTCTCTACCAACCTCTCTTTAAGTTCCTGATTGTTCTCTTTTCCTTTCTTCTTCATAGCCTTTAATGGATTAACTGTACCTCCTTGGACTGAATTCTCCTTATAAATTTATGTTTTGTCATCTTCCATAGTGCAATCTTTAATAAGAGTCCTTTCCATTAATGCTTCATTATATCCTCCCAAGACAGTTTATTTCCCATTAACTATCAATACAGGTTCATAATTTTTGAATAAAAATTGAAGATATAATTTTGTTACCTCAAGTGTTTGTACTGCACATACACTCTTGCTTGCTCCTGTCATAAGGTTATCTTCATACCTCTTTTCTACTTCTCCTTTTGCAATATGCAATTCCCTTTTGTCTTCAGGCCATCTGCCATATTTTTGCGAAGTCTTACTAGATTCATGATCTTCAGCATCCTTAGTAGTATTCAACAATTGTCCATCTTCAGTGTCTTTGAATACATTTTCAATCAAGAATTGTTCTATTACAACCATCTCTTCTAACAGTTTCATTTCTTCAGCAACCTGCATAAACATATATTCTAAAGGTTTTTCATCACCTGCATACATACACAAATCATCAGTTTCAAAAATACTATGCTCCTCTTTCTTTGATGTTTCAATCATCACATCTCTCTGTTGATCCGAACTTGTCCAACAGTTCATAAAATCATCAATGATTCCTTCCTCAGCAAGGTAAACCTCTTGCTCAAGTCTACAATAGCTATATTTCACCTCTAACTCAGCTGCTCTAAGTTCCTCACTTAATCTGATGTACATTCTCCTCTTTATCCGTCTCTGCAACAGCTTCCACTTTATCTTCTTTCTTTTCATAGTCCAACCATAACTTTGGTCCTTTTCACATTTTTCTAGCAGCATTATTATGGCATCCACACTTGCTTTTAATTTTGCAATGTCTTTTTCAAATATCTCTTAACTCATCTCCTCTCCTTTGCCATTTTCCTTGGCATCTTTCTTTCTTCCGTTGTGGCTTCTATTTGAACCCCTATTATGACTATCAATAGTTATTTCCTCATTATCTCTATGAGTTCCTCCCTCACTATGAGTTGCACTAAGCCTCTGCAATAGCAAGTCCTCCCTGCTGTCACTTACTCACCAATCCCCTTCTCTAGACTTGGTCTTTTAGCAAGTATTGGTCCTCTATCTATGGAGCCTCTTGAGCACTCTCTTCTACTCTCTTTAGGCTTATATCCTCAACTCACCTCTCTTGAGAACATTTTAACTGTCCTCCCTGTCCAACTTTCAGCTGGAATATTTAGGTTCACTGCCACTAACACAACTCCTCTCTTTCTTTACACAGTCTGCTACTGTGTGTTGTTGCTATCATTCTCTTTCTCTATAAAAACAATTCAAATGAACCAACATCAAAATACAACTCATACCTGATGTTCTATCTCTTTAACTTTCCACTGGATTGGAAATACACATGCTACTTGACTTTTCATTGTCTTTTTCAGTTCTTCTTTCAACTAAATTTTTGTTCTTGCTGAGTACATCCATATTGACTTTATTTCCTTACAGTATCTCTGCTGCAATTTCTTAACTTTCTCCTTTGTCACAGCTACCTGGCTTAAAATTCATTACCTGCTACTTGCATTCACCTACATACATCATTGAAGTTTTAAAACCTACAAGATCCTTCCTGATCCTATCTTCCTCAAATCCCTTTTCCACAATCTATCTTTAATGAAATGTTGAAGTCCTCATTGTCTGCAACATCTCAAGTTTCCTTTATGCATAAATCATTGTGTCCTATTCTCCCTTTTTATCAGATCCATTACAATGCAAATCATATACATGTTGAGAATAAAATTCAATCTCTCAACAAATCTCCACAGAGTATTAGCCTTTGCTCTAATACCAAAATGATGCAGGGCTAGAATTTTAACCCAACAATCATGTAAGGTTAACACTAAACCCCACTATATAACCTAGGTTAATGCTCTAGGTGATTAATCATTAATATATTACTATGGGTTAAAAAAAAAAACCCTCTTCAACCTTACTCTCGATTCTCATCAATCAATTCTAGAAGCGGAGACTTTTCCTCTAAATTAATTTTATTAAATGAAATATTCCGCAACCCTTTTCTATGTGGCTTGTGGGACCTCCTGGTGTGAATACCCATAATAGAACTTTATACCATAAATTAAGCACTGAGCCAACACATGTCCCCCTCTTTATTCCGGCGCCACGATCTCCACCATTGGTTCAGTGTTGATCCAACGACTATCGCATCGTCCACTCGCCAAGTAGCCCAGACGATCTCCACCGTCGATGTGACCTATCTAATTGAACGGCTATCACACAATCTCGCGCAGATTCTAGCACGATCGATATTTGGTCGAGAGCACGCGAGAAAAGTGGTTTTCCTTTTCCATCGTGTGCTACGTGTCACTCACTTAGGCTAATCGCGTGAAATTTAGAAATATCGGTTACCACTTTCTTACCCACGCGAGATACCACTTACCATAAACGTCATCGACTACTGACTTGTGAAGTGTTGACCGATTTAACATGTGATCTGTGCTTTAATCTGAGCCATCCATCCTCCATTTTCAACGATGTGACTTAATCTCCACTATTCTTTCGCCCTTCACTGTCTCTTTACAATCCTTTAGGAAGTTGAGAAAAAGCTTGCGTCCTCCACTATAGAAGATATTTCTCAATATTCCTCTATCTACTGTGAAAACCAATTGCGCTCGCTTCCGGCTAATCCCTTCGTCCATTTAAAAGGGAAATCCCTATCTCTACATGCCTATACACAGGTTTTATTATACAATTAAATACTTATCCCATAAAGGAAATTTCATCAGTCATTCATGCTATTCAACACAAAAATTCCACAGTATTTCTCAAATTCACAATCAATGCACCATAAGGCTATTAAGACACATACAGACACAAATTCCCACACATGATATATACAAATCCACACTGTTTTGGTATTTTTATAAAATATTTACAAGGAAAACAATCACATTCGACTGTTTCAATTCTTTTCCATAAAATCCATCTATTACTCTTCCTAACTCCTCACTCTTGCTCTTACTATCCTTTAGCTCTCTAACCCCTAGCTAGCCTCTAGCTAACCTCTCGAATTATTCAAAAGATCACAATTTATACAAAAACGGATTCATGAACCAATTTAGTTCAGATCCAACAATCTCTCACTCTCTCCCAAAGTATCTCTCCAACTCCACTCTTTTCTCAAATAGAATCCCAAATTAATCATTTAAATCCATGAAATCCTCACTCTTCCTAGGATTACTCAACTGTCTCTAAGATCTCTACATTCACGACATATTCTCCATAAATAAATTTACAATTAAAATCCCCTCAACTCAACTAAACTTAGGAAAATAAATAAAATGATTAAGGGAACCCACTCCCTTTAGTAAATGTGAACTAAGACTCATGGGTCTTACAAGTTTTGAAGAATTCTCCTACATCAGAAAGGATCAGTACAACGCCAGTACTAGCACTGTTAGATCTTCAGCATCCATTTGAGATCAAGAAAAATGAAAGTGAATATGCCATGGGGGCAATGTTGATGCAGCACTAAAAACCTCTATGCTTTCATTCTGAAACATTCACGTCAGCAGTAGTTAACTATCCTACAAATGATAAGGAATTATATGCATTAGTTCAGAGTGTTAAAAAGTGGAAACATTACATAATGGGTAAAGAAACAATCATACACATAGATCATCAACCACTTCAATATTTACACTCACAAACTAAATTGCAACAATCAAGACACTATCGATGGATGGGTTTTCTACAACAATTTCATCTTGTTATTAGATATAAGAAGGGCATACATAATAAGGTTGTAGGCATGTTATCAAGACCAATTATAAATGCATCCACAATACTTAAGCATAATTCAGTAATTCAAGAAAGTTAAATTGAACAATATGCTCAAGACACAGATTTTAAGGATGTATATGCAACTTTAAGTCATGGTAAGCAGGTAGAAGAATTGGATTATTTCATAAAGGAAAAACTCTTATATCATTTGGGAAAGTTATGCATTCCACAAATTGAAAGAGGTAATATAATTCAAGAAGCACATACTTCTCTCGTATCAAGTCATTTTGGTGTAAGTAAAACAGTTGCACAATTACAAAGATTCTGATATTGGCCACGAATGAATGAGACAGTTTCTAGATATATTAAAGGATGTACTATGTGTGCTACAAGAAAGCCAAGTAATAGAAAATTAGGCTTGTATAATCCACTTCCAATTCCTTCTCATCCTTGGGAAAGTGTTTCCATGGATTTTGTTGGGAGATTTCCAAAGTCTAGAAAGGGTCATGATTATTTGTATGTAGTTTTGGATAGTTTCAGTAAGATGTGCATTTTGACACAATGTACTAAACAGGTCACAGCTGAACAAACTGCAAAGTTGTTTTTTCAAAATGTATGGGTTCATTTTGGGTTACCCACTTCTATTGTATCCGATTGAGATTCTCAGTTTGTCAGGAAATTTTGGTCAAGTCTATGGGAGTTAGTGGACACAAAGTTAAAGAAGAGCAAAACATTTCATCTGCAACCAGATGGTCAGATAGAAGTGGTCAACTGGATAGTGATACAGTTGCTTCGAGGATATTGCAGCAATAATCCCAAACTTTGGGATGAGCATTTGTGTTATGTGCAGCATGCTTACAACCATGCAAAACATTCTTCTACTCAGAGATCTCCTTTTGAGACTTTTTTTGGTTTTATACCAAAGTCTCCCTTGGATTTTTTCTTTGGTAAAGACATAGCAGTTGATGGACACAGTGAAGTGGACAAAGCAACCAAGTTCATTGAACAAATCCAGGAAATTCACCGGGTAGTACAGGAACAACTGGAAAGAAGCCAAGCAAAGTATAAGGCGTGGCATGACAAGCATCGAGTTGAGCATAGTTTTCAAGTTGGTGATCAAGTCTGGTTGTACATTAGCAAAGAAAGACTACAAGGGGAAGGTAAGAACTTGAATCCAATTAGATATGGTCCTTTCAAAATACTTGACAAAATTGGTGAAAATGCTTTCCGCCTAGATCTACCAGCTTATATGCAGATCTATTCCATCGTAAATGTTGAAAACTTGTGATTGGATGAGCCTTCACTGATTGAAGATCCCAAAGAGAAAGGTCAGTTACCTTCCATTGAAGATCTGTTGCCTGAGTATCTCAATGAGCTACAGGAGGATACAGTTCTTGACCGGAGGATAAGGACTTTGCGACGAGGAAATATTGAGTATCTTCGAGTGGGACTCAAAGGTACAAATCCAAGTAAAGCACGATGGATAGAGATTGGAAAAGTGAGGGAATCACATCCTCACTTGGTCAACAACTAAAACCAATTTTTGGTGGTCCAAAAGCTTCTAGTGAGGAGGAGTGATCCAAAATGGATCCAGTTTTTCCTCCAGATCAAAGTCTTCAAATTCATATGAAAGTAGAATCAATTCGAAGTGCTCGTTGATATGATTCCAACGATGTGAACGACACATAAATCTGAGTCTGGATGAAGAAGTTAGAGCCAGTCAAAGTTTTTGGGAAAATTAGGGCAAAAGTAAAAAAAAAAAGGTCAAAGTCAACAGGTCAACAGGATGATGTTGGAAGGACATGTGTCGTCCCGGGAAAACACCACTTGTCTAGGATGATGTCAGCAGGTTGATGACATGTCGCAGTATGATTGGTTAATATGGACCAATCTGGGGCTGACACGTGGTAGCCCGGATTTTGCCTAATATTACCTATTTTCCAAAATTTTGGGAATCAGGGAGGATCGAACCCCTGACCTCCCAGAATGGCTAAGTTTTCACCAGATGATCTACCATGGTTCTTATTATAGGAGTTGATAATATGGTATTTATGGTTATGCGGGAAGGTGGCTGGAAAAAGGCCGGACAGTCACGGTCAACCCCACAACCGTCGAAAATTTGGATATATCAGTATTATATAGTCTGAAACCACATCACATATCACCGTGAATATATAATATACATTGTATTCATAGGTTTTAACCCCATACATAAATTACCTGCATATGAATTCTAAAACACAGAAAATAAAAAATGTGAGCTTAACACATAAAACACATATACACAAAGATTTACCCTGGATCCCAAAACTGGGACTACCAGCTTGATTTTTCATTATGTTCCTTTCAATTTTACAATACATATTTACACATGCTGAATCATCCAATACCATGGACCGAAAACCATCACGTCCAAAACCATGGACCGAAAACCATCGCATCCAAAACCATGTGTGAAAAACATGCACAAAACCATAGCTAGGTCCGCCCAATCTAATATAGGGTCCAAAAAACAAAATTTTCCGGGGCGCTGCCCTAGACCCCATAGAGGGGGGTTACCTGCACCCCTCAAACCCCCTGTGACCCCCGCTACACAATCAGCACAATGAAAGGGGGGGCTCTTCCCCCCCTCTAACCCCCCTGTTAACTACGTGGGCTAGTTGTGGAAAGAATATAACACAACCCAACATTCTCTCACTTGTTGTTTTCTTTCCACAAGGGGCCACAAGAGTGCTTAGTCATTTATCCAGCTCTACAATGCCCATTGTTTCTCTACACAAAGAGAACTTCTCAGAGCTCACAAATTTTGTCAATGCATCTGTTGTATTCTTTAAAGTGTCCACCTTTACCAGCAACACCTTTTTGTCTTCTATCATATCCCTCACAAAGTGATACTGAACATTAATATGCTTTGTCTTTGAATGATATGCAGGGTTCTTTACCAAGAAAATTTCACTTTGGTTGTCACAGTTTATCCTTATAGCTCCATGTACTAACCCCATACTTGAACACAATCTCTGCATCCAAACTGCTTCCTTGCTTGCATGAGTGGCTGCCATGTATTCTGCCTCTATAGTTGATAGTGCCACTACAGATTGTTTCTTACTCATCCAACTAACTGCACCTCCAAATAGGTTAAACACCTACCCACTTGTAGATCTTCTCTTATCCAAATCTCCAGCCCAGTCTGCATCAACAAAGCCATGAATATCCAACACTCTGTCTAAGCTTGGTCTTCCTTGGTAGCACAAACCATAATCACTAGTGCCATTCAAATACCTGAAAACCCGCTTCATTGTTGTCCAGTGCTCCTTCCCTGGTTTTGACATAAACCTGCTCATTACTCCCACTGCGTGTGCAATGTCTGGTCTAGTACAGACCACTGCATACATCAGGCTACCGACTGCACTTGCATATGGAACACGAGACATGTCCTCTTCCTCTTCTTGTGCCTTGGGACATTGTTTAGCAGATAACCTAACACCTACAGGAATAGGAACCTTCACCGGTTTACTATCCTGCATATTAAACCTGTGCAGTATTGTCTCGACATACTTCCTTTGGTTTAACCAGAGCTTCCAAAGCTTCCTCTTTTCCCGGTCTCTTTTAATTTCCATGCCCAAAATATAGTTTGTAGCACCAATATATTTCATGTCGAATTTGGAGGACAATTGGGTCTTCAAATCCTGGATAATTTCTTTGTCATTTCCAACCAACAACATATCATCCACATACAAGACTAGATAAATAACACGGTCACCAATTAATTTAAAATACACACAGTCATCTTCTTTGCTTCTGGTGAAGCCAAGTTCCCGTATAAATGTATAAAATTTCTAATACCACATCCTTGGTGACTGTTTTAACCCATACAGAGACTTCTTTAACTTGCATACCATTTCTTTCTTACCCTTCACCGCAAAACCTTCAGGTTGCTTCATGTAGATCTCCTCTTACAGATCCATATGAAGAAATGTTGTCTTCACATCCATCTTTTCTACCTCAAAATCAAAAGCAGTAGCAACAGATAAAAGTAATCTAATAGAAGCTATCTTGGCAACAGGAGAAAAAATATAACCAAAATTAATTCCTGGCACCTAGGAATAACCTTTTGCTACCAACCAAGCTTTGTATTTCTCCACCTTTCCTTCTGCATTTGTCTTCTTCTTGAACACCATTTGTTTTCAATGGGTTTCCTTCCAGCTGGAAACTCCACCAAATCCCAAACATCATTTTTGTGCAAAGATGCCATTTCATCAACCATGGCCTCTTTCCAAAGTTTGCCATCCTCTGAATCTACTTCTTCCTTCACAGTTTTGGGATCATCATTAGTAACAAATAAAGCAAAATTTGAACAGAAAGCAGATGGACTATACCTTTCCAGTTGCCTTCTTTCTCGAACTGATCTTCTCACACCCAAAGTTTGTGGCTCTTCATCTTCTGATTCCTCCTCTACTATAGAGTCTGATTCTTCCTCCTTAAGCTCAAACTCTATCTTCTCAGGTTCCTTTGGTTGGACTTCATGTTTAATAACATCTTTCACCTCTCTGAACACCACATCTCGGCTGTACACAACCTTCCTTGTTACTGGATTCCAAATCTTATAACACTTTAAACCATCCCTATACCCAATAAAGATGCACTTTTCAAATTTACTATCCAACTTGGTTCTTTTCTCCTTTGGAACATGTACATATGCATCACATCCAAATACCTTTAGATGTGAAAGAGAGGGTTTCTTACCAGTCCATACCTCTTGTGGAGTCTTATCCTCCAACGCTGATGAAAGTGATCTCTTGACCAGGTAACATGTTGTCTCCACCGCCTCTACCTAGAATTCTTGTCCTAACCCGGCACCACTGAGCATGCTTCTTTCCCTTTCCATCAACGTCTTGTTCATTCTGTCTGCAACTCCATTTTGCTCAGGTGTGTATGGAGTAGTCTTCTGTTGTGCTATACCACACTTCTTACATAATTCTTCAAATTCCTTGCTGCAAAACTCTCCACTGTTATCTGTCCTCAACACCTTTATCTTCTTCTCTATCTGGTTTTCCACCAGAGCCTTAAATTCTTTAAACCTATCAAAGACTTTGAACAGATTTTTCTTAAGGAAAGATATCCATGTATTCCTTGAGAATTCATCTATAAATGATACATAGTACATAGAATTACCTAGTGATGGAACCTTCACAGGTCCAAACACATCACTGTGCACAAGCTCTAATATTTGTTTCACCCTCTTACCACTAGAGGGAAACTCACCCGATTTTGTTTCCCATATACACAATTTTCACAGAAATCAAAATCCATAGAGCTATTACTCATACCTTTTACCATACCTTTACCATGAAGTATTCGAAGGCCCTTCTCTCCAATATGTCCAAGCCTTTGATGCCACAGCATGGTCTTCTCTCTAGAGACCACTAGATTTTATGCTCCTCTTTCAGGAACCACAGAACTGTTGCACCCACCAACAACAGTGCTACTTTACAGCTTGTACAGAGTTCCAATCTGAACTCCCTGTTCCAATCTGAACTCCCTGCATCAATACCAGTGCTCCCCGAACCATCTTGCAGGTATCCTTCTCGAACATTGTTTTTATACCTGCATCATCCAGCTTGCTTACAGAAATCAGATTTCCATCTAATGCAGGAATATGCAGAACACCCGGAAGTGTTCTAACCCTTCCACCTTGCAACTTCAACTTTACTTTTCCGCAACCAACGATTCTAGCCTTCCTGTCATCCCCCAAGAAGACATCAACACCATCATATTTCTCATACTCGCAAAACCACTCTTTATGGGGAGTGAAGTGAAGGATGCACCTGAGTCTATCAACCATGCCTCATGATCTACATGTGTACTTGAAGAAGCAAGTACACATCCCCACCTTCATCTGAGGTGGTTTTCACCTCTGCAGAAGGAGCATCATCAGATCCCTTTCCTTTGTCAGGAGCTTTAGATTTACAGTCCCTTCTGTAGTGCCCTTCCTTTCTGCATTTCCAACACACCACCTTTACAGGTTTTCCTGGAGATTTAGATCTCCCTCTAGATTTAGATCTCCCACTCGATGACTTATTTTTGTTTCCGTTCTAGGACTGTCCTCATATAGACAAGGCATCACCATTCTGGCTCTCCATATTTTTCCGTCTCATCTCCTCCGTCAACAAGGATGAGACTATTCCATCAAACTGCAAGGCAGTTGCATTGATACCTATTGCAATAACTAGATTATCCCACGAATCTGGTAGAGAACACAACAAACTAATGCACTTATCTTCATCTGAAATTTTAATATCAACAGACAATAACTGACTTACCATAGTATTAAATGCGTTTAGATGCTCTGTCACCAAATCTCCATCTTTTATCCTCAGGTTATACAACTTTTTCCATAGGAACAGTTTATTTACCAGAGACTTAGATTGGTACAAAGACCCTAACTTTTCCCACAAAGCCTTTGCCGTAGCTTCCCCTGACACATTCAGCAATACTGAATCTGAGATGCACAATCGTATTGTGCTCTTTGCCTTCCGATCCAACTTCTTCCATTCTTCATCAGACACTCCCTTTAGTTTAGTACCTGGATCTACCGCGATCCATTGATCTTTATCCACCAACAAATCCTCCATCTTGAGTTTCCATAACTCAAAACTTTGACCATTAAATTTCTTGATCTCTATCTTTCCACTGCTCGCCATCTTCTTTAACCACTAGAATTGATCCCGCAGATCTCCCACGGAACAGGGTCTACCACAAGCCTGAGTGAAACCCCTCAGTAACAAAGGTGTCCCCTTGAAACCAAAATGGCTCTGATACCAAATGTAGGTTTTAACTCCAAACAAAAATTACATGCATACGAATTCTAAAACACAGAAAATAAACAATGCGAGAGCATAACACATAAAACACATATACACCAAGATTTTCTCTTGGATCCCAAAACCGGGACTACCAACTTGAATTTTCATTATGTTCCTTTCAATGTTACAATACATATTATAAATGCCGAAGCATCCAATACCATGGACCGAAAACCATCACGTCCAAAACCATGGATTGAAAACCATCGCGTCCAAAACCATGTGTGAAAAACATGCACAAAACCATAGGTAGGTCCGCCCAACCTAATATAGGGTCCAAAAAATAGAAATTTTCAAGGCGTTGTCCTGGACCCCATAGAGGGGGGTTACCTGCACCCCTCAAACCCCTTGTGACCCCCTGCTACGCAATCAGCACAATGAAGGGGGGCTTCGCCCCCCCTCTAACCCCCCTGTTAACTACGTGGGCTAGTCGTGGAAAGAATATAACACAACCCAACAATATTAACATAACCTACGACGGAAGGTTGGGTGGAGGTTTCGAACCTTCGACCCACCAAAACATTATATACCAATGCCTTCACACGCAGGCAGATAACCACAATGCTAAGGGTGAAGCTTGGCAAACCAAGCCATCAAAATTTTATTTAAATTTTATGGAGGTGCCTAACCAGTAAAACCACCAGCACGCAGACCGAGGTGGTATTGTGCAGGCAGAAGTGGTTTTGCAGAGGTCAGAGGCGGTTTTGGATTTCTCCAAGGGGTCTGGAGGTCACAGTGGCCAAATATGGGCAAGTTTATACTCGTTTGACTCGAAATTTCGAGCTGAACACAATGGTGAGATCCTTTTTCTCATTTGAGTCTCTATTTTTGAGCTCATGTCTGTAAAAGAATTTTGAAGACTAATAAAGCGGTCACACTGGAAGCTAAGGACCCGGAGAGGTAGCCAAGAAGTCTAGTGAACTCCGTTATCAAATTGTCATTATGTTTATGCATATGTTTATGTCTCAATTTCCTTATGTGTTTATTTTATTTGCAATCTTTTCGATCCATTGCACTAAGTAACATAAGAAAACTTCAAATAAAAGTCTATAATACCTTTTTCATTAATGGATCATATAAGCTCCAACGATAGCTTCGATTGCTATAATTAGACCCTGCACAAACAATCAACACAAGCCAAATATCTACAAAATTTATGTAGCATTATCCAATCACTTTATTCAATGGATCAACATAGCATTGAAATATATGAATGTAAACATAACATAACACATATAGGAAAACGATATACTCTTTGTATTAATATGAAAGGGAGAGAGTTTACAACCAAAAGTGGAAGTTGATCTTGTAGAGATCTCCCCAAGTTGACTTGTCCTTCCTTGTCACAATGCACACCTCAAGGTCACCCTAATGCATGGAAATGATAACTCTCTTAGGATCAAAGCAGCAACATGAGGGTATGATTAGTCTCCAAAAGCCAACCTCTAGCTTGTGGATGGAAGTAAATATATAGGAGAGGATGGTAGTTTAGGAATTCTTATCCATTTACCAATATAGGCTTGAGATCCACTCTTGATGGGAGGATGAGCTCAAGGGATAAGAGGTGAAATATCCAAGGTAGGATCAGATAAGATTCAAAGTTCTTCTAAGGTAAATGGTTGTAATAAATAGAATTTGATAGTGCAAACTATATTGTATATACACATCAAATAAGATTACATATAAATACATTTAGTGTTGTCTCAAGATAGGTAGACTATCTTGGACACACAATCACTTGGTTGAGAGAATATCTCAACCATACACTAATCTAGGAACATCTAAATATAACAACCCTAATGAATAGGAACAAACTCCTCTAGATAGAAAGAATCAAAACTGAGACAAGTAGGAATTGCATTTTCGAATAGTAAAAACTCCTACAAGCTTTTGGAAGAGGAAGCTTTGGGAACCTTTTTATTTTTCCTGAATTTATAGAATCAATGCACCCCCAACAAGGGACAACCTGTTGTTGATCAGAGCATATGCAAAACTAAGCAACCTGTTGTTGAACGTGGGTCCCTAAAGGGCCAGGGTACGTTGGGCCTTAAAAGAATTGAAACGAGGTAGTCAGACCCAAAAACTTAGGAATTTTGAAGAGTCATGCTTAGGTATTTGTGTAGGGATGATGACAAGGTGTTCATGGATGTTGATTGATCTAGTTTGTAGACCTATTGACCGGATGCGACAAAATGACCTATAAAATACTTGAATTTACATTTTATAATTCTTTAATCGAAGTTGGTGCTATTAATAACATCATGCCTCTTTCCATAATGCAAGCAATTGTTTTAGAATGCAATAAATATCATCAAATGAGAAAAAACATGTGTACAATTGATTCAAGAAAAGTGTGGTGAAATCAAGGATTTTTGTGCATCAATAAACCATGAACCTCATATTACAATAATATTTACTATAATTGTGGTTGATTTATGTGAAACATATGATTTGGTATTGGGAAGGGAATATATTTTTCCCTTAAGTGAATATATAATGAATGATGGAAGCCATATGATGCTTCCAAACAAGGTTGATTAAAAAAAAGTCACTGTGAATAAAATAATCCTATTTATTTTTTAGAAGAAATAAGTTGAAAAAATGGTTAATCATATTGATACAAGCATGGTAACTATTTTGTACTAAGCATTGATGATATTAAAATTGAAGTAAAAGACGAAGTCCCATTTCAAGGATTCTAGAGGATGTTCTAGATGGTGCTTCCTCAAAATCTGGATCTAGAGCAGGTGTTGTAGATACAAAAATTGCACAGTGAAAACATGAAAACTAGACAAATGTTGAATGAGATAAATCAACTAAGAAGAGGTGAAGAGAAATAGTTTCTATAACAATAAAGTGTTGTAAAACCAACACATCGTTTCAGAGAATGACCATAAGAAATCAAAATGTCGATAATGTTGCTCCAAGGGTTCCTAGGGCCCATTGATTACAAAATCCTAGTGCTATGATGATATTTGAAGAATAACTTGATGGATATAGTCAAATTATGGATCCATATGAAATAAGCAATGAAGAAAATCTCATGATTATTGAATCTATGGAGATGGGTGATGACACAATATCATTCCAAGAACAAGAGTTCATATTAGGAGAGCAACAACTTATTAGTATGGAACAAGAGAATGTGATTCAAACAGGAGAATAAGTGAATAAATTTAAAGGAAAATGTTGAATTCTTCAATAATCGTTGAAAGTTCAAGGTGAATCTTTTTCCTCCCAAAATAATTATCATAAAGCAAATCCCAAAACTATGGGATAGATCCTTCACAAAAGTGATAAAGTGACAAATATTTCTAAAATGAATTACAACATTGTCGGTGGTATTAATAAGTTACATACTTGATTTTTAGATGTGGTAAAGATTCCACAACAAATAGAAAATATTCTCAAAGTGTTAGAAAATAAAGACTCAACTGACACAAGAGTAGCAACAACAATCATTCTCCATCAATATTACCATTCTACTCCTCCTTTGAGAGCACGAATATCATTTGAAACACCTAAATTTGCATTGCATATTTCTTAATATATGATGGTGCTACTAATAACATCGTGCCCCTTAACATTGCCGGCAATTGGTTTAGAATGCACTGAATATAATCAAATCACTACAACAAAACCCTGTGATTAGCATCCCCTTTTGCTTCCTTTTTTGCGTCTAGAACCTATTTTTGGTGCTATTTGTGTCCATTTATCAAATATGGTGCAAAACTTGATGCAAATCTTGCACCAAGTCTTACATCAATTTTAGCACCAGGTATTGTAATAGGTTTTGCACCAGATTTTACACCAAGTTTTACGCCAGGTTTTATGCCAAGTTTTGTGCCATCTTTTGCACCATGTTTTGCATCAAGTTTGACACCTAATTTTGTTTCACCAACTTTTTCATCCTCTATTGCATCCACTTTTTTCACCTACACTTGCATCAACTGTTGCATCATCTCTTGCATCCTCTTTTGCATCATTTTTTAAATCAGTTTTTGCATCCATTTTTGCATATTATTTGCATCCCCTTTGTGGCAAGTTTTGTATCGAGGTCTGTGTCTAGTTTTGCATATAATTTTGCATCTACTTTTGGCGCATTGACTTTTACATCTTGTTTTGAATCCATATTTACATCCTCTTGTTCATCTGTTATTGTGTCCACTATTGCATCCGTTTTTCTTGTGCCATAATTTGCACCTAGTTTGACACCTCATTTTGCACCCTTTTTTGCTTCAAATTTGCATCCATGATTGCATCCTCATATAAATCTAGGTTTTCATCAACTTTTACATCTATTTTTGCATCCCTTTTTATATCCACTTTTGCATCAATATTTGCATCAAGTTTTGTGTCTCATATTGCATCTACTTTTGCATCAAATTTTGTTGCATAAACTTTTGCATCCTATTTTACATCCATTGTTTCACCCATGTTTACACCCACTTTTACATCCCTTTTTGCATCTTATTTTGCATCTTCATTTGCTTCTTTTTTTTCATCTATCATTACATCCAGTTTTGTTGTGACACAATTTGTGCCATGTTTTGTACTTACTGTTGTACCCACGTTTGCTTCTAATTTTGCATCCATCTTCGCATCCTCTTTTGCATAAAATATTGCATCTATTTTTGCATCCACTTTTGTGTTGGGTTTTGCGTCTTAGTTTGTATCTTATTTTGCATGTACTTCCATTGCATCCAATTTTGTTTCTCCTATTGCACCCGTGTTTGCATCCACTTTTACATCCCGTATAGAATCTTGTCTTGCATCTAAGTTTACATATTTTTTTTGGGTCTATTATTACATCCACTTTCTCATCCATTTTTGTTGTGCTATGATTTGTGCCATATCTTATGCCTATCTTTGTAACCCACATTTTCTTCCACTATTGCATCCACATTTGCATCATCTTTTCTGTCCATGTTTGCATCAAATATTGTCTATATTTTTTGCATCCCATTTTGAATCTACTTTTACATCCACTTTTGATTCGTCCAATTTTGCAACTAATTTTTTGTCCACTATCGCACCCATGTTTGGCCCATGTTTACATCCCTTTTTGCATCTAACTTTTCCTCCTTTTTGGATTCAAGTTTGTGTATTTTTTTTACATTTTTTGTTGTATCCGCATTTGTTTCACCACAATTCATACTAAGTGTTATGCCTACTATTTCTCCCATGTTTTCTTCCACTTTTTCATCCATTTTTGCATCCTATTTGTGTTCAAGTTTGCATCAACTATTGCATCTACTTTTTCATCCACTTTTGTGTCAATTTTTCTGTCTTGTTTTGCATCTACTTATGTTGTGTCCACTCTTCATCCAATTTTACATCTATTTTTACCCCCATTTTTTTGGTTCACTTTTGCATTCCTTTTCCAACACACATCATATTTTTTATATTGATGATATTTATTATGACATTGAAGATTATGAACAACTGATGACAATGTCAATAATTATGACGATGATGACGATGGAATGAATTGCAATTCTTATGATAATGACAATGATGATAAAGATGATGGGGGTTATAATGACAATGATGATTACAATGCTAATGACCTTGGCCATTCTTCCCAATTTTTTAATGTTGTCCTGGTCATAATCATTATCTTTGGCGTTGTCTTCCAAGTCATCATAATTTGATCATCATTATCATTATGTTCATCTTGGTCATCATCAACAACAATAATGACATGAATTATTATTATGATGTTCATGATGAAGATGACAACAATTATGATAAAAATTATATTAGTTATGATGATGGGGATGATGACAATTATAATGACGATGATAATGGTAGTGATGATGATGATCATCGATCATCTCTAAAAAATAAAGTTTTTATTTCTCCTGCATATATCATATGTCCTAACAACCCTTTTCGAGCACTCGTAACATTTTTGTGTTGATGATATTTCTTGCGATACCTATAATTATGAAAAATTGATGACAGTGTCCATAATGATGATGATGATGATGATGATGAAGACACGAATGGTGATTATGACGATAATGAAATGATGACAATAATGATGACGATGATGGTGGTGAAGATGGCGATAATGAAGATGATGACCCTCCCTCTAAACTAGGGAGGTACTCATAATGAGACAAAAAAGTACTCTCAAGTTGAAATATTCATGTACAAAGGGATCTGGATTGATAAGAATCAATGATGATTTACATCATCATAGCCAACATTGTCAAAATAGAAAGGCCTTGACTAATAAGTTTATCTCTCCATTATATCAGAGCATAATGTTGGGAGGCATAAATTTGGACACCACTGCCTCTCTAGGCACTTACCCCACTAGGATGTTCACCAGGTATGTCCTCACATGATCATTTCCTAATCCACTATCATAATATTTGACACCAGGAAATGTCGATCCTCATGACTATTCTTATCTTGGATTAATGTACTTGACTTATGGTGGTTAGTCTTAGTCAAAGTTCAAATTCTCAAATAATATTGGTCCCAGATGTTTATCCAAACCACCATTCTACCTACTAGTGTCTTTACTAGGCTTACGACTGTTAGTCCTGGCCATAGTACATGACACATGGATAATATGGTGTCTACCCTCACTCCCTCTCAACTAGAGAGGATACATCCACAAGCATAAGCTTTTCTCAAGAATACCCATCATTTTCATAGAGAATAACATCATTAATTTGTTTTCATTGCATGACGCCTTTATGATTAAGCATTCATATATTTGTGGAAAAATATTTCCCCTTTTGTCATTTGTGATGAAATAAAATAAAAAAGTGAAAGCCAAAATCATTAAAGATACACTATAATGATTTATCTAAGTCTAAACTCTAAGGTTGAAGTGAAAATTCATGTAAATGTTATATCTATGAGTTGTGCCAAACTTATGAAAACCTTATTCCCTAAGTCCTATATATAAGAAAAAGAAAAAGAAAGAAAAATAAGGCCCAATGAATGGTAACTCATGTATTCACTCCCTCTTTGGAAAACATATGAATATATACACTCCTAGTCACACTTGATCACATGTTTGTGATGGTTAAATCATGAAGTCCTCTTTTCCCCTTGCATTTTCACTTCATCATTTAAGCACCTAATTGAGGATCTAGGGAATGTTTGTTGCCTAAGGGTTTCATGTCTACTCTTGGTTTACTTATGTCACACTATTGCCAATTTATGTGACACAGTGAAATACATAAGTTTGTGGAGTTATTAGAAAAATGTATTAAGTTAGTCACCACACACACATGTATTACATCTCATTGATCCACATGTGTGGGTTGGATACTCATTGCTTTACAACTTTAATGGATACTACTTTATGGCTTTAATGATATAGATTACAAAATACATTGTCAAACATTGTGATTCATCCTTTGTTTTCCTCGAGACACTTGATAATATCGAAGTCACTCCCAATAATCCATGGAGATGGGGAGTATAAATTACTTGTGCTGGAAATAGAATTGAGAAATAGAGGTTTTCCATTTGCGATATTGGATTCATAGACATTAGATACATGGTAGTTGTTATCACCAAAATAGGACCCTGATAGGCTGTTGATCAGACTATCTTAGTGTAACTATTTCAACCCAATATTTTAGCTAAGGCTTAGCCTCTTCAGCCTGAGAGGGCTCTCTCAAAGGGTTATTGATTTTGATTAAAGATATGGATAGATGGCTAACTCTATGAAACAAGTTAAAAATATGAACGATTGAACATGATCAGTAAACATCCATTGGGCTTATGGAGTCAAAAAATGCTTCAATATGACAATAATATAAGCTTTACATAGAAGTCAGGGCATCTAGAATTCAACATATGGAGAGTACATCAGAAGCATAAAGGAAAACACAGTCTACAAATGTATGAAGGAAGTTAGAGCATAACTAATGAATTCTAAGTAATCATACATTCATACCACTGTAAGTAATGAGAAGAGTAGAACCATAAGACATTTTTAACATTGAATTTCTTCTGAATCCTCAGAAGCAAAGCCAAATGTTGTATTACTTAAAGCAGAGTCTTACATAAAAGCACAATATGGGAGTTCTTTACAAAAAATTCCAACCCCTGATACATTGGATTTTCTCTCATATATAGAGTTCATTACATAACTTAGATTCCTCCTCTAGGATGAGGAGAATTCGAATTCTACCTGACTTGACACCTATTGACACTTAAAACCAACTATTTAATATAACTGACTGTTAACTGGCAGTTCTAGAGACCTAAAACAATTAGGAGTTTAACTCCTCATTATGATTAGAACAACCTTATCTAGGAATTAAACATTTTTTTTGACACCTATAACTCTATGAATTCGAATTTGATGGTGCTCATAACCCTCCAGCTGGCCCTTGGTGCCTCATCCTTTTACTGTTCCTGGAAACTAGGAGACTGTTCCTTGCTCTGTTCTGGCTGAAACATAGGTGTTGGGACAGAGCTCGTATATTCTCATAAAAAATGTATTTTGAAAAACTGAAGGAGGCTGTTTTGAACCAATCCGTTCTGAAAAAAAACCTCTCTTGGTTTTTTGAAATACCTTTCCTACTGCCCAGAATATGTCTTTAAAAAACAGGTGTAAATCAGGAGAAATATGTTTGTGAAAAACTACACCTACAGCAGTTTCATAGCGCACGTTTGGTCATCTATTTCTCCCAAATCATAATGAATTTGAAGAAAATGAAAGACATTTTTGTAGCTCATTATGTTAGGAATAAAAACCTCTTTCACTTTTCAGAGAAGAGGTTTCAATTTTTCAAGAATCCCCTTGGAAGTTGACTGCTAAAAACAAGGAGACAGAGTTCCTCCTTTTTAGAGTTTCATTCTTATGCTTGTCTTCGAATCCTTCTGCTGACCATGTTGTCTCTTTTAATCACATGAAATACATTAAATTAATCATAGACCCTGCTAAAATACTTGTGCTAAGACAAAACCCCTTAGGTGCTGCCTGAAGCAAGACAAACTGTCTGAGCTACAAAATGATGACCATCTTCATAACATAAAGTTTGGAGATTATAATTGTCTTTCCTTTCCTTGTTTTTCCCTTGCTTGATGTTCAAAACCTGTAAGTGATCCTTTGTAGCAGCCCATCTTCAAGAAGGGTTCCTTTTTCTTCTCAAAATTGGCCCACAAAATCATGATGTGCAGCTACAGCAGTTTTACGAAACTGTTGTGCATTAGGTATCACCTACAGCAGTTTCGTAGCGTGCTACGAAACTGCTGTGTGAGTCAAGAACACAGATTTTTGTCATTTTTTGGGGATTTTTTGATGACTTCTCCACATGATAATGAGCCAAACAAACTGATATTGTCTATCCAAAATAACCTTCAATCTTTAAAAAGTGAATTTCATATCAAAACTATCTCAAATGGAACCATACCAGTTGTCCAAAATTTTAGAACCTTTTATAGTGATAACAGTGGCTCCACTTGGGATAGTGTGCCCTTGTGGTACACTAAGAACTCGCAGTTCCAGTGCTTTATCCTCTTATGATAAACAGAAATTTATTTGACAAGCATCCCCTTTAAGCTTCTTGGGCCTTCACCTCGGGCTTAAGCTTGATGATCACTGTAGGAGAAAGAAATCTATATCTACTAAAAAATGCTTAGTCAACCTTGAGCTTATTTGCATTTTCCTACCTACCTACCCTATCAATTTCAAACTTCTTTCAGCTCAATCAATGTGAAATTTCCAATGTAGCCAATCATTTATCTTATCTGACATTTGAGTTTTTTGACTGCATCAGAATTCAGAGCAACTATGATATTGTGATGACCACGGCCACTGGAAATGCCTCTGATCTTCATAGAAAAACTGAAACACTTGAGAGTAAAACTCTTCCATGTATCTAGCTATAGGATCCCAGAATACATGATCAGCTTGATGATTCTCATAACTTTCTAGTTGTGCAAACTAATCTTCAATAACAATGTATTCCTCCTCAATCACGAAAGAGAAAGGAAGCAACACCCTCTCCTTGTGTTCTGCCATAGAAAGCTTTTGAAAAGAATGATCATGATCATGAAGACTATATGATTGAATTTGACCTTTTAAACCTTCAATGTCTTTCTCAATGTTCTTAGCAACTTCATCTAAAAATTTCATCTTATCTTTTATCTTGCACTCAAAAGTTTTTAGATAAGAAGATAAGGACAAAGAAAAAGTTTCATCTATTTCTTCATTAATATGATCATCATAACATTCTATATCTTCAGACAATTGATTTTCAACCACACATGATTCCTTTGATATGTTATCCAACTTCTTTTATGAATGATTCTAAAAAACAATGTCATTTTCCTCCTTATTATGATCATTCATTGATGTAAGTTGCTGAAAAGTATGACATAAAACATCAACCTTTTCCTCTGCCTGAGGGTTATAAAAGCTATCTTCCAGTACTTCTTCTTGGTGTTTGCAATCAATTTCATACTCTTTATGATCAAAAGACTGGCAAGTTTGCTGCATCTTCTCATTCATATCAGAGGATGTAACATGGTTTTGAAAAGTAAACCCCTGCTAATTTTCATGTTGCATTTCATGGGATGTTATACTTTCTTCTTGGTGTTAAAATGTATTGTTATGAAGAGCCTATAAAATTTCTTCATCCATAAATTCATCATCATCATAACAATCCTCCAAATATTGAATAAAACTTGCAGAATGTTTACAACAATCTTGGACCAGCAACAAGGAGGGATGACACTCTTTATACATCTCATAGAATTCATCATGAAAATTAGCAAGCGAATATATTGAACCATTTTCCAAACTTTTATACCAAGACCATGCTTTTCCTTCTAAAGTGGTCATAAACATCTTCATGAGACAATCTTCCGGGAACTGAACCTTAAGACTGTGTACATGCATATGGAACCTAACCAAATGAAGAGCAGCATTATCTTTCTTTTCATCTTTGAATATTGGAAGATCATCTAACCAATCAACCTTTGGCATAGGATTTGGAAAACTAGGGATATGAGGCCAATTCATAGGGGTATACCTGGCATTCATTCTTGCAATGGAACTCGTCTTGAAACTTCATCAAGCTACTGATCTTCTAGCAGTGGAGTCACCTTCCAATTTTTTATTCGATGTGTGGAGTCGCCAAGGTAGTTTTGCAGCCTCAAAAAGATGTCTGAGCTCCTGTTACCTTCAGAAGTTCAGCTTCTTGATTTCAGGAATGAATAGACTTCAGGCTCTCGGCAGACGCACCAAAATGTTATCACCAAAATAGGACCCTGATAAGCTGCTGATCAGACTATCTCAGTGTAACTATTTCAAACCAATCTTTTAGCTAAGGCTTATCCTCCTCAGCCTGAGAGGGCTCTCTCAAAGGGTTAATGATTTTCATTAAAGATATGGATATATGGCTAACTCTATGAAACAAGTGAAAAATATGAATGGTTGAACATGATCAGTAAACATCCATTGGGCTTATGGAGTCAATAAATGTTTCAGTATGACAATAATATAAGCTTTACATAGAAGTCAGGGCATCTAGAATTCAACATATGGAGAGTACATCAGAAGCATAAAGGAAAACACAGTCTACAAATGTATGAAGGAAGTTAGAGCATAACTAATGAATTCTAAGTAATCATACATTCATACCACTGTAAGTAATGAGAAGAGGAGAACCATAAGACATTTTGAACATTGATTTCATTCTGAATCCTGAGAAGCAAAGCCAAATGTTTTATTACTTAAAGCAGAGTCTTACATAAAATCACAATATGAGAGTTCTTTACAAAAAATTCCAACCCCTGATACATTGGATTTTATCCCATATATAGAGTTCATTACATAACTTAGATTCCTCCTCTAGGATGAGGTGAATTCTAATTCTACCTGACCTGACACCTATTGACACTTAAAACCAACTATTTAATATAACTGACTGTTAACTGGCAGTTCTAGAGACCTAAAACAATTAGGAGTGTAACTCCTCATTATGATTAAAAAAACCTTATCTAGGAATTAAACATTCCTTTTGACACATATAACTCCATGAATTCGAATTTGATGGTGCACATAACCCTCCAGTTGGCCCTTGATGCCTCATCCTTTTACTATTCCTGGAAACTAGGAGACTGTTCCTTGCTCTGTTCTAGCTGAAACATAGGTGTTGGGACAGAGCTCGTATATTCTCATAAAAAATGTATTTTGAAAAACTGAAGGAGGCTTTTTTGAACCAATCCATTCTAAACAAAAACCTCTCTTTTGTTTTTGAAATACCTTTCCTACTGCCTAGAATATGTCTTTGAAAAACAGGTGTAAAACAGGAGAAATATGTTTGTGAAAAACTGCACCTACAACAGTTTCGTAGCGCAAGTTTGGTCATCCATTTCTCCTAGATAATAGTGAATTTGAAGAACCTGAAAGAGGTTTTTGTAGCTCATTATGTTAGGAATAAAAACCTCTTTCACTTTTTAGAGAAGAGTTTTCAATTATTCAAGAATCCCCTTGGAAGTTGACTGCTAAAAACAAGGAGACGGAGTTCCTCCTTTTTAGAGTTTCATTCTTATGCTTGTCTTCAAAACCTTCTGTTGACCATGTTGTCTCTTTTAATCACATGACATACATTAAATTAACCATAGACCCTACTCAAATACTTGTGCTAAGACAAAACCCCTTAGGTGCTGCCTGAAGCAAGACAAATTGTCTGAGCTACAAAATGATGACTATCTTCATAACATAAAGTTTGGAGATTATAATTGTCTTTCCTTTCCTTGTTTTTCCCTTGCTTGATGTTCAAAACCTGTAAGTAATCCTTTGCAGCAGCCCATCTTCAAGAAGGGTTCCTTTTTCTTCTCAAAATTGGCCCACAAAATCATGATGTGCAGCTACAACAGTTTCGTAGCGCGCTATGAAACTGCTGTGTGAGTCAAGAACACAGCTTTTTGTCATTTTTTTGGGATTTTTTGATGACTTCTCCACATGATAATGAGCCAAACAAACTGATATTGTCTATCCAAAATAACCTTCAATCTTCAAAAAGTGAATTTCATATCAAAACTATCTCAAATGGAACCATACTAGTTGTCCTAAATTTTAGAACCTTTTATAGTGATAACAGTGGTAGTCCTCTATGTCAATTAACTAAAATTGTTTTGTCATAATGCGAAAATAGGTGAACATATTGGTAACCTTGATGTCCTGATCATTTCAAATAATAACCATTCCGCCCAAGTATCTCTAAGCATCAACCACTACTACTTGGAAATTCCTCCCCAATTTTCGAGTTATATGAAGTATAACCTCACTTAATATTTTTGTTTCTTATATCAACATTGTTGATGGGTGCTTTGCGTACTATTTTTCTTTTAGGAGTCTTTTTTTCCATTACTATTGAGGCCCCTCATGTTCCATGAGACTATTTTCATCGAGAATTTACACAGAAAGGAAGTATAATGTGACTAAAAAAAACATGTCTCAAGATTTAAGTGCTTGGACAATTCCACTTCATGACTCCTATATTTCCTTAACCTGGGACCAAATGGTGAACTTGATGGCCTTAAGGGAAATTGACCAATGAAAATATAAAAAAGAGGTGACTTTTGACTTTATCACATATAATTCATTATACTAAAAAAAATATCCATAACAATTTCATCAATCAATGAATCATTAAAAAACAATATCCAAGACAATTTCATCAAGAAATGAATCATTGCATTATAAAATACAATCTATAAACGTTTTTGAAACGTTTTGCTAAACCATGCTAAAAAACCAACATATTTAATATTTATATTTAACAATAATATGGAAAATAACACATTTTGATAAATTAAATAACATGTTAACAAGCCTAAAAAATGTCACTAACGGAAAACTATAAAGCATGCAACTAATGGAAGTGACCACTCAAGACCACCATAAGACAATTAATCTATTAAGATGAATATTAATGGGGACAAAGATCTACAAAGACAAAGGCAAACCTATTTTAACTTTATTGTTTTATTAGGTTCAAGATGAACATTTCAAGATATAATGAATAACATAATTAGTTTTATTGCATTAAGAAAACCCAATCACATTCTATAACTTAGCAAGGAACAGATTTATAATACCCATCTCAACGACACAACACATGGCATTAAGCTACTTTTTTATATATAATTTAAACTCCTATCATAAAATCACAAATTTAGCATGAATGGAATGTTTAAAATCTATTTTTATAAAAACAAAATATAATTTTTCTTATAGAAAAGAAATACCAAAAACTAAATATGTTTTTTTAGAAAATAAAAAAATACTAAAAGTAAATATATTAAAAAAAAAACTAAAACATAAGCAAACTAGAATTTGAATTTGAATTTGACACTCTTGTTCACTTTCATAAACTCAAATGGTGGAATGTGATCTTTTTATCCTCATCTTTAGCTTTTTCCTAAAAAATAAAAGCATACAAAAGCGGGAAAGAGCCATAAAGCATGGGGAAGCTTTTTCCTAAGAACAAAAGCATCTAAAAAGTGGAAAAGACCATTTTTATATGAGGAAACATTATTCACCCAAAATATTTTGCCCAAATGGAACTAATGAGGAATTTTAGAAATATTCATAGCCTTCACTTTCCTATATATTGGAGGCTTGGCCATTGAGAAAATGATGGGAATTCTTGTATTGTCACGCTGCTGAGATCTATCTTGAGAGGGAGAGTTTTGGAGCTAGGAGTTGGGGGAGGTGTTGCTGCAACTACATCTGATTGTTGTAACTTTCCTCCAACTCCTTTATTAATATAGATCAGTTGTTCTTCCTTCCATATGTTTCTATTCATTCTTTACTTATTCTATTTAACTAATGAATGTATGGGATTTTGGTTTATATTTATTTATTCAATAATATTTATATGTTTCTGATAGTTTCGATTATCAAGATATTATGCTGTGAAGGTTGCTTTATTCTCTCTCTTATGTGTAGGACCAAGCTTTGGAGCTAGCTAGGAGCGCTTCCTAGCTACACTAAAAACTCCAAGAAGACCTGCATGCGAGGACTCACAAGAATTACTTCTTTTTTTCTTAATATATACTCTACATCTTGATCTACTAAGAATCCTGAGCCTTAGAACAAACTTTCTCTTAATTGGTTTGTCCTAGGTTTCCGAGATAAACTGAGAGGGTTTTATGTTCATCTAACCGTGCATTAAATCCTACAGCAAAATGATATTTAGAAACTGTAATATATTTCACTATGTAAATGAAATTAGTAAGATGAACACATAGAGGGGGTCATAAATGGAAATAAAAGTAAAACTCTAAATAAAAATCCAAAAGTGGATGTAACCATGGATGCAAAATTGGGAGTAGAATTGGATGTTAAACTAGCCATCAAAACAAGATGCAAACAATGACACAACAAGGGTTTTAAAGTAAAATTAAAAAAGGTTGCAACACTAGACACAAAAAAGGGAACAAAATAGGGCATATGAAAGGATACCAAATTGGGTGCAAACAAGGATGCAAAAATGGACACCAAAATGACTCCTTCCGCAGAGGCAAAAACCACCTCAGATGAATGTGGGGATGTGTACTTGGCTTCTTCAAGTACACATGTAGATCATGAGGCATGGTTGATTGACTCAGGTGCATCCTTTCACTTCACTCCCCATAGAGAGTGGTTCTGCGAGTATGAGAAATATGATGGTGGTGATGTCTTCTTAGGGGATGACAGGAAGGCTAGAATCATTGGTCGTGGAAAAGTAAAGTTGAAGTTGCAAGGTGAAAGGGTTAGAACACTTCCAGGTGTTCTGCATATTCCTGCATTAGCCAGAAATATGATTTCTGTAAGCAAGCTGGATGATGCAAGTGTAAAAACAGTGTTCGAGGAGGATACCTACAAGATGGTTTGGGGAGCATTGGTATTGATGTGGGGAGTTTGGATTGGAACTCTAGACAAGCTATAAGGTAGCACTGTTGTTGATGGGTGCAATAGTTCCATGGTTTCTGAAAGAATGGTGTAAAATTAGGATGCAAAATTGGGTGCAAAAAGGATGTAAGAAAAGACACAAAACAAATGCAAAATGGGACTAAAAACGGGTGAAACCAAGGATGTAAAAAATGATGCATAACTAGATGAAAATTCGAACTAAAATCTAGCTGCAAAATGAAATGCAAATGTGGACACAAAATGTGGCAAAAAAAAGGATGCCAAAAAGGATGCAAAATTAGACACAAAAGAAGAAAAAATAGTGCAAAAATGGGTATAAAAATGGCTCAAATTTGGATTCAAATTGAGGCGCAACATTGGATGTAAAATGAGGTGCAACAAATCATTCAAAACTTGGTGCAAAAACAAATGCAAAATAGACGAAAAAAATGGCTCAAAATTGAATGTAACAATAGACACAAAATGGGATGCAAAGGTGGACACAACACATGGTTCAACATAGGATGCAAATTTAGATGCTCAAAAGGATGCAAAATTGGATGCAGGAAATGGTGTTAAAAATGATGCTAAATTGGATGCAACAAATGATGCGAAATTAGATGCAAAATATGGTCCAAAATAGGATGCAAAAAATGGATATAAATAAAACGCAAAAGTGGATGCAAAAAAACGGTGCAAAAATGCATGCAAAATTTGGCACTAAATCATATTCAACATATGGTGCAAAATTGGATCGAAAAAATAGTGTAAAAAAAGGCAGAAAAACTAGCGCAAAAATAGATGTAAAAATAAGTACAAAATTAGAAGCAAAAAATGGCATAAGTATAGCTGCAAAAATTGGCACAAACTGGATGTAAAAAAAGGCACTAAATCAGATGCCAAAGATGGTGTAAAACTCTATGCAAATTACAACACAATACTAGAAGCAAAGAATGCCACAAAAGAGGAAGAAGAAAAATGATGCAAAGATAGATGCAAAAAATGGCACAAAACTAGAAGCAAAACCTGTTGTAAAACCAAATGCAAATCTTAGTGTAAAATATGATGCAAAAAATGATGGAAAATTTGGCGTAAAAAAAGATGCAAAATTTGGTGCAAAAAAAAGACGCTTTAAAAATTGTACAATAGAGCCAAATTTAGCGTCGAGATGCTCATCCCAATTGAGAAAAAAATGCATTAAAATTTGATGCTAAATCTGGCTCAAATTGCTTGTTTTGTTGTAGTGAATGGAAAATAGAATTTGTACCATTCATTCCAGAAAAGTACCAATATATAGTAAAAGCAAAAAAAAAATTGCAATGTGCATTAATAATCTTTGCACCTCATATTACAATATTTTTTACTATAATTGTGGTTGATTTACCTATAGCATATGGTCTAGTATTAGGAAGAGAATTGACCTTTCCTTTAGGTGGTTATATAATGAATGATGTAAGGTACATGAAGCCCCAAAATTAGTAAGGCATATTAACAAAGGTTCCTCGTGACAAAGAGAATGTTTTTTATTTTGAGAAGAAAGAATTTGTTAGTGGTTATAATTATATTGACACATGTCATGGTAATTATGTTGTTCTATCAAAATTGAAGTAAAAGGTGAAGTCCCACTTCAAGAATTTTGTAGGATGTTTTTCAACGGTTCTTCGTCAAAATTTGGATCTAGAGCAGGTGTTGCTTTTAAAATTCCACATGGTGAATTACGTATGCATGCTTTTCAATTACAATTCAAATGCACAAACAATAAAGTATAAAGTATAATATGAAGCATTAATCCAAGGATTAACACTTCCTCATCATATAATGATAAAATATCTTATAGTTGTGGAAGACTCTGATTTTGTGGTCAAAGTCAAGTTTGAAAAAGATATAACACAAAAGAGGGTGTTTTGAAGGCTTATACTGAAAGGGTTTGGGATTCACTTCAAAATTTGAAAATTTCCAATATACTATTTTATCTCAAGATAAAGAAATCAAAGAGTGGGTTAATAAATTATGTAAGCTTATTTTTTAATCCATGATCATTATATAATTATTTTCAAGTCACGATGATATTTTGTCCATCAATACTTAATAAGCAACAATTTTGAAAACTATTTGAAAATGAAGAACACATTTCTGAAGTTTTTGTAAAATCAGACATTGAAAAGGAAGATTCTTATTCCACTTGGTGTGAGGACAAAATTCCCTATTCCTTTAGAGTCTTTATTTACTTGAGATGAGTAATGAAGAATAAAATTTTTGTGCAGTGATTACTTAGAATACTTAAGCATGTTCACAAAAAAAAAATGGAACTCAAAACAAACCAAAATATTTGAATTTGGGAGCCACACTTAGCATGAATAAAGTTGATCAATACGTCAGGGTTTTCAAAGACTTTCAATATATTTTTGCACAATATTATTCAACATGTCATGTTTCTAAAAGAAGAAGAAGCTAAGCCAATTAAACAAAATCCAAGGATAATTATTTCCATGTTGAAGTCTTTGGTCATACTAGAATTTGAAAAAATGGAAAAGGTAGGAATCATATTTTCATTAGACATTCTGATTTATTTCAAACCTAGTAGTAATTAGAAAAAGGAAAAGATAAATTTGATTATGTATTGACTTTCAGAACTTTAATAAGTTTTCTCTTAAAGATAACTACCCATTTCCAAATATAGAGATGTTACCACAAGTCACTAGTTCTGCAGTAATCTTTATGTTTGATAGATTCTATGGGTAGAATCAAATATTGGTGGCTAATGAAACCATACATATGGAAAATTTTGCAATACCTCAGGGAACTTATGCTTATATTTGAATCTCATTTGGATTAAGGAATTATGGGGCCACATTTAAAACAGTCATGGATCATGTATTCAAATATATTATGGGAAAAATCATGGATCATGTATTCAAATATATTATGGGAAAAATCATGGATCATGTATTCAAATATATTATGGGAAAAACCATGGCAGATTATTAGGATAATTTGAATGTTTATTCAAAGTCAAGAGGAAAATCCACACCTACAATTTTATTTAAAAAGTGTATATTGTATGGCATATTTTTAAATCCAAAGAAATGTCTATTTGTAGTCTCGAAAGAAAAATTGTTAGTTCAAAATATTAATAAAATTAGTATAATATATATAAAGAATTAAAACTATAGTTATTGAAGCCTCCGACCAGTCACACAGTTGTTTAATCATTCTTTGGAAAAACTATGTTGGTTAGAAAATATATAACAAATTACGCTTCAATTATAAAACCCAAAATTAAATTGATTAGGAAAAATCAAGTATTTGAATGCTTTGGTGAAATAAATATAGCTTTTGAAGGTACCGAGTTATCAATTTCTTCTTTGGTTTTGAAAAGGACTTCATATGTTATTCTTTTGTGTGAAAAGAAATAATTGTTGTGCTATTAACTCATAAAATGAATTTTGAAAAAGAACATCTAACCTCATTTATGAATAAGTGTTTGCAGGAACATGAATTGAAGTATTTCTCCTTTGGAAACAAGCATCTTCTTTGGTCAAAGTTATTTCTTACTAACGAAACTATATTTTGAATTCACATGTTATTAGTCCCTGCCATCTGGCAATGGCCAGGGACTATAGTAATCGGATCGGATGAACTTAACATTAATTGAGCTGCTTGCGAGCTGTTTGCGGTTGCTATTTAATCGAGTATAATGAAACTTTTTGGATAAATAGTACTTTACTATCTTATTTGGCCTCTTCCCGAGGCCAGAGGCGAGAAAGCATATATTATGTTGGTTTTGTGTTATTCATTTGTTCATTTTTTTGGACTGGTTAGACTAATGCTAACATTAGTCTAGCAGTATAAAATGCTAACAGTACATCCTTATTCATACATCCTTCATCCTTCCTGCTGTGACACCTATTGCTGCTTTTTCTTTGAAGTTTCCACCTGTTGCTACTGTGTCTACTGTGGCGTTGTTGCATGTCACTGTGGAATATAGTGCAGCCATCGAACTTCTATCCGAAGCCATTCACAGTTAGTGGTATAACAGCTGAAGAATCTCTATCTAGTTAGAAATCCTACTCTGCTCCTTCAAAAGTGTTGAAAGGTGCGAATTCTTCCAGTTTGATTCTCAAAAGTGTTAGAAAGGTGTGAATTCTTCCAGTTTGATTCTTCAAAGTTAGAAAGGTGTGAATTCTTCCAGTTTGATTCTCTTTTTGACGCTGGAGAGAAAAGAAGAAGAACAGAAGAAGATCATAGAATTTTCCTGTGGATAGGCTTCAGCGGCAAGGCAATCGCTGGAGCTTGAATTGGCTCCTTCGCTCCGTCAATTTTCTCCTGGAACTATTTTCAAATTGAAACTCAAACAAGGTAACAAACTATCTCTTTCATTGATGCCTCTCCTACCTTTACTTGCTATATGTAAAATCTTAAATACAAAAATAAAAAAATCAAAATCCTAAGGCATTTAAGTTTGAATTTGAATTTCTATGAAATCAGTGCTTTGAAAAGATTTGAGATATTTGATAGTATGGATTTGGTAACCTGAAAAAACAGATATTAAATCTATACAAATTTCTCTGAAAAACTGAGATATTTAAATTCTTAAAAAGACAAATATGAAATCAGTGTTAATTCAGAAACCTGAAATATTTCATATATGCTTTGGGATGCGATCTTGGAGCTAGAGTAACATTCTGTTGCAGCGCAACAGACAGGAAAGCAGACTAGACTTGTGTCGCTGCAACACACAGGAAACTAGACTTGTGTCTCTTGGTACTGATCAGATAACCTCCCATTCTTCGGCTTTTATCAGTCTGCACACAATCTCAAATTTATCAGCAATTACATGATCGGTCAATCATATATTGTATTAATCATACTATATGGCCTTACTGCAAATATAATAATGGTACTGAGTTTTCTGCATTTACCAGCATGAATTTCTGTTTTATTACTTGCACATTTAAACTATTTTTTTTAGTAAATACAATTTACACTTCTATTAGTACCGAGTTTTCTGCATTTACTAGCATGAATTTCTGTTTTATTACTTGCACATTTAAACTATTTTTTTTAGTAAATACAATTTACACTTCTATTATTTAAAAATAACAACAACAAAAAATACATACGATATTTTTTTCACATAAACATATAAACAATATATTTTTTGACTTGGATGTAAAGAATATGCAACTCCAAAAACCTCTATCCACGCGAATATGCGTTCGATTCAATGGGTTTCAAAAAGTTAGCAATGATAAGCTCGTGTTGTTCAGTTTCTCCAGTCGCTTCTACCGCCGAACTGTAAAAGAGTTGGCGCCGTCGACCGTACACAAAGTCGCCGCTGTCGTTCTCGTGTGGACTTCCCATTAACACCACACCATTGCCGATAAAAAGGCATCCATTTAGCAGCCAAACTTATCATCCGCACTCACAACTAACTTATCATCCAAATTTTGAAATTGAAAGTGAGTAGGAATTTGTTAGAATAGGAAGCTTCTTGGCTTGCTGAAGTATTGTTGGACCTTTGTCCTTAACTCCTACAATCATCACTTCGACCTCCACCTGTACCTGCAGAATTCAGCTCTCAACAACACTTTGGAAGTAACACAAATATTGTGATATGCATCTAACTGGGGAAAACAAATGATGATAAGCACAGTTTCAGAGCATGAATTTACCTCTAGTCTTCGTTGTATGCAAAGGGATTTCAACCTGCATCAATTATAGAGACCAAGGTTCGAACCACTTATAGTTCGAAACAAAAATCATCTTCCTTCGGCTTATCCAGGCTCCGGAAATGTACAATCTACAGAAAAAATTGACCACTAAAAGTTTAATAATCTTCTCTGCCCACTTGGTAATGGAAGAAAAATTTGAAAGACAAGTCAGTGCCAAAAGATACATACGGAACATAATTCAAAGACATAATAATTTGCAAAGATCTCTTGTTCTTTGGATTTTTTCTCTTCCACCGTAAACACACACGTCTAATACAAAAGATTAAGACAATATACGCTGCCATATTTGCAACATTTACAGCGCTGGACTTCAAAGCTTTTCCGTCTTTCAGTCTAAGGTTTTCAATTGAACATTGAAATGTTGTCAGGACGAGAGCAAGAATATCAAGATTTTTCTGCTGAAGCTTCCGTCCAAACACTCACAGCAAACCAAAATTAAAAGTTGCAGAAGAGTTATTTACCGTGCAGAAGCCGTAGCGCTGGACAATAAAGGATCTTTGATCGATCGAACAGATTTCTCGTTTAAAACCGTCTTCATGCAGTCAATACTTTTGTCGTCGGATTAGATCAGGAGTGTCCATTCCAAACCAGAGAAGGGCTGTGTAGAAATGCTTAAAATGGCAAAAGGTACAGGACAAGTGGGTGGCATGCAATAACTGCATGTTTTCATTTTCCTGCATCTGTCAAATAGCGCAAAGGCAAACTGCCCCTCCAGGTGTCCAACCATCTTACTGGCAGGATAAGGCGACACGGAATAATTCTATTTTCTATCTCGGGACCACTGGATAATCGGCCAATCATCTGGCGCCTGCTGGATAGGCAGCTCTTCCCGTAACCCTACGACGATTGGATGGATGGCTTTGTCTTGGATGGATGGCTTTGACTTGGCTGGAAGTGGGCTCTCCCCGTGCCCTTTCTCCTCTACCTTCTTCTAGGTTGTATTACTACATGATCGGTGCGCCTGGGATTTCTCTCTTTTCATGATTTTCCGCATGAAAGTATTTAATGAACAACAGCAGTCCAAACAAATGGTGGCTGGCCATCTTCCCTTAACAAATATTGCTCTTCACATGAAAAAATTGCAGTGTGCAAAAATTGTGAAATTTTTACATGAACTCAAGATAGACAAAAATAATTTTCATGATTAATTTTACACCTTACTCGAAACTTTTATAAAAATTGCGATGATTAATTTTACACGTTACTTGAACCTTTTCTCAAATTATTAACATAAATTATTTGCAACAGTGATAAACATTTAAATAGTGCACTAAACATTTTCACTGTCATTTTCAAGATTACCTTTCTGATCATAACTTCAGAAAATTCCTACGAGGAATCATATAATATTTGAGTCCTGGATGACTCTCATTCAACTTCTCAGTTTATTGGAATCGTCCAGACCTTGATCATTTTTTCGTTGGGATAGAGAGTTTGCGAAGATGCTCAAGTCGTGAGGCTGAGAGAACACCCTAGCTTGATGTATCATTATGATGGTGCTGTTGCGTTTAAAGTTACAATAACCTGCTGAGGGCAGAATTTGTGAATGAGAAATACGTGTGATGGGCATGCTGTATGCTTAATTTCTAATTATGTATCACTTGTGCACAGAATCCAACATAAGCTGCATTAACAACGAGCTCCAGCGCCGCTTCCCACTCAAAGCAGGGACTAGCTGCTACGCAGCCTCCCTTGTTTCATATGTACCATATCCTCCAATTAAGATGATGTTGTCGTAACAACTTAAAGAAAGTAAATGGGCCAATTGATTGGATAAAATATGGGAATATAATATATAGAGAAAACCATTAAAGGTTGTAAAAGAGTAAGGACCATGTAAATGTATTGGTGGAATTAAAGTAGTTAATATTAAAACATCCAATGAAATGTCCTTAATCATACCAGATGAATTGGAGATAAATAAAATATTAATGGTATAAAGACATCATTTTTTATTTGAAGTTGGGACAATTTCCAAATGGTAGATAGGTAAATAAAGGCAATCATTAAAGATGAAGGCAAATTTTTATATAGTAGTTATTAGTATTATTAGAATATTGTTTTAAAGGAATTTTGATTGAATGCTCTTAATGTTGATAAGTAACTACGTTCGGTCTTCATAATGACATGTAATTGTGATTTCTGTAAATGATGAAAAGAAGAAAATAAAATTACTTTTTATGCTTTCTTCATGGGTTTCATGAGAAAGTGATTTTATTTTTAGATGGCTCCCATTGAGAGCCTTAGGATTGGTCATTAAAAGTCAAAGAGTCTATGTCATGTATTAAGAGCCCCTCTTGGTCATGTAACAAATGTATTTGATTTAATAGGACTGTCTAGCAGCACTCCAACGACAAGCACTAGCTCTCTTTCTCATGTTGGCTTCAAGTTAAACAAAGATCATGTCGGCCTTACCTTATGGAGTCACAACGATTCACATGGCTCATGTTGGCTCATTTATGTAAAAAAACAAATATATATACCAGGTAAATGGACTTTGCATAAACGCGGTTCAGAAGTTAGGTGTCTCTGATTTTTTTGGATCACAGCCACAGAATTTGGATCAAGTATAAAAGGAGCTCGGACTTGGGAATAAAGACAGAGATTGGAACTCGGATCCCTCTAAAGTCTGTATCACAGTGGCAGTGAGAAAGGATAAGACACAAGCTCAGATTCCTCTATGAAGCATAGTGAACATAAGTCAAACATCTTTGTGATTCAGATGGAGAGGACAGTAATGATTTCGGACTCCTAGCACAGTCACAGAGCAGTTCGGATCTCTATGTTGATGAACAGTTTCGGATCAAAGTATACAGTTTGGTCTAAGTAGAAGTTACATGATTAACAGAAGCCACATTTTTGTGGTGTGAAAGAGTTTCCCTTAAGAGAAGTATTACAGTACTGTAGTAAGGACAGTTTTGTGACAAGACAGTGATATGGTACAGTGTCATCTCAAGTATGTCAATTGAAATAAGATGATCTCAATGCGTAAGAGGAACTGAAAGGAGGAAGGAGAAGACAGTCAAGAGAGCTAGTGTCTTGATCTTGGAAGCGGCTAATAGGTCAAGGGTCTCGGTCTTGGTATTCGTCAATTGGAATCTCTAGAAGAAGAATTTGTGTGGGTTTTCCTCTCAAAGAGTGAGAGGTTTTGGCCCTAGCTCATAGCCTACATGTTGTGTCTCTTGTGTTATTATGTTCATGCATTGGTTACTGTTTGATGAATAAGAACGCTAATAATCTAACAAGAGGAAGATCCTAATCCAATCAAGTAAAAAAAATTCACAAGTAGTCACCAAAGAAGAGAAATCAACTAATGTTAATGCCCTAGATTTCTCAACATGGTATTAGAGCTAAGGTGCTACAGTCAAAGGAAGGGCATCAAATCCTTTATAAGCATACTTGATGAAATTCATGAAATTACCCCTTTTCTCCTTTAGAGTTCTATTCCAAGTGCATTTATGAAAGCCTAATGTTCAAGGTAAAAGGTGGAAATATGGCATTATGTGAATCAAATCCTTTGTATTTCCATAAATACATGACTTTGTCAATTAACTCGCAATTATGATGTTCGCATGTCCGAATGAAGGTGGTACATGATGAAGGGATGTTTTAGTAAATTCCATTCATGAAGTGGGCCTTTGAATAACTAAAAGATTTGTAATGCAACACTTAACTTGTTATGTACATCAAAGTGCCTTGGAAGTATAAAGGAATATGGCAAGTAAAAAGGAGGTATTTTGTGGAAATATTACTAACTTCCTTTCATACCAAGATAAGAACTTCCATTGGTCGATGGTGAATAAATGGTATTTAAATATGATGCCTAAGAATAAGTTGAAGAATAAAATCTAGACAACTAGCCTAGAAAATGTCATGTGCAGTCGAGAAGTCTTGAGTTCCAGGGAACTTTTTTCTTAGTGTGCTTGTCACTTTGACTCCAATACCATAATGATGCAAGGGGATGCCTAGGGAAAGAACCTAGTACTCTTGACTCCAAATGTCTTCAGAATAATGTTGATGTTGCTTGACCCCAATAGGACAATCAAGCTACTTGAATCAAATTATTTCTTCAACTCTTAGCCTGCAAGGTTGTAAATGCACTCAAGGAATTCATAGTTCAATCAGTGTATAAAATCTTGTAGATTCACAAGCTCATGTAATCTACTAAAACAAGAGACAAGAATCTACTTCTACTCTTTACAACGAAAGCACATAAAGATCGAGCAAAAAAATAATGGACAAGAGGAAGAACATCAATGGAACTTAACACAATAAATATCTGGGGAAAGCCACAACTCAAAACACCACTACTATATTGTATTAATCTGGAAAATCAAGATGAAATTACAATGCTTGTTCTCACAAGAACAATCCCAGCACTCAGTAAACTCAATCTCTAACTCACAAGCAAGCTCTTGGCCAACACTTAGCCGATTATCCAGCTCTCCAAGTCCCTATTTCCTTGCACGCTTGGTCAAATAATTCAGATGAATACAATATTCTTTGCTCAACCTTGAGCTTAACCTACACAAGTATTTCCTATCCTCCGCTTGATGACTTCCTTTGGCCAATACTTAGCCAAATTTCCAAGCCATCAAGCTTCTAATTCTTTGCACAACTCCTAAGAGAATTAGCCTGTATTTAAAGGGAAATTCCTCATCCATAACTACACAATCCAAAATTAGGTCCAGTTCCTGATTGCATGCATGATCTGTACAAGTCAGAAAAATTATACAACAAATAGTACACTATCCCTGCACTCTATTCTCAACTGGGTCTTTCTCAGAATCGACATGCACGAGTTTCTAATGAGGGAATATTCAGTTAACTAGAGTAGCACTAGTTGAGTTCACTAATGCATCAACTGACTGTTAACTCACTATTAGTTCCTCAAACAGTTTGGAACTAATATAACTTAACTTAACTCAGTAAAATGAGTTAATTAATTACAAGTCATATTTAACTCATCTTGGACCCCTATAATATAGGGAGAACATATACATGCCTTTAGAAATACTTCCAACTCGAAATTCCTAAGTTAACTAAGTCAACTCACTTTAGTTAACTATTACAAGTTGCTATGAGAATAGAATTCGATTTTAATTCGCAGTTTAATTCAAGGACAAATTAAACTAGAATTTCTGGATTCTATTTTTATCATTTCTTGTTGCTATTTACAACACTCCCTCTCAACAAGAAAGGAATTCAACTCAATCTCGATCCTGAACCTTTGAAATGTCTTGCATGCAACACTTCTCTCTAGTGTTGTTGCTCCAGCAACTCTAGAAACAAAAAAAGCATCCAACCTGAATCAGAATGATACCTATGTCATCAAAGTCTTTGACTACTATTGCCTTTGTCGACTAAAAACTATGTGCTTTTGTTGACTCTGTCTTTCTGCACTTGTTGTCAACCCTCTCTATGCTCTTCAGTATCTGACTGCTCTAGCCTCTGTCACTTTGATCTCTGACTGCATCAATCCCATTGATTCCTCCCGCTATTATGTACTTTGGGCTCCCATAGCAAGATACGATCCATGAGATAAAACCACTCAGTGGACCCTACCTAATTTTGGCCCTCTTGGGACTATCACTTCAAATCACCCCACCTCACATCTAGAGGTATGGCTGCATGTGATCCCTCTTCCCACCTGGCTCGAAATTTCCCCCTACCGGAGGTCTCTGCATGACAATATGCCTCCACTCGGTCTCCTCTCGACTTCTCCAATTGTGGCTACTCCACAATTGTCTGAGACTACTTCTCTGCTTGAGTGGATCTCTCCACTCGTTCTCCTCTCAAATTCTCTATTTTTGGTTGCTCCACAACTTCCTGAAGCTGCTTCCGAGGCTTCTTCTAGGGTTGCATGTTGAGAAGTAATTTACTCTCCATCTCAACCACCAAGTCTCTAACCTTTGCCTTGATCCTCAAGGCTTTGCATGCATCTTGAAACTTAAGAGCATACAGGTTCTTGACCTATGCACCGATCAGTTTCACCTGTCCCATGGTGATGTGTCTAAGGAAAACATTTCCCTTACTAAAAAACACATCATAACCACGGTCTTCCAATACCCCGACTGAAATAAGATTCTTCTTTAGTCCTGGAACACACATCACATCTATACCCTGAGAGGGGAGCTAGACTCCCTCTTAAAGGTAACCGTACCGATATCGATAACTCTATACCTATCGTCATCTCCAAACTCTATGCTTTGCTTGAGGTCTTTCTCCTCAAAATCACTAAAGAGATCTCTATTCCCCTTCATATGGAATAGAGCACCGTTGTGAAGATACCACACACCTCCCATGGTAGTGTCGGCCATGCATGCAATGAGAGTGAAATCAAGTTTGAATTGTGAAGCTAGAGCCTCACCTGTTTTCGCTACTGTCGGATCCTTCTTGCTTGCTTTCTTCTAAGGGAATTTCTTGGCATAGTGCCCGTGCTCGTGAAAATTAAAACAATTGACTTTCATCAAATCCATATTATTTCCACCCTCCTCGCCTTGGGACTTCTTTCCCTTGGCCCATTTTGCCTTACTAGCTAAGGCACAATCCTCTTGCACTTCCTTGGAAGAGGTCCCACCCCTTGTGTTCCTCCTTATCTCCTCCTACATCAAATCTGACCACAGTCATTCCAAATCTGGAAGCTTCTCCCAACCATTGATAGAGTCCTCATAACTATTACAACTCTTTTGGGAGTCCAACAAGAGCAAGGATCACCATATCTTCCTTTGTCCTGCCATCACAGAATTTTCTAGAAAAAGAGATGATTTTAAATCAGCGATATATCCCTCAACCGAACTCCGATTCAACCAGATTTTTTTTGAATTTGGGTATTTTTTCGCAAGGAATCTAGATCTTCTATTTGTTTCTGAAATTTTTTCAAAAAATATTCAGATATTCTCTGCAAACTCTCGACCCAAAAAATAATCTTACTCTAATACCATGTAGAAAATCCTTCTACAAATCTAGCTCTGATACCATGTAGAAAATCTTGTAGATTCACAAGCTCAAGTAATCTACTAAAACAAGAGACAGGAATCTACTTCTACTCTTTACAGCAAAATCACATAAATATCGAGAAAAACAATAATCGACAAGAGGAAGAACATCAATGACACATAACACAATAAATATCCAGGGAACGCCACAACTCAAAACCCCACTACTATATTGTAGTAATCTGGAAAATCAAGATGAAATTACAATGGTTGTTCTCACAAGAACAATCCCAACACTCAGTAAAATCAATCTCCAACTCACAAGCAAGCTCTTGGCCAACACTTAGCCGATTCTCCAGCTCTCCAAGTCCCTATTTCCTTGTGCCCTTTGTCAAAGAATTCAGATGAATACAATATGCTCTGCTCAACCTTGAGCTTAACCTACACAAGTATTTCCTATGCTCCACTTGATGACTTCCTTTGGCCAATACTTAGCCAAATTTCCAAGCCATCAAGTTTCTAATTCTTTACATAGTTCGTGAGAGAATTAGCCTGTATTTAAAGGGAAATTCCTCATCCAAAACTACGCAATCCAAAATTAGGTCTAGTTCCTAATTGCATGCATGATATGTGCAACTTAGAAAATTATACAACAAATAGTACACTATCCCTACACTCTAGTATCAACTGGGTCTTTCTCCATAATCGACATGCATGAGTTTTTGATGAGGGAATATTCAGTTAACTAGAGTAGAACTAGTTGAGTGCACTGATACGTCAACTGATTGTTAACTCACTATTAGTTCCTCATACAGTTTGGAACTAATTTAACTGGACTTAACTCAATAAACTGAGTTAACTAATTACAACTCATACTTAACTCATCCTGGACCCCTATAATATAGGGAGAACATATACATGACTTCAGAAAGACTTCCAACTCAAAATTCCTAAGTTAACTAAGTCAAATCACTCTAGTTAACTATTACAAGTTGCTATGAGAATAGAATTCAATTTTAATTCTCAGTTTAATTCAAGGACAAATTAAACTAGAATTTATGGATTCTATTTTTATCATTTCTTGTTGCTATTTTCAACAATCAACACACATGCCAATAAACCTCTTATACCTTAATATCTTTGTATTACCAAAGCCTTATTGATACTTCTCCTAGTTCTTTGCAAAAATAATGGAATAATATTCAATGTCCCATTTACCTAGTTCATTCCTTTACATTATATACTTCTCATTCAAAGAAAACTATATTTGATGGGGAAAATGTGATTTCCAATTAAATTTCATTCCAATTAGAAAATTACATGAAGAATCAAAGATTTTTCGTAATGGATTACTTTGTATTAGCACTAGTCTATTGTACTTTATTTAATGACCTACCTTTGAGGAATAATGTGAATCTTGAGGTTAAGCCAAGTCAGTTCCACTATCTTATTCAAAGGAGATATAAGGCATGTTTTCATTTTTTCTTCCTTCAAAATAAATTTGTTAAGGAATCTAGACATATATTAATGTGAGTTGAATCATAAAGGTTAACTCAAGAATCACAAGGCTTTTTGAAAGGAAAAGGGGTTTTCGTACAAGAAGAGACTCACAAACATATACAATTTTATGGATATCATGGAAGTCCCTTGTTGCTTCCTTTGTTTATTTTTGATAGATACTTTGTCACATAAGTATGCATACCATATTGTTCTTGGTCAATTTTGTTTGGTAATAAAAAGAATAATAATTTATCTTATTACCCTTCAAGATAGCAAACAGTGTTTTAAATAATTCCTCACATTTATCCAAGATATCTAAGACATTTAAGCCATTTAATTTGAAGTACATTGAACTCGTCAAGGTATTTGAACCTAAAAGGTTATCCTCTAAACACCTATCATCAGTGAGGTATGGGAACTTGTTTACTAGGATTGCAAAGCAAATGAGAGACAACAAAATGGAAACACTAAAAGGAAAGGAATAAGAAAAAATTATGCAGAATGATGACCTACTTACAAAAGTTAGTACAAATTCACAACAACAAAGAAAGACCAAATAATGAGGGAAGAACCCCAGTAATGTGCAATCTTTGTCAGCCCCACTAGCATGTAGGATTCTTCCTCTACACATAAAAAATATGAAACAAGTGCAACTAGATGAGAGAGTAATTATTGAGGTTTGGAAGAGATGATGGTGAAGAACCACCCCACATATCGATTTGGAAAATTGTCATTCTATTGTGTCGTCAAAAAGTAAGAGGATCTCTAGCAACAAATTATCCCAAAAATCGAAAGGCCCCATCGATATGGAGGTAGAAAATGTCATAGTGCATGATTGAGTGGAACTATGAATAATAGAAATTCAAAATATGATAGAGAATTTGTCTACTGAAGAGCCAACAATATTTGAAGAACAACAATTTATTATGCGCAATGCCTATTATAATAAGGCCAAAAATTAAAAATTGGAAAAGTTCATGTTAAAATAACATTCCAAGAAATGGAGGTCTGGAGTAGATGTTTCAAGAGTAAGACCTTTTGTAATTTTAAAGTTACATATGACTACAAAGGATTCTCTTGCCCATTCTATCATGGAGCGGGAGATTGAAAATATATGTCAAAAAGTACGAGAAGATCTAGCAACAGAGGATCCCAATAATCGAAAGGCACCATAGATATGGAGGTAGACTGATCTAGATTTTATTAAGGAACAAAACGAAATACATATATAAATAGACACATAGAGATACAATGAAAACATAAATTAAATTCATTAATAACAAAGTACTGAAAATTGTTTACATGCAGAATGGAAATAAACTAGCTCAAGTAGTGGTAGCTTATCTCTAAGAAGAGATGTGGTGGTTACATGCCTTCTGAATTGTGTTACAATGAGGCTCGAAGACCTATTTATTATTGAGAAACAATTTAAAACCCTAAACATCCAAAACCTAACCCTAGGAGATGAAGCGCCAAAAGTCTATGGGTCCCATTGGGGTAAATTAGTACATCAACTTCACAAGATCGTAACTTTGGCATATAACCTTCATTTAACATGCATGATACCTTGTTAGAAATATCTATTCGAAGACTACAAATTTTTACTACAAACCCATGACAAGTGTTTTTGGTATGTCCATTTTCTAAAAAAACGTCATTTAGGGCCTCAAAATGGCTCTGGAAGTTTAGGACTCGAAAAAAACTGCCAAAAATAATAAATTGTGCTACAATTAAGGAAACAAAAATAAATAATGGTGGCGATACAAGAGGAATAGGTGGGTGGTCACCAATATCCACCTGGATCTATCCTCCCCCTTAGGAAGTAATGGTCCCCATTGTGTTGAGTGCCTCCATGAGATGGGGAAACTTCTACTGAACTTGGTCCCTCGTGAACCACTTGCCTTGGTGCATGAGTTCGTCAGCTTTGACAACATAATACAATTGGATCTTCTGTTATCGAGTGTTCTTCATCTACATGTCCATGATATCAGTTGTGGCTTGTTCCATGCAATTTGGGTTTAGCTTTGTTAGTGTTAGTTATTCTGCAATGTTTAATGTGTCCAGTAATGGTGGAAAGTATGGTCAAAGGTGGTCCACATTGAACATTGGGTGCAGGCCCAAGA
Source organism: Pinus tabuliformis (assembly GCA_031772625.1). NCBI lineage: Eukaryota > Viridiplantae > Streptophyta > Pinopsida > Pinales > Pinaceae > Pinus > Pinus tabuliformis. The sequence continues at coordinate 1,062,056,006 of CM062813.1, read as the reverse complement.
ATGGGGAAATGTTGAGCTCAAAAGCATTGTCTCCCACAACCTTGGTGATGGTATAAGGCCCATATTGGAATGTTTTGAGCTTCCAATGGGCTCTAGTAAGGTGTTCTTTCTGCAAATGCAACCAAACTTTGGCACCCACCTAAAACTTGTGTGTCACCCGATGTTGATCATGTCATTGTATGTGATGAGCCCCAAAAATGTACAATTATTTGGGCTCATTCAACCTCCTAATTTGGCTTAGTCCACCATTCTCATTTTTTTATTGCATGTTTTTTATTATTTTTATGTTAATAGAGTGAATTTGGTTAGTCATTATGCCAACAAGTCTAATGGGTGCTTTGTGTAGCCTTTTTGGTCAACTTGGAGACAAAATTGAAGGTCTTAATGAGCACTTGGCAGCCAAATTCGTGTGAGAACAAGCTAGAGGATTTGTAGGAAGGTGTCCCCCTCATTTATGGGCCCTTACCTCGAATTCTCCACCATCAGCTCGGAGTTCAAGGGCCACCGAATCAATCAGCTCAAGGGCAGCCAAGAAAGTCAAGTTGGACTGCTGTTAACTACAAGTCTTGGGCAGCCAAGTCCCTAAATTTTAGGAGGACGGTTGAGTCCTCAAATTGTATAAATAAGAGGGCTTAAGACCTCATTTCAGTTAGTCATTTTTGGGATTAGCTAGTTAGTCAATTTGGTTAGCCAATTAGTCTTTTTGTAAGTCAGTTTTGGCATGATGTTAGACTCATGATTATTCAATAAAGGTAGGCAGCTTTGGATTCAATTCTGAGTTTTTAAGGGAGCTATAGCTCTCAGGTTAGGGCCCAACCTGAGAGCAATAGACCTCCTCTTCCTTGTATCGTTACTTGTTTCCTTGCAGCACTTTATTTCCTTTGTTTTGACATGCATTTAGAATTTCCATTCTACTGATTTGATTTGTTTTGTGTGATTGAAGTAGGATTAGCTTATGGTTTAAGTGCTTTTAGTTGTTTAGATTAGAGGAGGAGGATTTTAATTCATTAGAGTCAAGAAAAGGTTGATAGTGCACTCGCTGCCATCTTTTTTTAGAGATTGGGGGTGTGGGCTGTACCAACCACCAAAAAACACAGTCTTATGCTTGCATGCAAGCTACCACATAGTTATTTTAATTAAAGATCCATTCATGCACTCTTTCTCCACTTTAGTTCTCTGTTCCTGAGCCATAACAAGCCTCATTTCCATCCTACCTATTCACCCATACACTTCCTCCACTCCTCCATCACCCAAAACTCCAACCACAGACCTTCCTGTAGAAATCCCGAGACTTCCTGTAGGATCCCCTGCAGACATCCTGTAGAAGCCTGCAAACTCGGTTGCTAGGCATCTGAACGTGTGGAACTTCTGTGGGATGATGTTAGAGATCCCCTGGAACCTCTCCTAGCCCCCCTGACCTTTCCCAAGCTTTCTCTCCCTTCGCACCACCTCTGCACAGCCAAACCCTAATAAGAAACAAAATCATAATCACTCCAACCATTTAAGCAAAAATACAAAAACATGTTCTTTTCAATAGAAGTAGTTTAAGTTCATGCATTTCACATCATTAGAAGTAATGGCATCATTTCCAGACACTTGCACTCCCACCATTGCATCATAGAGGTTAAGCTAGTCAGATTAGGGTTTACTAGGGTTTCCATGTTTTGGTTGGCTTTCAGTTCATTTTTGCAAAGTAGATTAATTTCCCTTGAGATAGCCTTCGTCCATCATTTAGCAAGCTTCTTCTGAGAGCATATAGAAGTTGGCTTGAGCCCTAGCGGACTTGTGCCAGCTGACCAAGTGACAGCTGCGACAAGAGCTAGTACTTGTGCATACAGCACCGTCGCTTCCAAGTTTGTACGAACTACCGGGTTGATAAAATTAGAGATAGGAAGCCCCAGGAGTTATAGCATTATTGCTACAGTACTGGAGCTCACCATCTTTTTGGCACCGTTGCCGGGGAAGCGGCAGAGTATTGGTGATTGTTGCTATTCTTCTATTTTCTACTACAACCTTCTGCTAAGTAGTTTATTTCATTTCCATTATGCAATTTCATTTATGCAAAAGTAGATTAGCATTTCTTGCTTTCATAGATTAGCATTTCAATTCCGCAATTTCATTTCTGCAAGCGTAGATTAGCATTTCAATTCCGCAATTTCATTTCTGCAAGCATAGATTAGCATTTCAATTTCGCAAGCGTAGCCTAGCATTTCATTCCTGCAATTTCATTTGAGCAAAATAGATTAGTCCTTTCCTGCTTTCATTTCAATTCCGCATTTTCATTTTCGCAAGATAGTTAGTTGCAGTTCAATCTATTTCAGTTTTGCAAGTAGAAGTAGGAAAAAGCAAAAATCAACCAAAAATATTTCATTTCATGCCTTGTAGGAGTAGAGATAAGTTAGAAAAATGATTGCACAACCCCCCACTGCTTCACACAGCCAACGTTATCTCTTCTTCGATGGCTGTGATTAAAGAACCCCTGGGTGGACATCAAGACATATTTGAAGAACCTCTAGGGGAGAAGAAGAAGAAACCATTCCTCTGAGCGAATGGCTACAAGTAGAAATGTTGGGAGCAACATCTTGTCCAAAGATGAATTTGAAAATCAGATCAAAGATTTCAAGAGTGATATGAGGCAGTTTCTTGCCATGCAACTGGATACCTTGCGGATCCAAAAGAAGCAAGAGGAAGCCAAGAGGGCTTTGGTCATCTTTTGTCCTAGGTGCACTAGAAAGCATCCTAGGAACGAATGTCCAATGCACTCCCTAGAAGTGTGTTTCATCTGTGAAGAATACCATCCTACAGATCAGTGCCCTTCCTTGCCCAGAATCAAAGCTGCATATCAAAGAGCCAAGGGAGCCACTGAATCACTCTATTATATGAACCAAAGTTGGCCGCATGAACCTAGATCTTATCAGCAGGAACTGCAAGGGACACCTGAGACCTATTATGACCCCTACCAAGCCACTTTCATGCCTTCTTGGGGTCCCCCTGCTCATCCTTCCTGGTTCACACCTCCTCCTTGTTCCTTCACAGATCCATATTATACCCAACCAGTTGCTCATTCATTTCACTCTTATGCTCAGCCACAGCCTCAGTGGAATGCACCTTATCAGGAGTGGAGGCCCCAATACAACACTCCTCCCACTTATTTTCCTCCACCACCTGCTCATCCACAACCATCGCCTCCTCCTCCACCAAGGCAACCCCAAATGCCTACCCAACCACAATGCCATCCATCTCCATCTCAATTTCACACCTCCACTCAACTACCTGTACCACCATTTCCAAAACCATGCAATGGAGTAGCTCAACCCAATTGCAAAGCTAAGGCACAACATGTGCAAATGACTCCTCTTGAGCTCAATGATCTTCACCATAGCTCAGGAAAAGCATTGCAAAAAAGAGATCATCTTGAAATCATTGAAGGATCATATCCAGTAAAAGAAGATTCCAAAGAGGAGATCAAAGAACCATGGGCTGCACTTGATGAAGAGAAGAGATCTAAATCAGAGATCGAGAGAGTTCCCTCATGGTTATCATCAAATCCTCCATGTACTCAAGAGAAAGATCAACAAAAAGAGGAAGATCAGAAGCTCATGATAGAAGGTGACATGAAGAATGATCCAAATCAGCAAGATGACCAAGGATATCAAAGCTATATTGAGATATGGTTTCAGAAGGTCACTAAGTTGCAACAGCACTCTCCTCCTCAGCTATGTTTTGTACTCTCAAAGTCAGATCATTTTGTCTCTGAAAGTTGGATAGTTGTCAAAGCATGCATTCCAAGCCTTTACATCATCTTGTCTCTAATCTCGATGTGCACATGGCTCCATTGGAAGTATTCTTATACTTGAAAATGATTTTGTTTTTCAAGTAGGGTAGGGTAGAAAAAAAAAAATTAAGAAAAAAAAAATGAAAATAAGAAGGAAAAAATAAAAATCTAAGGTGAAAACCTCCTCGGAGGCGCCTTAGATTGGCTCATTGATTGAAAACCTCCATGAGGCGGTCAATGGGTTGGAAAAAAAGAGAAAAGAGAATAAGATCTTTGGGTGAAAACCTCCCTTGGAGGCGCCCAAGGCAGGCAATTAGGGTGAAAACCTCCATGAGGCGCCCTAGTTGTTTTTCAAAAAAAAAGAGAAAAAAGAAAAAGAAAAATAAAGCTAATCTCCATTGAATAATTTCATGTTGCAGCAATGACATTGCAGATTGCAAGAAGGATGTTTCATGACAGGAGGAGCACTCAAATCAAGGTCAAAGGAATTTCTTGTGCCTTCTACAGGAAGCTCTGTATTTCTACAGGAAACATCCTGTAGAACCTTTGGACGAGCCAAATCCAATTTCAAAAGTGAATCTAATGATGGGAATCTGTTGATTAGGCCTACAAGCACTTGTGTGTCCATCCCTTGCCTTCATCCATCATTTTTTCCACCTCCTTGTGCTTCTCATTGTGCTTCTACAGGAACTTCCTGTAGAAATTGTGGGAAACTAGGCATGCATTTCAAAAAGTGGTTTGGCGAACATGGGAGCTTCCTCAAGGGTTCAGAAGTCCTCATGCAATCTTCCAACTCCTCCTCCATCATCTCCATACCTGCATGTTATAGACAATTTTGTGCCTTACAGCAACAGGCATGAATTGTCAATAATCCAAGGGATCCAAAGTTCCCTAAACATGATGTTCTTACCCCTAGAGGAACAAGGTCAGCAAACCAACAGCTCTCAGATCAGTTCTCCACCTGAAAACACTCAAAAACCAGCAATCCTGAAATCAAAGCAGGTGCTCCACTAGGCTTCTGCGCTCAAACACAACTCCTCCATGGTGTACCTGTGTTGCAAAGCAGGTAGAACAAAGACCACCTGCGTTGAGCGAGATTGGACAAGTGGCACACTGAGTCATTGCTCCAAAAATGACACTTGGATCAGGGATTTCGCCTTGTGATGAGTCAGAGGCTCTGTTTCTCCAAGTGGAAGCAAGGTTCTCCAAGTGGACTCAAGAACTAAAGATCAACTGAAGAGAGAGAGGACATCCTTTCTCAATTCATCTATATATTGAGCTCTCTCCTATGAGCTCAAGAGGCTGGAATTTTGTGCAAAGTAATGATATGCTGTTGGTTTCACTATAGAGCTATTGGGTGATTGCTTGAGGGAGGTGAAGAGGAGAAATTCTTTCTGCTGGGAGGTGTTGCTGGATTGGGGCCTTCAAAGGTTGTAACACTCTCAGAACCTTTACTTCTTCATTAATAAAAGCTATTGAGGTTCTTCTATACGCATTTGTTCCAATGATGTTTTGTGATAATTGTATATTTGGTTTATGCTAATCCGTGAATCAGTTATGATTGCATGCCTCTTGTAGTTTCCTTCTTCGTCATTTTGCAGGATCTCATTGTAGCTGGGTCGGCAAAAGAGCAAAGAGCTGGGAGCAAGCGGTGAAGAGAGGAGTTTGGATTCGACATTAAGCGCAAGGCTACGGTTAGTGCATTTATCCACTCTCTTTTGCTTTCATAAAGAAGTAAACCTTAAGTAGTTTTCTTTACAGTTGTTGCTGAGGTACTATCACCCTTAGAGTGGGATAGGGTCATCCGAGTCGGATACTTTTCCCTACAACAAACTGGCGACTCCGCTGGGGATCGTATCTGTTTGATTGTTTGTAGTATTTTGCTATTCATTTCCTGAACAAAAGAGTACCAAATCGAAAAGCTTTTGACTATATCAAAAGCGAAGTAGAGGGCAGCTACTCTAGCTCATTTCTGAGCATGTTCATGATTTGAAAAGCTGATCTACAAGGATCCTTGTAAGCTCTTAGTGATAGCTTTTCACCTTCCTTATCATCCCTTTGAGTGTGCTTGACTGATTACTTCTGATTTGAGCAAAAACTGTGCATTTTTGAGAAAATTGTGACCCGGAAACTGTGAAAACGCAATTCTCGTTTTCCAAAGCAGGTAGTACACAGGCTACCTGCTTTGCAACGCAGGTCCCGAAGGGGCTACCTGCGCTGAGAGCCAGACTAGCTGTGCAGCACCTGCGTTGGCCCAATTTTGCCTAGTGCAGTTGGGGTTTCCTCCCTTTCTCTTGCCTGTTTTCATTATAGTTTTGGCAGCCAGTTACCAGTCTTGCACCTGTTCTGAAACCAACATTACTTGTCATCATTCCGCCTCTGTTATATAACGAAATTGTACTTGTTCTTTTGTATTTCTTACTTCATTTACAATTTCCCATAATGAAGAGTAAACTAGTCTTGCTTTGGCCTCTTAGATCTGAACCTGTGTTAGGCATTTTGCTGGTCTAAAGAGTTAGCTTGATTGTTGTCCATAGCTGGTTAGTCATTTTACTTTCGTCATTATGGTTTGATTTCATGTATTTCCAGTGATTAAACAAGTGAATCTTAAGGTGTCTTCTGATTTTGGACAAACTTGTTTCTTTTCGCTTTAAATCGAAATCAAAGTTATATAACAACTTTCTTTTTGTAATACATCAACATTAAGAAAGGGAAAAGAAAATACATGCATTGTGCATTTTGCATTTGACTGTTTGCATGACGATTTAGGAAAAATTTGCATTAGTGTGTGCTCTATGATCTGTGTGAAAAGATTAGCCTTTCTTTTCCCTCAGTAGTTAAGATTTTCAAAGTTGAAAGATTGAAAAGTTTGCTTCTCATCTTAGACTGCATTCAGGAATTTGTTACATACATCTCGTGGTGATCCTTAAAGGCAAACTGCTAAGTAAGATCAACATTAAAATAAATTCAATTTACATAACAACGCTTTGTAACATAACGCAAACACATAGAGGTCTAGGTAGAGACGTGTTCCGGCGTCGTTAAACATAGTGACTGTCGATCTCTACGAAGGTGGGTGATTCCTCCTGAGAGTCGGTGGCACTAATACGGACTTGTGCTCCCACGTACCGTCGCGTATATATTGGGAGACCCCTATAGGAACAAAGCCTTTATCCATAGGAAGCCGTGTCGGCCGCCCTACTGATCGCGATGCAGTGAACACAGCATTCACGAAGATCGACCACCCGTACCGTAAAACGTATTCTGTGGTTTCGCGAAAAGTTTGGCACACCCTCTACCTAGAACTCCAGAGCAATTTCTTTTGGCCTTTTTCAAACTCTATAACTGAAAAAGTCCATCCGAGCATTTGTCACTTCGGGCTCGTTAAAACATCGAAGGAGACTAGAGTCATCTTCAGCTTTTTCTCGACTCTTAAAACATGAAAAAGCAAGTTTGTGTCTAAAGCGTCGTTAATAAAATTTATTTTAATCGGAACATAATCACCTGTTATTCCCACGTTGATCTTTCAGTTGAAAAGTATGGAGCCCACCAACCAAGGAAGTAACCTTGGCGGAAGTCCCAATCCCTTCTCCTCTTGGGGAGATGTTGGTGTGCCTCATATGGCCACATTGTCACTTCCAGGATTGACAATTGGCCTACCTGTATGGCTCTTTTCAACTAATGTAGTTCAGATCGCCACTAATCCTGAGCAGTCGAATCAACTTCAGACTAGTCTAGAACTACCCACCAGCCTTCCACTTCTTACAACTCTTCCTCTGATCCTTCATCTTCACAAGGTAGAGCCGGCAAAAGTCAGCCTCCCATGGAGAAGAAGGAAAAGAAGAAGAGAGAAAAGAAGTAGAAGGGGCCTATGGCGAAGGCGACTGGGGGCAAGCAAAAGGCAGCTGACAAAAATCCACACACTGCACCGACCGGGCCTAAATCGCCATGTGTCATTTGCAAAGGGACCCACTTCCATCGTGATTGTCCTTGTATTCCCCGGATACTAAGGGACTGGTCCCCCAGGTTGCACAATCCGGTAGCATCAACCTCTGATAGACATGTTGATTGCATTCCGTCAACTAGCGAGAGTGAAGGACGAAAAGGGAGACCAAGATCACCCTGTATGTTGTGTGAAGGCGATCACGCCATCCACCGATGTCCATTCTTAGATGAGGCAAAGAGAGTTTTGGAAGATCGTCCGGTTTCACCGTTACGACTTCCTCCTGGATACCAAAAACTCGCGCCTAATCCCTCGATAGTTGAAAATCCAGCTGGCCCGCTCAAATGGTCAGCTGAAGTGTCAGTCATTGAGAATGAACCTACTGAATCCAGACCAGACGAAAGTCTAAAGGTCGAAACGGCAGTTGACCCGGTTCTTCCTTCAGAGGTTTCATCCTCAAATGACACTCTCACTGAAGAGAATAAGGATGACACCGCCCATATTCTTTTCATCAACACAGACTCCAATGAGCATCAGGGCAATGCGCCCATTCCTTTATCGCAGGAAGGAACATCGTCAGGGTCGTATCCGGCCGTATATTCGGTCCCACCACCAAGCAACCTGGTTGTATCCTTTGATTGGAATCAACTAGGCAGACCCTGGTTACCAGCTAGTATCCCATTCCGAATCATAGTCCAAATCTACAGAATGGTGATGGCTGGAACTATCATTGATGAAGGGGCATCTGTGAGTATCCTTTCCTCTATTGCTTGGAAAGCACTGGGCTCCCCGACGCTTTTACCTGAGATAAGAAATCTATCAGGTTTTGATAAAGGAACCAGTCACCCGTTAGGGATTCTCCCTAATGTTCCAATTACATTGAGGGGGAAGACAGTTCATATGAACGTCGTGGTCGTCCAGGGACCCTTGGTTTATAACTTACTCCTTGGACGAGACTATATATATTGCATGGAGGCAATAGTGTCCTCACTCTTTAGAGTCATGTGTTTTCCGCACGAAGGAAGAATGGTCAAGCTCGTAGACCAACTTTCATTTCCAGGATCACGCATCGCAAATAGTCAAATACCATCCCTTAACGGTCTATTCACTCAAGGAATGCCTCCACCCCCGGTTCTACTTCCCGATGAATGCGAGTGATTCGGAAAGAAAGAATTGGGACCCAGGGGGCATGCACCCTGGCCTGCCTTGGGCAGAGGAAACCTTGGGTATAAAGTTAATTTCCGCAGAAGAATGGACTAGTCCGTACCCCGTCCGAAAAAGGAAGAGAGGGTTGTTCTAGGATAAAATTCTTTTGTCAAAGTTATGTGAGCGAAAAGATCGTCTCCCTTTGTCTAAAAAAGTAGGCTCTCCTAAGGAGGAGATCCATTTGTGGCAGCAAGTAGCCACCATCTTTGAATGTCAAGCCTCACCCATTAAAACATATGTTTTGAAGGATAAGTAGGGGCAGTCTCCAAAGAAAGAGATGAAATTGCTGCAACAAGTAGTCACCATCCTTAGCAACCTAATGATAGACATCGCCGAAAAGAGAGTTTAGTTTGCGGCAGCAAACAAAACCATTTTTCGGATAATAAGTAAGAGGACCTCCCTCCGTAACACCAATGTTTTATCTGTTGCGATCTTGCAAAAATCAAAAAGTGAACTGATGGGAAGACAAGTACCGTCGGCACCGAAAAATAACGAGAAGACAAGTATCGTTAAAAATATAGCAAGACGACAAGTAGAAAAACAGAGGTGGGACAGAGGAGAAGAAGAGCCTTGAAATTATACTTTATACCTGGGGGCATGCGAACCTTTTGGAGTGCAAGCACGGGACGACTATTTATTTTTTAAATTTTTAGGTCCTCCCTTTAAACCTGTAGGTCTAACCCGTTAAACTCGTAGGATTAGCTGTTTCCAGCTTGCATAAAGAAAGGATGTGGGGCAAAAGTTAAAACTTGCCGAATTGGAGTAGCTAATGAGGTATAGCTCCTTAAATAAGAATACCTCACCTGAGGCATTCCTTGTATTAAGACTGGAATAATCGAGCAGTTTTAGCAATGTTCATGCTCGTTAAAAAATAAATGCAAGATTCGAGCAGTTTTAGCAATGTTCATGCTCGTTAAAAAATAAACGCAAGATTCGAGCAGTTTTTTGTACAGAGTTCATGCTCGTTAAAAAATAAACATAAGTTGTGAGCAATCTTTCCCCAGAAGTTCAAGCTCACCCAGAAAAAATGAACCGGTAAATAACCTTGAGAAATGTAACCTTTGAAAGCCATATTAAAGCCCTTGGTCGTGTTCTTGCAGTCTCACCTCCATCCGTTCATTTGGCCAATCGTTCATCTCCATATGTTTGTTTACCCATTTTGAGGAACAGCTGCGAAGAGTGATTTCACTTAGCCATCCTTGTGACACTGCCGTGATTGGAAAATTCCAACCTGTACCTGGAATCTGTTGCTATCCCTGTTTATCACTCGTTCCTCAAAAGACGAGTCTTCTTTGAGCTCTTTTCACTGACTCGTAAAATATGAAAAGTTTGCCGAGTTTTGGCCTTCCAGCTCGTTAAAAGGACCGGAAGAGCTATCCCTCCTCTAGATTTTAATCTTTTTGGACCTGAGGGATTATTGCACAAAAAGATCGAGCGCTTGTTTTTGTTCGGCTCGTTAAAGAAATCGAAAATTCATCCCTTCTGTATTGTTTTACACTTTTTCGGACTTAAGGGATTAGATGACGAAAAAGGAATTTTGGAGTTGACTTTATGTATCTTTTCAGACTCTCTAAAAATGAAAAGGACCGAGTTATCCTTGTCGTTAGACTCATTAAAATTATTAAATAGCGACAAACTTGTCTTTAGACGAGAACGAGTTTCCCTATCGCTAGGCTCGTTAAAACATAGCGATGGGCTTGCCCGAAGGGCAGGTTATAGAACAAGCATATGTTATCCTCCTCAAGCTTGACAAAAATAAAGAGGTACTGGTCAGGAATGACTGGGGAAAAATTTGGAGAACCTCACAGCTTTAATGGTAGCAAGTCACTCTTGAACATGACACTTTGTCTTCCGTATCACATCGGGTTGGGTTGTTTCATTCACCGGTCTCATCACCATGGTCCTCGCCACACCATCCACATTTGGGGTAATGCTACCAATCCATCACATTAGTGTCGTTATATGTTCAAGAGATGTTGTTCTGCAAAGAGTCAACCGTGTCCCATCCACTACCATACATTGTCCTTCATCCATTTCATGACCGCCACCCGGAATCATACATCACAGTTTGTTTTCACCTCATCACAATCACTAGCTCCGTTCCGTGTCACTGATGTGGGATTCATTAAGGCCCTCCTTTGACGGATCGCTCCTTGTCGACATCAGCTCATTATCCAAGGAGTTGATCTAGGAACACCCCCTTCAGTACTTTGAAGCTTGCATGCCTCAATGGCAAGTTTCTCACTTCCGGCGACAGGTATACATCAATGACCTTCGACCAGAAGATTTTGCATGGTGGTCGACGCCAAGTCCTTTATTCCCACCATGTGAATTGTACTGCCATACCTTGAGGGTCATCATCCTTATCGGTGATTCCTCTCGCGCTTGTTAACGGTTTACATCATTGACCGGTAATCAAGCGATGTCTTTCCATGTTCGACTTCAAGAAATTCTCACATGGATCGACTTGTACATCGAGTGAAGATCGGAAGAGATTGAAGACCCCGGATCTAGTTTCATCCATCCGGGCTGCGATATATATTCAGGATATAAAGACATTTGATATGTACATCATTACAGTAGATGATCATCCTTCTCAAAGGATGATAATTTCAGCAGAGAATTATCGGTCTACAATCAGACGATCGTCTGTTCTATGTACCAAAATGTATTTATAAAGCTGAGCATGGGAATGCCCGCCTCAGCTAGATCATGAAAATGTATGAAAAATAATGTATTGTATTGTATCTTATTACAGGACACTTCTCAGCAGATTGAATGAACTTCGGATCTTCTCAATAAAGCATTTCACCCGATAAACGACCTCATACTTTAGGGTCATCTGTTATAGACAATTTTGTGCCTTACAGCAACAGGCATGAATTGTCAATAATCCAAGGGATCCAAAGTTCCCTAAACATGATGTTCTTACCCCTAGAGGAACAAGGTCAGCAAACCAACAGCTCTCAGATCAGTTCTCCACCTGAAAACACTCAAAAACCAGCAATCCTGAAATCAAAGCAGGTGCTCCACTAGGCTTCTGCGCTCAAACACAACTCCTCCATGGTGTACCTGCGTTGCAAAGCAGGTAGAACAAAGACCACCTGCGTTGAGCAAGATTGGACAAGTGGCACACTGAGTCATTGCTCCAAAAATGACACTTGGATCAGGGATTTCGCCTTGTGATGAGTCAGAGGCTCTGTTTCTCCAAGTGGAAGCAAGGTTCTCCAAGTGGACTCAAGAACTGAAGATCAACTGAAGAGAGAGAGGACACAAGGCAGCTACACATCAGTTGCAAGCTGACTCATCCTTTCTCAATTCATCTATATATTGAGCTCTCTCCTATGAGCTCAAGAGGCTGGAATTTTGTGCAAAGTAATGATATGTTGTTGGTTTCACTATAGAGCTATTGGGTGATTGCTTGAGGGAGGTGAAGAGGAGAAATTCTTTCTGCTGGGAGGTGTTGCTGGATTGGGGCCTTCAAAGGTTGTAACACTCTCAGAACCTTTACTTCTTCATTAATAAAAGCTATTGAGGTTCTTCTATATGCATTTGTTCCAATGATGTTTTGTGATAATTGTATATTTGGTTTATGCTAATCCGTGAATCAGTTATGATTGCATGCCTCTTGTAGTTTCCTTCTTCGTCATTTTGCAGGATCTCATTGTAGCTGGGCCGGCAAAAGAGCAAAGAGCTGGGAGCAAGCGGTAAAGAGAGGAGTTTGGATTCGACATTAAGCGCAAGGCTACGGTTAGTGCATTTATCCACTCTCTTTTGCTTTCATAAAGAAGTAAACCTTAAGTAGTTTTCTTTACAGTTGTTGCTGAGGTACTATCACTCTTAGAGTGGGATAGGGTCATCCGAGTCGGATACTTTTCCCTACAACACTGCATCACAGCCAAAATTCATTTTGTCATACCATGCAAACACATGCAAAGTGCCTTGAAGCAAAAATCCATAGAGCAAAATTTTTTTTTGCCATAACTTGAAAACCATGCATCCATTTGACAAACCGTTTTGTGGGGAATTGTACAAGGTTGATGAAAACATGCCTGAGCAGTTTCATGCAATTCCGGTGCACGGTTTCCAAGAAATCAGCCTCCATCTCCATCAGCCATTTTTGCATTTTCTCCATAACCGTGCGTCCGTTTCAAAACCTGTTTCATGGGGATATGCATGTGAGTGATGGTAACCTACCCAAGCAGTTTCAGCCGATTCCGATGCACGGTTTCCGAGAAATTGAGCTCTGAAATCTTCAGCCATTTTCCATTTTTCTCGAAATCCGTGCATCCATTGATCACGAATTTGCTATGGGAGATGCATAATGATGGTAGGAACATGCTCACCGAGTTTCAGATTAAACCGATCTACCTTTTGGGAGAAATGGCAAAAAGAAGTTCTGGTTTTATGACCATGCAGCAGCAGCAGCTTGAACGGGCAGAGTTGAACGTGGAAACGATTGCATGCAGCTCAGATCCGGCCAGAGGACACCTGCACAAGGAAAAGCAATCAAAAATCATTATCCAAGCCTCATGCAATCAAAGGATCCAAGCATGCAGCAGCAGAATCAGAGCATGCAGCAGCAAGGAGCTTCACAAGCAGCCGTTTGGCTTTAGGTACGTGACAAAACCTATTCCTCTATTGCATGAATCTAATTCAAGAACTGCATGAACGAATGGAGTGATGGAATTAAGCCACGAATTTAGGAAGGTTCACTTTATGACCAGTTCTCTAGCAAGTCACGCAGCATGCATGGGTCAGCCATGCACGTGAAAGTAAAAAAAAATGGACAGTATGGGCAGTCTAACTCCAGTGCAACTGAATCGATGAGATTTCAAGCAGAGAACAAATAGTGACCACTGCAGTTCATGATTGCAAAACAGTCGCATAAGCCAGCACACGTATGTGCCACCTCACTCCAAAAATCACGCAGACATCACTGAGCGCTCGGCTTAAATTCAAAGACCGTTAGTCAACTTGCACTTGCATCATGTTCACTCAAAGAATACATCCTCTGCTTCCACAATCGGCTTAATCTATCGTCCTCCGCTGAGTTTCCTACTTATTTTCGAATTTCTCTAGTGCATCGGGCTCACCCAAAGGCAGAATCACGTTCTACAGGAAACGGGTGAAGTCTTCTACAGGAAATACAGCATAGCCTTCCGGAGCAGTCTGACAGAGATGGAGGGTACACGACAAGGTGGGATGAATGAAAATCCAAGAGACAATGATGCTGGACACAACACAACTGTTATTGCATCTTTTCAAGAAAAACATGTTGATTCTGGACAGTCAAAACAGCCTATTTCAATTCCAATATTGGGAGAAATAAATGAAGATCATGCAGGGAGATGTGTAACAGAGGCTACTCAGCAGGATGTTTTGCAAGGACCATCAACATCCTCATTGGATGAGAATGGCAATGAAGACACAGGAAAATATGTTGTTGGGAAGGATGTCGTGATAGCTAACTTGCAAGGGTGTCCAGGACCATTGGTGGATGAATGTATTGAGATTATGTCATGTGGTGAACTGAACTGTTGGACAAAAATGAAGAGTTTTGGCCAAAGATATCAGTCCTTCTAACAGTGAGGAAGAAGAGCAGAAAGGGGGAGAAGATGAAGGCTGACATAGCCCAGCTGAAAAGAAAATCACCCACAGCCAAGCAGGACACAGTGAAGCTTGAAGAAAGGTAGGCTCAAAAATACCATTTCCATGCATGAGATTTTAAAGGGTGGTGAACTAGCTTGGTTGAAGTGGGGACAATTAAAACCAGTCTGCCTGTGGATCAAGAATGGTGGTTTGCTTGTGGGATACACGGAATTTCTTTCAAATAGCGCTGCATCACATTCTCTTCCAAGGTTCCTGTTAACAAATGCTCCACATGATAATGATAAACCACTGTAACGCTCACCTGTGCACATATAAACTACTTTTTTTTCTTTTTGTGGCTATTATATGGTTAGTGTGAAAAGTAGCTCTAAATCTATCACTGAAGCAATTACAAGCTCGGCATACCTGAAACGCAGTATCACGGATGGAAAAAGAAGACTGTGTATATAGTGCAGAAATAACAAGGGTTACATCTCGACTCTATATTCAGATATGTCTAGACAGATCAAGATCTCAATGAAGCAGTGATGAATGATGATGAAAAATGTGACACTGTCACACGGGTATTTTCACCATGCCTAGTAGCACAGTTCAAGAAGAAGGCACCCTCAGCCACGCAAACCAAAATAGTTGACACAGGACCTTCTACAGGAAGTCTGGAAACGGAGCAGCAAAGGGAGAAATCACCTAAGATTTTGGCCAGGGAGGCGGTAGCAGTGCTAGATGCCCTAAGCACATCTCCAAGGCAAAAAGGGAAGCAAAAAAGGGAGCCTTCCATGTACTTTAAGGCAAGAAGGAGCATGTGGATAAAAGCTGGCAGACCTTAGCCACAGTCAAAGGAGCCAATTACAATTGAGGACACCACAGCTAAACAAAAGGAAGAGTCTCCTTCAAGGGGTCCATCATCTATGAATGAGGAAGCTAAAAACCTTCACCTAGAGAGAAGCAAATCAAGGTGATGGACTCAAAGGCTGCTTCTATAGGAAGACAGAGAACAGTTAGCTGACTGTTTCTACAGGAAGACAGAGGACTGTTTCTACAGGAAGACCGAGGAATGTTTCTACAGGAAGCCAGCGAACTGTTTCTACAGGAAGTTTGAAAATGGGGAAGCCAAAGGAGGAATCGGCTGAGATGTTAGCCAAAGAAGCCACCAGGGCCATCAAAGACGAGGAGAGAGATTGGTTGCTCAGAGGATGAGCAACACTTTCAGTAGGGGGGTGATGATGAGCCCCAAAAATGTACAATTATTTGGGCCCATTCAACCTCCTAATTTGGCTTAGTCCACCATTCTCATTTGTTTATTGCATGTTTTTGATTATTTTTATGTTAATAGAGTGAATTTGGTTAGTCATTATGCCAACAAGTCTAATGGGTGCTTTGTGTAGCCTTTTTGGTCAACTTGGAGACAAAATTGAAGGTCTTAATAAGCACTTGGCAGCCAAATTCGTGGGAGAACAAGCTAGAGGATTTGTAGGAAGGTGTCCCCCTCATTTATGGGCCCTTACCTCGAATTCTCCACCATCAGCTCGGAGTTCAAGGGCCACCGAATCAATCAGCTCAAGGGCAGCCAAGCAAGTCAAGTTGGACTGCTGTTAACTACAAGTCTTGGGCAGCCAAGTCCCTAAATTTTAGGAGGACTGTTGGGTCCTCAAATTGTATAAATAAGAGGGCTTAAGACCTCATTTCAGTTAGTCATTTTTGGGATTAGCTAGTTAGTCAATTTGGTTAGCCAATTAGTCTTTTTGTAAGCCAGTTTTGGCATGATGTTAGACTCATGATTATTCAATAAAGGCAGGCAGCTTTGGATTCAATTCTGAGTTTTTAAGGGAGCTATAGCTCTCAGGTTAGGGCCCAACCTGAGAGCAATAGACCTCCTCTTCCTTGTATCGTTACTTGTTTCCTTGCAGCACTTTATTTCCTTTGTTTTGACATGCATTTAGAATTTCCATGCTACTGATTTGATTTGTTTTGTGTGATTGAAGTAGGATTAGCTTATGGTTTAAGTGCTTTTAGTTGTTTAGATTAGAGGAGGAGGATTGTAATTCATTAGAGTCAAGAAAAGGTTGATAGTGCACTCGCTGCCATCTCTGTTTAGAGATTGGGGGTGTGGGCTGTACCAACCACCAAAAAACGCAGTCTTATGCTTTCATGCAAGCTGCCACATAGTTATTTTAATTATAGATCCATGCATGCACTCTTTCTCCACTTTAGTTCTCTGTTCCTGAGCCATCACAAGCCTCATTTCCATCCTACCTATTCACCCATACACTTCCTCCACTCCTCCATCACCCAAAACTCCAACCACAGACCTTCCTGTAGAAATCCCGAGACTTCCTGTAGGATCCCCTGCAGACATCCTGTAGAAGCCTGCAAACTCGGTTGCTGAGCATCTGAACGTGTGGAACTTCTGTGGGATGATGTTAGAGATCCCCTGGAACCTCTCCTAGCCCCCCTGACCTTTCCCAAGCTTTCTCTCCCTTCGCACCACCTCTGCACAGCCAAACCCTAATAAGAAACAAAATCATAATCACTCCAACCATTTAAGCAAAAATACAAAAACATGTTCTTTTCAATAGAAGTAGTTTAAGTTCATGCATTTCACATCATTAGAAGTAATGGCATCATTTCCAGACACTTGCACTCCCACCATTGCATCATAGAGGTTAAGCTAGTCAGATTAGGGTTTACTAGGGTTTCCATGTTTTGGTTGGCTTTCAGTTCATTTTTGCAAAGGAGATTAATTTCCCTTGAGATAGCCTTCGTCCATCATTTAGCAAGCTTCTTCTGAGAGAATATAGAAGTTGGCTTGAGCCCTAGCGGACTTGTGCCAGCTGACCAAGTGACAGCTGCGACAAGAGCTAGTACTTGTGCATACAGCACCGTCGCTTCCAAGTTTGTACGAACTACCGGGTTGATAAAATTAGAGATAGGAAGCCCCAGGAGTTATAGCATTATTGCTACAATACTGGAGCTCACCAGTATGTACTTAGCATTGGACTTATCCAAGATGTCATGCACCTGTTGGTGGATGTATTGGATGATTTCAATAAATCAGGTTGCTTTATCAGCCTCAGACTATACATGTGTGGATTATTTATGTGTAGTTTCATGAGGCATGGAAACATCAATCAGACACAATGGTTGACAACCCAGACCCACTTGAAAAGGACTACAACTAGTCAAGCTATGGAGAGTTATGTTATAACTCTGTTGCATATAAGGAAGGATCTCATCCCAAGTTCATGGATGCTTAGAGTTTTACATGCGTAGTATGTACACTATCATCCTATTAACAACCTTTGTCTAGCCATTAGTCTGGGGATGAAATGCAGTCGACTTGGTGATCTTAGTATCCAATAAGGTCCATAGGCACGACCAAAATGTGATCAGGAACCTACTATCCCAATCTGATATAATGGTATGCAATCTTTCAAAATGTACCACACTCATTCAAAGAAGAGTTTGGTAGTGTCCTCTGTTTTGATACTCTTCTTGCAAGTTGCCAATATAGCCATCTTAGAAAATATGTCCTCAACCACATATACATAGTCATTACCGTGCTTGGTAGAAGGGAGGCCTGATAGATAGTCCATGTGTAACGCCCTCCTCCCACATTTACCCAAGTAACCAGACAACCGGGGCAAATATGTGACGATAATTTACCATGATATGATTCAACATCCTAGGTGACCTTAAGGAAGTGGAATAAATGTGAACACACCATACCAGACCTTTTGCACCTGCTACAAAACTCCTAGAGTGCATCCCAGTCATTCCCCTAACCAGCCCCTAGGTCCCACTAAAAATTTAGACCACTAAACCCCTATATTCTCCCTTGATATGGACAAGGGTGCGTATAAAACCTTTGGACACATGCATAACATGGGTATGCTAGTGTCCAGGTACCTTCCTGCTCATACTTGTGCCTACGACTCCGGGATTTGTGCCACTTTTCAAGCCCAGAATCCAGGTCACTGCCAAGAAACCCCTGTAGCTTTCAGAATCCATAAATTACATTATGACAAGACTTTCGAATCAAAAACTGACTCCAGGATTAGGCCTGACCATCCCCAACCGGGATTGACATTTTGTCAAACCTTGGCATCAATGCAATCTACAGGGAATGAATACAAGATAAAGCATAAATCATTGATAACTCATATGTAACTTGACAAGAAGGATCATCAACATCTTCCCTTAACTTTTTTGATATCAATTAAGTCTTGCGTCCATTATCCTTTCAGTTACAAGTAAATAAATGAAATAGCCATGACAATAACCAGTCACATAACCATGCTTATAACCAACATTAAACCATGAAAATAACAATGAGATAGCCACTAAAGCCACGTAATAACAAGTAAAAAAGTACCCTTGATGGGGGTGCACATGCATTGGTACAAATGGCATGTGATTGGCCATATGGGCCTGCCTTCCCTCCACATGCATATTAACGCCACAACAATGACAAGACCCGATACTTACTCCTCTAGCATGACACTCCTCCTCAAGCGCTCTGAGGATAAATGTGAACCTTTGTACATGATTTGGCTCAATTCGACAGTTTGGGAAATGAGTTTGGTGGTAAGGAGTTTGATAGCGATCAAGTTTGTGTCTATGGTGCCTCACTAGGGCTCTAGCCTTGGGTGAGGAAGGCAGACAACACTTGCAGTAACTTGAAGTGGATTGAAACCAATCTCCTCGTCTACCCTTATGACCCTGGTACACAGAAATTCGTGGTTAGGTTCTTCTCCCTCGCTTATGGTGGAAACAAGCCCTTTTTATCACTATGCCAGCTCCTGGCTCCTCTCCCGCTCGAGCAAACCACCACAGGTCTTTACAGGTGTGTGGGTTTTTATTTGGCATTTGGTAATTTATGCTTTGAGGTCGGGTCTCGCCTTTGGCCCGAAGGAATTTACAGTCTCTCGGCCAGCATTTGGGGGTGGGGGTTTTGTTCATGTGCAGCCTTGGGGTGGTGTCTCAGAAGTATTTCACTCTAGCACCTGGGCTGGGTAAACTGGAGCCCCTCTCGCCTTCCTGGTAGTACTATAAGGATAGTGGCTCATTCTTGATTGAGTCTTTGGGTTTGTGAGTCTGGAGCAATTGCTTCCTTTGCAGGTATTCAACAACTTTCTTTGTGGGCTCCCCCTATTGTGAGTTTCCATCATCCATGCACAGCATAATGCCATGCCAATGAGGCCACCCTAATCGCGAGCGAGGGAAATAGGCCCAGGCAAGGCATCCTGTACCAGGCTATCATTTGTCTTCCGTGAACTCTTCCAGTCAGGAAATAGAGGATGTTGAGGCTCTTTCCCCAATTAATTCGCTAGGCCGCCTAGTAGCTCTTGCCTCTATGGAATCGATCACTGAGCAGCTGTGGCACATACAAATTGACATTGACATTCTCCGGGACCACAGGTACAAAGACTGCAATGAAATTTTTTCCTATCTCACTGACATTCAATACAGCCAGAATACCATTCTAGAGCAGTTGGACAACCTCTAGCGCAGCCAACGTCGCACAAACGACCATCTCTACAACTTAGAGGCACGGGTGGAACATATTGACTTCCACATTCATGACCATGTTGGCTACTTTGCATCTCCCCCTATAATGCCCTCCCCATCCCCTTCTTTGATACGTTGCCATTAGATATGGTATCTTTTTGTGCCTCTCACAATATGCTAAGGTCTTAGAGCCATCCGAAAATAATGTATGTAAATTGTCTATTTTGATATTCTCCAACCCCCAATCTCAAAAAGTCTGGTCAGAATGAGGGAGTGGGGGTTGTTGAGAGAATTTTTGTATGTTATGCTATTTTGAACATCTAATGAAATCCTTTTTGAACGACAAAGAAAAAACAAGTACAAAAGTAAGAGAACTTAGCTTTTATTAAACATAGGAAAAGCCAACCAGGTTCGGGACTTCCACGTACCACTCGACCGTAGACATGGTTGAACCAAATCTCTCATGGATAAAACAATCCAAACACAACCAAGGTAATCCAGAGGTTAAACCACCTCCACCCTCACCAAACCGTGATCTCACAAAAACGAACTTAGCTTAGAATGCCTCAAGAATCCATCATTATCCTTGAGGAATTTTATGTCTCCTTATCTCTGAGGCTTTACCGAAATCCACATCGCATCACTAGGTCCTAAATTGAGACACCAGTCTCTCAGGGTTTACCGCAATCAACACCAGATCACTAAGCCCTAAACCGAGACTCTACCCTCAGGCTTTACCGTGTATCCCACCAAATCCGGTCAAGGGATTCCTAGGCCTTTGGGAATTTTACTGAGACCACCTCCCCCATAATTCCAAAACCATCCGGCAATTCCAAAGCTCAAAACCGAGAAAGCAAACCCATCACACCATGGCTATCTAGAAATAGGAAAGGCAAGGTTGAAAACCATTGTCATAACCCGACAAAACCATTCCACCGACAGCAAGAGAACCATATACCAACATGCAAATCCATGCATGTCAAAACCAACTATTAAATCACACATGAAATTGCAAGTATTCTTGTTGAAGCTACCTGATCCTGCTCTTCCTTGCTTGATCCTTACTTTCCTTCCTTTCCTTTCCTTGTTTTTTCCTTCCTTGCTCCAAATCTAGAGTGCTCCAAGAACACTCTAAGTGTCCAAGAGTGAGAGAGAGAGAATAATGAGATAGCTCAAAAATTGAACTAACAAAATGCCATTAACTGATCCTAAGAAGCCTTTTTATCAATGATGCCTCTATTTTCTTCATTTTCCATTATTTTCCTTCAATTTCCTCCTCACATGCAACCTGCGACCTTTCACCTCTCTTTTCTCCTATTTTCCTTTATTTTCGTAAATAAATGTGCCAAAAATGCCTTTCTTCCTTTTTAATGCCTTTTCCAATTTCCCTTAGCCATAAACACATCCAGTGATGCCCACTAGGATATCTTTTCCCAACATTCATCTTGGAATAAGTGTCCCGTAATTGTGGTATTATTTTGCCTTTATTAACTTTTATTACATGAAATTTTTACCAGGGGTTGTTACACCTTGGAGATGGATTTCCAGGGTTGGCTAGAAGCAGGCAGAGGAGTGTATAGGCCTTGCATCTTGATGGTTGGCTTGGTGATGGCACAAGCTGTGTAGGATTTGATATATTTTCCAACATCCTGTCAAATTTTTGACCAATAAAATTACTTATGTAGTACCACCACAGTTTTCTCCACACCAAAGTGTCCCTTGTGACCTGACTATAGTGTGCCTCCCAAATCAGTTTGACACGCTCGCTTGAAGGAACACAAAGGTGGCCCATGTAGCATAATAATGCATCCTGAAGGTGGAAATCTGGAACGTGTTTTCCATCCAATAGCATTTGTTATGTGGTGGGGAACCTTGGATCATTTTTGTACAATTGTGGCAATTTGGAGGTCCCATGGCCACAAGAGTTGAGAACGGTAGTCAGTGCTACAATTGGGGGATGACTGAGGCAATCTGCAACATGATTGGGGTTGCCCTTCTTGTATTTAATGTTCAAGTGGAATTGTTGTAGATATGTAGACCACTTTTGATGTCGATCATTCTACAACTTCCCTTGTGTCTAGATAAACTGAAGAGGTCGGTGATCTGTGTGGATGGTCGTCTCCTTCCCCATAATGTAATGTTTCCATTGTCGGCACACCTGCATGATGGAATAAATCTCTTTATCATAGGTGGGGTATTTTTTAATTATATAAAAAAGTATCTCACTGTGATAGGCCGTTAGATGCCCTTGTTGGGTGAGAACTACACCAATAACATAGTGAGAGGCATTTGTCTCAATTTCAAATGGTTGTTTCAGGTCTAGAAATGTGAGTACAGGTGTAGAGGAAAGACGGTGCTTCAACTCAACAAACACCTTCTGTTGGGACTCAAACCAGAAAAAATTTCTTTCGCTCTGCCCTTGATCTGAGGTCCCGAATCCTTTTGATTTCGACTTCTTTTCTTTAATCTTCTCCAATCAACTAGGTGTGTATTTAGGGATTAAACCCTACATTCTATGCAAATGTCCCGATGAATCAACCATAGTAATTTTTTATTAAATTGTATTCCAATTTAATTTAATCAAATAAATAAATAAAATAAAATAGGGTTAACCAGATATCAAGGATTACTAAGTCATTGTAAACTGTAATATACCGCCTTGGAAAACCAAGGGCTTACATATGGGTAGGAAATCTCCCCGAATGTTGTGTTTGGTGTATCACAGATGACAAAGTGGTCGACTCAGTTACTTATGGATGGTATGCAACCTAGAAGGGGGCCTCCAAAATATACTCAAGGTACGTGGAGGTGCACTACATGTTAGCGTTATCTAATGCGAGCATGTATGATAGGAAGCATCCCCGTATAATTTTCATAAGTGGAATGTTATTTGATATACCTGATGGCACGTGGAAAACGTTCCCATATACTTACGTACGTGGAATACCAACTCCCTGTAGAATGTGTCGCACACAAATAATGACAGTTGTTATGTTTATAGACGTCGGAACACGCCTTCTAACTTAGAACCACTATCTTTGGTTAATTAAAAATTTGATTAATTTTACAATTCCTTTTTTATTAAGTCGATTTAGAGATGTGGTGTAAATGAAATCAGTTTTACTTTCAACCTTAATGTAGCAAATATGTGAAAAATGAGCATTTCATTTCAATGAATTTCTAACTATGGTAAAGGGAGTCTTTTCAATTTTTCAAAGAAAATGAAAAAACTCCTAAATGCACCATATCCCTTTTCACGAATGCAAATTTTCAGTTTCAAATGACCCAAATGCATAAATTAACCTTTAATATTTCAATTCGCCCAATAACTCAAAAACCATGAAACTTTCCTTTAACATACAATCACTCAAATTTTTGAAAATGCATAAGGAAACCAATAAAATCCTTAAAATGAATTCTTCAAATGAATGCTATGAATTTAATGTTGTCTAAAGGACAATTTTGAAAAACTTCAGCACTGAAAGAAGAATAAATTTTTGTTTCAAGTTTGGTAAAAGAAGCACTTTCATAAAAAATACTTATTCTCAAAAAACACTACATTTCATTAACGAAATTATCTTTCACAAACATGTAAAATAAACACTAAATCTGATCTTTTGAGATAAGAAAGATAGGAAGACAAAAAATCAATAACAACCAATCCTTATTTTGATACATCTACAAAACATCAAACGAAGCCTTTACCCCAATTCATGAAAACAATATTTTTTCAAGAAGACTCTTTCACAACACTCAATTGAATTCACTCAGACTTTCTGAAGATGAAAAAAAGTGCAATCAAGAATAAAAAAACAAAAGTTCATGGACTTAGTGAAAGGAAAACTCAAATTTTCAAAAATTTCAGGTGTGTGCACAGGAAAATAATGTGATCCAGTGCACATACACACTATTGCTAAGGGCTAAGTGCACATATATGCACTTTGTTGCTAAAGATAAAATGCACGAGCCAAGAAAATTTTAGAAAAAATAAAAATAAAACCAAAAAATTCACAAAATCCAAAATTTTAATATCTTGTAGATACTCAGATAAGGCTATGAGAAAAGGTTCAAAATTCAAAACAAGGAGATGATGAAGAACGAGACGTTTCCCAGTATGGTCGCCAATTTATTATGGTGGACAAATTGCTTATGCGGACAAAAGCAATCTCCCTAGATTCAATGACTGACTCTAGTAACAAACAGACAAACTAGTAAATATTTCCCTAAGTTCATTCCTATTGAATCATAAACAAGAATGGTGGAAGATGAAATCCATACCTTTCAAACGAAATGCCTGATGAAGATCCTCGACTATGGTTTGATGCAACTCCTCAATGCTTAGAATCCAGACCTGCAAACATAGTAACAACAAAAGATCAAAGGCATATGATAGATAAATGACTCAATACAACTCATACTAGTGATCAAGGAAACTAGTACCTAATATCATTATCAATGGAAAAATGGAAGCAAATACACAATATATCAACTCCATTGAACAATACAGTGGGAAAGAAACACTCTTTTGTATTAATATCAAGAATGAAGGAGTAACACAACCTTAGCCTTGATGAAGTATGGCTCCTTCCAATGGTCTCCAATCTTCTCCTTAGATGACAAGCCTTATAGCCCTATTTCAACAGCATAAGTTTACCTTCAGTAGTCCTCCCTAACCCTCTGGTCTGTGTTTGATTTATAGGCCAAGAGGAGGAGGTTTGAGATCCTCTTCTCAAGGGATGAGATCCTCAAAAGGAGGGATTAGGGTTCCACAAAGAGAGGGAATTAGCTCCATGAACAAAGGGATTAGGCTTGAGTAAGCATAAGCTCGAAGCTTTCAGTTGGGAAATATTCGCCCAACAAAGCTTCTAGAATTCACTTTTTTATTTTTACTTTTATTGAGTCATGTGCATAGTTCATAGTGGAAGACAAAGTGCAAATTTGTGTTGGCTTTAATGGTCAAATATGTGTATGCGTAGAATCTAGCTAGGGAACCATGCAGGTACTCAAAAATAGGTTTTTGGACCATGTAATCCAGAATTCTCATTCTCTTTGGGATTGTTTAGCTTCTAGCCTTGCAGGGGAATGCTTTGGAACACTTTGATGGATAGCAAAAGATCCAGATTGATGGTCATTTTCCTAATGGTGACAAAATGATGTGTAACACCCCCTCCTTTGGATCTCCAGACTCAATCTTTTGGACATTGGTGGTGGAAATGGTGGCACTGGGTTCTACGTCAATAATATGCTTACCCTTATCATTCCCCTTGTTGGGTTTTGTCTCAAAATCAAAACATGCATTGAAATTTGAAGCTTTCATCTCGGCCACCAATGATTGCTTGACACGACACTCATTTTTTTTGTGAGTGGGGCTCTTGTGGAACTCGCACCACTTTCTCGTGTCCTTCTTCATCTTCGTGGTGTCATTCTTTTCTTGTCTCTTTGATGGGTTGTCTTGGGTCGCTCCACCTTGGATCTATCCTTTTTTCTGTGGTTTGGGGGCACTCTTGCCCTGCTTCTGATTTTCAGATCCAAAGTTGTGCTTCTCTTGTTTAAATTTTTGTTCAATCTTGGAATCATATCGGTATGTTGCACCAAGCGAGTAGATGTCTAGGAACTCCATTTCTTTCTTAATGTATTTGTGCAAACAGTCGCAATACTTGAGTACCAGATGTCGCTCAGAGTCTTTGAAACCCAACTTTGTGCATAGAGTATGAAAAATATTTGTGAACTCATGCACATCTTGGTCCCTTTTTAGTCATAGCATGGTCCACTGTATGTACTTATCCTCATAGCTCCCCATGGGGTAATATTGTTCCTTGACAACATCTCGAAAAAAGTTCCAAGGGGGAGCAACTATAAACAGAGAGAGTTCCTCAGCCCTTTTCTCACAGTTTGTTTACCGCTAATCCTTGACATGGGCAGTAGCCTTAAGCAGTGCAAAAGTAATCTTCTCCCTATTGGAGAAACTATGAACCAAAAAATAATCTTCCAATACATTAAACTATTTATCTACAACATTTGCATCTATTTGACATTCGAATATATGAATATTTAAGTTCACTTGTAACTTGAAGGGGGCAACGCCTCTGAAGTGACTATTGGATGAAGATGCATCGTAAGTGGGCATCCATTGAAGGATTTGGGCAAATTTTCCCATCATCTTGTTTCTTTTCTGCTCGATAGCTTCTTCAAGGAACAATTTGACAGGATCTCCTACTCCCTTGTCTTTCTTTTCTTCTGCCATGGGAGGTCGTCGGTGTCGGTGGGGACGCTCTTGCAAAGGCTCAACCAGTTTAAGTCCCAAATCCTTATACCTCAAACTCAATGGGGACATACACAAAAATACAGAGAAAGAGCTGAACACTCTGATACCATTAATCCAAATTTTATGAAGGAACGAAATGAAATACAAATATGAACAGGCACAAAAATATATAGTGAAAACAGAACTTTAATTCATTAATAACAAAGTACTAAAAATTGTTTACATGCAAAATGGAAATAAACTAGCTCAGACGATGGTATTTTATCTCTTAGAAGAGATGTGGTGGCTAGATGCCTTATGAACTATGTTACAATGAGGCCTGAATGCCTATTTATTATTGAAAAACAATGGAAACCCCTAAACATCCAAAACCTAATCCTAGGAGATGAAGCGCCAAAATTCGGTGGGCTATGTTGGGGCAAACTAGTACGTCAACTTCCCGGGGTCATAATTTTGGCATACGATCTCTATTTGACTTGTACAATACCTTGTTAGAAATATCTATCTGAGGAATGCAACTTTTGACTACAAACCCCAATTGTAACCTTAATGTTTGCACGTTTTCCAAAAAAATGTCGTTTAGGACCTCAAATGGCTCCTGAAGTTCAAGACCCGAAAAACTGCCAAAAATAGTAAATTGTGTTACAATTAAGGAAACTAAAAGAAACAGTAGCGGGGTCCAAGTGGAATAGGCGGGTGGCCACCAATATCCACTTGGATCATTGACAACACCATAGTTCCTAACTGTGTGGCACTATGAATAGTAGAAATTCAAAATATGGCAAAGAATTTGGCTAGTGAAGAGGCAACAATATTTGAAGAACAATTACTAATTGTGCGTAATGCCCATTATAATAAGTTCAAAAATTATTAATTGAAAATTTTTATGTTAAAATAAAAAAAGTTTCAGAGGTCTAAAGGAGATGTTTAAGGAGTAAGACCTTTTGGAATTTGAAAGTTTCACATGACTACATAGGATGATCTGTCCATTCTATCATAGAGTAGGAGATTGAAAATATACAATTAAAGAGGAAAACCAGTGAGCTTGGGGAAGCCCTAAGCCTTAAACCTATATTCACATCCCCATTGTTTATTATAGCTCCAAATAAGGCACCACCTACTACACCTAGCACACTCAATAGGATAAAGAAGGCAACAACGATACTTAGTGGAATCAACACTAATGTCGAGGAAAACATTAATAAGCAAGTGTAATTTCTAAAGTGTGGGTTATTTACTTGTGTTTAAGAATTCTCTCTCAAAACAATTATTTTTTTTATTGATTATTTGTAGAAGGACCTTGAGTATGACTGACATTTCTCCAAAATAATTTATATACAAGTATTATGAAAAATTATATTACAAGTGATTCTCATAAGACTCAGCAAAGACTTCCATTAGGGAAGAAAATAAAGCATTTAGAAGCAAGATGTGTGGAAGAATTCAAATGCTAAAGGATGGCATAGTTGATTGTGCAATGATTAATGATTGTAGAAGTAATGCTTCCTTCAAACCAATCAAGGTCGTTCAAGACCTTGAAGGGCGACAATTAATTTGAGGTTTTATTTTGATTCTGAAGGACCAGATGGAGGAAGAGATAAGCATCATCAAAAAGTCTTGGGCCAATGTCTTCAATAGTCTTATTGATTTCTCAGAAGAGGAAATCAATAAATGATTTGTTAATGATAATGATGACCACATAACAATCATTGAACAATTACACTCAAATTTAAAAGAAAACAAAGAATAAATATTTCAAACATGGTAAAGTAGGACATAATGTTCCCCCCTTGGAACAATACATTGTTGTTTGGCTTAAAATATTGTTAACTCAAATTGTTATTCCCAAATAACTTCCCAGAGTAGTTACATTAACGAACAAGCAAAGCCAAGATATACTCTGACATCTGGATGTTGCAAAGGGAGAGGATTCATTATGTCAATTACTCTCTACAATTTTGTGTGTCCTGTAATTTATTTGAAGCAATTTCCCCTTTCATTTTCATCATAGACTCAAATAATCCAACTTTATGAATTATATTTTTCAATTGTAAAGTCGATCTGTTGACACCTAATGTTTGGGATTAGGTAAACTGATGTGAATATTGTAAATAGTAAAAATAAAAAGGAAGTTGAAAGACGAAGAGATATTGGGAGATGAAACCCAATAACCTCCCTCTCCTTGTATATATTCATATTCTCCTTTAATGCCAATTAATTCAAATTCGTGGAGTTATTCCTATCCTGACATGGTATCGTATCAGAGCCCGCCCCATTTTTAACATTTTTTGCCCAGTGTGTTTGGTGCGTTGAAGACTCTGATGCGTTGATGCATTGAATAGTGTTGTGTGTGTGTTTTAATGTGGAAGTTATGGGCTGCATTTGGAGGAGCGAGTTTGTGCATGTTTTGAGAAAATGTAGAACTTTGATGAACAATTTAATTTTGCAGTGCATTGTATACCAAAACATCGTGCTATGAAAGACATCGCTGAGTTTTAGAGCAATTTTATTTTATTTTTATTTTTTTTGTTTGTTTGTTTGTTTGTTTGTTTGTTTGTGTTGTGTTGTGTTGAAGCATTGGCTTAGAGGGTGAAATATATGTGTTGATTAAATACTGTGAGTGCATCTTTGTGCATTGAGCCTGTGCCACTCTGAATGAGCACGACTCTGAAGTCGAAGCCAAGGCTGAATCTGAAGTTATATGGATTCTGAAACGACCGAGTTTTGTGATCTTTTAAAGTCCATAGTGGAATCTTTTGATATGGTATGCAGTATGATTATATCTCCCGGTGTGTGGCATCGACAACAGGGTAGTTTTGGTCGGATGTGAGCCCAATTCTGGTGCCTCCATTCTGCGTTAAATGGTATGCTTGCATTCAATACTTATGTGCGTTGAAAGGCATCTTATTTGGCACATTGAACATTTTATGGCATATGAAAGTATATAAAATGCATTGATTTATTTATAAGGGTCTATAACCTTGGAAATGAGAACAAATGGTATATGAGTATTGTTTCGTTTTAAAATCATGATGGGTATGGCATATGGTTTATGATGGCATAAAAGTGCATTGAATTTATTTTAAAAGGTCATGTTATAATATATAATGGGATATATTTCGTGTGAGGAAATTACATATATTTTCACATCTGTTATATGTGTAGAGACTGGTGTATATATGTTCCATTGAGTTTTTAAAATGGCGCATATATAATCATATAATCATTGAGTTTTTAAAATGGGGCATATATAATCATATAATCATTGACTTTTTTTAAAAGGTTCCATATATATAATCCATATATTTCATTAATTCATATGAATTAT
Organism: Pinus tabuliformis; assembly: GCA_031772625.1. Classification (NCBI taxonomy): domain Eukaryota; kingdom Viridiplantae; phylum Streptophyta; class Pinopsida; order Pinales; family Pinaceae; genus Pinus; species Pinus tabuliformis. The sequence continues at coordinate 1,062,026,368 of CM062813.1, read as the reverse complement.
GTGAGAGGATTTAAATGCCATAGTATCTAAATGTATATTATAATGTGAGTGGTATTAAAGATATAATATAGTGAAGAGTAAAGTGTATGTTTGGAGGTATATTGATGATCTTTTAAAGACATATTTTGGTTTCAATTTAGATTTTATGATGCATTCACTAATCTCCATTGTGGGGTAGTTTTCTCTCGCAAAGAGAACTATCATGAGTAGTCTTAGAAGATAAAACACAACTTGATTTTTAATGAGTTGTGGAAAGGAATTTGTGAAGGAGAAGGAAACACTGCACATGAAAAGCCCACTTCAAATAAGGAGCTTGCCATTTGGGAAAAAAAGAACAGCAAGGCCTAATCCTTGATTGCAGCGTCAATAAATGAAAAGGTGATTCGACATATTTCACCATTTTCAAATGCCTTTAAAGCCTTAAAGAAGTTGAAGGAATTATATGACTCACACTCTAAACTTGAAGTTGTTCAATTGATGATTAAGTTGTTCAATCTTGAATTGAAAAATGATGACCGTCTTGCCTTCACATCAGAAGTAAGATCCATTATGCATGAAATAAAATCCATTGGTGTTGAAATAGATATTCCTCACACAGCTTATGTCAAGGCACTATATCCCACCTATTCACATTATCTTGAGTCATTGCAAGCAAGTGGCAACCTTAAGGAGATTACCTTTGACTCCCTTGAGAAGAAGTTTTCTAAAAGAGAGAAGGATTTTGGGAAGAAGATAACTCCTCAACCCACTGAAGAAGTTGTGTGCCTTGCACAAAAATAAAAGAATCACGCACAAGATTCTTCTAGAGGAAGAGGTGGTCAAAGAAGAAGAGGAAGGAAGAATTTTAGAGGAAGGGGGGAAGACATTTCCAAGGAGAAAGGTATGATCTTCATTACATATGATGCAATAGAGATGGGCATGATGCATCCACATGTAAGTTTCCTTGGGACGGAATTGAGCAAGAAAGAAATGAAGGAAAAGATAAAACAACTGACAAAGGGAAAGGAAAAGCACCTGATTCCACTCATTATGTTGTGGCACATTGTAACATTGGAGTAAATGAAGACTTTTTCATGCTTCACTTGCTTCATGGAAAAATTCTTGGTTGCTTGATTTAGGAGCAACTTGCCACATGAATTTCAGAAGATATTTCTTTGAAGAATTCATTAATAATGTTGATGGAGTTGTATGCTTTGTAGACAATTCAAAACTCAAGCCATTAGGGCTTGGCAACATCGGGCTCAAAATTCCTGATATTCTGAACTTTCTTCTACATGATGCTCTATACCTCTCGGAAAATTGTTGTCTTTAGTTGAAATCCACTCTCCTTGTATATATTCATATTCTCCCTTAGTGGAAATCAATTCAAATTCGTGGAGTTACACTTGGCCTGACACGATCCATGACTATAATCCTTTTCTTTCTTCCAGGTTATTATACCATCTATTTGGTACTTAGGAGCCCCATACTAGTCCCTTAGGGACAAATACATTTAAATTCTATTTGAGTTTCAGAAATTTTGTGGAGTGCTTTAGGCATACACTCTATTTGAACTTAAATTCCAAATTGTAATATTTTTTACTCTCACATAAAGTTATTTCAAAGGTGCATGACATTTGTAATTTCACAAACTTTTATAAAGCATGAGATCTTGTGAATGTTCTCCTATGAGTTTTATGATCTTGAATGAACGAAATCATTAAAAACTATATGAAATACCTAATCCAACAATTTTATTTTTTGTCTATGCATATTGCTTTAAATGTGACTTCCTCATTATGTGGAAATGGATGAATATAATGGAATGAATCATTCATGAGATTATTTAATTATATTTCGTCTTTCTTATCCTTTACCACTCATAAGTGTGAGTGCTTAATTTATCATTATTTGAGTTAATATAAAAATTTGAATATAAATGAGGAGTACCACCTCTAATGTAAATGAAACTTTGAAAATTCCCTAAAATTGACTTTGGTCCTTAACAAAAAAATCAACAATTACTAACACTAACATTATCAATTTCCTTTTTACCAAATATTGAGATAATTAATTGAAGAACATACAAATCTACTATTATTTCTTTTCCCTAATTTGTGATGAGTCTATCTATTAAACAATAATTAAAATATAAATAAATAAAGTGATACTGAAATTTAAAAAACAAAAAAACCAACTAACTTAAATTTAAAATATAACTTTAATACCAATTTTATATGACTCTTCACATAACTAACAACCTTATTATGTCGAAGGCATTCCTTAAGGGAGAGGTCTTTGAGTAGTTTTCTTCATCTGTCTGCATCAAATGAATAACTGACGCATAGTGAATGGACATGAGGTAAAACTGCTTCCTAATTAATTTGCTAAGCATTTTCGTTGTTACACACATATACAAACTCTCCCTCCCCCTCAAGAATAGAAGAATAATATAATAGTTAGATAAGATATAGAGCTCTCCATTAAATTTCAATTTCAAAACAACTAGTTGCTTTCTGCACATTTTGTGAAATGCGTGGACCAAAGGTAGTTTTGAGTATATTTCTTGGCCTTTCCAAAGCAAGAATTGTTCAATTATTTTCTAAGTCGGTGAGTGGGTGATGTCATGGTTACATGACCATATTTGAGTCCTGACTCCCAAACTTGAAATTAACTTTGTGGCACGCTAAATTTTTTCTAAAGTGGTGGTAGTAACTTTGTCAAATTACATGTTGTTTTGAGTTAGCAACTTCGCAAGGTGATATTTAATGTCTTTATGCTTTGTCATTTGTGTAATGTTCTATGCTCAGACTCCTAGATGCATTAATCCTCAAGGTACTAATTCATTTTCTAAATAATTGATCTTTAAATATGTTGTATTAACCCATGGAGAAATTTGTTATAAGATTCAGGTTGTAATGATCTCATGGTTATTTCTCTTATCAACTCAAATTAATAAAAATCTCGTACACATGCACGTATTTTTAATTTCATTTTATGGCTATATATCAAATCTATTGCAACACATTTTGTTAATAGTAATGTCAACCTTAACTTTATTCATAGGGTTGTATGTTAGTAAAAGTTTGCATAGTTTATTTGCACAACTTGTAACCATAAATAAAATTGAAACTTGATTAGTCTCCTTTCATGATCCAAATTATCAAACTTGTTCCTTGCCTAAAATAGAGTTTAAGCGTCTAAAGTTGGAGATTGTCTCAAAACATTGGCTTCACGTTGTGTGCAAAACTTCTTATTTTGGAATCCATTACTTTTTTTTGTTTCTTACTTATGCATAATATTCCATAATGGTTTTCAAATTTCTCCTTTTAATGATTTCTGCTCTCAATACATATATGTCTCAGATCATATTCTTAACAACATGTTAAAAAAGGCTTGGTTGGGAGCCTAGGATTGAAACTATTGTTTCCATTGATACACTAAGAATGTGTATCATAGGAGAAACAATGGAGAGATGTCAATAATCCCTTACTTCTTTCTTGTTTCTTACTTATGCATAATATTTCATATTGGTTTTCAAATTTATCTTTTTAATGATTTCTGCTTTCAATACATATATGTCTTAGGATCATATTCTTAACAACATGTTAGAAAAAGGGTTGGTTGGGAGCTTAGGATTGAAAATATTATTTCCATTGATGCACTAAGAGTTTGTATCATAGGAGAAACAATGGAAAGATGCCAAAGCTATATTATTTGTTCATTCCCAAAATCAATCCTCCTACACTCATAAATGGAAACATATATCAGTGCATCTCTTAAAAGTTCAAGATGTTAGTTCGCAACTTAAATGTTTTCATAGTTTTGCTTTTATAGTCCATTTCTTAAATGTTTTGGAATATGCAACTTCTCGTTGAAGCTTCAAGAGGTTCTTAGTTTCTTTATAGCCCTCCATATGTTCAGGCCCAATGATTGTTTTAACCTTTATTGGTTTGAACCAAACTAAATAACGAATGTCCTGCAATCTTATCCATTGGACTATTCTCACCAATATCTTGTAATCTCATCTTGTTGATTCCAGATTAGAGGGGCAGTACCCACTAGAGGAAGCATTGGGAGTGATCAAAATTGCACTTCTTTGCACTCAAGGATGTTCGAGCCTGTGACCAATAATGTCACAAGGCTTATGGATGATAAGCAATGATTCAGAGATTGGTGTTCAACCTACACAACCAGCATCTATATATGCCACATCAGGAAATCGTGCGAACTCTTCGATCACTTCCATAAATTTAGCAATGTCAGGTTCAGTTGCATCACATGAATCTACACTCACTTTGCCTAGTTATTCTACCTAAGCAACTTTAGAAGGTGATACATCTTCACGTTGAGTAGATTACTGGATGCCATGTTTTGGTAAATTATTTAATTGTTGCTTTATTAGGGTGGTAAAGTATATATACAAGCCAAATAAAATGTTTCTTTTTTCTTCTTTGCTTTGTGTTAGGTCTGCATTGTTGAGCCTCTGTTGTCGTTCCGACCCTCTGTGGACCTTTCTCATGGCCCCTCTGAAGTCTGATCTGGGAGGGGTTTTATCCTTAGTTTCACCCTCCTCTGCTGTTCCACCCTCATATGAAGCCTCCTTAGCTTTCGTGAGCCTCATTTCCTCCATTGGCCCTTATCATGAGCAACCTGTTGTTCCTAGAGTTGTCAAAAAGCTTGAAGACATCCCTGAAATAGTTCTACCTACTGCTCTGCCTTGTAGAGTTGATCTTTCTCTCTCTGAAAAGGGCATGGTAGGGTAGTTCACTGGCCTTTGGCCCTCTCCAAAAACAGTGCAAAAATGGGTTGAGAGAAACTGGTCTCACTCAACTCAAGGAAAAATCTCCATTCGTTTATGTGGAAGAGGCTTCTTCACCTTTCACTTTGAATCCAAATATGACAGAGATTGAACTTCAGAAATGGACCTTACTTCATGGACACAAGGGGCTTATATCTAAATTCATGGACTCTTGATTTTGACCCAGAGCTCGACGTACCAAATTTTTTTCATGTTTGGGCTTGTAACACTCACCTTCCTCGTCATTGTTGGGGAGATGAATCCATAAAAGTTACTGGAAATGTTGTAGGGAAATACATAGATCAAAGTGAACCAAAGGGAAATATGCATGCATGTGTAAGGATTTGCGTGGAAGTTGATCTGGGAAAAGGGCTCCCAGAAGCAGTGAAAATCAAGGTAGATAGATGGACACGCATTCAACAACTAGACTATGAGCAGATTCCCTTCAAATGCAAGGTATATCACGAATATGGTCAGTTTGCAAATAGATGTATAAAGAAACAAGAAGCATAACCAAAAAAATCCCAAGAAGCTAAATGGGAACAAGTAAAAAAGAAAAGGGCCGCATCTAAGTCTATTAACTCTACTACCCCTTCCTCCTCTGCACCCTTCCCTGGGGGTGCTCCTCCCCCCTCCTCCTCTCCCATCTTCCCCTCTGACTCCAATCCTTTCGCTTCTCTTGATCCCCCTTCGGATCCATCTATTTATCTTCCTCCTCATCTAGTTGCTCTCTCCTCCTTTCCCTCTCCCTCGCCCCTCCCCTCTTGATCCTTCCCCCCACCCCACCATTCTCCCCCTTCCTGTCTCTCTCAGCCTCCCTTTGAGTCCCCCTCCTCCTTTTGATAGGATTCTCACCTGAAATCAATCCAAAGAATGTTTGACCTCCTCGAACTTTCAGAAAGGGTCAGGAAGGAAGACCAATAAACAAATCAAGGATGAAGAATCTTTAAAGGAAATAAGTAAAAACCTCATCAAGTAATTCAAGGGAAAGGTCCCTAAGTCTCAAATCAAAGTAAGTAATGTATTTGGTCTCCTAAAACTGTAGAGGCCTTGGGCACCCCTCGAAGATTACTGCAACAAAATATCTTCTAAATTCTGAAAGACCATATATCTTCCTAATCCAAGAGACCAAAACCTTAGAGCAAGAAATGAACCAAATAATACAAAAAACAAACAATATGAAGGAACAAAAATAAGAGCTACCGGAGCCTCAAGTGGAATATGCACAATGTGGAAACATACCAGGTGGGAGTTAATGATCCATCTCAAAGAGCTTCACTGGATCAAAACTGAGCTAAGGAAAAAAAATTCGAGGCTTCAAATCTGCCTTTAAAACATCTATGCCCCTACACATTATCGAGATAAGGAGCATTATTGGAATTCCCTAATCAAAAATTTAAATAAGGACGTGAACAAACACCTTATAATCAGAGGGGATCTTAATTTGATTCTAAGTGATGATGAAAAAATGGGAGGATGCTTTCAAGAAGATCCATTTAGAGACATCCTTGAAAACATAATAGAGAACCACAACTTAGTTGATATTCCTCCAAAAAATGAGAAATACACCTGGAGCAACAGGAGGCTCGGTTTGGGAAATATTAAAGAGTGTTTGGATAGAATTATGATCCAAGACAAAGTTATTGCAAAATACATTGAAGTCCTTTCGGAGATTATCCCCTCATCCGCATCAGATCACAAGCTCGTAGTAATCAAGCTTGGTGAGAGCGAAAATCTGGGGCCTATCCCTTTTCGATTTAATCCTCTCTGGATTATCAGGAAGAAGGCAGATTGTTAATCACAAGAGCATGGGAGAAAAAGATAAAGGGATCGCCAAGTTTTATCTGGGGAGAGAAAGCTAAAAAGTGTTACAAAAAATATAAAATTATGGGCCAAAAATCATTACAAAGAACCACAACAAACGAAAGTTGATCTTCAGAAGGAGATTGAGAAAGTGCAAAAGAAATTAGAGGGTGGAGAAGAAACAAAAGAAAACCAACTGAAAGAAAAAGAGTTGCATTGGGAAATCTATAAAAACAACAGACAAGAGGAGGAGACTTGGAGGTTAAAATCCATAAATTTGTGCATTCAAGTTGGGGACCAAAACACTCTCTTCTTTCACAATACCATCAAGATGAGGAAAATAAAAAATTAGATTGACACAATAAAAGGAGAACGGGAAAATGAAATTAAAGGGCATGAGGAGCTAAAAAAAGAAGCCCGCAATCATTTCGTTAATTTTCTAACTGTAGAGCATGCAAATCCAAACCATGAAGGGTTTATAAGGCACATTCCTAAAATGATTTATGATGAGACAAACTCAGAAACTACAAAAGAAGTTGAAGAAGAAGAGCTTCAAGTAGCAATATGGAATCTTCATCCAGACAAAGCTTCGGGTCCTAATGGCTTCTCCATCGCCTTTTATCATTCTTTCTAGATGCTTATTAAAAAATACCTCCTAAAGATGATAATATGAGTTTTCAGGAAAAAGAAAATGGGAGGTTTTACCAACTCCACTTACTTGGCCCTTATCCCAAAGGAGTCGAGGCCTTCCTCTTTTAACCGATTCCAACCAATTTCTTTATGCAACTCCTCTTACAAAATAACTTCAAAGATTTTAGTCAATCGTATCAAGTCTCTTCTTCCCAGTTTAATCTCTGAAAACCAAGGTGGCTTTGTTCCCAATAGGCAGATAATTGATAACATAATGGTAGTTCAAGAAGCAATTCACTCAAGCCTAGCCAAAAAATAACAAGGATTTATCTTAAAACTTGATATGGCCAATGCCTTTTGATAGAGTAAACCTTTCCTTCCTCTCTGCGGTCCTCCTAAATTTTGGTTTCTCTCCCGAATTTGTAGACCTTATAAAAGCTTGTGTTATTGGCCCTTGGATTTGTCCCCTCATAAATGGAAGACCAAGTTGTTTTTTCCAAATCTCTAGTGGTTTAAAGCAGGGTTTCCCGCTCTCTCCTTTTCTTTATATCCTAATGGTGGATTCCCTCGGCAAGAATCTTGAACTCTACATACAAAATGGCACCATTACTGGACTTTCCTTCAACAAAGGTGTCAAGAGCATAAATCATTCTCTATTTGCGGATAACACTTTGTTCTTGTGGGGTGCCTCACACATTGTGGCAAGAAGGTTCAAAAACGTTTTGTATAGTTTCTTGGAGTTCTTGGGATTCCTATTAAACAACTTAAAGAGCATAATTTATGGATGGAACGCTCCCTCAAGAATTCTTCAGCGAATATCTCAAATACTAGATGTCCCTCTCACGAAAATTGGAACAATTTCATTTATTTGGGACTGCCCGTTACGAAAGAAACCACAAAGTCAGAAATATGGATTAATTTCATAGAGAAAATGAAAAAGAAAATTCAAGCATGGGCATCCTTTGGCTCAATCTTGCAGGGAGGTTAACTCTTATCAAATTAGTTTTAGAGACTCTACCTCTCTACTAATTTGCCACTGTGCTTGCCCCAGCGGAAGTGCATATGCAAATATACTTTTTATCAGAAAATTTCTATGGCAAGGAGATAAGACTGAATAAAAAAAATTTAGTCTTGTTAAATGGAATCAAGTAACTACACCATTTGAAAAAGGAGGACTCTCTATTCACCTCCTTGGATTAATGAACATGGTCCTTGGAGTGAAGATCATTTGGCGTTTCATCACAAGAGATTCTTATTGGTGGAAACAAGTTCTAGAGGCCAAATATTTAAAATCCTCTTGTATGAACTTTCTCTTTGGAAATATTCCCATAAGACTTTGCTCCCAAATCTGGAAATTAGTCAAGAAATTTCTCCCTCTTATCAAAGAGAACACTTCAAGAATCCCTAGTGGTGGTAAGGATATAAATTTTTGGGATACTAGTATTATGGGGAAACTGCCTATCTCCAATCAAAATGGAACGCAGAGTCTAAAAACATGGATGTTTAGATAGTGAATTTTCACATTGGAAAAAATATCAAAATGGAATCAGAATGATTACTCTTGGAAGGATTGGTTGCCTCCAACTCTTCCACAAGATCTCATGTCGCAATGGGACATCCTTGTTTCCCATCTCAAAGGAGCAAACCCCTATCAGATATGGCCTTCAAGATTCGTTTAAATGGAAGCCGTTTGGAGGATATTATACTGTCAAATCAGGGTACCTAAAGCTACAAGAACAACATGATCAATGGGATTGGCTCCTATGGAAATCAATATGGAAGAATGTGAGTCTACCAAAAATAAAAATTTCCATCTGGACCTTGCTAAAAGGGAAAATCCTAACATCAAAAAATCTCAAGAAGAAAGGCATCCTTGGTCCTTCAAGATGCCCAATGTGCAATGAAGAAGAAGAAAATATTCGTCATCTTTTCATTAGATGCAAATTTGCTAAGGAATGTTAGAACCTCTTAGTTGGGCCAATTGAAACTGTTACACAGTAATTTATCACTGCCTTCCTGTCAGTCACCCTGCTGTGCCCAGAATTCACAATCACTAAGTGTTTGATCCCTGAACTGGCTTAAAAACCCATTTTTCCAAAGTTTTGTTCATCAGCGCGTCTGTTCCTAAAATAACCGCGGTGACAGGCGCCTCCCAGTGTATGTTGTGCGCTGCCATCGCGGAAGGACATCACTTTTCCGCGATGGTCCACAGCGCGTCTTTCCCGTGTGCTTCCGCGCTGACATGACTTCTTCAGTTCTTGATATGCGCTGACAGCGCGGCAGTTTCCCTATAATCCGCGCTGATCCAGTTTGGGCGAATTTGTTCAAACAACCTGCCTTCCAGATCTCTCCAGGCTTGGTTGTTAGCTTTGTGAATGTCGACTCCCTTCTATGGCATGTCTGTTCGACCCTTTCCAACAACTTCCCTTGAAGATAAGCTCATCCTTCCACCTTTTTAGGAGACTCCTTCTCCTATATAAACTCTCACCATTACCATGAGCAGCGAGTTAGACTTAGCTTGGAATAGCTTGGATTGTACAGAGCTTGTAGTGCTCAGATTGCTGCTATAGGTTTGGTGTGCTAGGTGTGGAAGTGATTGATTGCTTAGGGAAGGTTGTTTGTGACATTTGTGTGAGAGAGAGAGAGTTGTTTGTCTTGGGAGAACCATCCTCAAAGGTGAATGCTTGAGATACATGCTGACTGATCCCTCCTGAGAAGGTTACCGACGTCAGAACATTTGGTTGTACTCTTCTCTATTCTGATTAATAATAGATGACTGCTATTATTGTTCCATTCTCGTTTGTCTATGCAATGGGTAAATGTGAATTATGTCTTTTCTGACTGACATATGGTTGCTTTTACTAGATTTCACGCTTGCGTTTGCTTTCTCTTCGTGTGTGCAGGTGTCCATTCGCGGGGATCGCGGAGGATTGTGACCAGCTGAAGCGAAGGAGCGAAGGCAACATCTCTTCGCCAAACGACAGCGCAGGAATCCAAGTAGGTGCTCTTTACTTCTTGTTTAATTGTAACTAGGAATATGCGTAGCAGCATTGTGTGATTGTTGCTAGACCCTTGCTGGGCTAGTAGGGATCGCCTCTATCCGTAGAGGGGATTTACCTCTCCAACAATTTGGCGACTCCACTGGGGACCAGCCTTTTTGTCTCTTAAGTCCACTTTTGTGTTTGGCTTTGATTGACCTCTTTCCGAGTTTTTGGGATTGTCTTCGTTGCTTATGAACTTTCTGGGTGTTTTTGGGAAGCATTTTTATTATTGAAAAGCTCCTGCCTTTGGTTCTGGAAGTTTTTATTTTGGCTTTCCTTGTTTTTTTCTCTCAGCGCATTTTATTTCTGAACAGTCGCGCTGACATCACGACCCTGTTCTTTGGTTTTCTCTTCATCGCGCCTGTACGTCTAACAGTCGCGCTGACCTCGTTTTCAAGGGCAGCGTGCTTTATTCGTGTTCTTCCGCGCTGACATCGCGCCCCCGCTTCTTTGTGGTTTCCGTCATCGCGTCTGTGTGTTTTATTTCCGTGCTGACCTCATTTTTCTGAGACAGCGCGCTTTTTCCCTGTCCTTCCGCGCTGACGTCGCAAAGTTGCTACAGGCCTCCCCCTGTCAGCGCCGAGTTGCTGAAGGCTACCCGCGCTGAGCCTGAAAAACTCATTTTTGACCAAATTGGCCTCCTGAACCTCTTGATGTGACTTTCCCTTCTTCTCTCCACCTGTCTAATGACTTGTTTTTCATTGTCTGAACTTTGAACTGTTTGATTACGGAGCTTAGCTTCATAGGGTTTCGTTTTGCTCAGTTTTGAGTTTGCAAATACCTTCCCTTCTTTTGCTTTCGCTGCTTGGTTCGTGTTTCCATCCTGACTTTTGCAAATTGTTGGACTGTGTTGAGTCTCTAATTGACTGGTCGTGACTCTCGTCCATCGGGTGTTTGCTTTTCTCTATTGATTTCGCGCTCTGAGCCCTAGGACATCTAGTGGTCGTGCGTGTGTCAAGCCTACCGTAAGGATTTCTGTTTGCTTGTTTGACCAGCTGGTTCTAGACTTGTTTTCACATTTGTTCAGTAATTGTTAGAGTGTTTTGGATTGTGTTTCCAAGTGGTCTTTTTCGCTTCCTCCTTGCTTGCGATCCTTGCTTGTTTTGCAGAGCTTAGATCACATAGCTTGTGCATTGCTTTGTTTCGTTTGATTTCGAAACTTTGGTTGAGAGTTTTGGGAATTTTGTGTGCTCTCATTAAGTAGTTTACTTGGTGTTCAGGTTCCTCCAAATTCCTTTAGGTGCTTTATGTCATTGAAAAGAAATCAAATTAGTAGCTTGCTTTAAAATTTTTGAAAAGGAAAAGAACATTTCGTTGGCTTGCATCTTCAAAAGAAAAGTTTCCTTTCCTCGCTTTAGTTGCATTTAGCTACTTGTTTGTTTGTGTTCGTTTCGTTTGGTTTAAAATTCTTTGCTCTCTCGTAGCTAGAATTCATCGAACAGAAAGAAATTCTTTTGCATATAGATTGCATCTAAGTAATTGTGAGCGAACATACGATAGAGCTTGAAATCGAAACTTAATCTCAAGATCAACTGTAAAATGAACCAAATGAATCTAAAAACGCATTGGAACTAAACGCAAATATTTAGAGGTCTAGGTTAGAGACGTGTTTCGGCGTCTTAAAACATAGTCACTGTCGTTTCACATTAGGTTGGGTGATTCCTCCTTCTGTGACTCGATAGTGGTCTAACACGGACTGTGCTCCCACGTACCGTCGCCTATATAGGGAGACCCCACTAGGCTTTTATCCTTTATCCATAGGAAGCCGAGTCGGCCGCCCTACGATTCGCAATGCAGTGAACACAGCATTCACGAAGATTGACCACCCGTACCCTAAAAAGTATTCTGTGGTTTTACGAAAAGTTTGGCACACCTTCTACCTAGAGTTCCAGAGCAGTCGCTTTTGATCCTTTTCAGACTCCCTAAATGAAAAGGTGCTTGTGAGCGTCTTGTCACTTCGTGCTCATTAAACATTCGAAGGAGACTGGAGTCATCTTTTGTCCTTTTCTCGACTCCTGAAATATGAAAAGGTCAAGTTTGGTTCTTGCGTCCTAAAATTAATTTGGCCACGATAACATTACCCTTTCTAGATCTTGTGTGCGATAGTTTTGAGTAAGGTTTTATCGGTAGTTTCCTTTAGGAGTTCTAAGGGGTCTGGTCATCCTGGCTGACCCATCAACCCCTGGTCTAAGTGATCAAGGTTCTCCATCCTCTGTTGCTCCCGAGGTACCAGTTGTAAGCGGTACTCTTCCCATTGTTCCGAGTATCCAGCGTATCAACGTACGTGCCCCAGGTAACCCAGATTACATAGAGGATTGGAATCCCGTCTGGGAGGAGGATTGGGATACCCCCCGTACCCCCCGTACCCCTCTAGGTATGTCATCTCCAATGGAGGGGGCAGCTTCCAGTACAGGTGAGACACCCGCGGTCACAGACATCGAGACCCAGATCCCGGCTTCCTCTCCCGTCCCTTCACGATATCAATCGCTGAGGGATAGGTATGCCGCTAGAACAACCTCTACCACTATATGGGATCCTAGTCTCGCTGCCTCCATCGGACCTTTTGTTTCGCAGCCTCTTTTTCCACCGCTTACGACAGAGCTCAACCCGCCAGTCACCTCAGTTCCCACTCAACCTACTGTTTGTATAGCGCGCTCGACTCCGGTCATCAGTGCTGTACCGGTTTCCTCGTCTGAAATCCCTCAAGCTGGTTCTTTTGTTGGAGGAGTTCCAGGATCAGGACTGTATGATGCTTATGGGGAACCTATAATGGACCCGGATTACGAAGGTCCTGTCTTCTACTATGATGAAAATGGTGAGTTTCTTGAGGACATCTCAAGCCTCCCTCGTCGCCCTTTCGAAGAAAACGAGGAACCTTTGAACGTCATGTATGATGACACTACTGTGTTCTTTGGAAACCGAGATCCTCCCCGGCAGCCCATAGGACCTCCCAATCTAGGCCCGCCATTCCACGTGCAAAACCCCCAGGGGCAACCACTGTATGGCCCGCCTGACCCAGGACAATCTGGGCACCCACAAGGTCAACCTTACCAGGAACAACCTATGGGCATTGGAGGTCCGCCATATCCGTATCAAAATCAACCTACTGGGCAACCAGAGCAACCGTCTTTTCAACAAGACCAACTTGGTTTCCAGCAAGGGTACCCCTCTGGACAAACTGGCTCAGTTTATAATCCTTCAAATCAACCAGCCGTCCAGCAAGGGTATCCTCTTGGGCAGGGTGGACAACCCTATCTTCAACAGGGCCAACCTGCCCCTCAAATCACGAATCCTTCTGGGCGAGGGGGGCAACCTACTATACAGCAAGGCCAACCCTCTGCTTAGCCCATATACCAAGGAGGGCAGCCTGCCGTACAGCAAGCCCAGCCCTCTTCCCAACCCGGTTACGGTGGGGGACAAACGGGCCAACCATCTATACAGCCAAATCAACCCGTTGTCTACCCTCATCGTCAACCTGGACAAGCTGGCCAACCTCGACGTCAACCAGCTATCCAACCAATTCGACCACCCGTTCCGCGAAGACAACCCTTGGTGGCACATGGACAACCTGGCGTCCAGCAAGGCTATCCTGCTAGCCAACCAGGTCCATCTCGAATCCGACCAAGTCAACCTTTGGGACGTATGGCTCAACCTCAGCCGGTTCAAGGACACTACTCTGGGCCTCAAACTCAAACAGGTTATCAACCCTCATACCAAACGCAGCTTGCCTACCAGGCTCCGTATGGGACCCAGCAGTCACATGGCTACCAGCAACCCCAGGGGCAAAATCAGTATGCTCCTTATCAAAATTACCAGCAACCACAGGTCACTCCTTATCAAAATTATCAATATGGTCAACCTGGCGGGCAAGCTGCTAATTCATGGGGAGCTGGGGGGCAAACACAGGGACAGTCGTCCACACATGGACAAAACTCCTACGGACAAACTCCCTATGCGCCAGGTCCTTTTGGGCCGGGTCCCTCAGGGCAAAATTCCTACGCGCCAGGTCCTTTTGGGTCGGGCCCATCCGGACAAAGTTCGTGGGGGAAACCCCAATCTGGGTGGAACCCTAATACCGCCTCGAACCCTCAGCCACAGATGTCCTTCAACCCGCAGCTACCATTTTTGGCTACGTTGGAACTGCCCGATGTGTCCAAGTTAACAAACGATCCTATTTTGCATAACTCGTATTGGCCACCGGTTCCGACCAAGATACCAGGTGACTGTCCAAAGTTCGACGGCAAAGCCGGAGAGGATCCTCAGGCCCATGTAATGACTTATCACCTTTGGTGTTCATCTAACTCATGGCTTGATGATTCTATCCGACTTCGCCTCTTCCAGAGGACTCTCACTGGCTCGGCTGCAAAATGGTACATTGAACTTAACCGCGGCATGTTTTCAGACTTTAACTCGTTGGCTATGGCCTTTCTGACTCATTTTCAGTTACCCATTCGGTACGAGACTGGGACCAATTTGCTCACGTCTCTGAAACAGGATACGGCAACGCACATCTCCAATCATATACATGAATGGAGAAGGCGCCGTCGTTTGATTAAATTTTGGATTCCCGATCAACTCCTGACCGACTGGTTTACCACGTCCTTTGTCCCTAAAATTGCCAAAGATATTGCAATGGGGGCGTGTGTAACTGAGGAGCAAGCAATCGCGCGAGCTCAATACCTCGACTTAGTGTATTCTCAGTCAGGTACTTTGTATGACTATTTGCCAGATGCCCCGAGGCCCGGACAAACCAAAGCTCCACCAAAGCCCTCCGTTGATGGGGTTATTGGCTCCGTGAATTCATCAAGTAAGAAATCGACCGCGAACTCTGGGAAGCAGAAACAAAACGCCTCTAACGAGAATGCCTCTCAGAGCCCATCCATTCCTGGGAATACCTCCGAGGTAAATGCCGTTCAGTCCACCGCGGCAGACAAATCCTCAAAAGGCAAAAAGAAAGGAAAGGCCAAAGAGAAATCCGGACAACCTAAGCAGAACCCTCCTAAACCTCCCTCCGAGGAAGGAGCCAAATGGAAGCCTAAGTATCCTTGTCTCATTTGCGAGGAGGATCACTACACCAAAGATTGCCCCAGGCGGTCCGAGGTTAGTCGGCTTTTGAAAGGTGCTTCAGGGTCCCCCGCCGTGCTTAAAGAGCCTTTCCCATCCCAGCAGACGCATCAGGTGGCGGACCCTTCTCAATCCTCTTCCTCGTTCGGTTCTCAAGTGTTCATGGCTGGAACCATTCCCATCCATGTCACGACTCGAGCGAAAGATTATCCATCTTCAGCCGGGAAGGAGCCGGAAGTCCCCTCCAGCGCTCCTACGCCCAGTTCTGGCCCTCTTCACATTGAACGGCCCAGCACCGAGACGATCCCCCGACCCCCTCCCAAAGGTGTACTCAGGAAGTCATCTTATAACCCCAATGCTCGTGCCGCTCAGCATTATAGCATTGTCGAGGACTTAGCTCAGGCTCCGTCTGCTATGTCCGCGTTAGAAGTCCTCCAGAGCTGCCCCTCCCAGAGGAAGTCCCTGCTATCAGCGATTGGTGGCATAGACCCGGAAGATTCGGATTTAATTTCTTTTGATCTCGAAGGTTTCACGCAGAGATTGCCTCATCAGGTGGCTTTCCTTATACAAGTTCTCATCAAAGGCAAGACGATTCACCGTACTGTCATTGACGAAGGATGCCACCGGTTTCACCCCGTTCCAACTGGTCTATGGACTGGAGGCTACCCTTCCCATCGAATGTGAAATTCCTTCATTAAAATTAGCTGTCGAGTTGCTTCCTAACACCACTCCGGTGGAGGAACGGCTTCTTTACCTAGAACGGTTAGACGAGACTCGTCGTTTGGCTTCTCTGGCTATCGAAGCACAGAAGAAGAGAGTCAAAGCTCACTTCGATCGGAATATTCATCCTCGTTCCTTTGTTGAGGGAGACTTAGTACTGCTCTACGATCAAGCTAAGGATAAGCTGGGAGCAGGAAAACTCGAATCCATGTGGTTAGGTCCCTACATCGTGAAGCGTGTTTTACAAAAGGGCGCATATGAGTTGATTGACTATGAAGGAAATCCTCTTGACAAGCCCCGTAATGGGCTGTATCTGAAGAAATACTATGCATAGCTGCTCACATTCACTTTGTATATACGTGTGTTTTTGAGTTTTTAGTGCATGAGTTTCTTTTTACTTTGGTATGAAGGCGTGTTTTGCCCCTTATTATGCTTTGTCTTTCCTGCGCAGATGTCTCGTACCCCTTATGTTGGTTTCGCTGATGGTGCCTGCCGTAGCACTTGTAATTTGTCTTCGGCAGCGTGGGTGATCTACGATCCTCACGGAGAGTTGTTAGACCTTCAGGGTGTCTGCCTAGGTCGTACCACTAACAACGTTGCCGAGTACAGCGTTGTAATCGAATTACTTGCCGAAGCGGTTGATCTCGGCATCCGAGAGCTAGTGGTGAACCTGGACTCCCAGCTGGTTGTCCATCAACTCAAGGGACGATATTCCGTCAGAGACCAGCACATATTAAGATTGTACCTACGTGTAAGATTGTTAGAACGGAATTTTGATTACATTACTTATCAGCACATTCCGAGACGATTAAATACGTTGACTGATGCATTGGAAAATCATGTATTAGATAGACATTTGCGTAACAGATAAACATCATACAGGAAAGCATAGATAGCATAGTAAGACCATAAGCATGTGTAAATAAATCATTTCAAGCATAGTTTGCATGTGTGTGCTTTTAAGCTTGCATTAAAAATATAAAATCCGTGGGTCAAGTGTCATGCAAATTCATACATAAGATCACAAATTGTATTGAATAAACGCATAACATAAAGAACACATCATCACATGTAACAATGACCCATCCAAAAATCGGTATATATATATATATCGTATGGCGCACTAAGGCGCTCAAAAATAGGTGTGCATGTCCAAAAATCTCAATACATCTGAGTCATATGTCTCAAAATCGCAGTGGAAATAAAACCTAGACAACTAATCAGCTGGATGATGCTCTCTGTAGTACACAGCTGCTCGTGCTACCCGCCTCAAAAGACGGTGTACCCTGGGTTCCACCCCCACTGTGTTGATCTGATGCTCTAAGGGGACCTCTTCGACCCCCTGGTAGTCAGGCACCCCCTCCAGCAACCCCTCAAGGTTGCGAGCCACAGTCTCCGACGCGTTAACCCCTGGAGGGGCTAAGGCCAAAGCTCCGGCTCCCTGGCCCTCTCTCCGTGCCGTGGCAGCCAGGCCAATCGGTCTAGTAGGCCCCACATCTGCATGACAAGACATTTATTAGGACATGTACATAAAAAATTAAAAAACATTGCAAAATTCAAAAGTCAAAAGTGTCATACCTGCATCGTCCCACTGTTCACCTGGGGGCAGTGCCAAATCAGGGTCATTGCGGAAATCCATGCCCGCATATGGCCAATCCTGCACAAAGATCTCCTGCTGGTCCAGCCAGTCTCGGAAGAATGCTCCCCAGCTATGTGGACGGCCGCCACCCCCACGTGGCATGATACGAGCCCATCGTGAAGCCCTCGTCTCTCGAGGATCCCTGGGGGCATCCACAGCCATCGACTGCAGCCGCATGGCTGGCACTCGCTCCAGAATGAGCGGGACCAGGATCGATCCATAGCCGAACTGCTTCGTCTCCCCGCGACGGCAGTTACTCAATTGCCTCTTCATGTTGTTGGACACTGCCGTGCACCAATCAAACACTGTAGGCTCGAGGCAATCAAGAGCTAGTAGGAGATGAGTCTTGGAAGCCTCATGGTTAGCCATGCTACCCGCTGCCCGGGTTACCATGAACAGGATGGTGCGCAACACTATGTCTCTCACTGTGGGGATCGAACACTTCCCACTTCGCGTTTTCGCTGCCCCCGGGCAAACCCGAGCCATCAGGTCATCCAAAGTACCGCCGCTAGGTCGCTGCCCCTCCAAGATGGGCCTCGCACCTCGGCGCGACAACCCAGTCAAGAAAAAGATATCCATGTGGTCGAACTCAATATCGTGACCACGGATGGTGAATTTCTTGTCCACCGGGTTCCATGCTCTAATCAGCAGCTCCAGAAGATCATGCTGAGCTCTCAAGCGCGGCGTGAGGAAGAATTTCATGAAACCGCAAGCCCGCATGGCATTGCAACAATTCACATCCCCCCAAGCGGCTATATCTTCCACATCGTGAACTCTCTCCTGCCATTGGAAAGCCATGATGTCCTGCACAAACCATAAAAACCAGTTAGAAGTGCTGGCATGTAAAAATTCACGTTCATTTTCAAAAACAAAAATTTTTCCGCGCCAGCGCGGCTGTTTTAGAAACAGCCGCGCTGACCATGGCAGCCCTTCGTTAAATTTCGAGGTCAGCGCGGAAGAACACGGGTTTTCCGCGCTGACCCGAAGTTGGCTACGTTTGGTCTTTTTCGGTCAGCGCGACCCCGTGGGGGATATCCGCGCTGACCGAGGGCGCGTCCATGCACCAAAAAATTGCCCAATTGGGCCAAATCAACCGTTAAAATCCTATCAAAATCGACCGAAATGCAGGGCAAAGGAACGAGAACCTACCTGGAAGAAGCGGTGCGGAAAATGGTCTCCGTACGGGCTGGAAATTGCTCCGTCAACTTTTTGGCTCCTCCACGTCCTTCACGTTCCAAAATAGTAAAATGGTAAAAATGACTTATTACTCCCCCCTATTTATAGTAAAAACTCCTAAATTGCCATATTTTTGGGTTTTTACCATTTTTAACCATAACTCTAGCCCTGATTTTGTTAATAGCATGTTTTAATGTGTTTTTTACGCATATCGAATGGATTTATGCGGGTAGTGCCCTTGTGCAGGTGCAGGTACAGCAGCTTGGTCATGACGGTCCACCATTCATGTGATCCCCAAAAGTGTCGTCTCTAAGCTCTTTTCCGACGTTAAACAAGAGAAGATAGCCGAGCTTCCTTTCAGCTCGTTAAAAGGAATGAAAGGCGGTCGTTTTTAAGCTCTTTTTCCGACCGTTGAACCAAAAAGATTGCCGGGCGTTTGTCGTTTCGCGCTCGATATCGGCTCTAAAACGACGTGTTTTCGACCGCTTTTTTACTTTTTCAGGTCGAAGACACTATTCATGAAAAGTACTCCTCGGTTGTAATGACCGGGCGGTTCTTTCGAGCATAGTTTTATACTTTTTCGGGCTCGAGAGACACAACTGTACGAAAAAGGACCCCCCTGGAGTCTCCTTTTCCGCATTCTTTTCAGACTCTCGAAACAAGAAAAGAAGCCGAGTTTCCCCTTTGTCAGGCTCGTTAAACACTCAATGACATCGGATATGGTCGAAAAGACACACATCAAGCATATTTTATCCCCGTCAAGCTTGTCATCCAAAAATAATCGGGGTACCTGCCTGCAAAGGTGGGGAAAGTGGAACTATGATTACAGTCGTCTCGGCAGTACATCGCTCTTGAACATGGCACTCCGCTGTTTCGTGTCTGGGTGGGGTCATCTCATTTCGTTTTCACTAGCCTCCATTGGTTTGGGATATCCTATTTGACCTCTCATCTGTTCATTGCCATCACCACCTTATCCGTTGTTCATTTGATGTCAAGTACTGCCAAACCCGTTGCAGTGTCGTTATATGTTCAAGAGAAGTTGTCCTCTGCCACAATGCAACCTTGTTCGCTATCTCACACAAACTATTATACCTCTGTCTCGTGTCGATGATGTGGGAATCATCATGGCCCACCTTCGATCAAGGCCCTTTCTCGTCGACTCCAACTCATTATCCGAGAAAGTGACTTAGAGACTCCTTCCAGGTGCCTTGGAGCCTGCATGCCTCAATGGCAGGTTCTTCGTGTTCGACGCAAGGTTTACAACATTGACCTTCGATCGAATGATTCCGTGGGCGTTCGACACCAACTCATTGATTCACGCGCCACGGATTGTACCTATAGTACCTTGAGGGCCATTGTCATTATTGGTGGTACCTCTCGCGTCTGTTAACAGTTTTCATCATTGACTGGTAATCAGACGATGTTCATGCATGTTCGACTTCAACTCATATATTCACATGCTTGGACTTGTACTCTGTTCGGGTCGAGATGGAGCGCAAGACCCTGGATCCTTGCTCATTATGGTCCAGGCTGCGATTTTGTGGATAATCATTACATGACTCATTGATGGATGGCTGCGCCCATACCTGAGTCTTCATGGATGGCTGCGACCATACCTTATCAGTTTTTGGTCCCTTTGACTGGGTGGCTACGTCCATTCCACAGACCATTCTCGCATGTCTTTTGGATGGCTGCGCCCATGCCTAGACTGCATGTACTTGATTGTCGGAGATTTTTCGGTACTTCTTGGTGGTGTTCCAGTTCGGCGTGTGTTGTAAAGCATTTCACCCCTCCCACTCTCTCGGTCTTCATGCTTTAGGGGGCATCTGTTACACAGTAATTTATCACTGCCTTCCTGTCAGTCACCCTGCTGTGCCCAGAATTCACAATCACTAAGTGTTTGATCCCTGAACTGGCTTAAAAACCCATTTTTCCAAAGTTTTGTTCATCAGCGCGTCTGTTCCTAAAATAACCGCGATGACAGGCGCCTCCCAGTGTATGCTGTGCGCTGCCATCGCGGAAGGACATCACTTTTCCGCGATGGTCCACAGCGCGTCTTTCCCGTGTGCTTTCGCGCTGACATGACTTCTTCAGTTCTTGATATGCGCTGACAGCGCGGCAGTTTCCCTATAATCCGCGCTGATCCAGTTTGGGCGAATTTGTTCAAACAACCTGCCTTCCAGATCTCTCCAGGCTTGGTTGTTAGCTTTGTGAATGTCGACTCCCTTCTATGGCATGTCTGTTCGACCCTTTCCAACAACTTCCCTTGAAGATAAGCTCATCCTTCCACCTTTTTAGGAGACTCCTTCTCCTATATAAACTCTCACCATTACCATGAGCAGCGAGTTAGACTTAGCTTGGAATAGCTGGGATTGTACAGAGCTTGTAGTGCTCAGATTGCTGCTATAGGTTGGGTGTGCTAGGTGTGGAAGTGATTGATTGCTTAGGGAAGGTTGTTTGTGACATTTGTGTGAGAGAGAGAGAGTTGTTTGTCTTGGGAGAACCATCCTCAAAGGTGAATGCTTGAGATACATGCTGACTGATCCCTCCTGAGAAGGTTACCGACGTCAGAACATTTGGTTGTACTCTTCTCTATTCTGATTAATAATAGATGACTGCTATTATTGTTCCATTCTCGTTTGTCTATGCAATGGGTAAATGTGAATTATGTCTTTTCTGACTGACATATGGTTGCTTTTACTAGATTTCACGCTTGCGTTTGCTTTCTCTTCGTGTGTGCAGGTTTCCATTCGTGGGGATCGCGGAGAATTGTGACCAGCTAAAGCGAAGGAGCGAAGGCAACATCTCTTCGCCAAACGACAGCGCAGGAATCCAAGTAGGTGCTCTTTACTTCTTGTTTAATTGTAACTAGGAATATGCGTAGCAGCATTGTGTGATTGTTGCTAGACCCTTGCTGGGCTAGTAGGGATCGCCTCTATCCGTAGAGGGGATTTACCTCTCCAACAGAAACATCTATCAACTTAATATCCTCATTTCTGAATTCTATTCAAAGTGGAAGGGTAAGTATCCATACTCTTTAAAAAACAAGAATATCATAAAAAGATTTTGGAACAGTCTTCCATCATTCTTTTGTTGGCAAATATGGCTTGCGAAAAATAATCAAATCTTCCAAAATACCAAGCCAGAAGCACACAAAGTCCTTTCCAAAACTTGGGGACTTTCCACTGAATTTTTGTATGCAAAAGGAGTCAAAATGATGGACTACAACCTTCTCCAACAAGAGGAAAAAATATGGATGAGTTTTCCCATTAACAGGCCACAAATTCTAAGAAGCCCATTCAGAATTGACATTATTAGAAGCTGGAAAATCCGCTTGAAAGAAAAATAATTCTTAATTTGGTTAAATACAATAAAGAGGCCTTGTCTATTTTTTGATGGGGCTTCAAAATCCAATCCCGGAAGAGCTAGTGCAGATGGATTAGTAATAGATCAAGAGAAGGAAAACATAACCAATTTTGAATGGAGCTTGGGTATTGAAACTAACAACAAAGCAAAGACTTATGGCTTCTGTTGGCAAGGTAAATCCCCTCTGCGGACAGAGGTGATCCCCACTAGCCCGGAATGGGTCTAGCAACAATCAAACAATGCTAACATGCAGGTTCCTAATTACAAATTAAAGGTAAATAATGAGAGCCTACTTGGATTCCAACGCTAGTGTTGTAGAAGAGTTGACACTCCCGTTCCTTTGCTCCGGCCGGTCACGATCCTCACGATCTCCGTGAATGGACACCTGCACATGCAAAGAACGACACAAATACAAGCATAAAATCCAATAGATGCAATTATATATCGGTTAGAAAAGATATAACTCAAACATCATTACAATGAACAACAAGAGTGGAACCATAGTGATAGTCATCTATTATTGATAAAAAACAAAGAAGAATACAACCATAGTTCTGACGTCAAATCCTCCTTTGGCTGGGTGATCAGCTACATATGCCTTGCAAAGCTTGTCGGGATTGGGAACAAACCTCTCTCTCTTTGATTATGAATGCAAAGAAGACTCTTACAGCAATCTCTTAGACTTCTGAAAGTATAATTCTCCCTATGCTCGAACTAGCTTGTCAAAGGCAACAGAATAAGCTTTTATAGATGGAGGAGAAGGAGATAAGATCAATCACACCATCTATGGGATTTGGTTTATCCTCAAAAAGCTATTATGGATAGAGGAAAGGGAGATAAGATTAATCACGACATCCATGGGATTGGCATTATCCTTAAAAAGCTTCATGAGTTGAAAGGAAGAAATCTTTGCGCGTGCGTTTGTTAAAAAGATTTCCCAAACTCAGTTGGCGTGAGTATAGCTGTGAGACAGATCGCCAACTGGCACGTCTTCTTTAGAGGATTTCCCCTATTGGAACGAGTAGTACATTGTGGATCCGCGCTAATGGAAAAAGGGAACTTTTTAAGGATATTCTGCAGGAGATGTCTTCAGAGCATATGAAGTCCATACTTAGAGGAACATAATGCAAGTGTTTTCAAGTTATGTCACTTCTCACAGGTCCCGGAATGAGTCCTCCAAAGTGTGGGAGAGGGGTAACAGGGACGGTGACAAATGGTGACAAATTACTGTGTAACATATTCCCCCTAAAGCATGAGGCCTGAGAGAGAGAGGGGTGAAATTCTTTACAAGAACACATGCAACTAAAAATGTTGCCGCCGAAGAATCTGCATAGAGAGGTACAACTGATATCTCAAGTACATAATATATGTGGTATGGGCGCAGCCATCCATAACAGAGTACATAATAATCTAGATCCAAGGTATGGGCGCAGCCATCCGATGAGGATCGATGAATAGACTCAGGCATGGTCGTAGCCATCCAGTGAATGAGTCATGTAATAATCACAATAATCCACAAAATCGCAGCCTGGATTCCAATAGACAAAATCTAGGGTCTTGCGCTCCATCTCGACCCGAACAAAAGTACAAGTTCAAGCATGCGAATACATGAGTTGAAGTCGAACATGCATGAACATCGTCTGATTACCAGTCAATAATGAAAACTGTTAACAGACGCGAGAGGTACCACCAATAATGACAATGGCCCTCAAGGTACTATAGGTACAATCTACGGCATGCGAATCAGTGAGCTGACGTCGAACACCCGTAGAATCATTCGATCGGAGGCCAATGATGAAAACCTCACGTCGAACACGAAGAACCTGCCATTGAGGCATGCGGCTCCAAGGCACCGGAAGGGACTCTCTAGATTAGCTTCCTGGATAATGAGCTGAAGTCGACATGAAGTGACCTTGATCGAAGGTGGGCCATAGTGTTTCCCACATCATCGACACGAGATAGAGGAAGAATGTTGTGGTGAATCAGAATTATGTGAGCTATCAGAGGGAGGTTGTTATTCTACAGAGGTCAACTTCTCTTGAACATATTGGCGGCACAACAGTGGACTTGGCAGTATTTGACAGCAATGGATCAAAGGTCATGGTGATGAGGCAATGAGCAGATGAGAGGTCAAACAGGATCACCCAAACCCACGGAGGCAAGTGAAAAACAAGATGAGATGTCCCCACCCAGACACGAATGCAAATAAAGTGTCATGTTCAAGAGCGACATACTGACGACATGACAATAATTATGGTTCCATTTTCCCCCACCATTTCTGGCGAGTACCCCAGTTATTTTTATTAACAAGCTTGACGAGGATAGCATATGCTTGTGAGGCGTCATTTCGACGGAATCCAATGTCATCAGGTTTTAACGAGTCTGACAGAGGAAGAACTCGGCGTCTTTTCATGTTTAGAGTGTTTGAAAAAACAGCAGAAAAGAAAACTCCAAGGGTGTCCTTTTTCATAAAGTTGTGTCTCTCGAGCCCGAAAAAGTATAAAACAATGCTCGAAAGAACCGCCTAACCATTACAATTGAGGAGTACTTTTCATAGTTAGTGACTTCGACCTGAAAAAGTAAAAAAGCAATCGAAATCACGTCATTTCATAACCGTTAACGAGCCTGAAATGACAAGGGCCCGACAATCTTTTCATTTTTTTACACAGTCAGAAAAGAGTTTAAAGACGATCGCCTCTTATTCACGTTTAACGAGTCAAGAGGGGTAACTCGACGATCTTTTCACATTTAAATGGTCAGAAAAGAGCTGAAAGTAGACCTCCATTTTTATTCTCTTTAACGAGTGAAAAAGGAAAAATACTCAGCTATCTTTTCATCTTTTACGACTCAGAAAAGAGCTTAAAAGGAGACTCGTCTTGGAGGAACGAGTGGTATAAAGGGTAGCAACTGGTTTCGGTAATGGTGGAACTGCTCAAAACATATAGTGGTCAAGAGGCTGGCTAATAAAACCACTCATCGCTGCAGTTCCTCAGGAAAGGATAAACAACCAAGTGAAAGCATATGATCAGCTAAAGAGATGGTGTCGATGGAATGAAACAACCAAGGTTCATCTAGCAAAATGTAGCGGATAGGCGACAATCACAAGATGTAAATTAGGTATGGGTTCATTTTTACACAAGCTTGAACCATGGAGAATTCTGCTTGGATTTGGTTTCATGTTTACACAAGCTTGAAATGAAAAACTATGCTTGTTATAAGTTCGCATGCCCCCAGCATAATAACGCAAAATGAGGTACATGCCCCCCAAGCTTCATTGCATTCAACAAAGTGGATGGAATGAAGGTTCACTCTCGAGATCTATGAAAGACTCGACTTGTATTTTACGAGATCTTAATCAAAGACTCGATTTGGAAAGGAGGAGATGTTTCATTTTTTAATGAGGTTGACCTAGGAAAAGAACTATCCTCATAACCCTTATTTCATTTTTTAATGAGCTTGACACAAGATCAGGAACTATGCTTGGACAGACCTAGTTTCATTTTTTAAGGAGCTTGACATAGGAAAACGAACTATGCTCCGCCAGACCTAGTTTCATTTTTTAAGGAGCTTGACATAGGAAAACAAACTATGCTCTGCCAGACCTAGTTTCATTTTTTAAGGAGCTTGACATAGGAAAACGAACTATGCTCTGCCCGACCTAGTTTCATTTTTTAAGGAGCTTGACATAGGAAAACGAACTATGCTCCGCTAGACCTAGTTTCATTTTTTAAGGATCTTGACATAGGAAAACGAACTATGCTCCGCCCGAACTTCATTAGAATGAACGGGAAGTCGGGGCTTCCAAGAGTGCCACTCTGGGTGGAAGGGTAATATCTCGGAAGTCAGGACCCAATGCCCCCAGGACACTATGCACGATGGCGACATCACTGGATCCAGGCACGGGATAAGTGGCCACGTAGTTGATCTGTGGTGGGGCAGATGCAACTGGTGGATAGAAACCAGGAGGGGATGACGACTGCGCGGGAGGGACCCGTGGACGAACGAACGATAATTGATCTATATTCACTATTCTTCCATCGTGTGGAAAGAAAACCACACGGAAAAGTGAAGAGACCAGGGTCCCCATGGCATAAACATAGTCACGGCCAAGGAGAAGACTGAAATATAAAGCACCTTGGGTAACCGATACGTCTATATAGACGGTCTTGCCTCCCAAAGTAATAGGGAACTTTGGAAGGATCCGTAGAGGTTTACTGGTTCCCCCGTCAAATGCTAAAAGATTTTGTGCGACCGGCCCAAGCTGCGAGGAACCTAAAGCTTGCCAAGTAGTGGACGACATGACACTGACAGACGCACCTTCATCCAAAACAGTGCCAGGTACTTCCTTATCATAGGCAAGTACTGTAATCTGGAAAGGCACATGGGATGGAAGGCAGAAAGCAGTCAAGTGACTCTAGTCGAAGGAGATGGCCAAACTACTTGGTGGGGGAATCGTATGATTGCCACCCTGCTCTAAAGGGACCGAAGCAGGACTCTCGGGAGCAGCTGGGATAGGAGAATCATTCCCGGACGCAGGAGAATCTAAGGAGACGAGAAGAACATGGGAATGATGCTCTTCCCAAACAGTGTGGTCGACGGGTGGTGAACTCGAGTCGACACTCTTTCCGATCAATGGTTGGTCTAGAACAGGTTTGGCAGAGCCAGGTTCAGGAAGAGGAGGTTGGACAAGAGAGGAATCTTGGTCGATCTCTTTGTCAGCAGGGGAATGATCTGCGGCTGCAGAGAGACATTGATAGCCAACGGGTAGTTGGGGTGAAGGATCTGTGAGACTTTCCAAGACAACGGAGGCTTTATCCATGAGTGGACAAAGGTGAAGGGGATGATTGCCTTCACAAAGTCTACAGGGGATTCGAATCTTCTCTTTTCCCTTACCATTTCCAGCTAATAGAGTAGCATCGTCGTGAGCTCCAGAGGACGATGAGGGGTGGGCCGGATCACGAGACCATACTTCTAAGGCCCTGGGAATGCCAGGACAATCGCGCAGAAGATGATCATCCTTGCATAATCTACAAGGAAATTTGACTTTTCGCGGAGGAGCAGAAGGTGGCCTGATGGGAGGTGTACTCGAGGGACTAGTTGCATTTTTAGCCTCTCCCTTAGGATACTTCTTCTTCTTCTTCTTAGACACCTGGTTACTCGAATCTATGCTTTCACCAGGAAAAGTAGAAAATGAGGACATAGAAACCGGCGAAGAAGGGGAGAGGTCCACCTTAGAATCAACATGATGTCGTTCAGGTGGAGGGACTGATTGACCAGAAGTTGAGACGGCAGGGACCAAAGAGGTTGGGAACAACCAAACAGGCAACCCAACAGTTAACCCTGGGAGGGACAACGTTGCCATGTAAGGAGCACCAACATTCCCAAAAGGAGCGAAATGACCAGAGTTTCCATTAGAGGGGATCCCTGGGTTGGTGAACCCCGGAAAAGTTGCCATCGAAAAAGGAACCTAATCAAGCTAACGCAAACAAGATCTAACAGGGTAAATGTGAATCATGGCCAAATAAATTTTAAGACAAAGGAACCGAACTTGACCTTTTCACTTTTTAAGAGTCGAGAAAAGGACAAAAAGATGACTCTAGTCTACTTCGAATTTTTAATGAGCCCGAAGTGACAAAATGCTCAGATGAGCCTTTTCTTTTAGGGAGTCCGAAAAGGATCAAAAGTGACTACTCTGGAGAATTAGGCAAAGGGTTTACCAAACAAATCCGTAAAACTGCATATACACCTTGGCAATCATATGAAAACCAAGGACTTTTCGTACGGCAGTCAATCTTCCTGAATGTTGTGTTCAATGCGTTACGGCTTGTAAGGCGGCAGACACGGCTTCCTGTGGATAAAGGATGATAACCTAGTGGGGTCTCCCCATATACTCAATGGTACGTAGGAGCACAAATCTGTGCTAGAACACTATTGAGTCACAAAAGGAGGAATCACCCAACCTTAATGTGAAACAACAGTGACTAGGTTTAACGACACCGAAACACATCTCTAGCCTAGACCTCTAGATGTATGTGTTAAGTTCCAATGTGTTTTTAGATTCATTCAGTTCATTTTACGGTTGATCTTTGATTAGGTTTCAGTTTCCATGTCCTACCATATGTAATCTCTCACAATCTCCTAAATGCAAGCTATATGCAAAAAATATCATTTCATTCGATGAATGCTAACTACAAGAGAGTTGAGAGCTTTCACACAAAGAAAATGACCATAAAACAATCAACAATAACTCTAATGCAGCTAATGGCAATTAACAAGACTTTTCTCTAAAGTTACTAATTGTTAATAACAACAAAAAGCTCCAATTTCCATTAACTAATGCAAAGCAAAAGAGATTGTTTGTTTTCTTTTTGATGGCAAGATGCACTAAACAAATTTTGAGAAACAATAACAAAGAGTAAAAAGACAAGTTTCACTCAATGAAAACAAAATCAAGTCCCTAAATACCAAGGCAATCCTTCAAAACGAAGAAAAAAACCAAAGACTTCAATAATCCAAGCTGAAAAGAAGTGAATCACTCAAATAACGCAATAAAAAGCTTAACAATCACTGAACAAGTGCAAGAGAGTAACCAAAAAGTCGACTGGACCGACAAAAGACCAAAACTCCTAAGGAAGGCTCGATGCACAAAGCCACTAGATGCCCTAGGGCTGAAAATGTGAAATCGGTGGAAAAAAGCAAACATCCAAAGGGTAAAGGCCAAAAACCAATCAAACAAGACTCTAACACATTCAAGTGATTGAAAAATAGTATCCAGACACAAAAACCAAGCTTGGAAGGCTCAAAACAAGCAAACTCTAAAAGTTTCCCTGAGTTGGCGCGACTTTCAGGCTAAAAGTAGCGCCAATTGAGGATTGGCGCGGGCTGTACATTGACAAGTGGCGCCAATTGGCGCGACTGTCATGCAAAAAAGAGCGCCAATCAAGTTTTCTATGTTAAAATAAAAAACAAGCAATCCAAGACTAGGCCAGCAGTATCTAGACAGACCAGACAGCAAGAGACAACAAAGAATCCAACCCAGAAAGCTATGTAAGCAATCAAAACAAGAGAAAACCAAAGAGACGAGACATACTCCAAGTTGTTTAGTTCGTAAACCAAACCGGAGATTGACTGAAGTGGCGTTGATCTACTTCGCTAATGCAAAGCAATAGCGTTTCGAAGGCTATCTGGTCGTACTTTAGGCTCCGTCTAAAGTTTACAAATCAAACAAAAAGCTAACTCCCCAGTGGAGTCACCAAATTGTTGGCGAGGTAAATCCCCTCTCCGAACAGAGGCGATCCCCACTAGCCCAAAATGGGTCTAGCAACAATCAAACAATGCTAACACGCAAGTTCCTAATTACAAATTAAAGGTAAATGATGAGAGCCTACTTGGATTCCAACGCTAGTGTTGTAGAAGAGTTGACACTGCCATTCCTTTGCTCCGGCCGGTCACGATCCTCGCGATCTTTGTGAATGGACACCTGCACATGCAAAGAACAACACAAATACAAGCATAAAATCCAATAGATGTAATTATATATCGGTTAGAAAAGATATAACTCAAACATCATTACAATGAACAATAAGAGTGGAACCATAATAATAGTCATCTATTATTGATAAACAACAAAGAAGAATACAACCATAGTTCTGACGTCAAATCCTCCTTTGGTTGGGTGATCAGCTACATATGCCTTGTAAATCTTGTCGGGATTGGGAACAAGCCTCTCTATCTTTGATTATGAATGCAAAGAAGACTCTTACAGCAATCTCTTAGACTTCTGAAAGTATAATTCTCCCTATGCTCGAACTAGCTTGTCAAAGGCAACAGAACAAGCTTTTATAGATGGAGGAGAAGGAGATAAGATCAATCACACCATCTATGGGATTGGGTTTATACTCAAAAAGCTATTATGGATAGAGGAAATGGAGATAAGATTAATCATGACATCCATGGGATTGGCATTATCCTTAAAAAGCTTCATGAGTCGAAAGGAAAAAACCTTCGCGCGTTCGTTTGTTAAAAAGCTTTCCCAAACTCGGTTGGCGCGAGTATAGCTTTGAGACAGAGCGCCAACTGGCGCGTCTTCTTTAGAGGATTTCCCCTATTGGCGCGAGTAGTACACTGTGGATCCGCGCTAATGGAAAAAGGGAACTTTTTAAGGATATTTTGCAGGAGATGTCTTCAGGGCATATGAAGTCCATACTTAGAGGAACATAATGCAAGTGTTTTCAAGTTATGTCACTTCTCACAGGTCCCGGAATGAGTCCTCCAAAGTGCGGGAGAGGGGTAACAGGGACGGTGACAAATGGTGACAAATTACTGTATAACAGCTTCCTTATGGGAATTCAAATCCTAAAAAGGAAAAACTACAGGAATCTAGTAATTTTATGAAACTCCTCGATACTTATTCAACATGTGGTCAAGGATGTCAAGCCAAAAAATGCAGGTCTAGACCAAATTATTTCCAGAATTTAGATTCAGTTAAAAGATTTGGGAAATGCTAATTTTTATCATATTCTGAGGGAAAATAACAAAGAATATGACAAATTAGCAAACAAGGCAGTGGGTCGCTCCCTAAGAGAATAAAAAATTGACAATGATCTCCACTTTCAATCTATCTTGTAATTTCAACTCTCCCTCCTCTCCCCTGGTATTTTTCCTTATGTTTTGGATTGTCCTTCTTGTTAGCTTGATGGGCCCTGACCCAGGTTCAGCGTTAGTCAGCCAAGCAAATCCCTACACTACTAGCCCTTTCGACATCAGCCTGCGGAGCGCGGACATAAGTCTCACCCGAAGCAGTATGGGGGGATGCAGGAACCAGGTCCGCACCCTAAGATGGTCGTGATGTCGATCTTATACCCTAACCCCTGTCTTCGCACAGATCAATAAGCCCTTAGGGCTTATCGATGTTCCTTCCTTTCCAACCTTCAAAACCTTCGCGAAGATACGACTGACCTTCACACAGCCCTGACCAATGATCCAGGCACTTACGCGCCTCTGCAACTACGTACGGTTACAAGTTCCTGAATTACCTTAAGTGTTCGCCAATTTTACCATGCAATTAAGGTTATATTTGTGTAAACATATATTCTTACTTGCGTTCAAATAACAGATAGAAACAAATACATTCGCACATCAAATTAGCATTATAAGGTAAACCCGGAACTTAACATAACATAATCGGATGCAATAATCAGAGACAAAATACACAGCAATTTCAAAATACTTCTCTTTATTGATGATTCAAGTTCCCAGTACAAACTCTATCTGCCCTGCGCACACATCTGCAGGGGTCCGCGCACTCAGTTGCGGACTTCTACCCTAGGCCTCTGCGCACTCAACTGCAGAGCCTCTACCTACGCTAAGACTCTCGCTCTTAGCTCTCCTATGACCCAAAGCACTTAGAACTCTACTTCTTTCTTATTACTCTCTTCAGAACAAACTTACTTAGCTTCTTTGTATACAATCCATGGTTTGCGGACCATGGGTGGATCTTTACAGCCGACATGATTCTTTACAAAACAAGGGCGGACAACCCTTAATGACTCTTAACATCTTCGTGCTCTACGACCACAAAATGTGGAGACTTTACATTCTTTATACAAAATTTGGGCTTTCTGCCCCAAGACATAGGCTTTTAGCCCCAAAACTAACTCTTAGGGGAACCCGTTCCCAACAGGCCCCCAACACAAACATGGTGACTCGCCCTTGAGTCACTCTGCTGGTGCAGAGATCTTTTCGCGAAGACCTCCCAGCTCGACCTGGACAACTGCTACCTCGGTGGTGCACTGCACAGCCGCCTGCTTCATCTCCTTGACCAACTGCTCGGTCGTTGGCCCTGTGGTATCAACCTGGAGCTTCTGCTGAGTCTCCTGCAGACTAGCCAACTTGCCTTCAATGGAGGCCATGATCAAGTAGGCCTTGTCCAACCAAGGCTTCAAGCGGGCCTTCAACACTTCTTCCTTGTGTTGAGTTGTATCAACCTGTTCTTTCAATGCCTTGGCCTCTTGCAGCTTCGTGAGTCTCTGCGTGATGGCGATAGTGCATGTTGTCACTTTAACCTCGTCGTAGTGCTATTGTAGTTCCCGCGCTTCTGTCTCCAGCCTCTGCACATTGGGGTCTTCTTGTAGGCTAGTGAGTACCTCGAGCGACTACTCAAAAAGCATCGTGTAGTCCATCACTGCACTCGCTACTGCTACTATCGCATCTGTCATGGAAGTCACACGCTACTCCCTGACTTCCGGCAAAGTCGAAGGCTGGGCCTTCAACTGCAATTCTGCAATTTTGAGGTTCAGCTCTAGCTGAACCTTTGCCAACTCTGTGCATGCGTCGTGCACTCCCGCAGCGAGTTTCCGAACCCGCACATCTACTGGCTCAGCCTCGAGAATGGCCAACTCTGGGACAGTTCTGCATGCCTCATCCACAACCTTGATTATGTGTTGATTCTTGTCTGTCAAGTCTGTCACAAGGTTAACAACGAAGTCTCTCTGCATAGTCATCTGAGCATTGTTAACCTTTTTCTCGCTAATCACCTGCAAAGTGCGTCGTTTGCAGGCCCGAATTTCTGCAATCACACCATCCTGCAGAAGGTGAAGCACCTCGCTAGGAAGCACTGCCAAGTTAAGTCCCACTCCCTTGAGGGCACTGACAGCGGGCCTGTCAGCTTCAGTCTCTGTCATCAATGCTCCATCTGGCAGCACTATGGCTCGGGGGTCCCTTGCGCGTAGCATCCCTGCAGCTTCTGAGGTGCCAAGGGCCAAACTAGTGGATGTCGCGCTGGTTTGAATCTGTGATGCATGGATCTACAGCTCACACAGACCCATCTGAATAGCCCCCAACGTTTTTTGTTGTTGCTATTCGAACTATTGCAGCAGTTTCGAGATGGCATCCTACACTGCATCCCCTATATCATTCAGATCCCCCTCTATTAGGGTGATCGGATCCAAATACGTCTTACTATCATTGGGCTTCTTCCGCGGCCCTACCTTTTTTGGTCCTCGGGTGTGCTTGATACAGAATGGAGTCGTCTCCGGATCCGCTCCTCCCTGTTCTGTCGGTTCATCCTCTTCTTCCCATGTTTCTGGTGAAGGCGACTTCTAACCTCTGTCAGAGAAACCTCTTCTCCTGCCTACCCACTCGACTGTTGCGCAGCAGCACACTCCACCTTGGCCCTGTCGTCAGCCTACTTTCTCCTTTTCGCAGCCAGCTGTTTCACCTTCAGCTTGGCTTCTTCCTTCTTCCGCTGCACGACGGTCTTGCTAGATCCCGCCATCGAATCCATGGTAGTGCGCAACTCTGCCGGCTAGCAGTCAAGGACCACGTCGATCGCGTCATCTGTTGCCAAGTAGGGCAAGTCATGCCACTTTTACTCAAGGTCCTTCTGTGCCAGTATTGAGACGTGGTGGAAGTCAGCCTTGAATTCCACGTACTCCTGTAATCTGTCAAAATTAGTAGGCGACAACCGCGGTTTGCGGTTGATGGCCATATGCACGTTCATCTCCATAAATATTCAAAATATCTTATTGTCCTTTATCCACTGAGGATCCTTAGTCACCCACAGCGAAGCGTACTTCGCTGCCTCTGGTAGGTCCGGTGCGACCGGAGAAAACTGACTACCTTCGGGTAGCTCCCGTGCTACTAGCACTATAGACAGCAAGAGCCATGCATAGTGGAATGGCTTGTTGAGATCCTGCGCCTAGTAGCAGTTCATGAGGAACTAACCGCAGAGGTCGTGTACCCAATTAAATTAAACTCCCTCTGCGCATTGGTCCGCCAAAGCTATGACTAGTGTCGGCACTTCATCTGCACAACACTTCCGCATGACCTTCCCCGCCAAGATTTGTGTTTCCACTTTAACCGTGGGGTCAGAGATACTTGTAATGGCATAGCCTCGCGGCTCCTTTACTAACTTGAACTTTTCCTTTATGGTCTCCGCGAGGGCATGATCGCCAGCCTTTCCACCAAACGTCATGGCCGGATTTTCCCCTGTGTACGATAGTCGTGTGATCCTATGGATCAGCATATCAGTGATGGGTATCGGCTCCTCCAGCCATAGACACCCATCGTGTACCAAGCACAGTAGCTGCTTGATTACCACCATTGTGATGGGCACGCAGTTGTAATGCGGCACCCATAGCAGGTTGAGCAATCCTGCCTTATCCACGCCTCTCAGCCACTTTCGCGGTTCCAACGCGGTCATTCCAGTGGTTTTGTGGAAAACACAATGCATGAGTTGGTCCGTTGCTAAATGAGGGAACCGCTCTATGTCCGCTAAATCCCAGTCTTCTAATTTCAAAAGGGGGACACGCCCCAAGCGCGGTCCTTCGAACACAATTTGGTCCAGCAAGAGGGGTGTGTGCAGGGTGACCTTACTCTCATCAATGTCTTTGGGCACCTTGGTCTTGCCCTTGCACGGAGGAATGTACTCAGGCAGCTTAGTGATGGGGTCAGACCCCTCAATTTCAACATCCTCTATTTCCACCCCAACATCCTCATCATCCATTGGGATATCCTCAATCTCTTCTTCTTTTGGCTCTAGGTTAATCATCTTTCCCTTTTCCTATGCGGTGGGCTTATCCTTTTGTGGGTGTTTTCTGGGAGATGCACACACCAGTTGCGGTGTCGCGGCCTGCTTTCCCTTCTTATTCTTGGGACCCTCCTTGGTTGGGGTAGGCCTTGGTCTAGGCGACCGTGGAGACTTCGGTACTTCAGTTGGTATCTCTACAGGTGCAACCTCCGGGGCAGCTCCTTCTGCTGCCATAGCGACCTCCGAAATATCTCCCTCGGCTGTCATTACTTCAGCGTCTATGCCTACTGCTCCTAGAATAATGTCACGGATGATTTTGTTGTCAGTTTCGGGAAATAGATCGAACACTGGGCAATCAAGTAGCTCTTTGAAAAATGCGCAGTTCATGCACAACACACAACATAAGTCACAATTTCTCAATATGCAAAGTTTTTTTTTTTTTTTTTTTTTTTCCGTTGGGTGGCCATATGTAATTTATAGGCCATTCTGAATTCAAATTCGACCATTCCCCCCAAAATCAGTTCATTAATGCTAGATTGGTGGCAGATTTTCAAATATCTAGTCCATAAATTCTGACTTAAATGCCACCCCCCGCTCCCTTTGGCCATTTTTTCATCGTCAAATCATGAACAATGACTTTAACGGTCACTTTCCGACTATCCTACGCAGTTTTTCCCTTGGTAGCGCAGATGCCTACGCGCTTCTGTGGGCTTTGTGACATATCTTTGTTCCGCGGAGTTCCCCGATCGCAGCTCTTCGACCCGGGTAGTGTAGTTTATAGTCTCGCGCTTCCTTTCAGCTGCCTGGAGCGCTAAGATTGTGCTTCCCTCATATAATCACCTAGTTGGATCACCGTTGTATGGCTTCAATCGGCTACCATTCACCTTCCCTAGGAAGGGTTCTCCATTCAATTTAACAAGTTGAAATGCTCCACTATTGGTAATCTCCTTGATGACATATGGCCCTAGCCAATGCATCCTAAATTTCCCTGGAAATTTATCAAATTTACTGTCATATAACAAGACTAGATCATTTACCTTGAAGGTGTGTAGTTTGATGTGTCGATCGTGCCATGCCTTTTCACACTCCTTTTGAACTTGTTGATGAAATCCAGCTAGAAATCAGTCCTCCTCAAGCTCTGCTAGTTGCGCGAGCCTCTCTTCCAGGGCTCCACAGTTTGCCATTCCTGTGAGTGCTGCTATGCGCAAACTAGGTACAATGTATTCCATTGGCATCATAGCTTCTACGCCATACACGAGTCTGAAAGGCGTTTGCCCAGTCAGCTTCTTGCAAGTCGTTCTGTAGGCCCATAGCACCGCGGGTATGCGCACATCCTAGTCATTTCTCTGAGCATTGCAGACCTTCGTTAGTGCGCTCTCCAATATCTTATTGAATGCTTCCACTGTCCCATTGGTCTACGGATGATAAGGCATTCTTTTATGATGATACGCCTAGAATTCTTCTATCAACGCACTGATTGTTTTGTTAAGAAAGTGCATACCGCGATCTCTCATTAAGATCTTTGGATAGCCAAGTATTTTCAACACATATTCAAAAATAAAATTTGTTGTTTTCACGCCTGTACAATCCTTCACAAGCTGCGCTTCCGTCCACTTCGTCAAGTACTCAGTCACAGTGATGATGTATCGTGCACCCGTCTTCTTTCCTCGAGGCTAAATTGGACCCACAAATTCAATCGCCCATTTCTCGAATGGTTGTAACGTCACCTGTGGCACCAGAGGCAGTTCATCCATCTGCAACGACCTGCCAGTCCTTTGACATGCGTCACATGCCCTACAATATGCTTTCAAATCCTTATGCAAGGTTGGCCACCACAACCCGACACGTAGAACCTTCTATGTTTTTGTTTTCTCTGCATAATGTCTTCCTACAGCTCCTCCATGAGCCTCAGGGAGGATGTTGCTTCGTTCAAAGTCAAGCACATAACGTCGCAATATTTCGTCTGACCCCATTTTGTACAAGTGCCCTGCAATGATAGAAAAGTTTGTCATGCACACTTCTAGTTCCTTATTTTGTTGACTTGTATAACCTTCCAGAGTTGATCATATCATCAGGAAGTGGATGATATCTTCAGAGAGACTATCCGCGACACGTACCGCAAAGAGCTGCACGTCAAGTAGCCCTTCCTCCAAATTAGTAGGTTCCTCTCCTGTTTCAATGTGCGACAGATGATCAGGTCTCGCGTCCAGTCGTCCTGGCTTCACAATAACTTCAAAGTCGTACTTCTGGAAAAACAACAACCACCTACATATTTTTCCCCCCAACACAGGCTTGTTGATCAGGTACTTCAACCCGGAATGATATGTATACATCTTAAAGTGTCCACCCAAAAAATAGTGCCTGAACTTCTGGAGTGTGTACACCATAACTAATCCTTCGCGCTCTGTCGTGGAATAATTTTTCTCTGCTTTAGACAGCTTCCTACTTGTGAACGCTATAGGATGATCCAGTTCTCCCTCATCGGCCTATGTCAGTACGGCCCCTAGCACAATACATGATGCGTCCACGTGCACATGAAATTCCTTCTTCCAGTCCGGGAAGACTAGGATTGGCGCAATGACCATTTTCTCTTTCAGCACATCCAAGCTCTTCTGACATTCATCATTCCAACAGAACGTAGCATCCTTTTTCAACAATTTCTCCATAGGCGTGGTGATCTGGGCATAGCTCTTGATGAACTTCCTATAGTATTTGGTATGCCCTAGAGTTGCGCGCAGCTGTTTCACATTCCTCGGCGCCTCCAAGTTGATTATCACCACGATCTTTGCGGGGTCTACCATCAATCCTTGTCTGCATACCACATGACCCAATAGGATCCCAAAAGGGACACAAAACAGACACTTCTTCAAATTGAGTGTGATCTGGTATCTTCGACATGTATCTAGCATCAAGTGCAGACTTGCCACATGGCGCTTGACCAATCCAAACACTGTCCAATCGTCAAAGTATACCTCCAGAAATTTATGAATGAAGTCTTTGAATGTCATAATGACTATGCGCGAAAATATTGCTGGCGCATTCTTTAGCCCAAAAGGCATTACGATGTACTGAAAACATCCCCATTCAGTCACAAAGGTCATCTTGCTTCTATCCTCAGGCGCAATTTTGATCTGATGGTACCCAAAGAACCCATTAGTGAAAGAGTATGCTTCTTGGCCGCCTACATTATCCAGGACCTCGTTAGTGAACGGGGTTGGGAAAGGATCATGCACACAAGTGTCATTCAATTTTCGGAGATCCATGCATATCCTTATTTATTCTTTCTGTTTCTTTTCCTGAACCACTATCAGGCTTACCTAATTAGATTCTTCCACTGGTTCAATAATTCTTGCCGCGAGCATCTTATCTAACTCAGCGCGGACCCTTTCCTTATACTTTGGATTAAGGCGGTAAGGTCTTTGTTTTACAGGTTTCACGTCTAGTTTCAGGGTGATCTTCATGACACCCAGGTCTCCTATTATTCCCTTCAGATCAAAAAACTTTGTGGGGAAAAAATCTTGATATTTGCGAAGGAGCTCAGCGACCTTGTCTACTGTCACATCATCCCAATAGTCCCCAATCTTTGCAAATTTCAGCTCTGCCTCTGTGCCAATGTTGACCTGCCTAGTTTTCAGTGGTGCGGTTATGTCTGGATCCTCTATCTGTGGACCTTCAACCTCACGGTGACCCTCAATTTCCAGAATATTAATCTTTCTGGGATCCTCGTCTTCTTCTTCAGTGGTCACGTTATAGCATTCCAGCGCATGGTTCAGTTGGGTAGTCCAATCAGGTTGAATCAGGTCCAAAGGATCCTACAGTATCCTAAAGATCATTACTTTAACCTCCTGTAGCATCGCATCAATACAGTCAAACCCATCCTCAAAGTTGAACGTCATTATAAACCCCTGGCGCAAGATGTCCCATTCTTCAATGCCATGGCGGAGCTCTGTTTCCAAGTACCAATTCATTGGTATGACATCTAGGGTATGACAAAACAGATGCACCCATTCAGGTTGGGGCTCTGCTCCATAAGCCTTAGTCCATTTGGCCAGGTGATCACGCAGATCATCCCTTCCATCATACTTGTCTGTCATCTGCACTTTCGGTTGTCCAAAACATATTCTCATCATCCTCCTATAGTCACGCCAATCATCGAAATTATCCTTGTGCGTACCCCACCATCTTGCAGGCGTAGCGCGCAGTGCCCAATCCAAGGCCTAGAAGTGATGCTTCTCCGACACTTCTCTCTCAAATGCATCCAAAAAGCAATCAACATCAATTAGCCCATCATAGTGAGGCAGATTCCTTACTTCTGATGACACGCAGTGAAATGACTTCGTCATCATATTACAACACAGCGTAGATACTTCATGCAGTCGGTTTTGCCAGTGCTCTAATTCTTCGTCTGAATATGATGTGCAGGAGCTCTCGCGGTCCCATGTGATATGCTTGTCTGCTGTCGGATTTACCCAATCCTGGTCTCACGCCGTTATCTTGTAAATCTGGTCCAAATCGTCATCACTTTCATAATCACGGACTCATTCTGTATAGCGCAGTCCTTTTGCAGGATCTAGCGGCACCACTACGCGGAGCGAATTCTTTTCAAATATCATATTTCGCTTCTTCAAGTTGATTACCCCATTCATGTCAGTGGCCCAATCAATTCCAAGGAGCGCAGTGTAGGGATTGCTATCATCCACAATCTTTATTACCTCAAAATCCGCCAGTGCGCTCGCGCCTTCGATGTTAACTATCACCCCTTGTAGCCTCCCCATTGGGATAATTTTATGTTGATTCACCATCCTTAACAGGATCAAAGACCACTAGAGCATAGGTCTCCCCATTATTTCCCATGCTTGCTTTGGCAAAACATTTGCATCGGACCCTAGATCTAAGATAACTTGGTCCATTTCATATCCCCCTATCTGCGCAGTGAGCCTCATCTCATGCCCATTCCTTGCCTTATGCTTTCCAAGCTTTCTGACTACATACGGTTCACCAGTAGCACCATCCTTGCCAGCGCACCGATTGATCAGTTCCTGTAGGCCCTTCACAGCCTTACTATCGCGAAGCAATTTCATGTAGGTCTCCAAGAACGTGGTAATCATGGATGGGTCCACTTCTTCAACTGGTTTCTCCTGACTTCCTGAGGTAGAGGCCTCAGTGAAGCTTTTCTTTGCTTCCATAAATGTTTCTTTTGTGCGCTCCAAATCAAACCCAATCTCCTTTTCTGGTGCTTTGCAGACCCATTCACCTTCTATAGGTTGCTTCCCTTTATCCTCCCAGTCATCGTTCCGCTCCGCAGCATAATGTTTACCTTAGGGTCTTCCTCACGAGGCTTAGCCCTCATCATCTAGAGGTTCTGCGTCAGCTGCGAAGGCTGTGCCCCCTTTTTGTGAATCTTAGCCAACAATATAGGGCAATCCTCAGTCGCATGGTCAAACTGAGTATAGTAGCGGCATGACAGTCACGTTGAATTCGAACAGTCCCTCGCATAGTGTCTTGGTTCTCCACAATTGTAAAAAATAAGCTGCCCTCGGCCTCTACCAGGCCCCCCTCCACCTCGGCATCAGTCGTGCCCATGATACTCACCTCGCGTTCCCCCAACGCCTTGTTTTGGAGGTCACGTTTCTGCCTGCACCCTGTATGCAGGTGTCCTGTCCATCATTAATTCGTAACTACGGCAATTGCGATC
The DNA here is from genome assembly GCA_031772625.1 of Pinus tabuliformis. Lineage (NCBI taxonomy): Eukaryota > Viridiplantae > Streptophyta > Pinopsida > Pinales > Pinaceae > Pinus > Pinus tabuliformis. The sequence continues at coordinate 1,061,985,925 of CM062813.1, read as the reverse complement.
GTCATGACCTACTAATTAACAGAAATTGTGAAAGGGCTATTGTGGTGTCTGTACAAATTTCTGCAGCAAATGGAAATTTTCATTCACATGTTTCCCAGCCACCTGGCATATAGTGCACCATAGCGCGGACCCTGCGCTTGGCCTTGTCGCAGCCTCCGCCGTAGAGGCATTAGTCCCCCTGCTGCAACATAGTTCGCAAAGATTGGATAGTGATCCTTGTCATGCCCCTGACCTTTGCATTTTAGGCACCAAACTTCTTTGCGTGCCTCTGGCCGAGTTGTTCTGTCCTTCTTTAGACTTTGCATTTCAAGGCAAAGGTTTTGCAACTACACATGAATCTGTTGAACCCCCATATTAGCATCCTGCATTGGTGTCTCATGCAGTCTCATCGCGATTTCCAGAGCTTCTGCCTGGGTCCCAATCTTCTGTTGTGATAGTGCAACCCTTAGGTGGGGTAGGAGCGAGGCCACGAACCATTCGCGGTGCTGCCCATTAGTTAGGTTCATGTTGGCTTCATGGATCGTACACTTCAATCTTTGATCCAAATCCCAGGGCGTCTCCCCAGGCTTCATCATGATCTCCTTGAATCCCACAATTGATTGCACTTGAGACTTAGGTCTACTGAATTCTCTATTCAGCGTAGCCTAGATATCTGCCAACGTGGATGTTGGGTTATCAGTACTGTACTTAATGTACCACGTTAGTGCGTGGTCCTACAAAGCACTAACCAACATGGCTTTCTTCATTTGGTCGTTTGTGATACCCTGAGCTTCCCATACAACCTTCGTGACGAACCAAAACTGGTCCGGATCTTCATTTCCTATGCCCTTGAATACAGGTAGCTTTACGGAGTTCGCCATGTTGAACAGTGGTGGAGGTGGGGGTGGTGTGGGTGATGGGGTGAGTGGTGGGGGTGAGGATGGAGGTGGTGTGGATGGATGGGATGAGGATGGAGGTGGTGTAGGTATTCGCGGGAACCCTTGTCTTATCAGTTGAACAATGCTCAGTGGAGAAGATTGCACTACTCCTTCGTCGTCACTCAAAGGAGGCTCGATCAACGGGCTATACTCAGGACCTTTTCTTCCTCCATCCCTGAAAGACCTTCCACTTCGTGTAGCTCCAAACATCAAGGTAACCGCATGACCCGATTTTCACACAAGAGCATCTTAATCCAAGTATTTAGTGACTTCAAATACTTACCTCACAGTCCTTTAAAGAAGCGGCACTCTGCTTCGCTATAACTGACAGAAGTATCGACCGCGAACTTTGTCACAAATCCTCCTATGATGCGGTCGAGCCAATGGTCGACAGCACACGCGATCTTATCTTCAGAGGCTTCCAATCTCCATACTAACTTTGATGTCCAAACAATCGGATTGTCAAGCCTCCACCTTCCTTGGTCGTCTACCAACTTCATAATCCACTCGTATAACTCAACTGGGAAGGAATAGAAGAATATTTTGTGTATTTATGTGTATAGATATATGTCCAACCACTGTTCTTTCGTCAATTGCGGATTATTTTTTTCTTGTGCCGCGAATTCGTGGATCTTTCTATCCAACCAGTTTTCGATCTCTTTCTTAGTTGGATTCCAATGATACAACATCACACATCTCGTTATGCAGATCCTGGTCCCGACAACAGAACCATTTGTTGGCTTGATGGGCCCTGACCCAGGTTCAACGTTAGCCAGCCAAGCAAATCCCTACACCACTGGCCCTTTTGGCATTATCCTGTAGAGCGTGGACCGAAGTCTCACTCGAAGCAGTATAGGGGGATGCAGGAACCAGGTTTTCGCACCCTAAGATGGTCGTGATGTCGATCTTATACCCTGACCCCTATCTTCGCGCACATCGATAAGTCCTTAGGGCTAATCGATGTTCCTTCTTTTCCGACCTTCAGAACCTTTGCGAAGGTATATGACTGACCTTCGCGCAGCCCTAACCAGCGATCCAGGCACTTATGCGCCTCTGTAACTACGTACAGTTACAAGTTCCCGAATTACCTTAAGTGTTCGCCAATTTTACCATGAAATTAAGGTTATCTTTGTGTAAACATATATTCTTACTTGCGTTCAAATAACAGATAGAAACAGATACATTCGCGCATCAAATTAGCATTATAATGTAAACCCGGAACTTAACATAACATAATCAGATGCAATAATCAGAGACAAAATACACAACAATTTCATAATACTTCTCTTTATTGATGATTCAAGTTCCCAGTACAGACTCTATCTGCCCTGCACACACAGCTGCAGGGGTTTGTGCACTCAGGTGCAACTTCTACCTTAGGCCTTTGCGCACTCAGTTGCAGAGCCTCTACCTATGCTAAGACTCTCGATCTTAGCTCTCCTATGACCCAAATCACTTAGAACTCTACTTCTTTCTTACTGCTCTCTTCAGAACTTACTTACTTAGCTTCTTTTTATACAATCCATGGTCCGTGGACCATGGGTGGATCTTTATAGCCGACATGATTCTTTACAAAACAAGGGCAGACAACCCTTAATGACTCTTGACATCTTCGTGCTCCGCGACCACAAAATGCGGAGACTTTACATTCTTTATACAAAATTTGGGCTTTCTGCCCCAAAACATAGGCTTTTATCCCCAAAACTAACTCTTAGGGGAACCCATTCCCAACACTTCTTAGAACTTTGATCCCTATGCAATCCTCTTCTTTGGGATTGTCCGTCAGTCTCAAAATCCCTATGAAATCCCCTCCAATCATCATTCTCTTTAACAAAATGATCGACCAGATCTCTGTTCTCCGATCCCCTTGTGATCCTCCCCCTACTTCTCCTTGTATCTCTAAATTCTCCCTCCCTTCTCCATTTTTAACTTCATTCGCCACCCCTATGTTTATCTCACTCCCTCTTGTGTTGTGTCATGCTTTGAATCTATCCTCAAAGCCTTTCATCGCGCCCCCTGCTGCGAGCTAATATCCCTTCTCTATCTCTATTCGCATTTTGTGTCTTGTGATCAACGTGCTATCTCTATTTTTCAACATTCAGTGCGATTCTCTGTGTGTTCCTCTGTGGAATCCTTAGCATGCATAGTTTTGTTCTGCTTCCATCGAATTCATCTTTGAGGCCGTTTGAATTTTCTTTCTCTATATTGAGTCTCGGGCCTTTGTATCTTGTCCCTCCCTTCTTCCCTTCAATCCCTCTCTGCTTCCTTCCTGTTCCTTCGTCACTGTTCAAATGCACCCCTTGTGAACACTGCAGATCTCACAAGGTCATCATCGATCAGTTTAAAGAGATGGTGAAGCAAATTCGCAGTTAGGCTAGAGTTGAGAACGTAGAGATCTGCCTCACTTCTACTTTTTTCTGTTTTGATGGTGAGTTCTATGAACAAACCTGTGGGGTGGCCATGGGTTACCCCCTGTCCCCTATTGTTGCTAACATGTTCATGGAAGGTTTTGAATCCAAGGCTTTATCCTCAATTGTATTTAAACCTAAGCTTTGGAAAAGATTTGTTGATGACACCTGCGCCATATGGCAGCACGGGCCTGATAAGTTAGATCTCTTTTTCCAACATCTTAATAATCAGTCTAACTCCATAAAGTTTACCATGGAGCGTGAAGTTGAGGGTTGCCTTCCTTTCCTTGATGTCCTCATTTCTAGGAAAGTTGGATCTTTCTCCCATGAGGTGTATTGGAAAAAGACTCATACTGAGTAGTATCTTCATGCCAATTCCCACCATTTTCCTGCTCAGAAGATAGGTGTTCTCAACATGTTAGCCACTCGTGCTCTGATGAAGACCACCTTTCTAAAGAAAAGTCCCATCTCCTTAATGTTTTTGTCCAGAATGGTTATAGTAGGCAGCAGGGTGTCAAAGCTTTCCTCAAAGCGAGTAAGGGTCCTAAGGTCAAGAAAGACCCCATTGATCACAGTTCAAGAGTTCACCTCCCCTTCATCCAAGGGACGACAGACAAGATTGCGAGAATCCTAAAAAAGCATAATATTCCCTTGACCTTTAGACCCCTCAGCACCATTAGAAGTTCCCTAAAATCTGTTAAAGACCATGTGAACCCTATGGATATGAAAGGTGTTTATATCATCCCTTGTTCTTGTGGAACCTCATACATTGGCGAAATTGGTCATTCTATTAACCAGAGGATTAAGGAACACGCTGTTGATATCAAACACGGGAGGACCAGATCTTTAGCTTTGGTCGAACATGCAGAGAAGACCAAGCATCATATATGCATTGAGGAGGCTAGGGTTATCGCAAAGATTTCTCATTTTCATCACCGTAAGTTTAGGGAAGCCATTGAAATTGAGAGGTCTTCCAGTAATATTAATAGGGATGACGGCTAGAAAATTAGTAGTTGTTGGATTCCCACCCTCTCTTCCTAGTTTTTTTCCGTCATTGTCTAGGCCTTTTGTCTCGTTTCTTGTTTATGTACTAATCCCCTTTTTTTTCATTAGGTAGAGAGGAATACCCTCATTTATTTATTAATTTTTATTAGTATTATTTTTATTTTTATTTTTATATTTTTGAGTTATTTTATTCCTAACTTATCCCCAAATTAAAAATTTGTTATCATCCTTGTTATTTATACCTTTTAGGATCTTTAGTTTAAAAAAAAATGAATAAAAAAAAAAGATAGATAAAATAATAATAAAAATAAATAAATAAAATTATTTAAATAATATAAAATATTTCCCTAGTCAAATATAACCGTTTAGATAAATTAACAAATAAATAAAGAAAGATTATTAAGTAAAACCCTAGTCAAATATAACCGTTTAAATAAATTAATAAAGTAATTAAATATTAAAAAGAATAAAGAAATAATAAATAATAAATAAATAATTGTTTAAACAATATAAAATAGTTCCCTTTTCTTCCCCTAGTTAAATATAGCCGTTCTTTTCTAGCCATTAGGATACTCTGTCTTCCTATTTAACCTTTTTCCTAATGCTGTTTCTTCATCTTGTCTTGAGAATAAACCACATTTGTTGATTTGAAACGCGTCGACCAAAATGTTCAATATAATTTCTTCTAAAAATATTTTAAATATCAATAATTTATATTATTATATAAAAAATATTTATAAAAAAAATACTATATAATTTAAATATATATAAATTTTAAATTATATATACACAACAGTACTCACGTTTTATGGGACTTTTTTGGTTTGGAAAATACATAAATATTTCATGGTTATAAAAAAGGTCTTATAGGACTTTTTTGGTTTAGAAAATACATACGTATTTCATGGTTATAAAAATTTATGAAACTTATAAGGTAACTCGTTATAAAAATGTGATACATAGATTTGACCTGAGATATATCTGAAGGACATTAAATATGTATATACAATATTAAATAAAATTAACAAGCAGATCTATAGAGTATCAAATATATATATATATATTTTTTTTAGATATATATATATATTTATTTTAAGATAAATATATATTAATTAAACCATTAAAGTTATATATATAATTTTTCAATAAAAAAATAAAAATATTTTAATTAATTTCATATAAATGTTTAGATGTTTTATTTAACTTTATATAATTTATATGGTTAAATAATTATATATAAAATAATTATAAAAAACTATATATATAAAAGTCAATCTTAACGTTTTACGAAATTTTTGTTGGTTTGAAAAAGACGTATTTATGTATTTTATAGTTATAAAAATTTATGAAACTTATAAGATAATGTGCTATAAAATTATGTGGAAATTGAATATATGTTTTTTAGATACATCTTAATGTTTTATGAACTTTTTTTTGTTTGAAAAATACATATATATGTATTTTATAGTTATAAAAATCATGAAACTTACAACATAATGTGTTATAAAATTTTCTGGAAATTGAATATATGTTTTTTTAAGATGCAGATATTGTTTGTGTTATAGCACCATTTACCACTCTAGGTATTTGTGATGTTTGGTTTATGGCTTAGGGCAATCCCTCCTTCCAGACTTGGTCCAAATATTTTAAAAACAATGTTTTATTCCCTATACGTTATTTTGCCTTGAGATAAAAGTGTGTAAACGTGGGTTAGTCAATATCCAACCCGCGTATATGTGTTAAAACACTTAAAAAAAATAAATTTCCTTAATTTGGGCGGAGTTCACGTGTTTTACCTGTTGATTAACTCCTATTGCTCGTGGCCCAACTGTTTCCCAACTAAAAAACTAATTGGGAGAAGTATAAATAGACTTCTATGGGAAGGCCTTAAGGAAGAGAAGAGATAGAGTTATTATACTGAGATTATCCCTGACTGAGTTTGAAGTATCCCTGTGCTTCATGCACTTCCCCAAGTTTCAGGAAACCCTTGTTTCCTTGATTATAGATATTCTCCCTCTTGCTTGAGATATCATGGTATTGGTTATGGAAGGAGGTTGTTGAAGACTGGGACTGGATAGATCCGGAGGACGGTTCTGCTTGGAGCCGAAAGAAGAAGACTCAGGTGAATTCTCTCCGTGTTAGTTATAGCTTTCTACAATAAAAAGAAGCGTTGTCTTGTTTCCGAGATTAACTGTGTTTATGCATTAGATAGTGTTGTAATTCATATATGAATGTTATTTTGATGTATAACTAATCATTTGCTTATATGATACAAAGTTAGTTTCATTAAAATGCTTTATCTCTATATTGCTATGTATGTTCAAATTGAATGATTTTCAGGTTTGGAGAACATCAGGTGTTGCAGAGGGTCTGAACCTTGCAGAATCTACCCAAACGAAGGACATCTAGGTATGGTTGCTCTCACACAGTTTATTTATATAAGCATTTTCCTTGAGTTGTATGAGTGTTTCTTACTGTAGTTTGCTCTTGCTCTGTTGGGGTTCCAACCCAAAGCCCTAGGGTACTTATTCCCGTGATAGTTTGGGATGACCATTGACAAATCTAGGGAAGTCAATTTGGGCGGCCTCACCAGGTAAGAATATGGGCAGGTAGTCGTGGCTCTCAGTAGCTCCAGCTCCCATCATGAATTTGTCATTGCTTCCAACGTGCCACATGCATGGGAAGTGAGCTTTGTCTGATAGAGTGAGGAGGCAAAGGGGAATCAAACACTGGTGACCGTAAGAGGGCACCGAGATATAGGTGTTGTGTACAATGCCTGCAAAGTGTTTGTTGAAAAGAATGAATAAGACACATACATGGTGAGTGGCAAAGGTGAGAATGCATGCAACATGTTTGACAAAATTCACCAGTCATACGAGGATCATAAAAAAATTCTAATTTTTGTTCATTCCATGTCTGGTGAGTCCCTTTGTTTTATGGCTATAGAATCAGATGGAGTGGGAGCATTCATTGCTAGTATTCAACAACATATAGGTATCCCTATGGGTGAGATGGGGCTCCTCAATGGAGGGAGGCAACTGAAGATTGAAAAATGCCTCAAAGACTATGGAATTAAGAGGGATGCCACTATCTCTATAGCGACATGCTTGTTTGGAGGTTCCTAAGGATGTGAGGCATATTTGGTTTCAAAGCCTTTGTCCTTCAAGGAGACCCTCAAAACAAGGACCCAACTCTCAGTAGCCACAACCAGCTCCTAGGGTGTTCTAGGTGGATAAAGTTGAAGAGGTTCCTTTTGTTGAAATTTCGCACCCAAATCTAGAGGACTACCTTCGGCTCTACACTGAATTAGCCCTCATTTGTCGCTTCAATGGCTTATGGCCATGCTTAGAGGATCTTTATAAGTGGATTTATTAAGCCTGGACGAAGAAGTGCAAGGTCATGTTCTGCTCTAAGGTTTTTTTTTTATAGTGTTGTTTGCTAAACCAAAAGATTGCCAGAAGGCCATAACTGGTGGGCCTTGGTTCCGGGGTAAATCTGGTTTGTTCATAACCCCCTAATTTTTGGATTTCTATCCCTTTACAACAATCATTACCAAGCTTCCAATTTGGGTTTGGCTTCCAAATTTGGTCGCCCATCTTTGGCACTTTTTAGTTTTTCAGGGCATAGGAAATTCCTTGGGTCATTATCTTACCATATATATCTCTCGAGGGAAGTATGGCATGTACACCTACGGAAGAATATGTGTGGAAATTGACATTATCAAAGGGTTGTCATATCAAATAAATCTAAAAATTGGTGATTATCATTGGACCCAATATCTGGATTACGAAAAAATTGTGTTTCAGTGCCACGTTATCTTCAAACTAGCCATTAACAGAATTCCTGCCATTTGTCAAATTCCAACAAGAAACGACACATCAAATCTTCTAAATCTAAAAGTTGGAAATCTTGTGACCTACCCCCTATGGAGGGCGAGACTTCTTCTATTTTTTATCAAGAGGAGGATGGTGTCGACGATGATATGATTCTAGGGGAACTGGATCAAACTATCGCTACTTATCGGACTTATGATGATTCAATAGGGATCGTAATACCTCCTACAAACAGGTAATTGGTAAGTTAATATGTCTCTTTGGGTATTCTGAAGTGGGCACATGAATCAACATCTTCTATCACCGACAAGGAATCTCCTTTAGATCTCAACAATAACTTGCAATTTACTTCCGTTGATCTGCCTCCTATGTAGAAATAACTCAAAATTTGAAACTGCTAATGAAATCAGACTGAAATGAATATGCATAAATTTCTTCTACTCAATCTGTAGAAAGGAAAACATACAATAGAAACACATGCAATTATTCAATCACAATGAACACAATATTTTCACTGGGGAACCCAACTAGGAAAAAACCTCTCCTCTGTTTGTATTATATCAGATAAGAAAAATGACCTATTATAGCTTCAATCCTTGAACCTCAATCAGCACTACGATTATGCTCCTAAAGAATAAGAAGAGCTCATATTTCCTTGTGCAATTCCCAAGATAAATGGCTCACCTGCTACGTGCAAACATTGTACATTCACTAGTATAAAATAGTGATTACAACTCTGCCTTTTTCCTCCACTCAACTAGGAAATTTTAATTACATGCATGACTAGGGTTATTTTTAGTAAATTGACTAGTTAACTGAGAGATCATTGAATTAACAACAGTTACAACTACTCAACTAAACTCATATTGACTGTATTCATGACTAAAGCTCAGATAACTGAGTTTCATTAACTATAATTCCACTAGATTGCTATATCTTAGCAATCAACTCATGCACAACTCTACTTCTTGCCCACAAACTCTAATTGATTGAGTTAACTGAGTGACTTAGCCATGTCACTCCTGCTAACTACAACTCAAGTCATCCTGCTAATGTGGAAATTCGAATTTCTCCATTTGACTAGGCACAAGTCAAATGAAGCCTTTTCTTGCTACAATTCAACACTCCCTCTTAGTAAGAAAAGGGTTTTGAACAACACCTATAACGCTCCTGTGGAACTCGAACTTGCCTTTTGACAAAGACTTTGTCAATATGTCTGCATCTTGCTCCTCTGCATGAATGTACTACAACATGATGATTCTCTTATGCACACAATCTCTCATGTGATGGTACCTAATGTATATATGCTTGGACCTATCATGAAACACTAGATTTTCAAAGAGTTTTATATAACTCAGATTGTCACAGTGGATCAATGTAGTCTCCATCCCATGACTAAAGAGACCAACCATGATCTTCCTCATCCAAATAGCCTCGCAAGTTGCTTGACTAGTAGCCATATACTCAACCTCTGCTAAGTTGAGTGCTACAGATATTTGTTTCCTCCTGTACTAAGAAATTGTTATTGACCCAAGACTGAAGATAGCTCCCAATGTGCTCTTCATGTCTGAGGGACTCCATTCCCAATTTGCATTTGTGAAGCCTCAAAGATTCACTCCATTTGTCTGCCTATACCGTAAGCCAAATTTTGTTGTGCCTCTCAAGTATTTGAGAACATGTTTTGCTGCTTTCTAGTGAAGCTTGGTAAGCTCCACCATAAACTAACTAAGTTGATTAACTACAAAACAAATATCAGACCTTGTGTTCACCAAGTACATTAAGGACCCCACCAACTTTTTGTAGATAGTGGCATCTACTACCTCTCCTATATAAACATCCTCTTTCCTCCAGTTAGTAGCTAAAGGAGTTTCCAAGGGTTTGCAGTCCTACATATGGAATCTCTGAAGGATTTCAGAGGTATACTTCCTCTAACCAACAAATAACTCTCCATCTCCCTACCACACCTCCAAGCCAAGGAGGTAGTGCATTAAACCCATGTCCTTCATCTCAAACTCAGTACCTTGCAAGACTAGATCCACCTCTCATCTCTCATTAAGATCAAATCATCTACATATAGGACTAAGATGAGTAGACTTACATCTACCAAAATGTAGTAGATATTAGCATCTGTTGTTATGCAACCAGCTCACAAAAAGATAGAAAATAGATATAAATGCCTTATAATTCAGCCTCTTTGAGGGGGAAATCTCCTTTACATTACACAAATGAACAATTCTTCGATGATACAAAGGACAAGACCTCCTTTCTATATATAGGAGTCTAAGAGGTCATAATATAATCAGAGCCGACCTAACAATAATAATGTAAGGGCGCAATAATAACAATAGTGGGCTTCTATGGGGCACAATAATAACAATATGGGGACTACATGGACACAACAATATAATAAGGGGGTTGTACTAATCAGAATAAGGGGTTACACTAGTAGTATAGGGACCTAACATGCCCCTCTCCTTCAAAAAGTGTTGTTCTCAACACTTGAGTAGCTCTTGATGCTACTGTATAAAATTCTTGTCCTCCCATGTGGAATCTTTAGCAGGTAAGTTCTTCCACTTGATGAGATACTTTGAAATTGATCGATTTTGTAGTTGTTGGGTTCTTGTTTCTGTGACTACTCCAGGTTCGAATATGACTTTTCCTTCCTCGTTAAGTTCTGACAATATTGTTTGAACTGGGATCTTCTGCAACTTTTGAATGAGTGCTCACACTTCTTCGTCATTCTTCCATTTATCCCTTGCTTCGTTTATCCAATCAGGTTGGATAATAGAAATGGCGCACAACAATGCTTCCACATCCTAATCCTTTATTGAGAGTGCATCTGCCACAACATTTTGCTTCCCTTTTTTGTAGTTGATTTCAAAGTCATAACCCAACATCTTTGTGACCCATTTTTGTTGCTCTTCAGAGGATAATCTTTGTTCTAAAAAATATTTAAGACTATCATGATCCATTTTTACCTTGAAGTATCTTCCCATTAGGTAGGGTCGTCATTTCTTAAGTGCATGTCATATTGCCAACATTTCCTTCTCATAGCTAGCTTTGTGTAAATACTTTCCTTTGATTGGATGACTTTCGAAAGCAATGGGTCTTTCATCTTGCCTTGAAACAACACTAATTCCATTTCCTAAAGCATCACATTCCACAATAAAGGTTTTTGTGAAGTTTGGTGTCGCTAAGACCGGTGCTTGGCACATTGCCTCTTTATGATGTTTGAAGGCCTTTGTTGCTTCTGGAGTCCATGAAAATGCATCTTTATTCAATAATGTTGTTAGAGGTGCCACTATTCTCCCATAATTCTTAACAAACTTGCGATAATACCCTATCAACCTGAGAAATCCTCGCAGATGCTTTATGGATGTGGGGATTTTCCATTCCTTAATGGCTTTAATTTTTCCAAGGTCTACCTTAACACCTTCATGAGATACAATATGACCCAGATATTCCACCTCTTGTACTCCAAAGAAACATTTGGAGCTTTTTTCATATAATTGTTTCTCCTCCAATAGTTTGAGCACCCTGTCAACATGTTGAACATGATCCTTCCAAGACTTTTTATAGATTAGTATATCATCAAAAAATACTAACACAATTTTTATAAGGAAGGGTTTGAAAATGGAATTCATCAAACCTTGAAATATAGAAGGTGCATTGGTAAGGCCAAAAGGCATGACCAAAAATTCATAATGACCCTCATGAGTTCTAAATGTTGTTTTCGGAATGTCTTCAGTCTTCATTCTGATTTGATGATATCCTGAATGAAGATCCAACTTGGTGAAGTAAATTGATCCATGCAATTCATCCAATAATTCATCAATGACAGGAATGGGAAATTTATCTTTAATAGTGAGCTTGTTGAGCTCCCTATAATCCAGACACATGCGCCATGTTCCATCCTTCTTGTGCACGAATACTACTGGAGCAGAGAAAGAACTTTGACTAGGTTGAATTATACCAGCCTCTAGCATTTCCGCAACCATAAGTTCAATTTCACTCTTTTGGGCACAGGGATATCTGTACGGCCTGATGTTTGGAGGAACACATCCTGGAATCAAATGAATAGCATGATCATGATCACGAATAGGTGGGAGGCCTTTGGGAGTCTCAAATACCTTTGAATGATTGTCCAAGACTTTTGGATATCTGAAGAAATAGATGATTTCAATGTGGGAACCTCTAGCGAACATAATTATGCAATACGCCTTGTTGTTCCTTCTTTAGAAGTTTTTTCATACCATTAGAGCTTATTATATTTCTCGGTTTCCTTGCAATACCCCTTAATTCAACTTCCTTTCCTTCCGCACAAAATTTCATGAAAGGTTCTTGAAAATTAAAAGCTATTGTACCCGAGGATTGTAGCCATTGGACTCCTAGTACAACATCAGCACCACCCATTGGAATGGAAAGCATTGGGCTATTCAATACACATTCTCCCATGGATAGCTTGATATTATGGCACTTTCCAGAGCAATTTATGGTTCCTCCACTTACAACCATCACTTGACACTCTGGTGTTGGATATAGGAAGCAATTCAATTTCTTGGCTTTCTTACAATCAATAAAATTATGGGTACCTCCCGAATCAATCAACACTATTACCTTTTTCTTCTTGGTATGTCCTTCTATCTTGATAGTTTGAGGAGTGGTAATTTTGGCCAATGCATTACAAGATATTGTCAGATTAATTTCTTGATGCTCAATGTGATCTTTCGCTTCTTGAACCCTTTTCTTCTTAATATGTCCTTCTATCTTGAGAGTTTGAGGAGTGATAATTCTTGCCAATGCTTTACAAGATATGGTTGGAATCATTGCTTCTTTCTCTGGGGTTGGTTCCTGGTGTATATCCTCTTCTTTTGACATTTCTTGATCCTTTTCTTCCTCCTCTTCACAATCAATGTAAAATAATTTATTCTCAGCACACTTATGACCTTTAATAAATTTGTTATCACAATTGTAACAAAGCCATTTTTCTCTTTTTTCTTCCAATTGTTGTGGTGTCAACCTTGTAGGTTGTGGAAGGCTAGGAGAAAAAACACTTCCATCTTTATAGTTGTGAGGGGTAGACATCCTTGTTGCCATAATTTTGCTTTCCACTTTTATTTCCAACCTGAATGCCTTCTCCAATGAATCAGGTTCCCAAAGACGAACCTCATGTTGATTGTTATCCTTTAAAGTCCCTATGGAGACATCAATCCTCTGCTTCTATGGAATACCATTTTCCCTTATATTCAATTTTTGAAAGTCCTCAATGTGCTCTGCCATTGACCACTTTTTTTTATAGATTTATCAATTGGCTAAAGAAGGTGTTGCTCTTTGTATCCTCATAATGTGTTATCAATTCCTCCGTGAAAATTGACCATGTAACAAGTGGTTTACGAGAACAAAGCCCTTTATACCATAAAAATTGATCCGGTTCTAAATATGAAGATGCAATACGTACCTTTTGTAATAGTTTCACCTCATGTAGATCAAAATATTTCTCCATCTGTAGTATCCAATTTACCGGATCCTTGCCATCAAACTTCCCCATATTTCCTTTTCTTGATTTTAGGAGCTCGGTATTGAAACAACTGTAACTATGTAATTTTAGATCTCCAAGTTCTGAAATTGCATCCTGCAGTAGCCCTCTATGTTCTCTTTTTAACCCCACAAGTCTGATCAAGATTGGATTCTTCAAGGAAGAGTTATGTCAAATCTCCTACGATGACCTGATTATAGACTAGTTCAGTAGAGTGCACTTGTAAGAAGTGGAACGTGCCAATGTTTCAACCTTAGGATCTGAACAATATAAACAGCAAACTACAGTCCGTCCTCTTTCTGTAACTTCTTACGAAATTTCAATCTGATGCTTACAGAGAAAGTTATGACAATTTTCCCAAGGTCACCTGTTTAGAATGTAATTCGGGAGTCTGCAAAAACCCTAACTTCCTCAGATTATATCTCCGAAAATATAGCGAGACAAGATCTGAAATTCGGACCCGAGCTTCACCAAGATTTTGGTTCAAATGGGTTTTAATTTCAGAGTCTGAACCTTCATAGAAAAAATATTATAGCGAAAATTCCACGATGACATGTTTGAGATGAAATTATGGAGCTTGCAAAAACCCTAATTTCCTCAGATCATATCTCCGAAAATATATCGAGACAATATCTGAAATTTGGACCCAAGGTTCAGACCAATTTCTTCTCAAATGGGTTTTGTGTTTAATTCTGAAACTTCGTAGCAAAAAAGTTATAGCGAAAATTCCATGATGACCTATTTGGAGCACGTTACCCTAGAATCCAAAGCTCTGATACCAAATGTTATGAAACCAACTCACAAAAAGATAGAAAAGAGAGATAAACACCTTATAATTCAGCCTCTTCGAGGGGGAAACCTCCTTTACATTACAAAAATGAACAATTCTTCAATGATACAAATGACAAGATCTCCTTTCTATATATAGGAGTCTAAGGGGTCATAATAAAATCAGAGCCGACCTAACAATAATAATATAAGGGCACAATAATAACAATAGTTGGCTTCTATGAGGTACAATAATAACAATATGGGGACTACATGGGCACAACAATATAATAAGGGGGTTGTATTAATAACAATAAGAGGTTACACTAGTAGTATAGGGACCTAACATCTACTTCACTCTTAGTGAAGCCCCATTCATTGAGATAGGAATCTATGTGAGTGTACCAAGCATGAGGTGCCTACTTGAGACCTTAAAGGGATCTCATAAGTCTACACACATGTGCCTCCCTATCAAATGTCTCAAACCCCTCAAGCTACTTTATGCAAATTTCTTCCTCAACCACTCCATTGAGGAAGGTAGTTTTAACATCTATTTGGTGGATCCTCCACCCCAACTATGTTGCCAATGCAAGAATGGACCTGATTGAAGAGTATCTTGCCACAGGGATGAATGTCTCCTCATAATCAACTCCCTCCACCTATGAAAAGCCTTTGGCCACAAATTTGGCCTTGCACTTCTCAACATTTCCATCAATTGCATGTTTCACTTTGTACAATCACCTAGAACCAACAACTAACTTGTTCTCAGGTCTAGGCACCACCTCCCAAACATTTTTCTTCATGATGGAGTCATACTCCTCCATGGCATCTACCCACACCTGCTGGGAAATTGTCTCTTCAAATGAAGAAGGCTCAAAATCAATCAGTTATGTCATGAGTGCCATACATCCAATATATATTTCTAGTGATCTCCTTTATCTACACAAGGATCTAGGAGCTCCAACCTACTCCTAAGCTTCCTGCACCAACCTAACTACCATCCCGGTCCTCTTCCTCCCCTCTCCAGAAGGCTCTGTGTGAGTTTGTTCCTCCACTTGGTCTACTCTCTACTCCTCCACATGTGGCTACTCTACAACATCCTGAGGATCTGGCTGACAATCCTCCTTTGGAACTAGAAGCTCCTCCTCTAGTGGTAAGCTCAATTCTTGCTATTGAGAGCTCCGCAATGCTCTCCCCTCATCAAATCTCACATCCCTCCTCACCACATTCATCCTGAGTGAGGGCATATACACCCGATAAATATGAGGTGTCTCTATGTATCCCACAAAGATCCCCCTCTTTGTAGTGGGCTCTAAATTTTTACTGTTATCCTTGGATACATGACAATAGACCATGGATCCAAAAATGTGAAAGTGGGAGACATCTATATTCCTCCCAGAGAAATCCTCTTCAGGTGTAATCATTCCAAGAATTTTGTAAGGGCTCATGTTCTGCAAATAGACAATTGTATTGCAAGCTTCCGCCCACAGGAATAGTGGCAATCCTTAATCATGTAACATTGCTCGAACAACTCCTACAATGCTTCTATTTTTCCTCTCTACCACCCATTTTGATGTGGGTTGTGGGGTGCAATCAACTCCCTTCTAATACCCTCCTTGGCACATAATTCTTTGAAGGCATTAGACACATACTCTCCTCCATTATCACTTCTCAGGGATTTAATTTTCATTACAGTCTCATTGTCAACCAAGGATTTATATTCAACAAACTTTGAATAAACCTCATATTTCTTCATCATAAAATAGATCCAACATTTGCGGGAAAAGTCACTATGAAGATCACATAATACTTCTGCTTTGATACTGAGATTGTTGAGATTAGTCCACACAAATTTGAGTGAATTTGCTCCAAGATGGCTCCAACTCTACTATCTCGGCCTTGGAAGGAGGATTTAACATATTTTCCAAGAGTGCATCCCTTACAAACATCATGTTGATCAAGGGTGCAATTTGGAAGTCCAGTGATGATTTGTTGCATTATTTTCAACGCTCAATGGTGTAGGTGTTCCATGCGCCTATGCCAAAGCTCTCCAACATCTCAACCCTGAACATGTTTAGCCTTGCTATTCAATGCAACACAAGCATCCACCTCTAGCTTGTAGATATTTTTAACCTGAACACCAATTTGTTTTACTTGTCCAATAGCAACATGCTTCAGATATGCCTTCCCTCTATTGAACACCACATCATATCCTCTGTCTTCAAGTACAACTACAATTTATTTATTTATATTTATTTATTTATTATTATTTTTTTTCATCAGACCATGCACATACATTACATTCTTTAGGTGAAGATAGGAGCCCAACTCCCTCTTAAAGGTGACAGTGCCAATAACTTTGGTACTATACCTCCCATCATCTTCAAGCTCTAAATTTATCTATGTGTAATTGTAAGTCCTTCTCCTTTGAGCTGCCGAAGAACTCCCTATTTCCTGCCATATGAAATGAAGCACTAGAGTTTAAGTACCATATACTACCTCATACAATACTTGCCATGCAAGAATGAGGGTGAAATCCAACTCAAATTACGATGTGAGAGCATCTCCTCCTACTCCTCCTACATGCTTCTTACTGAATTTCTTGCGTGGACACTTGATTGCATAATGTCCATACTCATGGAAGTGAAAGCATTTAATTTTACTGAGGTATTTCTTCTTGCCATGGTTCTAACTGTATTTTTCCTTGCCTTTGGCTTTCTTTCCCTTTCCAGCTAAGGCAAAGTTTTATTACTCATCAGCTATGGATGTGACACCATATCTAATGTTTCTTCTAATCTCCTCCTACAACAAGTCAGACCAAAGTATCTTCCATTAACTGAATCCTGATAGTTGTGCCAGGATTTCATAAAACTGAGTGCTAAGCTCACAAGTTTAGATGATGGCACATTTTCTCAAACTCCTCCATGTCCATCTCTCACCTGAGTGAATCTGGATAGGTATTGCATGACAATTTAATTTTTCTTCATTCAAATGTTCCTAAGCTTATCATTCAATGCCAATTTCCTTGCATCACTATTGTTTTGGAATATGTCTGTGAGGGTTTTCCACTGCATAAGCATTCTCCTTTTCATGCAAATTCGAAACCACATGGTCTTTGACTCCCTTCATGATAATCCTCTTGGATTTTGCAATATATTTCTTCCATTGAGCTAGTTGTTGTGCATCTGATGTTTTTGGTTTTGGAATATTAGTTTATGTATACTCCAATACTCCATTTTCATCCAGCATAACTTCCATTTTGTCTTTCCAAACATAGAAATTTGAAGATCCCTCCAATTCATACTCAAGTCTTAATCCATTGAATGACATTTCTCCCGCACTAAAGAAAATCTACACCACAAAATATGTTATTCAAAATTTCTCTGAGAGATGATCAAACCTGGTTTCTATGTAGTTTTCAATAGCTCTAATACTATGCATAAATAACTTGAAATTTGTAGCTTCTAATGAAATTAGACTAAAACCAATAGAACCAAATTTCTTCTACTCAATCCGTGGAAAGGAAAACATACAATAGAAACACATGTGATGATTCAATCACAATGAACATTGTATTTTTACTAGGAAACCCAACTGGGAAAAACCCCTCCTCTGTTTCTATTATATCATATGAGAAAAATGATCTATTACAATGACAACTTTAGTCCTTGAAGCTCAATCTACACTACGATTCTACTCCTAAATAATAGGAAGAGCTCTTATTTCCTTGTGCAATTCCCAAGAGAAATGACTCACCTGTTACATGCAAACATTGTACACTCACTAGTATAAAACAATGATTAAAATTATGCCTCTTTCCTCCACTCAACTAGGAAATTCAAATCGCATGCATGACTAGGGCTATTTTTCATAAATTGATTATTTAACTGAGAGATCGGTGAGTTAACAATAGTGACAACTACTCAACTGAACTCATACTGACTTTAGAGCTCAGATAACTGAGTTTTAGTAACTATAACTCCACTAGATTGCTAGATCATAGCAATCAACTCATGCGCAACTCTACTTCTTGCCCACAAACTCGAATTGGCTGACTTAACTAAGTGACTTGGCCATTTCACTCTTGATAACTACAACTCAAGTCATTCTGCTGATGTGGAAATTCGAATTTCTACATTTGACTAAGGCACAAGTCAAATGAAGCCTTTTCTTGCTACAATTTAACATCTTGTAGGTTGGACCAAGGTTGTGAGAAAGAGAGGAAAGGAAAGTCAATCTAAAGACGGTCCCTATGTTAGGTGATTCTTTTGGGTCTGTCAAATCCATGATAGTATTTTCTTTCATGTTTGTCAAATCTATGGTCTGTCAAAGTCCTTAGATGGACAATTGCTTCAATAATGTAATTTTTTTTGTCATAATGGAAAGTATTAATTTACCGAAAAAAAAACTGTAGATTTGACCAAGAGATATATCTGAAGGACGTTAAATGTATATAACACTAAACAAAATTGTTAGCCCCAAGGGATAACTCAGTTGGTCGAGTTCCTATTTCTGAGTGCCTCACCTATCGAGAGGTCACAGACTCAAATCTCTTCGACACATTTGGGGTTAGGTCTTGCTAGTTTGGCCGATAGGTAGATCCCTTTGAGTTGAACTACCTAGATTTTCCCGTGGATGTAGTGGCCACTCAGTGTCCACGAACCACCTTGAAAAAACACTAAACAAAATTGATAGAAATATATATAGAATTTGTCAAATATATATTTGTGAAACAAATTAATACATGTGTGTGTGTATATATATATCTATATATATATATATATATATATATATATATATATATATATATATATATATATACAAAAAATTTACATAAGTTATCACATATAAATTACATAATTTCTCAAATAAATATATATAAATTATCAAATAGTGAAAAAGTTACATAAATAGGCATATAAGTTTTCGACTTTTTTTTAATTAAAAGTTCATTCAATTAATCTCATATAGATGTTTAAGTTTTATATGTGTGTGTGTGGTTTCAATTGAAGAAATCATGCCTCGAGTAGCTCTTAGGCATACATAATCTTACCCAGGATTGGACCACAAAACCTACGGAGACCAAACCTCCCCACCTAACCGTTGGACCACATCCTTGAGACTATATATAATAGTAAGAAATATTACATAATCTGTTGTAAGTTGTTAATTTTTTTAATTTTGAAATTAAAGATTCATTTTAGTTAGTTTCTTATGAATGCTTTTTTGTTTTGTTTAACTTCATATATGTTTAATATAAGGAATACATACTATTTTTTGCACTTATTTTAGTAAAGTTTAATTTTATTAGGGTTTATGTATTGGTATGAGACATTTTGGAAGATGTTTTAGACTAGTGTTGATGCAATAAAGGTATTTATTAGCATTCAATAGTAAATAATTGTGTGATCGAAATTTGAGCAAGCCCATATGTGAGAAAGAAATAATAGTCTTCCTTCAAGTAATTGATATTTGGTACCTGTATGTCATTGGGAGACACTTTGAAATCAAGATGGACATCAATGTTTGAAGTATTTCCTAAAACAAAGTCTCTCATCATTAGAACAATACAAGTTAGTCATAAAGATGTAAAGATAGATTTAGTCCCTCAAATACCCTTATTGCAACTAAGTTGTACAATGTTAAAAAACAATCCATACTCATAAAATAAATTTCAAAAGTTGGAATCTAATTGTTCTACATTTTCTTTCTAGACAAATCAACACTGTAGGAAAGAATCAAACTTTTAAATGAAGGATTTTGTATTCATCAAATTTACTTTTCAAATATATTTTATTTGACTACAACAAGGGATTAAGTACATCACAGTGAGCTAGCATCAATGTCATAAAAACTAAATATTTCAGTGATTCAATAATAGAGAGTGAAATAGTGTACTTACTTTAAGTAGAATTATGAAAACCTCTTTTATTGGTAAATCTAAACTTAAAGTAGATGGATATATAATATTTCAATTTGAACTATAATTCTTTAATTTTATGATGGTCTACAATTATTTTATTTTGTTAAATATTGATATTCTAAAATTTCTATATTAATTTTACATATGTTTAATCTATATCTTTTTCTTTTTATCCAAACTCTCCAATATTCTTTCAATCAAAATGAGACCTAAATAATCTTTACTTTTAGCTTACTTTTTAAGTTGATGGAAACATTATAGAATATCTTTTGACATGGTTACTCAAACTCGGAATTTTATGGGTGATAAATGTTATTTTATGTCAGGAGCAAGGGTTGTGTGGACTTATGAAGCCCCCCTTACACATCCCAAGTTAGATGGTAGACTGACAATGGAGATTTCATTGACCCCATCTAATGAGAGACCCACCATCAATCATATACATTATTATAAATCTTAGCTTATAGATTTTATTCCCAAATAAATCATAATTACTATTGATAGACACTATGCACACTATTAGCTTTTCTTGTCCTTTAGGAAATATATCAATATTTATTTCACTCTATCTCAAGTTCACTCCACCATTTTCATTTTTACACATTCTTGAATATTATTTATATTCTTCTTTAACTTTATATTTAAAAAACATATTTTATTCATTTTGCAAAATAAATAACTAACTATTGTCTTTATATTGTTTTGAGAGTATTCCAAATAAACACCTTTGAATTGTAGGCTTGTAGATGGCCATACCAATGGTGACTCCAATGACACAACATACAATTTGAATTCAACATCTTATTGATGACCTTCATCTATATAGAAGACATTCTCAAATCCATGTTATCCATCTTGGAAGAGGAAACCTTTGAAGGTCGGAGATGAAAGAGGAACTTGCCAAGAAATGTAGTATTTCTATACACAAACAATATTAATCTCTTCTTTTCATACAACATGCCCATTCTCTAAAGGCTTTGGAATAATATATGATAGCATAAAAGATGCATTACACCATGAACCAAAGCATCACTTAGCTCAAAATGGTCTTAAAGCATAGGTTGAAAAATATACCAAAGCTAGTAAAGTAGAACAAACAAAATACGTGGTATTCAAAGCACTAAAAAAAAATTGGTTAAAGCATAGTTTAAGGCTATGAATGCCCCCAAATTTTGAGCTTACCCATATTGTATTACTTTGCTTTCTTTTATAAACATGTTATTTGTACTTGTAAAGATGACTTGTTTTATATACACATAACTTTTGTTAATTTAAAAAACACACATGTTTTATTTATGTATGCCATTTAAGAAGTTGAACATTCAAATTCTTATAAAAATGTGTTAAATGATGATGATGATGATGATTAACATCTACTGAGACTGATGCGGTTTATCAGACCTTAAGAAGGAGAATCTAATTGTAATATTTTAGGATCTTATTTCTTTGCTAAAAAAAGAATGGAAAGAAGCACACCAAGATCACTATAGTTGGGCTGACTTAATAAGTCAAGAAGATTGGAAGTGTGATAGATGTTAGAGAATTGAGAGTGGATGTGAGTAAGGGATGGAAAATCTAAAATAAAGTGTTTTTAATCCTCCACTCTCTTAATATCACAAAGGTGACAAATTCTATCATCCCTAAGAGTCTTGGGAGTAGACCACGACCTGATTTCACTTCGAAGCTCATGAGAATTAGTTCTAATCTTAGCGATGCTCATTGTAGAGTCTCTACTTTACACTTGGTTATCCATCATTTCCTACAGTTTTCCCTCACTCATCTCTCCCTTTTGCTCTATTTTGCTGCATAAACTCACCCAGATCATTACATATGATGGCATTAAGCATGATTTAGGGATTTTGCTAATGTGTGACTGTTTTGTTTAGATTTTGGCATATTTACAGGCATTCCGCATCCATCTGCTGATTCCGCAGCCATATGCTGATTCCGCAGCCATTTGATGATCCCGCAGCCTTTTTGTTAATCTCAAGGTTCCACGTGTCATTTTGCCAAATGAGCCACATGGGTACTTAGGAATCAAGGTGCTCGAGGTTCCTGTGCTATCTGTTTAGCCATCCACGTCATCTGTACCTCCAGTCAACGAGGGTCAAGTTACGGTCAATAAAGGCAGCTTAACGGTGATACGTAAGCTGTTGGGTCACGTCAGTTAAAAGGTGACTTGTTCGTCTTATGCAGGCCGTGGGGGACATAATCCAACTCTGGATTCAATGCCCATAACGACCAGAACCTCCAGCTCATCCACGCAGCCTTATGACGTGTTTTGATCCTTAATTACGCATGACAATTAGTTAGTTTTCCAGTTTTAGCTGTACGCATTAGGCCGTCTTTCAGATGCCTATAAAAACTAGCGTTTGCATACGCTGAAGGTTACTTTTTAGTTGCTGCATTTTATAAACTTGTTGTTATTTTAGAGCATTCGAAGACTCTGTTTTTATAGTGCTGTTCTAGCACTTTGGACTGTATTTTTCTGCACATGGAGTAATAGAAACAATGTTGTTTTGAAGTTTCCAATTCCTTGAGTCTCTTTTGGATGATATGAATGGAGGGCCCCTGTTCATGTTAGCCTTGTAAAGTATTTTATGTATTTTATATGCAGCATTTCCTTATTTCTATTCAGCATTTCTCTTAGTTGAAACATGTACAACGTAATTTACTTTCTTGTTATTTCATTTCCAACCTTTCTTTTTAGTTGATCAGCATTGTTCTTTTGCAGGTTTTTTTAGCCCGGGATTGATTTTGTGTTTGTGTATTTGCTTAAATATCTAGTGGTAGTTTCAGTTGACAGATTCTAGTTGCTGCCTTTACTTTATTTTCATAGCTGATTTTTTTAGTTTTATTTCTCAAAGTGGTTTGCTAATATATGAATGATCTCTTTATTATGAATTGTCTATCTTTTAGAGATCAGAATATTAATAACTTGCAGCTGGCTTTGGGTGCTTTTTAGACTAATCTTTAACTACTTTCTAATTGTGTCTTACACAGTACTATGTGTTAGAGGCAGAGAGTTAGAGAGAGCTGAACATCATAACTAGTCTTTAAAGTAGATTTTTCTCATTTTTATCATTTCTTAGACTTATCTTTAGCTACTTCCTAATCGTGTCTTACACAGTACTATGTGTTAGAGGCAGAGAGTTAGGAAGAGATAAACTTTATCATTGGTCTTTTAAGTGATTTTCTTACCTTTTATTTGCAGCAGCATGAATGGTGTCTAATGCCATTAGAAAGTGGTTCTTTGCTTTCAAGTTATTTCAAGTTATTTATTTCATTCAAGCTTTTCCTTTTCAGCAAGTAGTTAGAAATCACTAATCACACACTCTCACTCATCTAGAATTCACTTTACACACACCATCACTCATCTGTTTATAAATCACCACTCCATTTTAGGAAGATAAATCAATCACAAACAACACCCCCAAACGACAAAAACTCTAAGAGGTTGCTTAAGTACATATAGTACACCTTCACTTCATCAGCTTACGAGCCCCGGGTTGACAATTAATGACATCAATTTAGGAACACTAAATTGACTAAACATTTTGGCGTCGTTGCCGGGGAAGTGAAATTAAGTAGCCATATTCTTAGAAAAAAAAACATAAAAAAGATTTCAAGGAAAGAAGTTGATAACCTATCAAAGTATGCTCTCCTCTTGCACTGCAAGGTGATCTGGAGGATCAGAAAAGAGAAAGTTATTGATTTGGTAGTTTCTTGAGTATGCTCTCTTCTTGCACCTAGAGTGAACTGGAAGATCAGAAAAAGAACTATTTTTTTTTTTTTAACAATATCGTCTACTTGTCTATTATAAAACTTGTGATTCAAATTTCTATTACAATAAGAGGGGAGTTCCGAGAGATGCTATTCAAAATTGGGTACGCAGACCCGTAGTTCTCTTGGCTCCTCTTATCTATATTTAAAGCTGAACATAAACGGCTATATTGCCTTACATAGGATCCTCCTATCCAACTGTATTTGCAGTGCATGAGGGCTAAGGGGAATGTTGGGTGACCGAGTCGTCGGGAAGAGGTCCCCTACGGCTCGCTCGAGTTGAAGCTTCTCCTTGCTGGCTTTCTGTTAAGGTGCGGAGATGATCTATTACTGCTTCCATGTGTATGCAGCGATCTTTGAGGTCTTCAATGTCTTTTTTCCTCTTCTCCAACTTCTTACGTTTGGAGTTTCTGTCCGCATGATAATCCTCCGTTAGTTCATCCACCTGTTTCTTCAGGGCGTTAATCATAACAACATGAGCCTTACACATATGACAGTCTCTGTTATTGAAGATGTTGTCCATTGGGTTCCTTGGTTGCTGCGGATTTGCTTGCTGGTTACGCTGATCCGCCATCTTGCTGGGAGTACTGTTTCCTTTGTCGAGGGCGAGGAAAGTGGGAGGCTTGCCAATGTTAAGGTTGATCTGCTTGTCTAGAGCACAGTGGAGGTAGGAGCCCTGTTGCTGACCGCGCACGCTGCTTGAAACAAAAGCCCAAAGGTTAGTCTTACAATAACCACAGATGAGGAAAAGATTGTTTACCCTGCGCAAAGAGGAACCAGTTGAGTCTCCCCTCGACAAGCAGTGCCAAAAACAATGCCGGCTGTCACAGTGAGCGGAGGGATGTCGACGGTTGCTATGAGCTGAGAGGGTCTCAATGCTTCTTTGGGCCTCAGTGCAGGCCTTGCTGCTATGAAGGAGACCGCCTAAGCCTTTCCTCTGATACGAAGGAGCTATCCGATTCTCTCTGGGATGGATTGAGGGAACCGTGGTAGGCTTACTGAGATTTAAAAGCCTGAGGCAGGCATTCTCCCACTCGTGCTTGAGAGTGGAGGATCTGATCTTATCTGTCAAAGAAGGATTTTAGATGATGTGTCGC
The DNA here is from genome assembly GCA_031772625.1 of Pinus tabuliformis. Taxonomy (NCBI): domain Eukaryota; kingdom Viridiplantae; phylum Streptophyta; class Pinopsida; order Pinales; family Pinaceae; genus Pinus; species Pinus tabuliformis. The sequence continues at coordinate 1,061,960,655 of CM062813.1, read as the reverse complement.
TGTCCTTGAAGTCTGAAGCAGGTATGGGCGCTGTCACGCCTTCTATCACTTCCTGAAGTGTGTCGAGGAGGACCCCTGATGAAAGCTTCATTGCTCGGATCCTGGAGTCGATTTACCGTCCTGTTTGCCCCGTTTTGGCAGTCGAGAGGGATTTGGAGAGCAGAGGATCGTTGATGCTCTGCACTATTATCTCGAGTTGGATGCCTGAGGTGACCTCTAGTCAGATACATGGAGATCACGAGTTGACTAAGGGATGTCTTGTTCATAGATTTCCTCATTCTCCCTCACCTGTCCCGTGGGTCTTCTTATGGCCTTGTTGGCCAACTCATCAGCGGTCGTGTTGTGTAATCTGAGGATGTGTTTGTAGGTTACATTGCCCATACCCCTGGCTTGTTCTGAAATTCTGTCTTTTATTCTATTCAGAGCACATTGTTTGAAGTTGTTCCCTGTGTTCATTGCAGCAATAAGGATAGCTGAGTCCCCCAACACAAGGAGGTTTTGGATGCCCATTTTCCATGCCATGGAGACCCCCAGCAGGAGACTATAGGCCTCAGCTTTATTGTTTGACAAATTCCCCAAGCTCCATTCATAAGTGGCCATCGTTCTACCTTGGGGGTCCCTTATTACTCCCCCTGCTCCAGCTATGCCTGGATTGTTTTTAGAGGCCCCATCGAAGTGAAGCGTGTGCTTCTTTTGCCTTTGTATCCATTTGTTTACTTCCTCTTTTGACCCCCTGATCTTCCAGTCCTTCTGTCCATAGCCTTTGATTGGGATGCATTTTGGTGTTATCCTGTAGTTGAATCTTTGTATCCATTCTTTCACCTGCTTGTCTGTGTAGTCCTGATCAGCATGGTGGATCCCATTTGCTTCAATGGTTTCCGTTATGAGCGCAGTAGCTTTAGCCAGGATACTTGGAACACTAGGTTTTTTATCTTTAAAAATGCTTGCGTTTCTGGCAAGCCATAACTGCCAGCATAGGTTGGAAGGAATGCTGGACCAGATTCTCTTTGCGAGGGTCATGTTTTTGTTTGCGGAAGGGAAGAGCCTTCCCCATCCTTTCTGAAGGAGAGTGACCTGGTTGGGGAGATCCCCGATCTCAAGAGGATGGGTTATGAGTTTCCAGCAGGACGAAGCAATTGGGCATTCTATGAATAAATGGTTGAGATTTTCTTCCTCTTTCTTGCACATGAAGCAAATGGAGGGCCCCTGGATCCCCTTTTTTCTAAGGTTTTCTGCTGTAAGGAGCTTGCCATGGAGCAAGGTCCAATTGAAGAATTTAATCTTCGGAAGGCTCTCAACTTTCCAGGCATTCTTGTGATATTGCCAGTTGTTTATCCCTGCTTGGTTTTGGAGCGCTTTATACCCTTCCTTGACCGAATAATTGCCTCCATTAGGGTCCCATATGTAGCTGTCATCTTTTCCTATGCTTGAGGGAGCTGCTCCTGCCAATGAGAGTTTGAGGTTGTTCCAAAGATCCTTTAGTCCATCCAGGAGGTGCCTTAATTGCCATCCTTTCCATCTGCCCTGATCCCACTTAGAGATGTCAAAGAGAGTAGTGAGATTTGTGGCTAACATCCACTGATGCAGCGGTCTCAGATGAGGGAGTTTTTCCTTGGCTTCCTGGCCCATAATTCTGTCCCCCCATATGCTGGTTTGTTTCCCGTTGCCAGGGGCTTTAGAGATGTGAGACTTGAGGAGAGGCAAGGTCTTCTTGATCAGCTTCCAGACCGGGGTGCACTGCCTTTCTATGATTGTGTCTGAGAGTATGTTGCTGTTGCTCCCGCTCAAGTACTTCTTTTTGAGAACCTCTGTCCACCATAAGCCCTTCTCGGTTAAAATTCTCCATATTAACTTGAATCCCATTGCCAAGTTTGCAAGTCTGGGGACTCTAATTCCCAGGCCTCCTTTTTCAATGGGAAGGATGACCTTTTCCCACTTAACAAGGCTGAATTTTTTCGTTTCTTGCTTTCCTCCCTTCCAAAGGAAGCTTCTGAGGATCAGCTCCATATGTTTGTGAATGCTTGAAGGGGCAAGCGTTATGGCGAATTGATAGATAGGGAGGGCTGAAAGGATGGATTTGATAAGGGTAGTTCTACCAGCCAGATTGAGCCAGTGCATCCCCCAACCTTGAAGTTTTCCTCTCATCTTCTCAACTAGTTTGACCCATACTTCACTTTTGATTGACTCTCTCGCAAGCGGAAGTCCTAAATACATAAAGTGTGACCAGCTTGATTGGGCTGGGATTTCCAAAATCAAAGAGATCCTTTGAGTTATATATCTTGGGACGTTCCATGTATATATCTTGCATTTGTTGTTGTTTAATTTGCCCCCCGAGGCTTGAAGGAAGAGGTCCAGGATGGCCTTGAATCTTCTTGCCATAAGGCTTGAGGCTCCACCTATTAGCAGTGTGTCATCTGCGAATAGGGAGTGGTTGATCCCTTTAGCTCCTCTTATTATGTCCACTCCAGTTATTTCCTTCAGCCTTCTCTTGTTTTCCAAATGCAGACTTAGGGTTTCCGCCATGATAATATAGAGGAAGGGGGAGAGAGGGCAGCCTTGCCTCAATCCTCTAGTGCTTTTGAAAGCTCTGCACGGCCTCCCATTGATTAGTGGAGCTGTCCAATTCTGAGAAACACATTCCATTACCCTTTCGATGAAGAGCCTTGAGACCCCAAATTTTGCCAGCACTTTCTCCAAAAAGGAGTGATTTACCCTGTCAAAAGCGCTGGCCATGTCCAGCTTTATTATCATGCCTTTCTCCTTTCTAGCTATGCTGCTGTGTATTGCCTCTTGTATCAAAATTACATTATCAGTAATGTGCCTCTTGGGGAGGAACCCTCCTTGGTTGTCCGAGATAATTGAGGGTAGAATTTGTTTCAGCCTATTTGCCAGGATCTTTGAAATAATTTTGTAAGAGACATTGCATAAAGAGATAGGTCTGAACCTATCAAAGGATTGGGGGCTTGGCTCTTTTGGGATGAGAGCGAGAAATGAGGATTTAACACTGCTGCCCAATTTGTTCTTTAGGTGGAAGTTTCTCACCATTCTGAGAAAATCTTTTTTAATGGTTTCCCAATGAGTTTTGTAGAAACTTACCGTGAAACCGTCTGGCCCTGGGGCTTTGTCAAGGGGCATACTGTTAATGGACCATTCCACCTCTTCAATGGATATTTCTTTGTCCAAATCGCTGTTTTGAGCTTCTGTAACCTTCTTTTCGATGATGTTGATGAAGTCTGAGTTGTCTTCATACTGCGGGTCAGCTGAGAGCAGCGAGTGGAAATGATTTGTGGCAGCCTCCTTAATTTCCTCTCTGTCTGTTATCTCTTTCTCGTTGAGGGTTATCTTGTCTATATTATTTCCAGCTCTGCGTACCTTGAGACAGTTGTGAAAAAACGAAGTGTTTTTGTCCCCCGAGTTGAGCCAGAGGCATCTGGACTTTTGCCTTAACTCCTCCTCTTCTTTCCGGTGCTGGTTGTACAATGCTTTGTGCAGCTCAGCTTCTATCTTTTGATCTTCCTCTGTTTCTTGAACTGACTCCTTGTCCTGGTTCCACTTCTCCAAGGCTCTTTGCAGCTCGAGCTTTGCCTTCCTATCCTCATTTGCGTGGTTTCTAACCCAGTTTTTTATGGCGATTCTTAAGTGTTTGATCTTTGATTCCCAGACAAAATGAGGAGATCCTATTATCTCTGTCCTCCATGTTTCTTTCACCAGGGCTTTGAAATCCTCGTTGTTGTCCCAATCCTTGCTGTATTTGAATGGTAACGGGCCCAGGTCCTCTTCTTTCTCTAGATGCAATGCCACGGGCTTGTGATCCGAAGTGTATCCCTGAATGATTGTACTGTGGATCCTTTGGAAGTTTACTGTTGCACTCTCCTGAACAAGAATTCTATCAAGTCTCTCCTTGATATTATTCCTCCCTGTCCTCTTGTTTGACCACGTGTAGCGTCCATTTTGTGGAGGGATATCTATGAATTTATGAGCTTGGATGATTTCCTCTAGTTTATCTCTGAATGGATCTGTGAAGTATTTCCCTCCTAATTTTTCCTCTGCGTTCCTGATTAGGTTCAAGTCTCCTCCAAGGAAGATCTTCTTCCCTTGAGAGGCCTCAATGTCCATTTTCAGAGAGTCCCAACATGTGGCTTTGTCTCTGAAGTGGGGAGGTGCGTATACATTGTAAATTGTGAATTCCTCCTTCTGATCTGAACTTTGCATGTCAATTCTGATCCACCACCTGTTTTGGTTGTTTCTTATAAGGGTCCAATTGCTTTTTTTCCATAATATTCCTATGCCTCCTGATGCTCCTGAGGCGCTCGTGGCTATTCCTTCATACCTTCTGTTCTTTGATATGCTTTGTTGAAATTCTTGGTCGCTGATTTTGGTCTCCTGGAGTAGGAGGAAGTCTGGTTGTTCTGATTTGATTAGATCTCGGACTGCGTTTGCCTTAAGGGAGGAGCCCATCCCCCTACAGTTCCAGGAGACCAAAATCATCATTTACCTGATTTGTTGTGAGTCCCACTTTTCTCCTTCGGCTTCTCGCCACTTCCCTTGTTCTTGTCCAGATATGTATCTATTGGTTGTTGAGTTCCGGTGGTCATCTCTCTTGCTGCATTCTCGTCTCTTATTTCCTTGTTCGATTTTCTTCCTACTTTCCTTGGGGGATCCGTGGCTGCGATGTTTTCTTTTGTCTTGTTTCTTGTCAAGATTCTTTCCACTGTCTGAGGAGGGGAAGCCTGAGTGGGGGAGGAAGGGGGGGTTCTTTTGCCCTTGGGGGATGGAGGGGGAGATGAGGGTTCCTCTGAGGCTAGGGTTTCGAAGGGATTGGAGGATGAGGGGATGGAATGGTCTAAGCTTGCAGGGACAGAGGAGGGGAGAGGGGTTTCGGAAAGAGGAGCCTCTGGTTCGGGGGGAGGGTTTGATTTCTTTTTCTTCCTGACGACTTCCCATGCTTCCTCTGGGGATTCAGGGTTGGTATTATTTTCTGATCTGGCTTTAGAGCACCTATTTGCAAAATGACCATATTCATGACATACCTTACATTTGAAGGGAAGTTGCTCGTAGTCCACCTGCTGGATATGCGTCCACTGATCCACTCTGAGCTTGACTGCCTCTGGTAGCCCTTTGCCCAAGTCCACTTCTACACAGATCCTCGCACATGCATGCATGTTTTCTTTTGGCTCCGATCTATCCACGTATTTTCCTATGGCGTTACCAATGGCTCTGACTGATTCGTCTGCCCAGCAGTGGAGCGGCAGGTGAGGAAGACGAACCCATACCGGGACTGCGTTGGGGACATCCATTTCTGGGTCGAAGTCCGGGGTCCAGCGATTGAGGTACAGACCTCTAGTGTCCATGAAATATGGACCATTCCTGAAGATTAAGTTTCGGTCCTCCACTGATTCGAAGAGGAATGTGAAGAAGCCTCTTCCACAAAACCTTATCGCTATTTTCCCCTGGACCATAGCGTTCCAGTTTCTTTCCACCCAGCGCTGGACCGTTCTGGGGGAGGGCCATAGTCCCGTGAATTGACCAACCAGACCCCTTTCTGCCAAGGCTACAGCGGATCTCCTTGGGAGAGATGGGGGGAGAGGGATTTCCGGGATTTCATCGAGCTTCTTGATGAATTTTGAGGCGGAAGGTCGGATTCGTTCCGTATTGTTCTCTGGGATTAGTGATGCAAAAGCCTTCTCCATGTCGGCCTGTCCCGAATCTAGAGAGCCCATCGCGCCTGTGGAGCTTCTCAGAAGACGGAAAGAAGGATGAAAGGGCGGGAGGCCCAGCTGAGAGGGAGCGGTCGAAAGCTGCCCGCGGGGGCAGCGCGAGCTGAGAGAGGCAGGGCAAGAGGCCCAGGTTGTAGGGGGTGCGAACAGCGGAGGGGGAGGCACGCAGCAGTGGCTGCGGCCCGGCAGGGCCTGCCAAGCGCAGTCAGAGGATCAGGGTTTCCAACTGCCGGGGGGCACCATCGCTCTCTGTCGGTTATGCTACAGAAAAAGAACTATTAACTTGACTTGAAGAAAAAATAAAAAATGACATGCATAGAGCTAGAGATTCTAGAGGAAGGTTTTTAGCTAGAGCTCGAAGTTCAATTTTTACAAGTCCATCTGCTTCAAGGGATAGACAAGAGACACCCCCCTTATCTCCAACCGAAACTCCTAGTCCTAGAATTCCTGGAATTCAAGAGCCAAGAGTTGACTCTCCTACACCTTCTATTGAGTTTGAACCAGGAAGAGACTCTTCTCTTTCTCCTACAGGAAGACCAATTGTAATTGAGGAATTGGAATCATCTGAAGAAGAAGGAGAAATCTCTTCTCATTCACCTTTTGTAGAGGAACCAGAAGATTTGGAAATCCCTAGGAGAATCATCATGGCAGAGGAAGAAGGAGGAGGTAGAGGTAGAGGTAGAAGAGGAGGAGGAAACAACAATAACAATAATGGATGTAGAGGTCCCATTGGAGGAGGAAATAGAAATGGGGATAATTCATTTGGGTTTCCCATTGTTAATGAGGATTCCCGAGCCACTATGAAAAACATATCACCATCTGTCCTCCCTAACTTCCATGGGTTAAGGATTGAGGACCCTGAAACATTCTTATTTGAGTTTGAAGTGGTGTGTTGAACTTATGACTACCTGGATGACTCTCAAAAACTCAAGTTGTTCCCTTCAACACTGAAGGATCAAGCCTTGAAATGGTTCATGGGGTTACTCACTCAATCCATTAGGACTTGGGATGAGATGAAACATACATTTTTGGATAGGTATTTAGACTATTGCATGCCTACTAATCACAAGGACGAGGTTTTTAAAATGATACAAAAAGAAGATGAAAGCTTAGAAGATTTACTTGAAAGATTTCAATATAACTTGAAAAGAGCAAAAATGAATACCTTGGATGAAGAGACCTTAAAAGCCCTCTTATTAAAAGCCATTAGGGATGAATGGATAGACATCTTAAACATGATGGGGAAAGGGGATATTTCTCAACTTTCTCTCAATGACATAGCAGAACTTTGTATCCATCTCTCAAGGGGCAAATCAAAAACTCAAAAAGGGCCTAGAGATCCTTCTCTCCTTAGGGCAAATAAATCTGCAACAGGATCAGTGAGTAGGGCTGAAATCGGCAGTATGCTTGATGAATTTAAAACTGACATCTTAGGGAGTCTTAGTGAACAACTTGATACCCTTAAGATTCACAATAAACAAAAAGCAGAAGCTGAGGCTTTGGCTATCTTTTGCCCGAAATGTAGAAAGAAACATGCTTTAAGGGAATGTCCCTTAGATGCACACGTTGTAGAAACATGTGTAATTTGCTCAGAAACTCATGAGACCAAGGATTGTCCTCCAATTCCTGGCCTCAAAGCAGTCTTTCAAGAGGATCCAGATACACTTGAATCTCTCTGTTTTATTGCAAGGAGACCTTGGCAAGGACAACAGAATCAAGGGTTTAACAACTCTATGAATTCTCAATCCCAACCAAATTGGAATCCTTGGCAACAACCTTGGCCTCAACCTCAAAATGTTTTCCAAGCATGGATGCAAAGCATGCAAAATCCTTATGGGAGATTTGCTCAATTCTATCAATATCCTCCATCATTTCAGAATCAGCAAGCTCCACAACTTCCAAACCAAGGTCAACAACTATCATTGCCATACCCTCAACAACAACAACCTCCTCCACAAAATCAAAATTCTCAACTAGCACTTCAATCCCAGCAGAAATCAAATCAACTTCCCTCTCAGCCATTACCAAATCCAAATAATAGGAACCCTCAAAATGCTTACATGATGGAAGGTCAACCATTCCCTACCTATATGGTTGTTCCTCTCAATGAAGTACAACTTAGATCAGGTAGAATCTTAGATCAACCTTCTACAAGTGTTCAACAACCAAGCATTTCTGAGGAGGAATCTCTCAAAGTCAATAAAGGTTCTGAAGTATCACTTCAAAACCAAAATATCCAAAAAGAAAAAGAAAAAGAATCAACCTCTACAACTCCCATAGTTGAGCAACCTACACCTTTAGCTACACCTCATTTTCCTGAAAGATTGCAAATTGATAAAGGGGTGGAAAAGCAGATATGGGTGCCTGACTATAGTTTCCTAGATGAATTGAAGAATGTCTGTATCAAGATCCCCTTGTTACAAGCCATTAAAGAAATTCCCATTCTAGCGAAGACAATAAAGGAGTTGAGTTTGAAGAAAACAGGAAAAAGAACCAGAGATACTAAAAGGATACATCTAGTTGGTTAAATTGCAGACATAATGATGGGTAAGATTACCATGCAAAAATATGTAGATCCCGGTAGCCCTATTGTCAAAACTCATATTAATGGGGTTGAAATCCCAAATACTCTGATTGACTTAGGAGCCGCGATCAACATCATGAGTAGACAGACCATGGATCAGTTAAAGCTTCCTAACCTTCTCTTTACACCTACTTTCCTGTAGCTTGCAGATAGATCAATCATTAAACCTGATGGTGTATTGGAAGATATTCCAGTCTCTCTAGATTCTTGGGAATATCCAGTTGATTTTATGATTTTAACTCCCAAGAACAATCTAGGAGGACATCCTCTTATTTTAGGAAGACCTTGGCTGGCCACAGTTGATGCTTTCATAAGCTGTAGGTCTGGGGACATGTATATCTCAGATGGTAATTCCACCAAGAAATTCAACTTGTATCCCCCAGCAAAAGCTATAACAGAAATAGGAGAAGATGAATGGGTAGAGGATGAAGATACTATTCAACCTGTTCTAACCATCTCTGAGATTAGTGAAGACAGTCAAATTCTAAATACATTAGAAAATTTTGAAGTATCTCTAGAATATGACTCTACACATTTTCAGATAGATGCAGATATTGAATATCTCTCCTCTAGACAGATGTCTCTCTTCTCAATGGAAGAGTTTGGTAGTTCTACAGTTGAAATCCTTCCAGGAAAAACATTGAACATTAATAAAAACTTGGGAAGACCACAACAAGAAGAATTAACTAAACTGTTGCAAAAACATTCCACTGCTTTTGCATGGGAATACACTGACATGAAAGGAATCGATCCTAAGACTTGTATTCATCACATCTACATTGAAGAAAATAGCAGACCTATTAGGCAACCACAAAGAAGGATGAATCCAAACCTTAGGGAAATCGTGAAAGAAGAACTCCAGAAATTGCTCAAGGTAAACTTCATTTACCCCATTTCAGATAGCCAATGGGTTTCTCCCTTGGTTAGAGTGCCCAAAAAGAATGGTAAATGGAGAGTTTGCATTGATTATCGAGAATTGAACAAGGCAACCTTAAAGGATCATTTTCCTCTACCTTTTATTGATCAGGTACTAGACACTTTAGCAGGTAAAAAGTATTTCTCATTCTTGGATGGTTTTAGTGGATACAATCAAATTCAGGTAGCACCTGAAGATCAAGACAAAACCACATTCACTTGTCCTTGGGGAACTTTTGCCTACCGAGTACTCCCTTTTTGATTGTGCAATGCACCCGCTACATTTCAAAGGGCTGTATTAGGAATGTTTTCAGATCTGATTCATGATTGTGTAGAGGTATACATGGACGATTTCACAGTTTATGGTAATACATTTGAAGAAGCTTTAGAAAATTTGGAAAAAGTACTGGTAAGATGTAAGGAAACAAATCTTTCTTTAAGTCATGAAAAGTGTTTTATGATGTTTACTGAAGGGATTGTTTTAGGACATCATATTTCGGGAGATGGAATTAAGGTTGACAAATCCAAAGTTGAAGTCATCTCTAAGTTACCTGTTCCAAATTGCCAGAAGGATGTTAGAAGTTTTCTTGGGTTTACTGGGTATTACAGAAGATTTATTGAAAACTTCACTAGGATAGCATCTCCTCTTTTTAAATTGCTTACCAAAGACTGTGAGTTTAAATGGGATCCTGAGTGTCAATCTGCCTTTGAAGCCTTGAAGTCTAGAATATCTGAAGCACCTATCTTAAGGGGGCCAAATTGGAAACTCCCTTTCCACATCTCTACTGATGCTTCAGATACAGCTCTAGGAGCTGTTTTGGGACAAAAGGATTTGATCCCTTATGCCATTTATTACACAAGTAAGAATTTGACTCCCACTGAGTTAAATTATACTGTTACAGAAAAAGAGTTCTTAGCTGTGGTACATGCGATCAACAAGTTTAGACACTACATAACCGGCTATGAAACCTTTGTCCATACTGATCACTCTGCCATAAGATATTTAATGAACAAACCTGTCACTAATGGTAGAGTTACAAGATGGATTTTACTCTTGCAAGAATTCAACATTACTGTGTTAGATAGACCTGGAAAACAAAACACAGTAGCTGATTTCTTGTCTAGAATCCAAAACACTAATGAGGATTCTCCAGTAGAAGATAAGTTTCCAGATGAATACTTGTTTGCAGTGACTACCAAGACTCCTTGGTATGCAGATATGGCTAATTATCTTGTTACAGGGAAGCTTCCTCTACACTTATTTCCTAATGAGAAAAGGAAAATCATTCAGGAGAGTGCACATTATTCTTGGATTTCTAATGAATTGTTCAAAACAGGGCTAGATTGTATAATCAGAAGGTGTGTGCGGGAAGATGAAATGCCTGAGATCCTTAAGGCATGTCATGATGAGCCATGCGGCGGGCACTTTGCTGACAAGAGGACAGCCTATAAAATCCTTTCTCTAGGGTATTATTGGCCTTCTCTCTTTAAAGATGCAAAGCAATATGTTAGAAGGTGTGACAGCTGCCAAAGAGTTGGGAAACCAACTCCTTCAAATGAAATACCTCTACAGCCTCAGGTATGCATCGAACCCTTTGAGAAATGGGCTCTAGATTTCGTTGGACCAATTAATCCACCATCAAAGCAAAAAAGATATATACTGGTTTGTACTGATTATGTTACTAAGTGGATAGAAGCAAAAGCATTGCCTTCTGCCACTGAAAATTCAGTTGTTCAATTTCTTTTTGAGGATATTTTCACTCGTTTTGGTGTCCCAAGGGAAATTGTGACAGATCAGGGCAGCCAGTTTACATCTAAATTGATGGAGAAGCTGATGGAGGAATATAAGATCAAGCACAGAACATCTACTCCCTACCATCCGCAATCCAATGGCCAAGTGGAATCTACTAATAAAGTTCTTGAAGGCATTATCACCAAGACTGTTCATCTTCATAGAAGAGATTGGGCGGAAAGGCTTCCTGAAGCCTTATGGGCGTATAGGACTACATGGAAGAACACAACAGGAAATTCTCCCTATGAACTTGTTTATGGGAAGGAAGTCCTGCTCCCCATTGAGTTCCAAATCAAGACCTTCAAAATGGCAGTCCAATTGGGAATGAGCCTCTCAGAAGCTCAAAGACACAGAATGGACCAGCTAAATGAGCTAGATGAAATAAGACAAGATGCAATTCAAAGGACCGATCTAGTTCAGCACCAAAGATCTAAATGGCATGATCGTCATATCAAAGAAAGAAAGTTTCAGAGAGGAGATTGGGCTCTATTGTTTGATTCAAAGTTCAAAGACTTCAAATGAAAGTTTCAAACTCATTGGCTTGGGCCATATGAGATTGATGAAGTCTTTAGCAATGGAGCAGTTCGAGTAAAAACTGTTGATGAATTTCATACTCCTCTTATTGTGAATGGCCACCGCTTGAAAATCTACCAGAAACCATTCTCAAAAGAAGAGTTTGTCAAATTGTTCAAAGAAGATTCTGCAATCAGGTTGGTGGAGAAGGATTCTTCTCCTCCATCAGCCTAATCTTTGGTTTTTGAAAAAAAAAAGAAAAAATAAATAAATGTATGAGCCTGAAAACCAATCTATGATTGGCAGTCTCATGCAGAAAACCTGAGGTGAAAATCAAGGTCACCTGACACCTCATGTTTTCCAATAAAAAAAATCTCTCTCTTCCATCTCATTTCACCATTTCATCCACCTCATTCACCATCTCAACCCTTTCACTTCACCTCATTTCTTTCTATCATCCATCCATTCATTAATCCATTCATTACATTTCACTCCATCAATAAAGTCATTTTTTTAGACAACTAAAGTTATTTTGTGCAGCCGGAGGGTACTACTGCAGATTCCGCAGCCATCTGAAGATTCTGCAGCCATCTAACGATTCCGCAGCTCTCTGCACCTGCATAAAAAAACACAGTCTGTTTGAAAAAAAAAGTTACAGTTCAGAAGTCATCAACAATAAGTGGAAAAGGGTCATGCAACAGCAACAATACAATGAAGGGTTAGTGGAAAATAATCAAAGGCAATTCAAACGCGAACCTGAGGTATGATCTAAAATCCTAAACTTACAGTTATCTCATTTTGCTAAAGTTCTGGGGTTATGTTTCTTGCCATTTAATGTAATGATTATCCGTTTTTATCCATCATACGACCAAAAATCCACGTATCTCCCCACTCATCGGTCATGATTCATCACGATTTTGAAACTGGATTGCGGCTGCTCTTTCATTAAGGGTTTCGTACCTAAGTGACGTAGACTGCTATACTACGTCTCTCTAAGTCATAATCCCGCAGCCAAGTGGAGACCTGTGACCGAAGCCTAAGGACCTAACCGTTTACACCCATCACTTCATAATCCTCATACGTTCGTATCACTCCATTTCATTCACGCTGTTTCATTTCCTCATTTCCCTCATTCCCCTGTGCTCACTACGCTGCTACCTCAGTCATACTCTGTTTTTTTTTTACGTCTTCCTCTCTGCTAATCCAGGTTATCAGTGTTACGGCTGTTACATTAGAGCCGTAATTTTACGGTGTTAAGGCCACTGTTGAAGCCGTGTAGCCTTTTGATTTAGAACAGAGCCGTAAATTCACTGTGTTAAGGCTACTGTTGAAGCCGTGTAACCTCCCTTTTCCAAAAGTTTGAAGAACAGAGCCGTAGAGTCAATGGGTAAACTTTTAAGGGCAGAACCCGAGGGTTCAAAATTTCTGGAGGGATATCCTCAAGTTAAAGAAGCGTTGCAGAAAGCAAACTGGCTCCAATGCATCCAGAAATTCAAAGGTTACCACAGAGAGGTTACGAAGGCCTTTGCACGTTCCTTCAGGGATAAAGATAATCAAGTGGAGATAGGGGACCTGAAGTTTACAGTCACTGAGAGCAGCATAGCACAAGCCACTTCCCTTCCACAAACTGGAGAAAGATGGTTTAAAAACCGATCAGTACAAGACCAACAGTGGAAGCAAATCTTGAAGAACCCAGGTATGGATACCAGCATTTTTACAAAAGGGATTCCTGTTACTTATGTCAAGGAAGAATGGACAACTTTACTGTTATTAGTGCAAAAATTCTTTACTTGTGAGGGAATGTTTGGAGTCTTATATGTTTACCATGCCAAAGTCATGATGCATTTCTTAGGAGATGATATTAACCTTCCATATTTTCTACTCTCAAGTCTTAGAAAAATGTGTTCAATGGCCCAAAAGAACCCAACAAACATTGAATCACATCTATGTCATCATGGTCTTGTTAAAATGCTAGTTGAGGAACAGTTGAAAGCAAAAAGAGATACCTGGGAGAAATTTCTTGTAAGAAACCATTTTGAGGAAGCAGGAGAAACCTCTGTGCCTAGAAAGAGTAGAAGAAAACGAAAGGAGGCTACACCTGAAACTGTTGACCAAGAGGAAACTGTTGTCCAAGAGGAAACTGTACAAGAGAAGATTGTAGAAGAAACTGATGTACATCATTCTGAACATGATATTGATCCTGAGCCTGCTGTGGACATTGGTCAAACAGCTCAAGGAATTATCACAGAAACCCTTTCAGAACTTGCCCAAGAAATTGCTCAAAAGAGAAAAGAGAGTAGGAAGAAACAAAAGAAAGATAAAGGCAAAGTTGTAGTTCAAGAAACTTACGCTACTCCTGAGAACTCTAGTGAAGAAGATACTCAGCCCTTAGCACAAAGAATGGCCAAACTCCATGAAACTGCCCTTTCCAAAAAGGAGGAAAAACAAAAGCAAAAAGTACCAAAAGAAAAACAGAGTACCACCTCTGTAAGAAGGAGCAACAGATTACAAAACAGAAAAGTAGGGGCCACAAAGGGTAAACAGTCATTCTTTATTGACTTGAGCACACCTCAAAAAGGTGCTACAAGTCCTGACTTGGAGAAAAGCCCTTCACACGCTGAGTATGTAGAGACCAGTCCTCCACGTGAGGAAAGTCCATTTGAGCATGAGCCTGAATTCGAACAAGGATCCGAATTTCAGTATGAGCATAGCCCAAGGCGTTCACCTGAGGTTGACCCTGATCAACAAAAAGTTTATAATTACCTGGAGATGCTGGAACAAGCAGTGGCTGGGCCAAGCACTGCTCAACCCTTGGAGCAACAAGTCCAATCACTGAAGCAGGAAATATTTGAGCTAGAGGTGCTAAATCGCCACATCAAACAAGAAAATGAAAAACTAAAGATACAGGGCAATGTGGACAAGATGGTCCAAGATAACACCATGCTTCATATGGGTTTTGTGGCAAAAGGAAAAAAAAAAGCTCAAGAAGAGATGCAGAAAATTAAACAGAGCTTTAATCAATCTGAAATTCAGGTGTTTGATGAAAAGACCAAGGGTCAATGTGGCCACACAGAGAAAGAAGAGAAGGCTGGATGTCCTAGCAGAGGCATCCCAGTAGGTGGACTGAACCATGTTTTTGATTGCATGAGGACATGCAATACCCTCGCAGTGGGGGTATGTAGAGTCTCTACTTTACACTTGGTTATCCATCATTTCCTACAGTTTTCCCTCACTCATCTCTCCCTTTTGCTCTATTTTGCTGCATAAACTCACCCAGATCATTACATATGATGGAATTAAGCATGATTTAGGGATTTTGCTAATGTGTGACTGTTTTGTTTAGATTTTGGCATATTTACAGGCATTCCGCAGCCATCTGCTGATTCCGCAGCCATCTGATGATCCCACAGCCTTTTTGTTAATCTCAAGGTTCCACGTGTCATTTTGCCAAATGAGCCACATGGGTACTTAGGAATCAAGGTGCTCGAGGTTCCTGTGCTATCTGTTCAGCCATCCACGTCATTTGTACCTCCGGTCAACGAGGGTCAAGTTACGGTCAATAAAGGCAGCTTAACGGTGATACGTAAGCTGTTGGGTCACGTCAGTTAAAAGGTGACTTGTCCGTCTTATGCAGGCCGTGGGGGAAATAATCCAACTCTGGTTTCAATGCCCATAACGACCAGAACCTCCAGCTCATCCACGCAGCCTTATGACGTGTTTTGATCCTTAATTACGCATGACAGTTAGTTAGTTTTCCAGTTTTAGCTGTACGCATTAGGCCGTCTTTCAGATGCCTATAAAAACTAGCGTTTGCATACGCTGAAGGTTACTTTTTAGTTGCTGCATTTTATAAACTTGTTGTTATTTTAGAGCATTCGAAGACTCTGTTTTTATAGTGCTGTTCTAGCACTCTGGACTGTATTTTTCTGCACATGGAGTAATAGAAACAGTGCTGTTTTGAAGTTTCCAATTCCTTGAGTCTCTTTTGGATGATATGAATGGAGGGCCCCTGTTCATGTTAGCCTTGTAAAGTATTTTATGTATTTTATATGCAGCATTTCCTTATTTCTGTTCAGCATTTCTATCAGTTGAAACATGTACAGCGTAATTTACTTTCTTGTTATTTCATTTCCAGCCTTTCTTTTTAGCTGATCAGCATTGTTCTTTTGCAGGTTTTTTTAGCCTGGGATTGATTTTGTGTTTGTGTATTTGCTTAAATATCTAGTGATAGTTTCAGTTGACAGATTCTAGTTGCTGCCTTTACTTTATTTTCATAGCTGATTTTTTTAGTTTTATTTCTCAAAGTGGTTTGCTAATATATGAATGATCTCTTTATTATGAATTGTCTATCTTTTAGAGATCAGAATATTAATAACTTGCAGCTGGCTTTGGGTGCTTTTTAGACTAATCTTTAACTACTTTCTAATCGTGTCTTACACAGTACTATGTGTTAGAGGCAGAGAGTTAGAGAGAGTTGAACATCATAACTAGTCTTTAAAGTAGATTTTTCTCATTTTTATCATTTCTTAGACTTATCTTTAGCTACTTCCTAATCGTGTCTTACACAGTACTATGTGTTAGAGGCAGAGAGTTAGGAAGAGATAAACTTTATCATTGGTCTTTTAAGTGATTTTCTTACCTTTTATTTGTAGCAGCATGAATGGTGTCTAATGCCATTAGAAAGTGGTTCTTTGCTTTCAAGTTATTTATTTCATTCAAGCTTTTCCTTTTCAGAAAGTAGTTAGAAATCACTAATCACACACTCTCACTCATCTAGAATTCACTTTACACACACCATCACTCATCTGTTTATAAATCACCACTCCATTTTAGGAAGATAAATCAATCACAAACAACACCCCCAAACGACAAAAACTATAAGAGGTTGCTTAAGTACATATAGTACACCTTCACTTCATCAGCTTACGAGCCCCGGGTTGACAATTAATGACATCAATTTAGGAACACTAAATTGACTAAACACTCATCTTTTTCTTCGAGCTGGTCAAAACAGAAAGATAATTCTGGTTCTCAAGGGTGGGGTTGATCACCTCCTTATAATATCTTAGCTTCCTTTTACCCTCTAGCTCTTTATCATCCCATAACTTATCCTTAAATTTGGAGGTGATAGTATCTTTGACACTATCCTTGCTTCCCAGGATGATCTCCTCATTTATCCCCCAATGGTTGAGCCAAGGTTGGGCATCCTTATGCCACCCACGCTTGAGGTGAAGGTGGGGGTTTTGACTAAAGTTAGAAGAAATTTTAGGAAGCCTCTTGGATTCCATGTTGTAAAGATTCTTCTTATACATTAGATATTTAAACATAGCCCTGCTTTCAATAGGGGAGAGGCCAACTTCGATCAAGAGGATAGGGTAGGGAGTATTTCCCTTGATCTTGATATTGTAGATTATGAATTACTTTTGAATAAACTCAATCTTTCTCCACGACTCTTTAGATATACTGCAACCCAGACTTCACAACCATATAGGACAACAGGGGTGACGAGGGTCTCAAAGAGGAACCTTTTTTTACTCCAAATACAAAGATCGACAACCTTACAATTGTTTTCAAGCGCATAATAAGCTTTCCAGCCTCCAATAATCCTTTTCTCAATGTTGTAATTCCAGTTGAGCTGATAAGGAATGTTAATACCCAAATATTTATAGGAAGAGACCCGCTCCAAGCAATTGTTATCATAGATAAAATTTCTATGGGTGATATTTTTGGATTTAATTATCATGATTTTAGTCTTGTCGGTATTAACCGTCATACCCATCTTGGAGCAATAGTCATGAAGAGTCTTAAGTTTCTTGTCCAGGTCCTTATGGCTTATAGCAAGAAGAATGATATCATCAACATAGAGGAGAAGAGTAATGGTAATACTAGCAAGCTCGGTTCCTTTGCACCCCGCGATTTCCAAACACTCCTCTAGCTTATCGATGTAAACACCAAAAATGGTGTGGGAAAGGGGAAACCCTTTCTTAACCCCAATACTCAATTTAATATATTTAGACCATCCTTTGGTGGTTTTAAGCTTGGCAACAACCACCTTGTAGAGGCAAATCACAATAATCTTCAACTCAAGGGGAATCATGATCTCATCAAGTCTTTTCCAAAGCTTATCTTGAGGAACAGTGTCAAAGGATTTTCTAAAGTCCATAAAGCAACAAAATAGATTAGCTTTATTATTGTGACATTCCTCAGCAATGATCCTGAGAGTGACGAGATGGTCGATATTTGAGTGGTATCTCCTAAAACCAACTTGCCCTTTAGCTCTTTTACCGTGGCTTTCAAGCCAGTGGCTAATCTTCTTTTCCTAATGAGACCATAAAGCTTAACTAATATGTGGCTAATCATAATGGTCCTATATTTAGAGGGAACAGTTTTGTCCCCACTTTTAAAGATAGGCACAATAAGGCTTTGCGTCCAAAGCTTAGGGAAGCCATGCTTTACAGCCAAATTGAGGAGCTTGTGGAGATGAGGAATGAGGATAGATCTTCCCAGCTTTAAGATCTTAGCTTGGTATCCTTCAATGTCTTTAGCTTTCCCACTAGCGAGCTTATTAATCCTAGACTCAACGTCCTCAAGAGAAAATATATCTTCCTTAATAGGAGTGCTAACGATGTTGTCCATGGTGTCCAAGGAGTCATACAACTTCTTAAGATAGATGTCCCACTTTTCTAAGGGGATCGAATGATTATCTTTAGATTTACGAACAAGCACATTCCACCAAAATTTTATGGGCACAACTTTAGAAAGGTGAAGAAGATGCTCTTGTCTCTTATTAATATATGACTACTTCTTCTCTTTAATGAGGGATTTGTATATACTAATATTTCAGAGCTTTACAATTTCGTTAGGAGTGTCTCGGATAGTTTTCCTAGAATTTTTACAGTCCTTGTCATACAAAGGGTTGGAATTTCTATTAATCTTCTTATATGAAACCTCAGTAGAGAACTCATTAATGGTAGTGGAAAGGGTAGTAGTAAAATTGTGATAAATTTAATCAATATTGTTATTATAATTCAAGGAACTTAAATCTCTATTTAAATCCTCTAAGAAAAGGTCTGTATTACTCTGATTGAAATGAGTGTATTTTTGGCTTTCACTGGTATCCGACATGTGGCTCGTATGCATAACTAGATTGAGGGTTAAAGACAAAGGCCTGTGGTGAAAGTCAGGCTCAAAATCATTAAGAAGCTCAAAGTTGGCAATATGATTAAGGACATAGGTGTTCGAAATCACATCGTCCACAACACTACTGTCCAACCCATGTAAAAGGTCATCTGGCTAGAGGAAGGCCACTTGCTAATACCATTACAAATAATCATGTCATGGGAACTACAAATCTTGAGGAGCTCGGTGCCAAATAAGTTCTCGATTTTGTCTTCAGAGGTTCTCTTGAATCTATTAGCTAAGACATCATCTTCGTCAAGCCATAAGGGGTCAGGGTTAGAGTGGTTACTTAACATAATAACTTGGTTGGTAGCAGTTCTAACATTGAAGTCCCCAAGCAAAAGGATATTACCTTCATTCCTCAGGTTGTGAATGTCTTTTTCTAAGGTAGTGAAAGGACAATTCTTATCTAAGTTGTTTTTCTTATAGGAGGTAGAGTTGATAGGAGAAAAATAACAGATTGCAAGAAAAATCCTATTGGAGGAAGAATCAGAGATCTCGATCCAAATATACTAATTGAAGGGGTCGATAGTATGAAGCTGGATGTGAGAAGAAACATTGTTCTTAATATAACAGGTTATACCACCAAGCCCCCTTCGAGAGGATTTCTTATTCCAAGCAGACCAAAGAATGAATCCGTCAAGGTGAGGAACCCTAGATTCGTCATGCTCCCAAGTTTCAACTAGAAAAATAAGGTCAATATCACTTGGGATCCAACTTAACATAGGACCTTTATGCCATGGAAAACCACGACAATTCTAGAAGAGGATCCTGAGTGATCCTAATCCCTATTTATCATTCGTAGTTTGGAATCTATCTCGAATAATAACTTTCTTATTCCTAATGATAGCCCATTTCCCTTCTTTTCTTGCCTCCTTGACCTTTTGGACTTCTTTCCTGAGTTCAACTTGGTCTTCTAGAATCAGATCTTCATTTATAAAGATTCTGGTTCCCTTTAGGCTCGGGGATTTCTTGAGTATATCTAATTTGTGGTCATTGCAACTTACCTTAATACAGATTAGTCTATGTTTATTCTCAAGTAACTTTCCTACCCAGATTTCTTCCGTGATATAAGTTGTTTGAATTTGAGATTTTGTTTTTAATTGTTCTTTTACTATTTCTAATGTGTCCTCATTGTTTTGTTCTTCTATACCAACAATTATAAGGTGTAAGGCTCTTTTATGGCGCTCATGGTCGAGTTCAATCAATTTGTTAATTTCCTCTTTTATGGGTTTAATATCTAATTTACTCTTTGTGTTATTTAGGGTTGGGTTATTATTTAGTTGTTCTTTTAGACTTTTAATCTCGCTTTTCAGGGCGTCATTTTCTTCAATCATTGATTGTTTACTATGTTATATTTCTTGAATCCTACCTTTCATTCCTTGGAGTTCATTCTCAAGCGAGATTATTCTATTTTCTAGCAATGTCGTTAATTCTATTTTAAATTGGTTTTCTCTTTCTTCTCTTTATTTGTCTAAAGATTCAATGTACTCATAAAGACTGTCTAGAGTAATTTTACTTGGTCTCCCTTTGCTAGAGGGGGGCTTAGATATGTGAGGGGAAGTACTCATAATGTAAACAAGAAAAACTTAACAAAAGAGGGTGAGAGGGAACGTATGAACATGTCAGAGTCTAGTTCAATCACAGATCACGAGTCAGCCACAACGTTTCGTTGGCTTCATAACTAGTTGTACTTGAAATTCGGTTATTAATGCCATTGTGACTTGATCCTTTCCCCACTGTGCATTTCATGATAGACTCTCCTTCTACAAACTAGGGTTCGATCTTCGATGTGTCGTTCCACAAATTGGCGTCAAAATGTGATATTTCAGAAAACTAGGAATGCACTGTAACCCTCTGACGAAACCATACTGAGAAATTTCATTACTCTCCCTTCGGTGATCCCTCACAGCATCAAAGCAAACGAAAAAATACTCCCTTTGGTCGGCAGGGTTGCTTAACTCCCTTTATAAGCAGACACAAGCATGTTTGGTGCAAGTTTAATGCATTGCCTTATGTCGGTAGCGTAAATGATAAATATATACAGGCAGTACTGGAAATCAAAACCAGACAAAATGACGAAAATAGCTAAAGTCCTCTACGCATTTGTGTCTTCTTGTGTGTTGGTGCAAGTTTAATGCATTTCGTCACGTCAACAACATAAATGATAAACATATACAAATAATACTGGAAATCGAATCAAACTACGACAAGAATAGCCAAAGTCATCTACGCATTTTCATCTTATGTGAAATCATCGAACCAAAAAAAAATCACCAATACTAGCTGCAGAGAAATCACCAATACATACCACAGAGAAATCACCGATACTAGCCGCAGAAAAATATAAATGAATACATATAAGTGCTAATGAGAATACTATTAATAATTACAAATATACCAAATAAATCATTATACCAACAATACAAACTTATCATAAATTTATAATATCATATTTTTCCTATACATATATACATTCTTTGTTTTATAGTTCCAAAACTAAATTTAAACCCTTTAATAAATTTAAAATTCATGATCTTCCAAAAAAATTATATTAATTATTTTATTATTTTTTATGTCTTTCATTAAATCTTTTGCATCAAAATAGTAACTTAATAATAAAAAAATAGTTTTATATTTAAAATCTTTTACATCAAAACTTTATAACTTTAAAAAAATGATTTTATATTCTAAATATATATACAGATAAATAAATTTTACAATAGTTACTATCATTTATTATTAAAAATATTTTGTAAAACTTTATAACTTAAAAAAATGATTTTTATTTTAAATGTATATACAGATTAATAAATTTTACAATAATTACTATCATTTTTTATTAAAAATATTTTTCAATATTCATTTTAAATCTGATAAATATATACATAATTTTAAATATTTATGAATACATTATTGTTTTGAAATATATATTTTATAATATTAAATAATACAAATTTATGATTTCATTTAAATGATGTTTTACTATTTAAAATTTTTAAGGTATTTTATTTATTGGTGGTATTCCTTAAACATTAAATAGAAATGGTTATAGATAAATGACTTACTTAAGGTAGTTGTGAATACATTATTGTTATGAAATATATATTTTATAATATTAAATAATACAAATTTATGATTTCATTTAAATGATGTTTTACTATTTAAAATTTTTAAGGTATTTTATTTATTGGTGGTATTCCTTAAACATTAAATGGAAATGGTTATAGATAAATGACTTACTTAAAGTAGTTGAATCGCAAAAATAATATCTAATATTCTATTATTTAAAATTTTTAAGATATTTTATTTATGGGTAGTATTCCTTAAATAAAATATTTCTTAAAATAAGATGATCTCTACATTTTTCCATTAACCTGATATAATTATTTTTTAATATATAATATAAAATACTAAAAATAGTTCCAATAATATAAAATAGTGATTCACATTAACACCCTTCCCTTTCTCCACTTCAAAAAAAATTCTAATAAATAAATAAATAAATAATATTATAACCAGAAATCCCTTTTAGCCTACAATAAACAAATAACGCCCAACAATCAAATGCCATTGTAAAAAATGCTCTTAAACCTTAATATCTATCTTTGTAAAT
Source organism: Pinus tabuliformis (assembly GCA_031772625.1). Taxonomy (NCBI): domain Eukaryota; kingdom Viridiplantae; phylum Streptophyta; class Pinopsida; order Pinales; family Pinaceae; genus Pinus; species Pinus tabuliformis. The sequence continues at coordinate 1,061,938,339 of CM062813.1, read as the reverse complement.
ATAATTTTACACCACATTAAAACAAAGATTTTGTTAAAACACTAAAACGGAGTATAAGACTTCCTAAGTATAAAACCTTTTTTAAGTGATCGTAGGTGTCCAGCTCTTAGAGTAAATTTTTTTAGCATCAAACAGCAAATTAGCTGAACTAGATAGAAGTCTTGCAACGAGAACAGGTGACGTCCATGATCTGTAGCCATCATCCTTTATCTTCATATAAGATGTTAAGCTTGACAATTAAGCTTGACAATCAATCATAACCAACATGCAGATCATAAAACGCTTCAATCCTGCCATATCTATTTTAGGGAGGACATCGACTTCAGTCGCAGAATGCCAAACAGAAATACCAGTGTGGGATCAGCAAAACACTGGAAGCTTCAATAGCAGTACCGAAGATATCATCACACTGTGTCAGCAAGGAAAGTTGAAGGATGCTCTGAGAATTCTGTATTCCACGTATCAGACGGATTCAACAGTCTATGCTCCTCTTCTACACAAATGTGCCGCCATGAAAGTTCTTTCAGAAGGCAGGAGGGTTCATGTCCACATGATAAAAAGTGGCTTTGTGCCAGATTACTATATTGGAAACCACCTTGTGAATATGTATGCAAAATGTGGAAATTTAGAGAATGCACGCCAAGTGTTTGACAGTATGTGCGAACGGAATGTGGTCTCTTGGACTGCTATGATCTCAGGTTATGATCAATATGGACTTGGGACTGAAGCCTTGATGCTCTTTTCTCAAATGGTGAAGGCAGCTGCAGAGTCTGTGGCCGTGTGCCAACCGAATCAGTTCACACTTGCTAGCGTTATCAGCGCATGTGGTGGTCTAAGAGCTTTGGAGCAGGGCAGACAGGTACATGTCCATACTATGAAAACTGGATTTCAATACGTTGTTGTTGTGTGCAATGCCCTTGTTACGATGTATGCTAAATGTCGATTATTGAAGGATGCCCGCCAAGTGTTTGACGAAATGCGTGAACGAGACCACATCTCATGGAATTCCATGATTGCAGGATATGCCGAGCATGTTCATGACGAGGAGGCTCTGAAGCTCTTTGAACAGATGAATTTGGGTGGTTTCAAGCCAGACCATTTCACCTTGTCCAGCGTTCTCGGTGTTTGCGCGAGCTTGGCATCCATTGGACAAGGTAGGGATCTCCACGCCCATGTGGTTAGTAGTGGAATGGAGTCAGATGTTGCTGTGGGGAATGCTCTTATTGATATGTATGCAAAATGTGGGAACATAGATGATGCACACCAAGTATTTGATATCATGCCCAGACAGAACATAATCTCGTGGAATGCAATTATTGTTGGATATGCCCAGCATGGTCATGGCAATGAAGCTCTGACATTCTTTGGACAGATGCAGCGGGCAGCTATGAAGCCGAATAATATCACTTTCCTTGGTGTTCTCACAGCTTGCAACCATGTAGGCCTAGTGGATGACGGTTGGAATTACTTCAATTCTATGAGTCCAGATTATGGCGTCAGTCCAGAACCAGATCACTATGCCTGCATGGTTGATCTTCTTGGGCGTGCAGGTTGTTTGACTGAGGCGGAGGATCTAATCCTTAAAATGCCTTTTGAGCCTGATGCTGTTACATGGGGTTGCTTGCTTGCAGGCTGTAGGCTTCATAACAACGCGGAACTTGGACAGCGCGTGGCTCAATATCTTTTCGACTTGGAACCACAGAGTAGTGCTGCGTATATTCTGCTGTCTAACATTTATGCTGCTTGTGGTAGGTGGGATTGTGTAGCAAAAGTGAGAAAGCTGATGAAAGACAAGGGATTGAAAAAAGAGCCAGGATGCAGCTGGATTGAAGTCAAGAACAAGGTGCACATATTTATTGTAGATGATGAATCACAGCTGCAAGTAAGAGATATATGCAACTTTAGAGAGATTGGCGGGGTAGGCGAATGAAGCAGGTATGTGCCTGAAGGTTGAAACATCTGCCATTTGCATGCTGTGAAGCAGGAGCACAAAGAGGATCTTCTAGGCCACTATAGCAAAAATATTCCCATTGTATTTGGACTTAATAGCAGTCCCTGTGAACAACCATTTGAATAAATACGAATCTGTTTGTTTGTTGGGACTGCTATTGATCTGCAGTGGATCATTATATAATTTGACACCTATCTTAATACTTCTGGGTGGAAAAATTGAAGGAATTGGCTTGCAGGGCCCATTTCAGGCACAGGTCCCAGTTTGATGATATGGGGTCCGTAAATTTTTAGAGTTGGTTTGAGGTATCAAATTACACTTATTGTGGTCAAAACTTTGCAAGCATAGCTCCCAGTCCCTTGACGTTGTTCTGCACATTCAAAGTTTCCAACTGTGCGAAAATCAAAGTGAAGGTTATGCCTCTTGCAAGTTGGCCTACCCTGTTCACCACCATGGTGCTGAGTGGATGCCATGTCAGCCCCAATTACGAATACATGTAGGGATAGTCGTGTGTGGACTTTTAAGTATTTTGGAGGGTCCAAAACCCTAACCCTAAATCTAGACAACTATAAGGCTCTGTTAAATACTTGGCCACTAGGAAAGGAAAGGGTTCCATTTGTTGGTGTTCATATTGTTTCATAGTAAGTAGAGAATCTAGGAATGGGATATCGAAGCATAACAGAGGAGGTAGAAGATTCTGTAGCAACCATTCAAGCCATAGCGTCTATGACAATTCCATAGTGAGTGTCCATTTTTTTGTACTTGCATTTCATAACTTAAAAAAAAAGAGCAACGCATAGGTCTCACCTTCTATCTGTGTTTTCTCCTATATTGGGTTTCCTAGGTGACATCTTGTATTTGTTTGTGTGAATGGTTTATAGTGAGTGCCCATTTTTTGTACTAGCATTTCATAACTCAGAAAAAAACAATAGACCATAGGCCTAACCTTCTAGCTGGGTCCATATTCGATTTCATAAGTCACATCTTGTGTTCATTTGTATGGTTGGTTTGTTTATTTGCTTGTTGCTTTCAATTTGGTACCAGCCATTTCCATAATTTTGAGTTCTATGACCGTATTATTAAATCTGAGATTGAAGGTAATAAACTGCATTATAAAATACTTCAGAATATTGTAAGATCTGTTGTACCAAACTGTTCTAGGGGAATATCCATGGCAATTGACAAATCAGCTATGAAGCCATTAAACTCATTCTAAGATCATTAAACAGAAAGTTGTAGGGGGAATGCAAACTGATATCATCAATTTCAAGAATGTGCAGTGTTCTTATGGTGTTTACCAGTGACATTAAAATTAACAATTAACAAGCAGAACATTGGTGGTATTTGTGCATATCTGACGATTAGCTAAAGTCTTCTTTTTGGCAGTGATTTTATCAGAAGATCATTTACCTAAGTTGCATGAAACGGGGAAACGGGTACGAGTTTCCGAAATGGGCATGGGTATGAAACGTGACCCCCCCAAATTTTGAAAACGGAGAAATGCAATATATATATATATATATATATATTAGGACATTTAAGAAATATGTGCAATCATAAAGCATATATGATACATTCTAATTTATTACATTATGATTAAATTGTCAATTGTCAATGCATAAACTATAAGTCTTTGAATTTACATTACATTTACTCATGAATGATCACATAATAAAAATAGCAATATCCAAAATCACTAATCAGCCACGAGAAATTTCTAATTTCTCGTCTCGTGCTTGATTGGGAGTCTCCTCCTACATAGTCGAACGACCTTAGTGCTTTGATTAAATAAAAGTTCCATACCCTAGTATCCTACGTGCTCTTGATTATTGGGAGTCTCCCCTACATAGAGGGCTTGGTTCTCTTGATTAAATACAAGTTCCATACCCTAGTACATGACAAAAGCCAATGAAAACATTGCAATCACCCAATCCTGAGATCCTGAAAAACAGATAAGTCTGCTGGATTTTGAGTGAGATCTAAAATTGTACTTTCTCCATATGAAATCCAATGAGGGCAAAACCACTCTCAAACATCCTGAGTCATTTCATGGTAATGTCACTTTTACTTTAAGAATTTAACATTACCATGAATTGCATATCAACACTAGGGCCATAGGCTTGAACATTAGGTTGCCCCCACTAAAAAAAATCATCTTTTTTATAACTTGAGAGGCATCTAGAAGCATCTAGAAGATATTTTAGTCGCCCAATAAAAAATTAGAAGCGAAAAAAAAAGGGTCAATTTAGAAGAGGAAACTCCGTCGTACGGCCTGGAAACTCGTTTCCAGCTGTACTGGCCACGTTTCCTCCTCAAGAAATGGGCCAGTACGGCCAAAAACGCGTTTCCAGGCCGTATAGTACGAGTTTCCTCGTTTCCATTTCGTTTCTGGCTGGAAACAAACCCTTCTCCAAAGTTTCCTGCAACTTAGTCATTTACATAACAATTTGACAAAGTTAGTACTTTTATGAGAACTTTGTGCTTGCTGGTCCCAATTGGGGTTAGACTTGGAATTTGACAGTCACCCTCATTGGCATTGATTGTGATGGCATTTCAAAGTGTGTAGAAAATTTGAACTTCAAAAATGAGATTTTGTGATAAATGGCCTTATATTTTTCTACATATGCAAAGCATTGTATGTGGCTATTGATAGGCACAAAATAGATGCAGAGATTGAAGCTTAACACCTTTCTGTTGGAAATACTGAGAGGGGGGTGAATCAATATTTCTTATCAATTAGTAACTTATTAGTCTTTTCAAATCATTATGAACATATAAAGCATCAACACATCAAGAAAACAGTGTACAAGAAGTTCTTAGGTGGAAACCCTTCTGGGAGAAAAACCACCGTATGTTTTTCTAATAATTTTGTGAGTACATAAAATGCTTCAGTGCCAATTGAAAAAGGAAAACCCAACTCCTTAGTACTCTAGAAAAACATTCAATTTTCTAGCTCCAATTGAACGGACGTTCCAACCCCTTGATTTTATCAGCTTCTGCTGAAAGGATGCTCCAACAACCTTGCAAGCTCCAACCTGCCCTAACACCACCCTACCACCCTGAAGTGTTTTTAGGTTCTAACTTGAAAGTGACTTCAATCACTTGCCTAACACCACCCAACCACCTTGAAAATGATAATCGATTAGACCAACTATTGTGTACTCCTGTACTAGGGACAATGAACCACTTACAAGCTACTGTGGGCTCCTGTACCAAGGACAATGACCCACTTACAATTGCAAAAAATATAACAATGAACCCCAAAACTTAATAATGACAATGGAGTGTTTGAACATATGTACTTTTTGATACGGTGAATGCCAAGAATGATGAGACTGCGAATGAAACTGTTGACTATGAAATGTTAAATTTGGCAACTAGGGCCAAATTCCACCTAGAGACAACTCATTTGATGGAGATGATGATTGCATTCGATTCCTCTTTTCGAGAGGTCCAAGATTGATATAAAGATCATCTCATTCGGACAAGCATAAGTGTGATTTTGAATTTCTGACCACGTGCAAATTGCTCAGGTCGGCCTCAGCTAAATGTAGGTTCAAGAAGCACAATGGATGTTTCTCTGCACCCACAACAAAGTGTATAAATGGAAGAGACCTCACACCTCATTTGGACATCCATTACTCACACATTCTTCTCTCTCTTCATCCGATTGGTTCGTACAACTTGGGCAGCCTCTCTCTCTCACACACGTGTGGCAAGGAGGACAATTTTCTGGGCATAAAATTACAGGCCGAATTTCATACTTCAGGACCAGTGTTGACCTAGGAGATTTTGACATGTTTTCACTGCAGTTTTGACAACAAAATTTCGATTTCTTCAAGCCGCATTGACAAGCACAAAAATCGAGAATTTTGGAGCTGTTTGACCTGTGTTGACTGTAGAGTTGACCATTGGTTGACTGAGTTTGACCAAAGTCTTGTGACTATTTTGGGTTGACTTTGACCACTGCTGAAGGTCGAATTTGACTGGCCTTGACCAAGCTTCAAAAGAGGTGTTTTACTGTTGTTTTGACTAAAGTTAAATTTTTGGTTAGGGCAAAAGTTTGACTGCAGTTGGCTACAGAATTTGACAGGGCTGATTTGACTTTTTATTGGGCTAGTCTATTTGACCTTTGTACTCTCTCTCTGCTAAACTATTGAATAATAATAAGAAGATTTGATCAAAGGGGTTTCCCCACATTGGGGATTTTCCCTGGCATCTGCCAAATCCGGTTTTCTCTTGTCTTGGTTTGTCTAATGCATCTTGTTTTATGTTCTATATGCATTTATTGTCAATGTGATTAATGGTTAATGTGATTGCTACTGAAGTAATTGGAAATTGTTATTGGATGCTAAAGGAACATTGAAGTAAATTGTGCTAAGCATAGAACATACCATTGTTATCTAAAATTAACATGGTATTAGAGCTCAGGTGAAGACAAAGCCCAAGCAAGAGTGAGAAAAGCAATCACTAAGGAAAGTTGTTGGACAAGAATTTTGAGCTAGCTTCAATGACAACTACATCATACTTCAAATCCGAGGACAAGCTTAAGGACAAATCCGACTATCATGCATGGAAGATGTCTCTAGATTTGACTTTGGAAGAGAATGATGCTATGGACTATGTAAAAGGAAGAGTGGTGGAGCCTCCTTCAAATGCACTCGCCGCTGTAAAAACAAAGTACAAGAAAGGTGAGGTCAAAGTTAAGAAAATTATTGTTGATTCCATTCACAAGCCTTTGGTTGCCTATATTTTTTTTATTTTGAAACATCTAAGGAGATGTATGATAAACTAGTTGGGATGTTCAAAGTAAACATTGCAAATCAGGTCCTCTTTCCAAGAACAAGTTGAAAGGCATCAAGATGGATAGAGGAGAGTCCATTCAATCCTACTTCATGAGGATTACCGAAATCAAGAATGATCTTCTATCTATTGGAGAAGTTGTTGGTGACAGGGAAAAAAGACAAGAGACAAGAGACACCAGAAATTAGGCTAGAGGCTAGGGCAAAAACCACAAGGGGAAAACCCAACAATCCTTTCCTTATAGAATCATTGTCAAAGCTCACTCTTATTGCACTTGTAGGTCTTACAAGAGAATGGGATGTGTTTAACACCACCATCCTCAACAATGACAAGATTTCAGGTTTTGATGAATTATTGGCTAGATGCACTCAAAAAGAAATAAGGATGATGGAAAGAGATAAGCCCTCAAATGGAAATAATCCTACTGCTTTCTCCACTCATGCTAAAAGGAAGAACAATGCTGGTCCAAGAAGACAAGGTCAAGGGTTTAAGTCGGGATTCAAAGAAGGAAGAAAAGGAAGATGCTTCAATTGCAACAGGTTTGGCCACTATGCTAGAGAGTGTCCTCACAAGAAGGATACTCCAAGGGATGATGACAACAACAACCACAACAACTACAAAGGCAATGGCAATCAAAGGAACAACAAGTTCAACAACAAAGGAAAGAGGAATGCTCCTACTTGATATGGAAATGGTCGTCCTCCCAAAAGGTCGAGAAACTCCAGGTATGAGGAAACTAATGTTGTAGATAAGCAAAAATAATTTTATCTTATTTCTGCCCTCACCACTGCCTCTCCTCCAGATACATTGGATCATTGGTTGATTGATAGTGGTGCCTCAAGGCACTTCATTGGATACAAGGAGGCCCTCTCAAATTTGGTTGAAAAGAAGACAAATTTGGAGATCATACTTGGGGACAATGCCACCTACCCTGTGAAAGGAATAGGGACTGTCACTCTTCACTTAAATCAAGGTCAAACCCTTCCTCTACAAGAAGTATTGTATTTACCTGGTTTGAAAAAGAACATGTTATCTATTTCAACAATGGAAGATAAAGGTTTTCAAGGTGACATTCGTTGATGGGAAGGTACGCGTTTGGCAAAGGAACCTGAAAGATACATTTACACTTGAATTTAGGGTTGAAGGTCTCTATCAGGTTGGAAGAAGTCCTTTGGGAGCTATGACTTGCAATATTTCTCTTCAATCCTAATTATGGCACCGAAGATTTGCTCACCTTCATTACAAATCCTTACTTGATGTAAGGAAGATGGTCACAGGTATGCCCAAATTCAACATAGATCATGAAGGAGTTTGTCAAGGTTGTGCAGTTGGAAAACATACAAGGGGACCATTCCCTTCAAGTGAAAGTCAAACTACCGACATTCTTCAATTGGTCCATTTTGACCTATCAGGTATGTTGCCCGTAACATCTTTAGGAGGATACTTGTACTATGCAATTTTTGTGGATGACTTCTCTCACAAAACATGGATTTATTTCTTAAAGAAGGACGAAGTGTTCAAATGGTTCCGCTCTTTCAAAGCCTTGGTCGAAAATCAAATAGGGAAGAAGATCAAAATATTGAGGACCAATAATGGAACCAAATATGAGTCAAATGAATTCAATGACTATTGTAGAGAAGCTGACATTAAGAGGGAGACCACTACTGCATATACTCCTAAGCAAAATGGAGTTGTCGAAAGGAAGAATCGAACAATCATAGAAGCTACCTGTGCTATGCTTCATGACCAAGGCCTACCGAAGTTCTTATGGGGAGAAGCTGCCAACACTGCTGTATATGTTGAAAATAGATGCCCACATTAAGCATTGGACTTCAAGACACCCAAAGAAGTTTTCATCGGTAAGAAACCTAATGTTTTTCATTTTAGAATTTTTGGTTGTCCCATATATTTTCATGTGCCGAAAGAGAAAAGAAACAAGCTAGATGCATCTAGGAAAAAAAGAACTTTTGTGGGCTACAACGAAACTTCGAAGGCATATAGAATCTATGTGCCTAGTCAAAGAGAAGTAGAAATAAATCATGATGTCACCTTAGATGAAGATTCTTCCTTTGGAAAAGTCAGAGATCTTCCTATCCCTGGAAAGGACAATGATGATGATGCATGAAAGAAGGATGAATCTTTGATAGATGATCCTATGCCTGATGTTGAAGGCTCGATGGATCCCACTGTTCCACCTCTTGGTGAGCCCTCTACCTCAAGGAAAAGACCTTTGTGACTCAAAGATACTCTTGAAGATGCTGAAAGACATGTTGCACCAAGAGGGACATTTTGTGAAAGCAAGAAGCCGAACAGGTACTAAGGTTGCTTAGCTGCTATGAGTACCATTGTTCAATTTGAGCCATGTACATTCAAAGAAGCCGTGAAGCACCAAGTATGGAAGGATTCGATGAATGAGGAATATGAATGAATCATGAAGAATGATGTCTGGGATGTGGTTCCTAGACCCAAGGACAAGTCAGTGGTCACTTCAAAATGGCTTTACAAAATCAAACATGGAGTTGATGGGAGTGCTGAAACGTTCAAGGCTAGGTTCGTTGCTCGAGGCTTCTCTCAAAAAGAAGGAGTGGACTATGATGAGATATTTGCATTGGTTGCCCGATACACCACTATCCAATCCATCATTGCTCTTATTGCCTCTCAAGGATGGAGCCTACACCAAATGGATGTCAAAACTGCTTTCTTGCATGGCTCGCTTAAGGAGGAAGTCTATGTAGAGCAACTTGAGGGGTTTGAAGTTCAAGATTGACAAACACATGTATGCAGGTTGAAGAAAGCCCTCTATGAGTTGAAGCAAGCCCCTAGGGCTTGGTATGGGAGGATAGATAACTATCTTATGAAGCTGGGATTTACAAGGAGTGAAGTTGACCTGAACCTATACTTCAAGGTTGAAAAGGATAGGCCTCTCAACTTGGTCCTTTATGTGGATGATCTTTTTTTGACAGGTGCAGACTCTTTCATTTATCAATGCAAGAGGGAGTTGGCTTCTAAATCGAGATGAAGGACCTAGGTTTGATGCACTACTTCCTAGGCTTGGAGGTCTGGCAAAAGCCAGGTGAGATTTTCCTTTCTCAAGGAAAATACATTGTGAAGCTGCTTGAGAGATGTGGGATGGTGGAATGGAAGTCTGTGTCTACTCCGATGGAACTCAACATCAAGAAGCTATGTGGAAGTGCTGCTGGGCCCAAGTTGGCAAATCCTTCTGAGTATCGACAACTTGTGGGGCCCTTGATGTTCTTGGTAAATTCTTGTCCGGACACATGCTTCGTTGTGAATACATTGAATCAATTTATGGTCGAACCTCATCATATACATTGGATTGTTGCCAAGAATCTCTTGAGATATCTTCATGGCACAATCAACTATGGTTTGAGGTACATTGCCGGGAATTTGAGGCTACATGGATATACTAATGCTGAATGGGCTGGCAGTGTGGTGGAGTGTAAGAGCACGTCTAGATGTTGCTTCTCATTGGGGTCTGCTTCAATATCTTGGATGAGCAGGAAGCAAAAATTGGTTGCTTTAAGCACCGCCGAGGCCGAATACATTGCTGCTAGTATGGCATGTTGTGAAGTTGTTTGGTTGAGGAAGCTCTTCAGTGAGCTATTTGAGCATGTGCTGAATACCACCATGATCTTCTGCGACAACCAAATTGGGATTTGCCTTTCAGAGAATCCCGTGTTCCACGACTGCTCCAAGCACATTGATATTAGGTACCACTTTATCCGGGATACGGTACAACGCGGAGCAATAAGGCTCCAACACATCAGGACGAATGTGCAGGTCGCAGACATTCTCACGAAGCCCTTAGGGAAGGTCAAATTCTTAACCTTTCGATAGACACTTGGAGTCATGGAAAGACCCTCCTGTGGGGGTCCCGCATGAATTGGACACTGAGCTTTGGGAGCTTCTGGGGGTTTGGGGTACTTTGTGGAGCTATGAGCGACCATAGGGTGAGTGGTTCACCTTCCCCTATTGGTGTGCTATGTACAGGGTGAGTGGTTCACCATCCCCTGTGATAACCCATGATGGTTGATGTGTGTAGGGTGAGTGGTTCACATTCTCGTACGATTGTGGACACATGTATGTAGGGTGAGTGGTTCATCTTCCCCTACGATTGCGGACACATGTATGTAGGGTGAGTGGTTCACCTTCCCCTACGACTGACATATTGCATAGGAAGAGTGGTCCACCTTCTCCTATGGCATATGAGCAGGATAAGTGGTTCACCTTCTCTTGCCGATTCCCCAACATACATCCTACCCATGGAGTCTGGTACTCATCGGAAGTACCTCTCATTTGGCCAATGAGTTGGGAAAAGTGGTTAGGGACCATAGCACTACCGATGGACACATCGTGTACTGCCATACTCTCTATGATTAGGATGCATGGTGTTCAACAATTTGATTTGGCATCATTTGAGGTTCTACCTCTGGACTGACTTTTGTTAGTGGAGAGTGGTAAGGTCCTGTGACTCACTCTTGATTAGTTCTTCTTCATTATTACTTCATGGTTCAGTAGAGAAAAGGTATATGATGACAGGATGGCATGATGATGATAGATGGATTGGCAGGTGGAATTCTCTTTAGTTGAGAGGGAGTGTTAAATTGGAAATTAGGGCCAAATTCCACCTTGGGACATCTCATTTGATGGAGATGATGATTGCATTGGATTCCTCCTTTTGAGAGGTCCAAGATTGATATAAAGATCATCTCATTCAGACAAGTAGAAGTGTGATTTTGAATTTATGACCACATGTGCAAATTATTCAGGTCGGCCTCAGCGAAATGTAGGCTCAAGAAGCCCAATGGATATCTCTTCACGCACATCAAAGTGTATAAATAGAAGAGACATCACACCTCATTTGGACATCCATCACTCACACATTCTTCTCTCTCTTCATCAGAGTGGATCGAACAGCTTGGGCAGCCTCTCTCTCTCACACGTGTGGCAAGGAGGACAATTTTCTGGGCAGAAAATTACAGGCCAAATTTCAGACTTCAGCACCAGCATTGACCAGCGTTGATCGAGGAGATTTTGACCTATTTTGACTGCGGTTTTGACGGCATAATTTCAATTTCTTCAAGCCACATTGACTGACAAAAATCGAGAATTTTTGAGCTGTTTGACCTGCATTGACCACAAGGCTGACTGCTGGTTGACCAAGTTTGACCAGAGTTTTTGTGACTGTTTTGGGTTGACTTTGACCACTGCTGAAGGCTGAATTTGAATGCCTTTGACTGAGCTTCAAAGGAGGTGTTTTACTGCTGTTTTGATTAAAGTTGACTTTCTGGTTAGGGCTGAAGTTTGATTGCAGTTCACTGCAAAATTTGACAGGGCTGATTTGACTTTGTATTGGGCTAGTCTATTTGACATTTGTACTCTCTCTCTGCTGAACTATTGAATATAGTAAGAAGATTTAATCAAAAGGTTTTCTCTACATTGGGGTTTTTCCCTGGCATCTGCCAAATCGGTGTTCTCTTGCCTTGGCTTGTCTTCTGCATCTTGTTTTATGTTCTATCTGCATTTACTGTCAATGTGATTAATGGTTAATGTGATCGCTACTGAAATAATTGGAAAATGTTATTGGATGCCAAAGGAACATTGAGGTAAATTGTGTTAAGCATAGAACATACCATTGTTATTTAAAATTTAACAGAAACCTTATTGTAAGATGAATAGACACCTCTTTGATATTTCTGCAACAAGACTCTCACTGCAGTGTCATGATGAAGGTCTTTAATGTTGTAATGTCAATCTCAACAATGCGTGTTATCAACCACAGATAATCAGCGTGGAACTTGAACATTGTTATATGAATGATGTTGATGCCAAGATTGAACTTCAATGTTACCCAGTGTTAAACAATATGGAGACCGAATCTTTCCACTGCTTTAAGGCTTTAAACCATTAGCCACAAGTGTGTACTAAACATGCATCTAGGACTGCTCATAGAAGTCACTCTTAAGAGATGCACACAGTAATGTATACATATGCTCAGAGGACTGCTGTAGTTAGGCCACTTCTTCGCTAGTCGTGGACATTCAAACTTCAGAATTTTGAACTTCTAGAAATGATAATCAAAACTCTGACAAACCTCACAGATGCAAGCAGCTTGCGCAGAGAAGATTAGGTCACAAATGTTTCATGAAGAATCTGCAGAGATATTTTGAGTTGGACCTCAAAGGTAAATTCTTAACCATTTGTTCACTGACTTTAGGTGTCCTTCTTAGACAGATCCGAATCTCTGTGTTGGACCAGAGGAGACGTCTACAAAAATATCAAAAAAAGAGCCGAGGTCAATGTACAAAGAGGACCCTTACTCCTGTCTTGAATCCAAATGCAATAGATCGAACATGCTCAGAAACAAGGCTTAAGATTTTAGATGCCACACCACATATTCCTCGGTCTTTTTCAGATGGAAGGCAAAATGGTTTTGCACCAAACAACAAGAGGTTTCTCCTTCGCTGATCTTCTTTATGCACAGAGTTATTTCTCAAGAGAGGGTCGAAACCACAGATGGATATTCAGAAGACTGTCGCAACAATCGACCACACGTTTTTGTAATTTAGGTTACTGTTCCTGCTCCTTAACAAATCCACACTTCCGATTAGGCCATCCAATGCTCAGAGATCTGCCCTTGAGGAGGGTCGAAGGCTTCAGAAAGAGTGCTCAGGACTGCGGCTAGGTTAGACAAATCATGACCTGCAATAAACCCCAATGAATCCCCAAAAGCATATGCCAATAAACCACAGAACCAAGGCTTCTCGTCTGATCTCCCAATACTCCACGGACAAAATGTTAATTTCAGATCTTCACAAGATATTCATTGAGTGTTTGCTTAGGAGATGAGATGAAGCCTCCTTATTTAGTTGTGGAGTGCTCCATAAGAGGCAGTCGAATTCCTATTTTGGAGGGACATTAACATAAATTCAATAATGTTGGAGGGGAAAACCCCTTTGAGGGTTTTTAAATTTTGAACTTCAACTGCCTTTTAGAACCAAAAACCCTCACATGCCCTTGATTTTTAAAAACAATTATTTACAATTAACCTTTTGCCACAAGAAATACTATTTTAATTCTTGGTGAGTATGACATGAGCATTTTTCTTGGCCAAAGAAGAAGTGCCACATCATCACCCTTTGGGGTTTTTGGCATCTTCTAGTGTTGCTTGGGTTGACATCAGTGACAACCACATTTTAACACTTTCCTAAAAAAATGCTTTCAAACAAAGCAGAAAACTGGTAGATGACTGCAAAGCTATGTTCGTTTTTACTCTAATATCATGGTTGCCACCACTCAGTCGTAAAATGCTTATGGCAAACAAGACTCCTAGGTATGTAACATGAATAGCATAATATGCCATGCTTGTGAGGTTTTCTTGGCACCAGACTGAACTTAAGACGAGTGAAGCAATGCTTTTAAATTTTCTGGACTTCTTTTTGATATCTCTGTTCTGCAATGACCACTCCCACCTTGTGAATAAAAACAGCATCTGCAAATGCAATCTGCAAAAATGCATCTAGAACCTTACTGGAATAGTAATAACCAAGTTGAGATGAACCAAAGATTTAAGCTTCTCATCCTCCCAAAGTGGGGATGCCACAGGGTTGTATTTACAAGACTACTTGTCTTCAAGATGATATTATTTAGATCAAGGTTGTTGGTTCATGAGTGTTCATGCACTTAGATGAAGCTGTGTGAGAATGCAGCATAGCCAAAGCTAGTTCTGGCAGTGAAACATACAAAACCGTTTGGAATATCATTCATCGACAACCTAACCCTCTTCTCCCTACGGTCTGTCCACACTCTCCTTTTTCCCAAGTTTACTTAAGTTTTTGCCATTAACTTATTCAACCTTGCGTTATGCTGTAAAAAGAAACTACATGGTCTATAATTTCATCTCCACAAGGGGGAATACGGATAAGTACTCAAATTTGAATTCATTTAGGCAACATACACACTCTAAAAGCATATTTCTGCCCATCCAACTGCAGTTATAAACACAATCGTGTTGTGGGCCTTGAAGGACTGCGGCTATAAACACAGTTTGTCTACATAGCATAAGATTTGTGGGACTGGACGATAGAAGTGTTGTAGCCCTGCAAGGCTCAACTTAACAACCTACGTGGCATAACCTTTGCAATCCTGCAAGGCTTAATAGCATACATGGTATAACTCATGTAAGCTTGCAAGGAAAACTATCAGCTGAAGGATGCATAATCAACCTTAAATATATAATGAATCTTCAGTATCACAATTGACAAAGGTCCCTACTGGAGTACGTGTAATATATTTTTCAAAAAATAACGCAAACTGAAGTTTGATGACAATATAGTTAACTTTTTTTTTCGCACCATTAGATTCTGTAACCAGTAAAAAATTCCAATCGCTACAATCTGTATATGTTGTAGATAGACTAAAATTGCTTTGATTGATGATTAACAAAACAAGAAATTTCAACCTTGATTGGGCGATAACTACCACATCCACATTAGTAGAGAATGGTAAATGCCAGAAGGAATCACCATCTGTTAATAACAAACCAGTTAAGAAAACAGATTGAAAAAACGAAAAACATAGTACGGATCATCTCACCATCCATTAATCATAAACAAATTGAGAAACAGATTAAAAAACACATCACCATCCATTAATGATAAACAAATTGAAAAACAGTTTAAAAAACACATCATATGGATCATCCTAATGAAGTATTTCAAAGAATAGGTAGTACAATCGGTAATGCAATCACTTGCAAAGGTAAAATGATTAGTTTTTTAATACAAAGTAATAAACATCTATCAATCAATTAAGAGCAATCGAGAATATTGAATGTTCCACACTGATTCACTTCTATTTGTCCAAGGTTTTCCATTTTGATAGCCTTGCGCTCTGTTCCCAATGCCATCATATCACATTCCAGTTTCTGGCCGCAAAGAAAACAAAACCATCCCGTGGATTGTTCCTTGCTCCATTGGGTACTTCTCTTTCTTCTCCTCTAGGGAAGGTGGAAAAACTCCAAGACCATGTTCTTCATACGTTGAAGCAGTTCTTGCTCAATCTCATGATTCAAAATATGCAGTTTAGGTTAAGTAGATTAAAAAATCTTATCGATTCAGATTACAAAATCACAGAAATGTTTAATGAAGCCTATGCCATGGAACATCTCAATGGACTTTAGAGAATGGGTAGCACAGTCGGTAATGTCATCAACGAATCTGAAAAGCAATTTTGAAACGTATATACTGCGAGAAAGGGAGGTAGCGGACACTTGATCACAATTATTTTAAAGGAAAAAAATGCTGCTAATTAGTTTTTGAAACCCTCGAGATTAGGGTTTAAGTTTAATTCCATCCCTCAGATTCTGACGACGAAGCAGAAAATTTTCGAAGATTATTAAATCCAGTCCTCCACGTGATTTTTTTTTTTTGTTTCAAAGAACTTGTATTCTGGAACCCCAATTCCAACACAGGTTCACCTGCAGTGTAACTATGGTATGGTTTCATTTTAGGGTGGTAAGCTATTTTCATTTTAGGGAGAACTACACGTAGGCATTGGGGTCTGAAACTTTTAAGACCCATTTTGAGGCATTAAATAAAAATTGTTTTAGGTCCAAAAACTCTCACTTATATTAGGCTCCCCAACATTGTTCTACACTAAGATTTTTCCAACAGTGTAATAATCACGTCAAACAAGTTCATATGTAAAAATTATGCCTATCACAAGTTGACCTATCGTGTTGACCACCATGGTATGATTGGATGTCACATCAACCCTTGTTACTCATGCATATGGGGCTAGCCACATGTGGACCTTGAAGAAGACTCTAGAAGATTCAAACCCATAATTCTAGTTGAGGGTTGAGGGAGTCAAACCTTATCCCTAGCTGGCTATCAAGCTACGTTATATACTGAGCACTAAGAGTAGGGGTTCCATTCTATGCAATTGTATTTTGTTCCATAGTGGAGTAGAACAAGTAGGAGGGAGAAGTTAGAGAGCATAATTGAGGGGGTTAAGATTGTGTAGCAACCATACATGCCACAAGTCTTAAGAAACTCCATAAAGAGTACCTCTTCCTTGTATGTACACATTTTTCATAACAAAGAAAAGAGAGTAGAGCAACTTCACCTTCTAGTCGGATTTTCTGCTGTAAAGGTTTCCTAGTGAATATCCTTGTGTCTATTATGGATGGTGTTTGTATTTCTTTTTGCTTTCTATGTTTCACATTTCAACTAATTTAATAAATTTTCAATAATTTTATTAGCCTTTTAGTCGGATTTTCTGCTGTAAAGGTTTCCTAGCGAATATCCCTGTGTCTATTATGGATGGTGTTTGTATTTCTTTTTGCTTTCTATGTTTCACATTTCAACTAATTTAATAAATTTTCAATAATTTTATTAGAGTTGTTGTGATGAATTTTTCTAGTGGAATATCCATGACAATTTACATGTCAAATCAGTGGTTCAAATATTCATTTTCACAATAGGCATTCAGTTTGTGATATCTGTCAACCTTTAAGTCTTGCTTGTAGAGATTCATGAGTCAACCATTATGTTTGTAGGATGGTGATTATCTTTATAGACAACCTCATTATCAAATAGAATTTTCGGAATAATCACATAGTTGTTTCGGAGTTGACATTTCGAACCATCTATTGTGGTTCATCCTCATGACAAGGATGAAAAACCAGATCCGAAATTAGGTATAAATAGCAGAGATGCCCCCATGTGCCAGAAGTAACCGTTAGAAATTTAGTTAAGTAAATTAAATAAATATAGTTATAAGAAGAATGTTAGAGATTAGTTAGGTCAAAATAATATTAAAAAATAAATTAGTTAGGATATTAAATACTAAAATAAACATAATAGAATAATTATTAATATTAAAAAATACAATTTAGTTAGGATAATAAATACTAATCTAAACATAATAGAATACTTATTTATATTAATAAAAAAATGAATATAAAATAAAATAAATTAAATTAAAAAAAAAACAAAAAAAATGAATATTTTTTTTAATAAATAATTGTGTTAATAATAATCAACTAATATTTTTTTTAATAAATAATTGTGTTAATAATAATCAACCAATAAAATTTTATATATACATAAATATGAAAAATAAAATGAAAATAAAAACCAACATAATAAGGGCTCATGGGGCTTTGGGAATGGTGAATGGGTGCATTGTTAAGGTACTCCTTGCGATAGGTCACTAGTTCAAATTCCCCATGGGTGCTTATCTACAAAAAAAAATAAACCAACATAATAAGGAGAGAAACAAATTAAAAACATAGAAGTCAAGAAAAAAGAGCAGGTACCCAACTCCTACGTAAGGTCTAGCCATCATCATTATTGAGATTCCTCGGATGCTTTTCAATTTCAATGAATTCATGTAACTTCCTATGATGAAAGTGATCAATCCTAGTGATGACCTGGGAGTTCTCAATGTAGACATGATGCAATGTTTTCTTTGCATGCTCAGCAATAGCTGAGGAACGAGAACGCCTATGCATGAGGCCAACATCATGTTCCTGAATACGAATCATAATATGTTGGGACTCATATGTTGTCGTAAACCAAAAATCTCAGCCAATGCAAGATCGTATGGGGAGGTTTTAAAGTGGTAGAAACTATTCACACAACATCTCCCATAGAGGAGGAGAAGGCCAAGCAAGCACACATATTCTTCCCATAGCCAATTATCCTTTGTGTTAGTAAGAGGGTCGCTATCTTTGTGGACACCCCAATTGGCATAAGGATCATGGTGTGTTGGGACTTTTATGATACAACAAAATATAACTCACAATTAATGTAAGTAGCACACAAGAAAAAATGAGATTTTAAAGTCATAGAAACTATTCAAAGATGCCAAACACAACATATTTGAGTCAGATCAAAGATATAACACACTTTACAAAGTTGTACCATAGTGACATAATGCATGAATTACAAAGTTGTATCGATTGTTTTTCTAGTTCTTGGCTCTTATAACCCTTCTCAAGGCTCAGTCCACAAAGCATATTCACTCTCTACTTCAATATTATAATACCCCATTTTGATTATGTTCATGGATATGGTGTAGATATGATGTGAATAATTATTACCAATGGTGCCATGTCTTATAAAAAGAGCACCTTAAATAATATATTTTGTGCATAAGGAGTTAAGTTGTATGACCTTGTAAAGTTTACTTTGGTAGTTTAAGGCTAAGGCAGCCCTAGTAAATGTAATTAGATTACATAAATAATTTTGTTTTTCCTAAGTTGATCGTGAGGCAATAATGTAAAAATGACTTATTCTCAAGAGAGTAAGCTAATATAAAAATATGGAAATTGGTGCCTACGAATGAGTGAGGAGTTGTGATATGAGAAGTAGCAAGATAAGGTTGAGGTCAAAGTATTTAAACTCTAAATCATACCTCAATGAGCACTTCAACCTAAAGGTGACTCGAGCTAAGTCTCAAAACTCAAAGTTGCTCCATTACAAATATATATATATGCGCAACAACCAAAATATAAATAAGTATAGACCAAAAATAAGAGTTTTTACTTTAGGTGTAAGTAGGAAAAATCACATCAAAATACATAAATTAAAATTTCTAAAACTCAAAATAATAAGAAGAAAACTTCTAATATATGGAGAAAAGACAAGATGGTTTTTGGACGGCTTGCTCTGAGAGCTCTGTAAACCCTCATGGTGGCTAGGGTTTCGCCATAGCCAATCGTTCCTTTGATGTGTGGATCCACTAGCCGCTTCCTACTACGTGGCTCTCACTAGCCTTCTGATTAATGGTGAACTCCAAAGTTCTAGCAATGAGGACTGTCTCACTTGAAGGAATGGTTGTTGGTTCAACAAATCTAATTCTCAAGAAGATCAAGCCATGGTTTCTTACATTTCCATGTTGAAATCTAGATCTGCTCCTCTGATTGTTTAAGAAGCTCTTGTCTGTAATGTCCCCGTGGAGGATGAAGCCTTTAGTTGTGCTTTTTTTTCTATAAGCTTGGTTTGGTGTGTAGATTTAATGGGTTTTGGTCATGGTTGATTGATCTTCATAAGTGGATCTCTGAAACTTGGAAACCCTTACTGTCTCAAGAACTGAATATCTACCAAATGGCTCGAGGTTTTTTTGTTGTTGTTTTTTATTCTCTTGAGGATAAGAAGCTTATTTGTGATTCTGGGCCCTAGTTTTGGGGTAGTGTTGGTCTCTTCATGCAACCCTGGACTCCTACTTTTGACCCAGTTACGACATCGATCTCTACGACTCTAGTTTTGGTTGTACATGAATCTTCCCCTACATCTTTGGAATCTTCCAACATTAACTTCTATTTGAAATTCCATAGGAAAATTTTGTTGCTGTAGTTTAGAAACTGAGAATTTTTTAAAGACCACATATGCTTGAATATGCGTGGATATGATTTTCAATAAGGGTTTCCCTACCGAGATAAATCTAACGACACCAAACAATGTATGGGATTAGAAGCTTGATTATGAAAATGTTTCATTTTGATGTCGAGCACATTATGAAATAGGGCATGTAATAAAAAAAATCCCCAAGCAATTGTTGAATAACATAACTAGGAAATGTAGCTAGAGGCCCAAATGGTGGGAAGAAGCTCAAAGTGAACACTATACGGTATACAAGGAAGAAGAGACCTAGGATAAGAGGCAAAAAACAATTAGGAAGTTCTTCTTGTCCAAAATGATTCATCGGAGGAAACAAAAATTATTCAAGAAGAAGTGCATGCTGAGGAGGATTATTTGGGCCTAGTGACAAAGGACTCTCATACTTAGCAATCCCTTATGAATGCTAGACCTTCCTCTGAATTCTCAGGAAATAAGGTGGGAAAAGCAACATCTTGGTCTGATCAGGTAGATGTGGAAGAAGACAAAGACAACAAACATCACTACCAGACAAGTGACCTCTCAAATTTGTTGAAAATATGGGTTGGATCCAAGTTGGGAAAAAGGCCCAAAATATCTTTCCAAGGAAAACGAGAAGTCAATCAAAACCAAACCGACAAGCAGTGAGAAATGGAACATAAATGTATCTAGATTTTGGGAGTATTTTGGAAAAAAATTAGCTAGAAAGGGAATAATTTTTTGGGGATATGGAGTTCTCGCTTGAGGGTTTGGATTGAGTCGTTGTACTCAATTTCAAATCCATAAGAGATATTGATAAATGTTGAAGGAATGTAATAGTTCTGGGTTGGATCCCAAATCTTTTTTTAATAGAAATATTGATATTTGTTTTATTAACAAAAAAATATCCTGAAACAAGACATAATGGAAATCATGATTACTAAATGAGTCCAAAAATTTGCAAACACACCCTTCAATTTGCAAGCCAATAGCTAGAAAACGATTACAAATGAATTCCCTTTTGAAATTAGATCTAAGAAGATGTATACTTTACTCATCAAATCAACTCAAAATTCTCAACATGCAAGTGATCACTAATAAATGAGGTTTGGAAAGCTTCTAAAAAGGAAATATAGGGTTAGTTTCTTTTGTTTTATATATATATATATATGAAGCTTACAATAAGCATTAAAAATTTATTGACTTTGATTGGACTAAGTTTGTCTTTGATTTATTTAAATATAAAAGATAAAATCCAAATTGATCAAATGAAACCAAATCATATGCTAATTCAAGTCAACAAGACAACTCAATTTGTTTTCTCATTGAACAAAGTCAAACTCATTTGATTTTGATTACATTGTGTGAGACAATAGACAAGTTGCTCCCACTTGACTTATTCCTCGAAATGATAAATTGGAATGAGTATATAAAGCCTTGAGGAATAACTTACATCTCACATTCATGTCCATAAATGCTCATCAACCCTTCCTCCAAGTGCATAAACTTCATCTTCCTCCCAGTGCATAAACTTCATCTTCAGATCATGGAGGGTGTTTTTGTGTTGCCCTTTTGGCTTCCTTTTGATCATTTTTTCATTCACATAGACTCCATGTTAGCCAAAGGGAACTAGGTTGAATGTGTTGCATACACCTATTATAATTAATCATGAGAGAGATTGGATTTTATCTATAAGAACATGTCTTCTCATAACCCTAATTGAAGATAACATTTGAGCATGAATACTTATGACTGTGGTGAATGCTTGTCAACAACCATTTTTCATAATTTGTTTCAATTTAAAATAAGTATGCTTTATGAGATACTCATGATATCATGTGTGAAAGGGGTATTTATGGTATAATCTATTAAAAACTATGAAATGCATGCGTTGATGGATGTGTAAATTGCCACTAAATGGAATGGGTATTTAAATTTATTTCATCTTTCTATGCTATAGTAGAGAGGTTTTTGATAGTGTGACACATAATATTCAAGAACTCTACCCTCATTACCTATTTATTTTTTTAAATAGAAATACTTCTTACATAACTTTTTTGGCTAAGTTATTGCATTATGAGGGGTGTATTTATGTTTTCAAAGTCACCTATAATTGCACTTGGCCTCATCCACTCCCACTTGAGGACTTTTGAACCATTGATCACCTTGTCACTCACTGCAAGGTCACACTCCTATTAGCTCCATTCTTATTACTTAATAAATACAATATTGAAGATGCTTCCTCATTACAAGTGTCAAGTATCTACCACCTATTAAGAGATGGGACACCATTTTACACTATGGTGAATGTGATGATCCAATCGATTTAAAAATCATGTTGACTCAACCACTTATAATGTCCCTTAGCAGGAGTGCATCAACCATTTTTTTGAGAAATCAAACCTTAGTGTAGGTTTTAATAATGATTTTCTTTCATAGACCCACTAATGGCTTACACAATACATAAAGAGTGTGATGGTTTACTCATTAACATTGTATCATACTATGTATGATTTATAGTTTTTGTCAGTTTCACATTCTTAATTCATCTTTATCTTCTTTATGCTTCAATCTAGATAACAATTAACATACGATAAAGGTGGCTTATGATGCATTTTCCAAACTAAAAACTTTGACAATCTATAAACTTACTTTGGAATGCAAGTCCACAAGGTGATGTCATAGCATCCTCCTAAATAATCATATCAATGGCATACCTTATGAGTCTTCTCTAAGTTTCCCATTGTTATTAATCATGTCCATAATCACATGTTATTATAGTGGCATATCTGGTTGATGAAATTGCTTAATTTTGAAAAACTCTACAATTGCTTTAACTTTGGTTATTGATTGCTTAACATTGTTGATCTATTTTGAGCATTTTCCAAATACAAGGAATGTACTTCTAATTATTTATTTGGTTTCTAGTATTGTCTCTTCGTTGTGATTGATATAAAATAAACTTGGGAATTGTAAATGGAGAAAATACATGTGATGTAAATTATGTAATGCACTTTTAAGGAATTTTCCTATGTAAATTATTCTAGTGTTCAAAGTGATACTCAATTTCCAATAAATTAATGAAAATAATTATTATAAATCAAAATTATGGATATTTATTATCAAAACCTTTGGTTTATTAATGAGGTGGATAAAATATTTAGGAATTCAAGAAGTTTTTTAATATTGTTATGGTTTATTCTGTAAAATAATCTATTAAATATGGATAAATAGAAATAAAAAGCATAACTCATGAGGCATAGACCAATTGATTCGTGTGGGATTTAGTTCCCACCAAGTCACAGGTTCAAATCTTATGGAGGGGTTGAGGATGGGAGCCAACTTTGGGGAATTAAACTATCTCAAGGGGCATCCAAGTTCGACCAAGCGTCACATAATCCTGGTTATAGAATCCTACTAGTAGGAAAATCGTTCTTCCATTGAACATTGGTACTCATCTTGGCCTAAGCTTAAGCCTAGTTAAAGGAAAAAAACAAAAAACCATGAATGAGGTAAAATGCAAATCCTCACCAAATTTGGTAGAATAAATACATCTCAATTAAACATCTAATAGATTTTTTTTTAATTCATTTAAAATACTTTTATAGAATCAATTCCGACCGAAAAAAAAAGACCATGAATTTATCTTTCACATATATATTTTTATGGTTCATAAACTCATATTCACAAGCAATTAGCCATGTATTATGTGCTATTTGGAAATCAATCCAATTACATTTGTCATGTGTGCATTTGTTCTCATGTACTATTTTCAAGCGAGGATAAATATCACTGAGAATAGTTGCCATGTCAGAGTGATTTGTAGGGAGGCCAGTAGCTAACTAGCGCACAAATAATGACATATGATTGTCATCTCATATTGTTTAAAATCCACATAGTTCATAATCATATGATTCAATTATATTATAACATGTGATATTGGCTAATATACAACACACGATTAATAATCAAATTTGAAGAAGTAGTCTTCATTTCAATTATAACGACATATATTTATGCAACCCTTCCATAATGAAAAAACTTAAAATAAAAATACATTTCAATTAACAAGAATATATTATCTCTACATTTCATTTTTATTAAAATTTATTTCCATTAAATAAATCAAATTCCTAAAACTAAACAGTAATATAAAATATCTATAAATTATAATCCATAAAAAAAATAAAAAAAATAAATATTAATACAAAAATACATAAAATTTGTTTAAAAAATATTAAATATATTGCAATTGCATGTAAATATATTTTCCCCAACACCATTTTCTTGTTAGGAAACATCAGTAAGTATGCGTTTACAGGAGATAAAGTATCACATGGAGTGGCCGAACTTTGTCCTTTCCCAGCTATTCCATTATTTTCAATGGTGTCCAATCTGTTCTTTGAGGTAAATAATTATTTATTAAAAAAAATAATGGATTTTAGAATATTTATAAAATTTAATGTTGACCTCTCGATTGAATCATTTAAATAATTTATGGTTGGATTTGTGTTTATGGATTTTGGAATGGGTAAAATTCTCAATGAAATAAATCAAGAATCTCTCACTAACTACTTTATATTTCATAAATATATTTTTTTAGATTAAGTTATCTACAATTTTATAATTTATAATTCTATAAACATTTTCGATATTAATTTATTTATAACTTTATAATATATATTTGTGTGCTTATCACAGTTGTGGATAACTATTCAAATAGAGATTTGCCAAATCATCGACAATATCTATATAAAATTGAATGGGAACCCAGGTGAAAAATGGCACAAATGAAGGTGATGTTTCTTTGTTCTTCTTTTTAATAGAAAGGTTGTTGCTTTTGTATACCCAACGATTTATTTATTTAGGGATTTGAGAGCAGGAATATATATCTATTATGTAAGGAGAATGTTCTTAGGTGACCATGTGATGCTAAAACATGTTTAGGTTTTTAGCATAAAGAACTGAACCATAGCCAAATCTTGAGACTTGATCAACATATTAGTGTTTTATCAAGGAAATGAATAAATTGATAGTTTCCAAGCATTTTTTTAATTTTAAATTCTAGCTTATCTTTGAATAATTTCAAGGTATTATTTCAAAAACTATAGTGAGGCATCTGAGCATTAAAATAATACCATCATTTATTCAAATATTTTATCAGATATTTCATTCAATAATCACTCAGAAAAAATTGGGTTAAGTGAAATAGAAAAAAGAGAATGAGGGTTTTTGGGAGCTCTGTAACCCTAATGGTCATGCGACTATGAGGTAGGCGGCGTGGAAAACCTCGAAAACAGGCAGGAAAGCGACACTGAAACCAAGAGAGCACAGTAATGACAGAGGACGACGAGAGGGGAGATATCCCCTCCTATAGAGATGCAGCGGCAGAAGAAGGAACGAGTAACAACAAACTGGAGGAGGAAATAAAGACACAAGGACCTGTCCTCGGAGCAAGATGGCATGCAGGCAGCAAGGGAAAATGCTTACCGTGTGCAGTGGAAAAACTGAGATTTGTTATCCCCATGAATAAACTCGAATGCTACAGAAGCTATATGAAGGACCATGCATTAATATGCAAGTTCATCGGTGTATGGCCGTTAGAAAAAGACCTAACAAGATGGACAACAGAAATGGCAACCCCAAGGCCACATAGAGCTGAAGCAGGGTGCACGCGGCTTCTTTATGGTAATCTTCTCAAACTTACATGATAAAGAAAGAGTATTTGAAAATGGTCCATATTTCCATAATAATGTAGGGTTATTCATGAGGTATTGGGAGGAATGTTACAACCCTGATACAGAGAAATTCCTAGCAGCCTTAGTGTGGGTAAGACTATTTGGATTACCAATGGATTTCTGGGACCTTGAGATTCTGGAAGGAATAGGTAATACCATAGGTAGCTTTGTTAAAATTGTTGAATCAACAAAGAAGGGAAGATATACCTCTTATGCAAGAATCTGCGTCTATATGAACATAGCGAACCCTATTCCAGGGGCAGTGGAGCTAGAATACCATGAGGAGGTGTGGCAGCAGGCACTAGACTACAAGCACATCCCCTTTAGGTGCAGAAAATGCCATGAATATGGGCACCTTTACAAGGAATGCCCCCTCAATGCAGAAGAGGAAGAACAAAAGAGTAAGCAATAGAGGAAACATCAAGAAGATAATGACGGGTTTCAAGAGATAAAATATAGGAAAAAACCTACAAAGGAAACCCCTAAGGAAGGAAGAAAAGAACAACCAGCAAAAACAAATAAGGCAAATAGGTTTGAAATCCTACAGGTAGAAGAAGAAGATCAAGAGATCAGAGTAATGGATTATCAGGAGGAAAAAGAATAGGGAGGCAAACCAAGCCAAGAAGTAAATAGCACAAAGCAAAAAACCCAAAGCGAAACAGGGGAAAAGGTAGGACAGGAATAGGAGGAGAACCGGGAAAATGAAGTAATGGAAATAGACAACAACAAAGGGGAAGATCCAACGATAGAAGAAGAAATCCTGAGGAAACTCCTGAACAAATGGAGAAACTTGGACGAAAGGTTCATCCCTGAAGAGGACAAAAAATTATACAAGGAAACCTTCCAACAATATAAAGAAAAACAAGATCAGGGAAATACAGGAATGAAGGAGCAACTAGGCATACAACCTGAAAATACCCAAGAGCAACAAAGTAAAGCGAAAGGAGGGAAAAAAAGAGGTAGAAGGAATCTTCAAGAGTCAATACAGGTTATGGGAGAAATGCTAGTTAATACAGGAAGAGTAGTACCGCTCTCAGCGGTCTTCCACCAAACAACCCCAACCAACCAATGATAATTACATCCTGGAACATTCGGGGTCTTAATAGAAAAGGTAAGCAGAGATACCTAGCAGAAAGGATAAAAAGGGAAAAACCCCAAATTATGTTGTTACAAGAAATAAAAATAACAGGGGGGAAATTGAGGAGATTCTAAAAAAATGAAACCTACTTATGAAATTATGATAATTGACACAAAAGGCAGTGCGGGGGGAATTGCAATCCTATGGAACCCCGCAGAAGTCACAATAGACTATTGGATAGGAATGAAAAGGATCCTTTTTGGGAGATTCAGACTAATAGGCCACAAAGAATGGTTCTTGGTCTCAGCAGTTTATGGACCCCATATACCAATGGAAAGAGGAAACTTCCTCCTTCAAATGCAACAGTTAGGAAACATGCACACAAAAAAATTGTGGCTGATAGCAGGTGATTTTAATATGACAACTTCAAAAGAGGAGAAGAAGGGGGGATTGCAACGGGAAGAACCAGACATGGAAAGATTCAGAGAAACACAGTCGGCCCTAAAAATGATTGATATACAAACCATTAATGGAAAATTCACCTGGAACAACCGAAGAGGAGGAAGTAAACAGATAGCCTCCCGGCTTGACAGGTTTCTAGCAACAGAACACTTTATAGGGAGAGACATTTTCTATGAAGCGACAATCCTGCCATGCCAAGGATCAGACCACTGGCCCATAAAACTAGAAATAGCCATGAATAGTCAAAACCAGAACAAACCCTTCAGTTTTGAAGCTTTTTGGCTGCGAGAACCAACCTTCATAGACAAAATGGAGCAATGGTGGCAGAACAATGAGAGTGAAATTAACGGAAGGAACAAGATGCACACCCTCCAATTAAGACTAAAGGACCTAAAAGGCAAAATAAAGAAATGGAATAGAGAGGAATTTGGCAATATTCAAAAGGACCAAGAAAAGCTTCAGACAGACATGAAAAGAATACAACAAACAATTATAGAAGAAGGGAGAACAAAGGAACTAGCTCAGGAAGAAGGAATGGTACTAAGCAGACTAGAGGAAAGAAGAAAACATGAGGAAATTTTATGGAGACAGAAGTCAAGAATACAATGGCTGAAAGAGGGAGAAAGAAATACGAAATTCTTCCACAGAGCCATGCAACAGCATAGACAGTAGAACATAATATTTTCCCTCAGAGACAACCAAGACAATAGGTTAACCTAGAAAGAGGAGATGGAGAGGCTACTGATATAGCACTTCAAAGGAATCTTGACTGAGACACAAAACAATAGAGAAGAGGAGATAGCAAAAATAAGTCAATATATACCTAAAAGGGTAAATCGAGAACAGAACATGGCACTCCTAAGGGTGATTACTAAAAAAGAGGTAGAAGAGATAGTGAAGACAATGGCAAAGAACAAAGCCCTAGGACCGGATGGATACACAGTAGAATTATTCCAAGCAACTTGGAGCTTTATGAAGCAAGACATTGTAAATGCCGTAGAAGAATCAAGATGTACGAAGAGAATGCACCCAGCCTAGAATGCAACCTTCCTTGCATTGATCCCAAAGCTAGAAAAGGCTGATAAACCTCAAGGTTTCAGACCAATTGCATTATGCAATGTAATCTACAAAATCCTAGCCACCATAATGGTGAATAGATTAAAATATATCCTTCCAGAATTGATTTCTGAGGAACAAACAGGTTTTGTGAAAGGGAGACAGATAGTGGATGGAATCATAGTGGCAGAAGAGGCAATCCATTCACTGAAGAACTCAAGACACAAAGGGATGATGATCAAACTCGACCTAGCTAAAGCTTATGATAAGATAAGCTGGGAATACCTCCAGAAAATCCTAAAAGCTTACGGGTTCGATGATAGATGGATAGAATGGATAATGTCTATGATCACCACTCCAAGTATGTCCATAATGCTAAATGGGACTCCTACAGAAACTTTTAAACCATCCAGAGGGCTTAGACAGGGGGACCCTCTTTCCCCATTCCTATTCATAATAGCTGCTGATGGTCTGGGCAGACTAATAAAAGAAAGAGTGAATAGTGGAAAGCTAAAAGGTCTCAGATTGTGGGGAGAAGAACTACCCATTACACATCAACAATTCGTAGATGACGTCATGATGTATGGACAAGCCAATCTCAAGGAGGCAAAGCAAATAGTGGAAATACTTGAAAATTTCACACTAGCATCAGGTACAGAGATAAATAAAGATAAAACAAAAATCTTCTTCTTCAATACCCCAATGATTTCCCAATCATTCCTAGTTAGAACAATGGGGTTCCGAGTAGGGAAGTTTATGTAGGGAAGTGTTCAACTTAGTGATAAGAAAAATAGAATTGCTAACTAGGGAGGTCTGATAGGGAAAATTCAAAAAAGAATGGACAATTGAACGCACAGAACTCTGAATACACTGAGCCACCTCATTCTCCTTAAGTTGGTCCTCCAGTCAATACCAATATACCAAATGACCAGCCAAGATATTCCAAAAACAATATGCCAAAAAATGGTGGAGATTTTCAAAAAAATTCTATGGAAAGGAACAAACAAAACTAAAAAGTGGGTGTTTCTCTCATGGAAATGGATGAGCAAATCTCTAACAGAAGGAGGATTAGGGTTGCGAGATCCATATATTCTTAACCAAGTAATGGGTGAAAAACTGTGGTGGAGGTGGATACAAGGAGGGAAGATCTATGGAAGACCTCGTGGGAAAAGAAATATGAGATGGCAAGAACCCCTGAAGGAAACTTGAGAAGCCAATCAGAAAAGAAAGGCTCCGCGATTTGGAACCTAGCGAGGTCAAACATGGATCTAATAAGAAAACACAGTTTCTGGGAAATCAGGGAGGGTGACAAAGCAAACTTCTGGACTGAGGCATCGCAGCAGAGAGAAACCCTCCACCAACAACCCCAACTCCAAGATATTCAGCAGTTCACCACCCAAAGGGAGGAAGACACAACTAGGAACTACTGGTTTCTGGAAAGGGACAACTACTGGAGAAAATGGAAAATGAAAAAGGACTGGCACGAAGCACCAGAAACAGAGCAATGGACCAATTACAAAAAGGAGATGGAGACAAGGAAAATTGTAGTCAAACAAGGAACGAATATTATAAGATGGGGAAAATGCAGTAAAGGAATGTTTACGACAACAGAAGGATATTACATAAAGGCTGGTAGCAGTAGCAACCCGGAAATAAAAAAATGGGATAGAATCTAGAAAATGAAAACTTAGCCAAAGATAACATTATTTACCTGGATAATAGTCCATGGGCAAGCCTTAACCTGGGACCAATTGAGAAGGAAGGGGACACACGGTCCATCGCACTGCAACCTTTGCCAGGAACAAGAAGAAACAATGGAACACCTGACCAACTCCTGTCGAGTCAGCAATACCCTGTGGCAAAACCACCAATAGCTCTTCGAGATTAGTGACTGAGAAACAAGTAGCATAACAACAGTTGTAGAGAAATGGAGGAGTAAACCATACCGTAATGCAATCTTGAATAGAGCCTGGAATCTATCCATCGGGTTCCTCCTGTGGAACATATGGAAAGCAAGAAATTGGTTGATATTCAAGGAAGATGGAAAAGCTAAGAAGGAAATATGGAGCCAAATAGTACATAACATAAGAGAAACCATAATCCTCGAGAAATGGAACGAGGAAGACTGGAAGGCAGACCAAACGGAGACACTTATTCTGAATCGCCTACAAATCAAAATAAGAACCACAGAGATGGATGGAAGAAAACATAAGACTGGAAAAGCTGGAGAAGATGACCACTACAGGAACCCGCTGTAGGGATTCACAAAATTAAACTTTGACGGTGCGACAAAAGGGAATCCAGGGGAGGCGGGTATAGGAGGAATATTCAGAGATGACAGAGGCAGAACTCGAAGGGTTTATGCGATGGACTGTGGAAACGCATCAAATAATGAGGCAGAATTCCATGCGATGAACAGGGGGATAGAAATAGCTATCCGAGAAGGGTATCAAAAACTCCAGATAGAAGGAGATTCGAAGCTCGTGATAGACACACTCAAACAGTTATAGCACGGAGCACCAGCAGAGAAGCTGAGTCAAAGTTGGCGGACCACATGGATAATTAAAGAAATTAGCCAGCAATTGAGAAGGGTAGCCTACATATTAGCTTCCCATGTGAGACGCAAAGGAAACGCGCCTGCAGACTGCCTTGCAAACTGGGGATGTCTGAAAGGAGATCAACAACTGGATGCATGCGCGAAAGAGATCCACTAAAAGGAGGACATGGAGCAATTGATCCAATTGATAGAACAAGATAGGATCAAGGGTCTACATCTAGAGAATTCGCCCGTAAAAGACGGGAGCGAAAAAGGAAAAGGAAAGTTGCAGGTGGAACAGTACAGGACAAAGGTAGAGTAGGACAGGGGAAGATTGGAGTTCGGTAGGATGATGGAGGAGGGCAAAGTAAGGACAATCCCCGAGAGTACGGGGGCAAAGACGGAAAGGAATGGAAGAGGAGAGGGCAGAACAACAAAATCGAGATGGGCAGTGCAATAACAACAAGTGGCAGGGCCGAGTCAACGACCCGACGACAAGAGCAGTCGAGAAAGGAAAGGAGTTAATGCAGGATGGTGGACAGGACAAGTGGGCAACATCCCAAGGCAAAAGGGAAGGGAGGCGTGCCAAGGAAACAACATGACAGCTGGCAATAAAGACAGGAGGAGGGAATGAAAAAGGAATAAAGTCTAAGGAAAAAGGAAAAGAGGTAATTTGCATGCAGACAAGAAAGAAGAAAGGTGACGAGAAAGGAAGAGCAGGCAGGGAGATGACGCAGAAGGAGGAAGCAAGGCGACGAATGGTAAAAGCGTATGTGATATCTCTAGCCTTAAACTCTGATAGTGCAAATTGTTTGAGAAATAGGTTAGGAATGCAGTATGGTATTATCACCTCAATTGTAATAGCAATCTCAGAGGTTTGATAGAAAAACATTTCGAAGAGTTCCCAGTTGATCGGGATGGAGAGGCAGATAGGAGAAAGGGTGAGCAATATGAGAACAAAGGCCTGGCCGATCTAAATTCTATCGACCCCCGTCTTAGAATAGAGATCCTAGCATACTATACTCTAGGGATAGGAAGAATGCCTGTAGCCTTGGGTGAGGGTAGCTAGGAAAGGAAAATCCAGAACCCCGGGGAGATGGAGCTACACCATAGGGGGAGGGGAGAAAGCTCAACTGGAAGAAACCCAACTGGTAAACCTGAGAAAACCAAGATAAGAGGAGGCCACAGTAACCTAATTCGCACCATGTGTGAGCCCTCGGGTGAGAAGAGGCAAAATAAGCAAAAGGGGGACCCCTGCATGGGATGGGAAAAGCAAAGTAACCACTGTTACCCCATGACCCGAAGAATTTTCAAAACCAAAATCAAGCTCAATAGGGAGGGAAGCCAAAGGGCTGAAACCCAGAGGCTGGAAAACCTGAGAAGGGGGGGGGGGGGAACCCACGAAAAATAATGTAAACGTAAATGAGATAACTGAAATTTGTGTTGATTCTGTGATAGGTCTTGATTCAGAATAGGGAAAGACTGCAAAACAGGACAAAGTGCAACAGGGAAAAGGTGTTAAAGACCAAGCTGATAGGAAAATGGCTCCCAGGAGAAGCAAGAGGATAGTCAAGAAAGAAGAAGGAACCAACAGCCAAGGAAAGAAAAGGGGCAGGAAGCCTGACGGAGACCAAATGAAGAAGATCATTGACTCATACATGGAAGGAAATCCAAAGGAAGTTAGAGACCAGATTTGGAGCTGGGAGCGGGATCTAAGAGACAACCTTAGATGCAGGGACATACCAATGGAAGAATGGGAAGGAATGCTACAGGACCCTGGGACAACGAACGGAAGACAATCGTTGTTCAGAAATACCATACAACAATACTAGATCATGAAACACGTCGTGGCTTGGGCCATGACTCTCCACTAGGAACACATGGAAGGAGAAGTACTGGATAAACATGAAAGAAGCAAGGAGAAGGATTCGGTTCGTGCGGAACTACTCAAAGAAATAGTGACCATACAGATACAAACATACTGGAACAATCTCGCCCTGGGAAGGATTGAGCAGACCCTGACAGCGATAAAGTGGAAACTGGAACAGAGATGTGAGATGCCTGGCTCCAGTGCAAAGGCACCAACTCCGATAGCCTCCTCAGATGAGGACTAATCTAGAGATCAAGATAGTTTTGTTTTCTAAATTTTGATTTGATGAAGGAAATAAGCATGTCTGTTTTGATCTTTAGAGCTAATAGCAGTGACAGTCAACATAGAGACAGTGGATGGATTATTATGAACTTGTTCAAATTTTGGAATGGTTTTAACGCTGACCGGTGGTCACCTGGTTTCCTGCGGGCAGGTGACTACCCGGAGAGTATGGATGTAAAAAACTTTCGAAAATAGATAATACATAGAGCTCTACAATGTTTACAAAAAAAAATAATCACTCAGAAGCTTGTATGAACATAGAGCATTCAATTTTTTTTTTAGCAAAGATATGAAGAAAACTACCAAAACAGGGCATTAGTAAACCTGAACCCTGTAGAAAGGAAATCATTTGTGAAAAATAAGTAAGTTGTGATCATGCATTTACTTAATAAGTGCTCGATGTTTAAAATGCCAAAGGAGATTCAATTACACCATTGTATTCGCCCAATCTTGAGTCAATCAAATTAGTCCTTAACACAACAACCAAGGCAAACAATGAAATGAACACGACACAAGGGTAGTCTACCCTAACCAAAACTCCGTCTAATTCACCTCCACCATTAGATCACCTTGTGTGATCTCAACAATAACTCTATATGTCATTGTTTTCCGACATCGCCAAATGTAAATACAAACTCATAATAATGAATTAGTTAGGAATCAAGGTCCGCCAATGGATTAAATTATGAAACATTTTGAAAAGCATTCCCCTTTCTTTTGACTAACTTTATGGTTGATAATTGGAACAATGTTTCCATTGATTATGATATTAATATGATAAAATTCAAATCTACTCTAATGATAATAGAAGCATCAATGTGAATTCAATCATATTCCAATGATAAAGAGAAGTGTCGTAGAATGCACAAAGTCTCATTATAGAAAGAAAATTTTGTTAGCATTCCCACTGTGAGGGTCAACTACTTTAGAAAATTTGTTGAGTGCTTTTTTACTGCATTTTTATTGTTGGTAGGGATTGAACAATACAAAAAAATAACCCATATATTTCATTTCATCAACCCAACCACAAGTATCATCCCAGAGCTTAAACATAATTAAAACTATTTTATTGAAGAAAAGAGAGATCGATCCAAAGATCCATTGAAGGAATCGACATAAATGTTAAACATGAAAACATATTGTCCATATTGAAAATTAATAGAAAACACAGGACGAAACACATATCACAGGTTTAATGTACTAACAAAGAACGAAACAGAGATAATTGATAAGTCTCAATTTCAACCCATCTAGATTACCTCCCAAACACCTTATGTGACCCATTTACCTCCATTTCATCTTTCATTTCCCTATACATTTTTTTTTCCTATAAATCTCATGATTTTAATAAGTCTTGAGTACTAAGGTGATTATGCATCATTATTACACATTTCTTCACTAATTTGGTCTGTATTCTAAGTGTATTTGTCTACCTAATTACTTTGGGACATTGTAGCTCTTTTTTCCAAGTTACAAGAAGGATGATCATTGGTTACCAGAATGAGATGGCCTTGTGTAGCAAGTTCAAGTTACCACAAGTGGTCGTCAAGGAAATTACCGAAGACATGAACGACTAGATAGTCAGAGTCCAGTTTAGATATTCACACCTACGATCAATCTAGCCAAAGTGATCTTGATTTTTGTTGTTTAGGATATCTTTCGAGTACTAGATGATCTTCTTATTTAATAAGAATATTTTTATATATTTATTTTTGGTTGGATAGTTGTGTCCTTTTGTTATTTTTTGTAATACTTTCGCACGCATTTATAACTGTTTATTCATGTTTTTCGGCTCGAACCCTAGCTATTTTAAAACTATATATATCTCTATAATCAGCCGAATAAGATGAACCATGATATTAGTGTCAAATTATTGTTGCAACTAATTTTTCCATTATGGAACTCTATACGTCTTTTTTAGATGATTTAACACACACACACACATATACACATTACTGGTTTCTATCACCATGTAGAGTTTACTTCTACTTCTAGTGCTTCTAGTCAGGAAGGCCCCCGTGACTTGGGATGTACTTGTAGTTTTGTAGTTGTGTTTATGTGTGAATAATGTAAGTTTGTTCACAATTTTGCATGCTCAAGTTATAAATTAAATTGTTTTCTATATCATTTAGATGACTTGCGTTATTTACCATTCTATTTCCGTTGTTGTGAATTTACTTATTTTTACTGGATGGATTGAGGGCCCTGTGTGGAGGAATAATGAATCAGGGATCTAACGGAGGTTGTGTGCACAACTCTAGGACTCAAAATGATATTCCTCAATTGATTATATTGTGTTATAACAAGCATCGTGTGGTTTTGTATATTCATGAGATAGGTGTATAAGTTATTGTATTGATTGAACATCTTTGTGATGCTAAAGAATATAATAAACTTTGAACTTAAATCTTTAATTCCTTTGTGATGAGCTACCATGCATATGATTCCATAATCGATAGCCTTAAAACACTAAGAATACACTACAAGTCTCAAGAAAGAGACTTCAACCCTTCCTATCCCTCACTCTCTCGTTAACGCTGTGCTCATATCAATTATACATAAACATGGAAGGATTAGTTTTCAGAGTTTTGCACTATATGGAATACTTGAGTATGATAGAGGTAACACATGAGAACAAGAACCCAACTCTAGAACACGAGATGAACACCCTCTTTTAACCCTTCATCTACTATTCTATCTGCCTTCCATGATCGTACCATTAGGTTTTGTCCCATAACTCAATTCGAATTCTCAACCCAACTCAAACTCCACTATTTATAACAGAATTTCCTCTTTGTTTGTCTCATCTTCTGTCAAATACATATACACAATCCTCAATATACTGCCAGATCTTCTTACCTTCGTCATATAAGGCTATGGCACAACAATTTTCTAAGTTTATTGTTTTAAAACTATTCCAATGGAACTACGCAGCTATACCACCATCGGTACTTAACTCGTCCTTCATCCTCTGACTGCTCCGCAAACATCTCACACAACTCTCACTGGATTGATCACAGAACAAATTTAGCTATTTAAGAAATATGAGTAGCTTGATCCTCTGTAGAATCCACCCAGATCTTTGCTCACAGTGGAACTATTTTCTCTCATTGATTTCCAAACACAACAAGTCGTTTTTCTTTTTCCAGTCACACAGTCTACAAAATCACAGTTTAAAGATCACTTCAGAACACCTCAACCAAGGATTTTTTAGAAAATCACTCGCGATTTACAAAATAGACCCTACTTTGCACAAAACCCAGATGCCAGAATTTTGAATTTCATCTTCTTTTAATAAAAAAATGGACCCGCAAGTTTGGTGACGATTTCCCCTTACGAATTTCCCTTCTGTTAAGAAATGCTATTTCTTCTTGCTTAGATCTCACAGCTTGACGTGTTTGCCCAGAGTATGCTCCTAGATTCAATGAGCCAATTCTGTTCTTATACAACTTGGCTTCTCTCTACTTTTGCATCACTGTCGTGATGACAGTAATCTAATCTGTGAAACTTTGAATTTTGTCACAGGAAATGGAAAGTCTTTACCTTCAAATCGTTCAACAATCAGATCAAACAAAACTCTCTAAATAATGTATGAAGTATGTGACCGACAGGAACAACACATAGTATGGATTAATTCATGAGCCAAGGGATGTGTAACCAATATCAACATAATCATATACAACCCATAAACCTACAGATATATCACATAAACAAATTGCGATTTCAAAAACAGAGATAATTTCCAGAGATGCAAATAAATGCTATCTATAAATCATATTCAAATATAAATGGCCTGATATACAATATGTGGGTAGACCAAGTCCTGGTCTTTTTCACCCTCCCACTCTCTTTGGCATGTTTTTCTTTATTTCGAATGGCCCTATTTTCTCCTCCTCCTCCTTGATGCCTTTGAGGCTTACAAATATATACAAAAGGATTCTGCAACTGTTTCTAGTTCGGATCCACAATCTACTCAACCATATCCTAAAAATCCTCTAAATCCACTTTTAACTCAACTAATTCCTTATTCTAGGATCTCCTAATCCCTAAGGTCTTTATGGAATATTCACAAGTATAACATCTCTCATATTCTCACATAATTTAGAATATTTACATTTAAAACTTCACACACATATTTCTCACTCAAATTATTAAAATATAAAAAATTTCCTATTAAAAAATCAAATTCATTATCAAATATCAAATCCCCTAATTCAATGAAATTTACAATGATTTTCTTGAGCAGGATGCTCCTACATCATACTCCCAAAGTTGAAAACATTCATGATCTCCTGATCATGTGATTTCATATGCTGATAAAAACCTCCAGAGTCCCAAACCTTAATTTGTAATTGTCCAAATGCTCTGCACCTTTGCTGCTGCTGCATGTCTACTATATTTTGGTTAATTTTCCTTTCTTCAATTAGTTTCAAATTCTGATTGATCATCTCTTTTGTTGTCAGTTGTCTCCATATAGACTGTCTCATCATCAATTTCCACAATTCTTAATCACATAATCAATTTCTTCTTTCTCATGGAATCCTTTTGTCTCAGCAACTTGCCTGAGATCCTTTCTTTGCTGCAATTTTGCACATTCATTTTTAATCTGTTGGTTTCTCTTTTCAAAATTTTCTTCTATCCATACATCCTTAATGTCTTTGAAAATATCTTCCTCTGCAATTTCCATTTGCTGCTTCTTATCTTCAAATTTACTTTCAAGAAGTAAATTGTATGTCATCTTTATGACTGCATACTCATCCACCTCTTCTTCTCTGTTAGCCAGTACAACAGAAACTTGGAAAATAACACATATCTCTATCCTAATAAAAGCTTGAGACACTCCCTCATTTTTTACTATAGTCACACTCTCATACTCCTATTCTTTCAGCAAATACTCCAACAACTCAATTTCTCTTTGACACCTTGCAAGTACTTCATCATGATGTTGTTTGTAGTCTTCAATAGGTTCTTCTTCTTTCTTAACATCTTTCAGTAGTTGTCCTTCCTCTTCATTCAGTCCTATGACTGTCTTCTTTTTGTCCCGAGACAAATTTGCCTCACCTCCTTCTTCAACACATTTTACATTATTGTCTTTTTGTAAGCCCTCTTCAAGAACTATCCTTGCTCCGTCTTCTGCCTTAGCATTCTCCAACAATTTTTCTTCATCAATAACAATAGTCAAATTCATTGGCTTACCTCTCTGAGACAATTTTCCTTCATTCTTCATCAGAATAATATTTTGATCTTCCATCTCCATGACAACTTCAGATGATTGTCTTCTCCCATTAAGTAACTCATCAATGAACTCCTTCTGCTACAACCATTCAAATCCTTCCTCAACTATGAGGTTTTCTTCATCATATTTTACTTAAATATCTTCACCCGTCCTGAAGACATCTTCAAAAGACTGCTTGTCTCCTTCACTACCTGCAATCATACACAAATTGTCAATTTTAAAAACATAAGACCTTGCGGTGTTACTTGATGCTTCAACCACCAGGTCTTCTTGTTGCTCTAAATATTTCATATGATTCAGAAGATCCTCTGTATATTTCTCCTATGTATCTTCATTACTTTCAAAAAGAAATGGGCCATGTTCTGGTTCACATACCAAAACTTCCTCCTCATACTCATTTACTCTAAGTAACTCTTCCTTCAGTTGAGCATTCAATCTATGATCCCACTTCACTTGCAATCTATGACATTTGAATTTTCTTTTCATCATCCAAGCATTTGGTCTTCCTTATTCCTCTGTAACATCTCCATCAATAACTCAAGATAGAATTTTATCTTAGCATTCTCTGTCAATCTCTTCTTGATTCTTTCTCATGCCATTTTCCTTGGAATTTTCCTTCTCCTTTCTGTGGCTTCTCCTCGAACCTCTGCAATGACTATCAACAGTCATCTTCTCCTCCTCTGTGAACTCCATCTGTTCACTTGTGGACTGCATTCAATCCCCTTTTCAACAAGCCTTCATACTTTCTATCCAACAATGCAATATTTCTCTCTGTGCTTGACCTCTTGATATCTTTTGCTTCTCTGTCTTGGAACCATATTCTGAGCAACTCTATCTCTCCTCTTTGCTTCTACAAATTAAATCTACTTTTCTTGAGAACACTTTTGTCCTCTCTGTCCAACCTTCGGCTAGACCGTTTAGGTTCTTCGACACTTTCCTTCAGAGTACCACTTACTCTATCTTTAAGAACATAACTAGTTCTTCTTAGAACTCCTCTTGCTGTTCTTTTTCTCTTATACCACAAATTGATGGCTGCTATCTCAGAAAACTACAGTGTTGTTACAGGCTCTCTCAGCAAAATATAGTGTTGTTACATGCTCTCTCAGCGAAACTATAGTGCTGTTACATGCTCTCACAACAAACCTACAATGTTGTTACAGGCTCTCACAATAAACCTACAATGCTACTACCTGTAACTTGAAAACACATCTTTAAAACTAGAGTTATCACAAAAATATACCTGCAATATCTTTTCACAATCTTGTATCTCCCTTCTTCAATGGGTCACCTTCTCTTTGATTCAGATTTCATATGCTATGTTCTCCTTGATTCAAGTTCTACAAATCTGAATCTCCTTTGCACAAATTTGCTATGCAGTACAAACTCATGTGGTGTCCATATTTAATGAAAATGGTATGGTATTTGCATGGTAGTATGGAGAATAAAGATGTAAGCATATTAAAATTGAGGCTCAAATGGTATAAAAATTGGTAATTAAGTATGATGGCAATATTGTGAGTGGAGGTTAACTCTATGTAGTTTTTGTGTGCAGACAAGGAAGATGTCATGAAGTGCATGAATTCTAGATAGTATGGTGGAACAAACTTAACTGGCAAGAATCATCTCCCTCTGATACCAAATGATGACCTACTAGGCCTATTATTCCGTACTAGGCCTATGATTCCACAATCAATAGCATTAAAACACTAAGACTATACTACAAGTCTCAAGAAAGAGACTTCAACCCTTCCTATCCCTCACTCTCTCATTAAAATTGTGCTCATATCAGTTATACATAAACATGGAAGGATTAGTTTTCAGAGTTTTGCACTATATGGAATACCTGAGTATGATAGAGGTAACACATGAGAACAAGAACCCAACTCTAGAACAAGAGCTGAACACCCTCTTTTAACCCTTCATATGCTATTCCATCTGCCTTCCATGATCGTACCATTAGGTTTTGTCCTATAACTCAATTCGAATTCTCAACCCAACTTGAACTCCTATGTTTATAACACAATTTCCTCTTTGTTTGTCTCATCTGC
This sequence comes from Pinus tabuliformis, assembly GCA_031772625.1. Taxonomy (NCBI): domain Eukaryota; kingdom Viridiplantae; phylum Streptophyta; class Pinopsida; order Pinales; family Pinaceae; genus Pinus; species Pinus tabuliformis. Next base: position 1,061,897,894 of record CM062813.1, on the reverse strand, counting down.
TGTCAAATACATATACAGAATCCTCAACATACTTTTGGATCTTCTTACCATCCTCATATCAGGCTATGGCACAATGATTTTCTGAGTTTATTGTTTTAAAACTATTCCACTAGAACTACACAACTATACCACCATCGGTACTTAACTCGTCCTCCATCCTCAGACTGCTCGCAAACATCTCACACAACTCTCATCAGCTTGATTGCAAAATAAATTTAGCTATTTTAGAAAGATGAGTAGCTTGATCCTCTGTAGAATCCACCCAGATCTTTGCTCACAGTGGAACGCTTTTCTCTCATTGATTTCCAAACACAATAAGTCATTTTTCTTTTTCTTGTCACGTATTCTCCAAAAACACAATTTAAATATCACTTCGGAATGCCTCAATCAAGAATATTTTTGGAAAAGTGATCCTAATATACCAAATAAACCCCGCTCTGCACAAAACCCAGATGCCAGAATTTTGAATTTCGTCTTCTTTTGATTAGAAATGGACCCGCAAGTTTGATGATGGTTTCCCCTTACGAATTTCCCTTCTATTAAGAAATTCTCTTTCTTCTTGCTTGGCTCTCATGGCTTGACATGTTTTCACAGAGTATGCTCCTAGCTTCAACGAGTCAGTTCCGCTCTTATACAACTTGGCTTCTCTCTACTTTCGCATCACTGTCGTGATGACAATAATCTAATCTGTGAAACTTTGAATTTTGTCATAGGAAATGGAAAGCCTTTACCTTCAAATCGTTCAACGATCAAATCACACAAAACTATCTAAATAATGTATGAAGTATGTGACCAACAGGAGCAACACACAGTATGGATTAATTCATGAGCTAAGGGATGCGTAACCAATATCAACATAATCACATATAACCCATAAACCTATAGGCTACAAATATATCACACAGAAACAAATTGCAATTTCACAAACAGAGATAATTTTTAGAGATGCAAATAGATGCTATCTATAAATCATATTCAAATCTAAATGGCCTGATATACAATATGTGGGTAGACCAAGTCCTGGTATTTTTCACCCTCCCACTCTCTTTGGACTGTTTTTATTTATTTCAAGTGGCCCTATTTTCTCCTCCTCCTTAATGCCTTTGAGGCTTACAAATATATACAAAAGGATTTTGCAACCATTTCTAGTTCAGATCCACAATCTACTCAACCATATCCTAAAAATCCTCTAAATCCACTTTTAACTCAACTAATTCCCTATTCTAGGATCTCCTAATCCCTAAGATCTTTATGAGATCTTCACAAGTCTAACATCTCTCATATTCTCACATAATTGAGAATATTTACATTTAAAACCTCACACACATATTTCTCACTCAAATTATTAAAATATACAAAATTTCCTATTAAGAAATCAAATTCATTATCAAACATTAGATCCCCTAAGTCAACCAAATATACAATGATTTTCTTTAGCAGGATTCTCCTGCATCACTTCGTGTGGTATGTGAGGGATGAATACATGTCCTGTAACAATATATTAATGATATAATGTTGTTACCAGTGATTCAGTGTTAACCAATTGAGTCTATTTTCACACATACTTTGTGGGTACCTCATCAGTTTATGATCTCCCGATCAATAATTTAATGTGCAACAATTTAAGCAATTAAAATGGTCATCATTTTTGTGTTGTTGTTGGGGAGGTGCCAAGGAATTAGATTTTGATTGGTTTAATGTGTGATTATATACTGTCGTAGCTGCTACAAACCCCTCCAAATATTTTCCCATCTACTAATTTTAGAGACTCCTTTTGGTCTTTCTGAACTATCATTTTGAGTCACTCAAGTCATCCTTGGTCTTGGTTTTCATAGTGTTAAGCCATCTTTTAGTGATCACAAGTGTCACAATTACTTGATCTTGCATGTCTAGTTCCTAGCTCCCAGTTGCGCACTTTGATTTAACAGTCACTGCATGTCGATCATAACTATGCACTCCTTGTTGACATAGACTGTGTAATCATCTCTGGTAGAGAACTTTGCAGCCTCTAGTGATAGACAACTACATAGTCCCTTGAGCTAGTTGATTGCGCAGTTCCTTGTGCCAATGAACTGTGTAGTTCCTTGAGCCAGTCAACTTTGCAGTCACTATGGATAAACACTATACATTCCTTATGGATAACAACTGTGCAACACTTGTTGATATCATGGCACACTTTTCAAAGTTGACTCGTTCACAAGTGGAAGTTTCTAATCTTTCTCCTAAATTTTAGGCGTGCATGCGCAAAACCATAACCCTAGATCTACAAGTGCTCACCTATATAACAAGCTAACCTAGAGATCATTCTCACACTCATATTTGGATCTCTTCATGTTTCTTGAGCATAAGGAGCTTTTGCATGCATGTGCACTGCTATTTCGGGTAAGTTTCCTAACTTTCACTTTTTGTTGCTTTTACTTTCACTTTTGTTAATTTTTCTTTCATAAGTGTCATTTTACCCTACGTTTTACATGACAAGTGTCATTTTACCCTACGTTTTACATGACAAGTGTCATTTCTACTATATTTAGTTATTTCATGTGTCAATCCTCTCTTGCATGCTTCTTTTCTAGTTTCATTTCCCATTCCAAGTCATTTCACATTCATGTTATCATTGCAAATCAGTCTATTTATACATGTTATCTTATCACTATCCTCATTTCTTGTTGTTGATCCATACTTAGCTAAATTTCAACTTGATCTGCCTCTCCATCACTGCAACTATGCATTTCCCAAGCCTTTTCCCTTGCTAATCTGACATGCACACTTATTAAGGCCTCTCGTTCTCCAACTGTACATTGTGCAATCTTAGTCACATGAGAGCTTTCCTCTGCCATATGTGACTATGCAATGCATAAAACCTAGCCTCTACTATGCACTTCATAGTTCCAGTCAACAACTCGTAAACCATTTCCCACTATAACTATGAACTATGCAGTCAGTTAGCCTCTCTCTTTCGGTAGTTACACATTATGCAGTCACAAGCCCTAGTCTTCATCTTTTCCTTTGCTAATCAAGCCTATGCAATCACTGTCCTCAACCATTGCACAATGTGCACTTCTAGTGACCAATTGATCCAAACTTAAACAGGAATGCAACAATTTACAGATATAATCATAAACACAGAGATGCAGCAAAAAAACACTTCGTTTCATTAATAGAAAAATACTGAACTATGCTTACAAACAAAATGGAAATAAGATAGCTTGAGCGATAGTAGCTTATCTTTGAGAAGAGATGTAGCGGCTACATGCCTCTGAACTGTGTTACAATGAGGCTCAAGGGCCTAGTTATTATTGGAAAACATGAGAAAACCATAAACAACCAAAACCCTAACCCCAAGAGATGTAACACCAAGAGTTTGTGGGCCCCGTTGGGGTTAGTTGGGCAGCCAACTTCTCAGGGTCGTAACTTGGTCATATTATCTCTTTTTGGCATGTACGATACCTTGTTGGAAAGGTCTATCTGCGTACTATAGGTTTCATTATAGGCCCTTGCCTATGGCTATGGCCTACCATGGACCCTAAAAAAACGTTGTTTAGGGGGTCAAAACTGCTCTGAAAGTTCATGACCCGAAAAACTACTAAAAATAGTAAATGTTGAAATGAACAAGGAAACAGATAAAAGTGATTGGGGATCTAGGTAGAATAGGCGAGTGGCCACCAATATCCACCTGGATCATTCCTCCCCCCCTAGGAAGCATTGATCCCCATTGCATGTAGAGTCTCCATGAGGTGAGGAAATTTCTGTTGAACCTGGTCCTTGGTGAACCACTTGCTTCCCTTCCAAGAGTGTCTGGTATATGCTGCCGAATTCTGGATCGCTCTTATAAAGATATGAACACCCCAATGTCTCATGCCCATAGGTGTCGATCACAGTGATCAGCGTTATGGCCGGTGGTCGACTAAGGAAATCAATAACATTATTGGTGTTGCCCTTCTTATACTTAATGTTCAAAAGGAACTGTTGCAAATAGGTGGACCATTTTTTATGGCGATCGTTTTGCAACTTCCCTTGTGTCTGAATGAATTGTAGAGGTTGGTGGTATGTGTGCATGAATGTTTCCTTCCCCAGAATGTAATGCTTCCATTGACGAAAGACCTACACAATGGAATGAATTTCTTTGTCGTAAGTGGGGTACTTTCAAATTGTGTCTGAAAGTGTCTCACTGTGGTAAGACACTGAATGCCTATTCTGAGTAAGAACCACACCAATAACATAGTTGGAGGAATCTGTCTCAATCTCAAATGGTTGTTACAGGTTTGGTAATGTGAGCACTGGTGCAAAACATAGGCGATTCTTCAACTTGGAGAATGATTTTTGTTGGGTTTCCGACCAAAAAAACTTTGCTTTCTCTTCGCCCTTGGTGACTTGACTTAAAGGCCATGTGATATGAGAGAACCCCAACATGAAACTATGGTAGAAATTGGCAAGACCCAAAAAGCTACAGAGCTATGTTAGAGTGGTTGGGGCTAGCCAATCCTAAATGACTTGTATCTTGGATGGGTCCACATGTACACCATGCTCATCAGTGATGTACCCCAAATATTGAACTTGGGTTAGGTCAAAGGTGCATTTCTCCAAGTTAGCACACAACTTGTGTTGGCGTAGGGTTTGAAGGACCTGTTGAATATGGTGGAGGTGCTCTTCCCAACTCTGGCTAAAGATCAAGATGTCATCTAAATACACCACCACGAATGCATTGGTGAAGGGTCACAAGATGTTGTCCATTAGTCTCATGAAGGTTGCAGGTGCGTTCGTCAATCAGAACGACATGACCAACCATTCGAAAAGGACCTCCTTGGATTTGAAGTCAGTCTTCCACACATCAAAGGGTTCGATAGGCACCTGGTGATAACTTGATTTCAAACCAATATTGCAGAAATATTTTGCCCCCTTGAGTTGGTCCAGAAGGTCATCAATCCGTGGGATTGGGTACCTATTCCAAACATTGATCTTTTTCAGCACCCGATAGTCAATATAGAACCTCCAGGTCCCATCCTTCTTCTTTACTAATACAATCGGGATCCCACAAGGTGATGATCTTGGCCTGACGTACCCTTTTTGCAATAGTTCCCGAATCTTCCTCTTGATCTCATCGTTATCTAGAACAAAGCATCAATAGATTGGTCCATTGGGTAGCGGCGCGCCCGGGGTTAGGTCGCTGAAGTGCTTGACTTGACAGTGCAGAGATACCCCTGTGGGTGAGGCAAAAATATCCCTATACTCCTCCATGACCTTGTCCATCTACTGTTGTGCAGAGGAGCCTTTCCTGGAAGTTGTGGCCACAATCTTCTTCTTGCCCCAGGGGCGAATCAGAAGGAAAACGAATTTTCTGGTCTAGGAAATGATCTTACTACATTGCTTTGTAGTGATCAAAGAGATGACGGTAGGTGGGGCTACCTCCGGTATCTTGTACAACTTATTAGACAAAGTAATAATCATAGAGCGAGGTCTAGACTCATATACAACATGTTGCTTCCACAAGTATGGTTGTCCTAACAATACATCACAAACTTCAAGAGGAGAAATGTCACACAATACCTCATCCATGAAGGGCTTGATGTTGTAGGGAAGGCGACATTGTTGGTTGACACGAAGATCTCATCCTTGGTGAAGCCAGTTGATGGTGTACGACTGTGGATGTGCTATAGTATTTAGGATCAACTGCTTCATGAACTCTGGTGAAATGAGGTTCTTTTGGCTCCCGCTGTCGATAATGAACTACAACAGAAAACCCTTCACCCACATCTATGAGTGGAAGAGGCATTCCCCCTCCTCTGGATCTTCAGGCTCAATCTTTTGGATCTTGGTGATGGCCACGGTGGAACTGGGCTCCACATCAATGACCTGCTTCCCTTTGTTAATTCCCTTATCGGGTTATGATTTAGAGTCGGAACCTGCATCTGGTTCTGATGCCTTCAGCTTGGCCACTAGTGACTGCTTGGCTTGACACTCACTTGTATTGTGAGTGGGGCTCTTATGGAACTCACACCATTTTCCTATGTCCTTCTTCATCTTCAGGGTGTTTTTCTTTGCTTGCAACTTCGGCAAGCTGTCTTGGGTAGCATCGCCTTAGCTTGGTCCCTTTTTATGTGGTTTTGGGGCACCTTTTCCTTGTTATGGATTCACAGATCCAAAGTCCAGCTTCTTCTGTTTAAACTTCTACTCAATCTTGACAGCGTACCGATACACCATGCCGAGCAAGGAAATGTCTGGGAACTCCATCTCATCCCAGATATACTTGTGTAGACAGTCACAGTACTTGAGAACCAAATGCCGATCAATATCCTTGATACCCATCTTCATGCGAAGGGTATGGAAAGTATTTGTGAACTTTGGCACATTTTGGTTCCTTCCCTGCCGTAGCATGGTCCACTTTATGTATTTGTCTTCATAGTTCCTGACAGGGTAATATTGTTCCTTGATGGTATCTCGAAAATAATTCCAAGTGTGTGTGGCCGAAAACAATGAGGGTTCACTCCCATCCTTTTGTTCACAGTAGGTTTCCCACCAATCTTTGACATGTGGGGCGACTTTAAGAAGTGCAAAAGTAATCTTTTCCCGATTGGAAAAGTCACGAACTGAAAAATATCCTTCAAATAGATTTAACCATTTATCTATGATGTATTCATCTATCATGCCTTCAAATATGGGAATATCAAAGTTAACTTGTACCTTAAAAGGAGTGGCGCCTCCAGAGTAGCTGCTATATGAAGATGCATCACCTATGGGTAGCAATCGAAGGATTTGTGCAAAGTTATCCATCATCGCATCCCTATGTCACTTGAGGGCTTCCTCAAGCAACATTTTGAAAGGATCTCCTGCCCCCTCATCTTTCTTTTCTTCCTCCATGGGAGCTCATTGGGTTTTGTGAGACTGGGGACATGCAAAGAAAAACAGAGAAAAAGCATATCGATTTGATAAAACTAATCCGAACTTAAACTAGAACGTAAAAAATTACAGATATAATCATAAACACGAATATGCAATAGAAAAACACTTCATTTCATTAATATAAAAATACTAAACTATGCTTACAAACAGAATGGAAATAAGATAGCTCGGGCGATAGTAGCTTATCTCTGAGAAGAGATGTGGCAGATACATTCCTCTGAACTGTGTTAAAATGAGGCTCAAGGGCCTATTTATTATTGGAAAACATGAGAACACCCTAAACAACCAAAACTGTAACCCCAGGAGATGTAACACCAAGAGTTTGTGGGCCTCCTTGGAGTTAGTTGGGAAGCTAACTTCCCGGGATCATAACTTGATCATATTATCTTTGTTTGGCGCATATGATACCCTATTGGAAAGGTCTCTCTGAGTACTACAAGTTTCGCCACAAGCTCGCCTATGGCTACGAGCCTGCAGTGGACTCCAAAAAACACTGTTTAGTGCGTCAAAACTGCTTCGAAAGTTTAGGACCCAAAAAACTGCCAAAAATAGTAAATTCTAAAATGAAAAAGAAAATAGATGAAAATGACTGGGGGATCTAGGTGGAATAGGTAGTCGGCCACCAATATCCACCTGGATAACCAATTGGGTCAATTTTTCCCCACGTTTTCCTCTTGTGCTCAATCCTTGTGCAATTCCTACTCCCATTATTTGTTTATTGTGTTTCATAGCTTGATAGATTAGGAGATTACCTGAGGACTAACTTTGTTTTTCCATTAGAATTTCTCCATTTACAGGTGCTGCCAATAAAGAGCTTATCAATGTATCATCTTCCATAGATATCATGACTCCAGCCATAAGACAAGCACCAAGTAAGGAATTCACATAAAGTATTATAGAATGTGCTATGGAAAGTTCAAGACCAGGAGCTCCTATCATGGCTGATACTAGATGTTTGGTGTATAAGGCCACTCCTTTATCATGGATAAACATAAAAGACGTTTTCAATAAGGAGTTGCTAGATAATCTTGAGGAGAGGGAAGTATACATTAGGATTAAGAGATCTAGGTTCCATAAAGTTTCATGCAGGTATCTGGTGCTCCCATGTGTAGAAGCAATTGGATGGATCTTGCAGGGTATAGACACCAAGAACATGATCATGAGTAGTGTAAGTGGACAAAATATTGCAACATATTTATGGTGTGATCTTCATACATACTACAAAATTTCGAGACCAAAAGTATTTCTCAATACACAATATTATGTAGTTTGGGCTCACTTGAATACTAAGGATGTGATGAGATCATGGTGGTAGGAACTAGCCATGTTTCACCAAAATCCAGAAGGGATTTATAGGATAAGATAATTGAGGAAGGTATATTAGTACCTTATGGCCATGTGCTGCATGCTATATGGATGACAAAGCACTGAGTATTGTGGGGAAGGTTGCATCTACATGCTCTACCTAATTCTACCTAATTGTATCTAAAAGGAAGATCTTTAATTGGGAAGATATACTTGATTAACAGTTGCATACCAATGTATTAAAGACAAATAAGGATGCTGAGAGTGGGAAAAATTTCTTTTTCATGTTTTCATACCTGCTTGATGGGATATGCGTGAGAAATGTATTTCCAAGTCTAGAATGGAATTATACTCTACTACAACCTTTCCGTGTCAATGTGTATAGCAAGCTACTCTCAGAGTACAATTATAGAGGAATGTATGATAATTTAGCTGAGCATTTCTTTGTTGTACTCTATTAGATTATTTTCAAAGAAGAGGAACCCTGCATGAAAAATCGAGCTAAATAATCAGTTATGAAAGTTGAAAACTAGTTCACTTCTACTTAGGACACATATATTAGGGTCTTCAGTTATTAGAAGCCACCACAACTCTAATCGAAGTATGTCACTGATAAGGTGGTCATGCAGGAAATTTCATACTGACTTTGCTTAGGGTTTTCATAGTTATTGCAAAAGAAGAAGAAAGAAACATGGCCTCTCCTTCCCTTGCAAGTGGGGCCTTGTGAGTTGAAGAGTCTGAAGGCAAAACAAGTGGAAGTTGAAGAACTATCTGTCCTCAGATTTGGTGAAATGAGTTTTCATAGGTATAACCCTAGGAGAGTATGTAAACAACATTGTGCCAAGTTGCATTTTTCCTGGCCCCATGTTTCCTTGTCTTTGAAGGATGAGGAGAAAATAAAGAATTAGTATAATGCTTTCAGGGAAACAAGGTAAGGTGATGAGGCAGGCCCTTATAACACAACTCACATAGCATATGTTGTGTAAGAAGGGGAGAAATAGGAAGTGCCTACTCAAAATAGTGTTGTTAAGCCTAAAGAGGAAGATTATGCATGATCCTGAAGCAGAGAGGAGTACAAAGTTTAAATCACATCGAACTACCCCAAGCACAATTGAAGTGGAAAAGAAAACAAAACAATTTAAAGAAGCTTGGAGGAAGCGAGATGAAAATAATCAGAAAAGGCAAGCAGCGCAAAAACATGAAGTTGAATGCAGGGGAGAGGAGGAAAGAAAACATAAAGAAGAATAAGAAAGGGAATAAATGAGAAGAAAGGAAGATTTAAGAATGAAGAAAGGAAACAATAGTAAGGAGCATTGTAGAAACAAAAGAAAGAAGAAGAGTGAAAAAAGTTGTTAGAAGAAAAAAGTAGCAGGAAACAAGAGGACTTGCAAGCCCAACATATTGTTAATGAATAGTGTAAAAACCTCGGGTTAAAAGTTCATGTAATAAATTTAGGAAAGGAAAAATAAGACCAAGGTCATAGGACACATATTCCAAGCTAAATGTTGGGAAAAACATCCTAGTGGTGTGTTCATTTGGTTTTTTATGGCTAAGGAATTTGGCAAAGGCATTGGAAAAAGATTTGAAAAGGTAAAGAGGCATTAATTGGAATTTTATTTATGAAAATAAAGGAAAATAGGAGAAAATGAAGGTGAAAGGTCACATAATTGCATGAGGAGAAAATTAAAGGAAAATAGAGGAAAAATGAATAAATTAGAGGAATCAATAATAAAAAGGCATCAGAGCATCAATTTGGTTCCTTTTGTTAGTTTTTTTTGGAACTATTCTCAGAGAGGAGAAGAGCACCAAGAGGATAAATAAAGAAAAAGAAGAACAAGCAAGAAAAGGAAGGAAAAGGAAAGCAAAGGACAAGTAAGGAAAAGTTGGATCAAACAACTTCGTTAGGAATAATTGCAGGTGTGGAGCTATAAAAAGGGTCTCTTTCACCTCTAATTACCTCACATTAGTTGTCAATCTAGGAACGTTTTGTTATTTCAAAGAGTGTCTCAGTATGAGGCTATCATTTGCCAGAGTAATGCTAGTACTACAGTGTTCAGAAATACAAGAGTAAACGGATGCTTGTTTACAACAAACTACTTCAAAAGATTATACTACTCATTCAGAAAACTAAGCAAGTTATCAGTCAAGGGTTCAGTAGCAGTAACTCTTCCCTTTGTAAACTGATGGAACTAAGGTAAATCAGAGAATAGATCATGGATCTGGGAGCCAGGAAGTAAATGTCAGTGCTCACTACAGCCCTGGATCGTTCTTCACACCAAAATAACAAAGGACATGAAATAGAATGGCAGATAAGAAATGGAACAACGAAATAAGAAATAGAACAACAAATCTAAAATAGAACAACAAACAGGAAATTGTAACAGCAACTAAGTCTAGCAAGCAGTAACACCTTAGTCTACAAGATCAAATGCACGAATCGTGACCTACAGGAATCAAATGGCAATCCTTCACTCTTAAGGACGAATTGAAAAACACACCAAAATGGAACAACACTGATTAATGATAAATTATAGAACAACACTTCAAAACCATATATGCACACGACACACCTTAATAGTAACCTGATCTCAGCAAACCAGTTATCACTCTCAGTTACAAAAGATTACGACTGTGTTTCAAAATGGAACAACAATGTCTATAGATCCAACAATCGCAAAGAACATAATCGCTAAGATGAATTCCGTAATATCAATGAATAAGTGCATAGCACAGAGGCTCTGTAATTGAATAGCAACAATATTCTGTAAAGACTGATAGTATTATATCAACACTTAGAAGAACAGTGATACGTTGCAGAGTCAATGCGATAGTTCTGTCTCAGTATAGTAAACATAACAGAGCATGTGATGTAAACTAACAAAACACATCAGATTACCAAATAACGCTGATAAGAAAACCACGCATAAACCAAACGTAATAGTACAGGAGCAAGTGTCCTCCAGGGCCGGGCCCTTAGCCTCCAGGGGTACACCGCTTGAAGTTATTCCAGACTCAGGGATTAAATAGCAACCGAGTTTGTATTAATGCATAAATGGAATTACAGTAGATCAGTTCTCAACGAGACTCGATGATCAAAGTTTCAATATTTAGAGAAATTACATAAAACATAAGGATTTTTTCTCGAGCTAACAGTGCTGCCCCTTTTATAATGATGAAGGCAGAGATGTCTAGGTGTAAAAATAGTTAAAGCAGCGATCCCTCAGGATCAAAGGATCTGGAGGGATTCGCCAAACCGTTAGTTCTCAGTTATCTCTTTTCCTTCTTGCGCTGCGCTGACATCTCCACTTCCTTTCCAGGGTTGATTCGTTTTGATATGTTTTGCCTTGTTTGCATACGGTTCCCCGTCAAAGGGACAACAATTAACCCGACCTTGTTCTTTCCTTCAGCACAACAGTCTTTTGTTTTCTCTTCTTTCTGCATAAGAAAATGACAATTGTCAGTGTTTCCGCTTTACACATTAATCTCACAGGTTTCATTACAATTCCTTATCATTTTCCTAGTTCATGATGCAAAAGGTTCGTAAGTTGTAATGAAAAGATGCTAGAATATTTACCAAAAACATACCTTCTTTAGTACTCCACACACCCCCTCCCCCTGCTTACCCTTTTTCATGTCCTCATGAAAAAATTGTAGTTGACATGTAAGGCAGTGAAAGAGTAGGCTGGAGATGGAATCTCATGTGGAGGTCTACAGCCATGATGCATAACTAGGTGTTCAAAGAAATGGCATGTCTGACCCTTAGGCATCTCATACAGGGCTTGGTACCCAGGTGCAGGGTGCCAAATAATTGGACTCCTAAACCTATATCCTAACCAAGATGGCCCTGCCCTCAAAATGACTTCGCCATAGAGGTGCAAGCGGTTGGCGAATAACTTAAAATTTTCATACTTAAATGGCTCCCTGAGTTGGATATTCGGATTAGAGATCTGATATCGAAATTTAGCCGCATCAATGGCAAGGTCTTTAATAGTGAAAACGTATTCTATTCCTTGCTGATTGATTGCTGTGTGAATGGGTCCTAATGCTTCAATTATACCTGGAGTCTTCATGAGGTTCCTATGTTCTCTCCACAACTGTACTGGATTCCTAGGCTCAGCTCTTACCCACAAATCTAATCCGTTTTCTTGCATTTGGAAAGCGTTATAGGATTTAAGCCATTTAATTTGATTAACCCCAAATGAAATAAATGCCTGAAATTGGATATCCCCAACAAAATTCCCAGGGTTCAGCTCAGTCTCCTGGTCTAATACAAGGTTATGTAAGTAAAACTCACACAGTAGTCTTTGAACTTTTACCCCATAGTGCTTACAGCAGTTTATGAAATCATTGAGGGTGTTAATTTGTATGGGAGCACCTGCTTTAACAACCTTTATTTTCAATTGAAAATATCGTTCCATTAAAAACAAGGCATAATTCTTAGCAGGGGCTCTACATGCTAGGATGCCATTGTACAAAGAACATAAGGTATCCATCTGCTTGATAACTATATCTAACCTACGATTTATCTTCGCGACTTTTTCTTCTTCCCTTCACCACCCTTCAAAGGCCTGGATTTCGGATAGATTGACGTTCCTAAGCTGTTGCTGTAGCTCTTCATACCTTTCTCGAGGGACCGTTTGCTCTCTGAGCTTTTCTGTTGCTTGCTGAGCTTGCGTCAAACCCTCCTGTAGGGTTTTCGTTCTCGGATCTCTTTCCCATGCGGCGGTGGAGACTGGGAGTTTTACCTGAATTTTCCTATTACGCTATTTTGCGTTCATGACCCTTATCACTCCCAAGGGTGGTGCCACTGTCTGAATTTCCTTATTGCAGGTCAATCTATCATCCATTTCTATCTTAATGTGGATATAAGGCGAATGCTGTTCCTTTTTAATTTGAACAGTAGGCTGCTTCTCAACAAAATTTGGAACAACATCCCGTTTTTCGACAGGGTTTTGAACGGCAGGGTGGAATCTGGTCCTCCGATCCTTTGTCTTGAGGGGTTTTGCTGGATCGATTGCATGTTTCCTCCCTGAAGTCCTTTTTACCCTTTTCCTTGCTTTCAAAATCCTGATTTGATGTCGAAGCTGAACTATTACATTCAGTAGTCGTTGCTATTCTTTTCGTAATTTCTTAATTTCCTCAATTTCCTTAGAAGGAACAACGGACTGATCAGTGTGGCCTGGACTATGATCAATTCCCTGATTTTGTTTTTGGGGTGCTTCTTTGTTGCTCTGCTTCGGCTGCTCTGGGGCAAGAACTCTAGCTGGTTCTGTTATTTCTTGGGTGACTTCCTTTTCTGCCCCCCTACCTCCTGAGTTTCTTCTGGTGTCGTTTGGCTAGGAACGGATTGTTCCTGTTCTGCATCTCCTGTCATGTTTTCATCATGAACGGGCTGACTCTCCTCTTCTACTTCCTCTGCATGTGATTCTTCAGGTGCATTTCCCTCCTGAGCAGAGTGTTCTTTTGGTTCTTCTTCAACATGGAGGTCTAATGGGCTGGAAGATTGGCCATATTCATCCATATTGGCCAAAACTTTGGCCAATTCATCTTCTCTCAATGGATCCTGCACTGGGCTGCCTTCCTGCTGTCCCGTTTCCTCCTCCTGCTCAGATTGCTCGGTTTCTCCCTCATTTTCTCCTTCCTCGTTTTCCTGCATTTCTTTCTCATTGTTTTCTCCTTCTAATCATGGGGGTTGCTCATCCCTTGTATCTTCTATCTCTACCGGTTGGCTGGTATTTCCTTGGGGCTTCTCTAGCCTCCCTCGTAGCCGTGCTAGTCGGGCCGATTTCCTTCGTTTTTCTAGACGCTCAGGTGTACTGGTGGCATGTTTACGTTTCGGGGATGGTGTGGTCAATCTTCCATCTATTATGGCAATTAGCTCTTCCCAACTGCTCTGCTGCTGGGTAAGGCTATGGCTGACTATTAACCGTATCAATCTATGATGACCAACAACTGATTCTACATGTTGTTCCTCTTTCATGCTCCGTGCAACATCATGCAATAATGAATTCAAGAATGCACGTAAATTTACAGAGCTTTTTTGTTTTAACACAGCTAAAAGTTTAAGGTGTCGTGGTCTTACCACGTCTTTTCTTCCTTCGCAGGTGATGTAGCTTTGAATGGTCCTTGCCAATTCGGCCCATGGTTCTCCTAATGATGCTAGCAGAACCCCGTTTCCTCTAATTGTCAGGCTCTGGCCTTCGTCCTGGAAGGTTTTTATAATCTTCTGCAATCTCTCCTTTAGCGTCCATACAGGCCCAGTGGCTGGCAGTCCCGAGACCTCTGTGATTATGTCATCGGTGACTGCTATGTGTCTCCCCCTCATTGTGGAGTGATCCTCTTGCAAGTTCTGCAAGAATTCAATTGCTACAGTCTCGTTGGATTCCTGTAAGCGATTGAAATAAGTTAGCCACCCGGCTCTTGCCAGGATTTCCTGTGCAACATCAGAGACTGTTAACACCAGTGGTTCTCTCCGAATCGATCTCCCTCCCATGTTTATGGTTTTGCTGTGAAATCTCAGGATTTTGACAATGGAACGACAACTGTTCACGCTGTTAGAAACACAGAGAGGCTGACAGACACGAGAATCACTCAAAATCTAATGTTGCGGAATATACAATGGAAATGGCTTAGGAACAGCAAGTCATGCAAAAAATAAAAAATAGTATACCGTTGAGTCGTGTTATTCCCAAGTACGCAGTTTCCTGAATAGCAGTCTAACACGTCGTCCAAGGAATGATGAGGTTAACCTCCCCCCCCGCAATGTGATAGGTCGTCCCGGCCGTCAAATAAAGGAGCGGCGTGCCGGTCTATTTTGAAGTAGAGTCATAAAGGAACAACGTATGGCAATATGTCATGTTTACAAAGGTAGAAGATTACCGAAATCGAGGTGTCAAGTTGGATCGCTTAATACGTAAGAGACTGCTATGATGTGATGCGAGGCTGGGAGGATAGGACATCTGTCGTACATACCGAGTCTCATGCGGTCATTTTCAACTGCTCTGTCATGATTGGTGATAATAGATTTACATGCGTTGTATGATTCGGAAAATAATATGCATTCGTCTTATGTGATTGATTACTAAAGTATAATAAAAAGAAGGGTGCTAACAACTACCTATTGGTGTAAATAATGTGACTTCAATACCATTAACAGTGCTCTGCTGCCAACAGGTGTCCATAACCTTGGAGGAGTTGTTTATTTCACCCATGGAACCATGATCCTTTGTGTATGGTTAGGAAGTGTTGTGTGATGTCAAAATGTAGGCCATTATGCTGGCTTGGTGACCAGTTAGTCATAATGCCATTCACGAGGAAGGAGCGAAAGGTGGGCAGGTCGGCTCGTGATGAGACCTCCTATTCCAAGGGTTCTTTATTTGATATACCTTTTGGACCATATCCCTGGTGTGGTGGCCATAGTGGGAATGCCACTTCACTTTCTTCCTCATGATCATGGTAGGCTGGCTCTTGGTGAGACCCCCTATCCTGCATTTGACAACTTTATATAAATAAGTCAGTTTGCTCTTTTTTTCTCTTCTTTTTTTTCTTTTTCATAAAGTACTATCCCATTTATACACAAAGGGTGGTTCAACACTCCTTAAGAGTGGGAATGGTGGAAGAAGTCTTAACATCTCAATAGGAAGATATAAACCCTTTGCTCTTATTCCTGAATAATAATCAAAGAGGATTTAAAAGGAACCAACATGATAAAGATAACCAATCAGAGCAGAGTTAGTGAAGCAATGACAGCAAAAGATAATAGGTAAGTGTGTCCTTCCCTCTGTCATTTTACCAATTCAGAGCAATTTCTTATAAAAATAACGATTTTATAATTTACCTGATTTCAGTATGTTGTGATTTTGTATCCATTGCATAAGTGCATAGTTGTATTCCAAAAGACTTGAAAGAACAGGAACAGTAAGCATCCTTAATTTAAAACAACAAGGGGAACAAGCATAAGTAAAAGGAATACGAGGATTTTGCTGCTTCAAAGAGGAAGAGCAAAAGAATACAAGTTGTGTTCCTTTTTTAGAAAAAGGAACAACAAAGATCAGAAACACTGTTCCTTTGGAGAAGGAACAACAAACACACAAATGCCGTTCCTTTGGAAGGAACAACAAGAATCGAAAGTGTTGTTCCTTTGGAAAAGGAACAGCAAGACACTCAAGTGTCGTTCCTTTGGAAAAGGAACAACAAAAATCGAAAATTTTGTTCCTTTGGAAAATGAACAACAAGACACACAAGTGTCATTCCTTTGGAAAATGGACAACAAAAATCGAAAATGTTGTTCCTTTGGAAAAGGAACAACAAGACATACAAATGTCGTCCCTTCGGAAAAGGAACAACAAAAATCGAAAATGTTGTTCCTTTGGAAAAGGAACAGCAAGACACCCAAGTGTCGTTCCTTTGGAAAAGGAATAGCAAGGCACACAAATGTCGTTCCTTTGGAAAAGGAACAACAAAAAGCAAAAATAAAGGAAAAGAACAAAATTAAAGCAGAATGACAGTTGATCCAACATGTGTTGTTCTTTTGAAAAAGGAACAATAGAACGAAAAATGTTGTCCCTTTGAGAAAAGGAACAACAAAAATAATAACATTGTTGCTGGTTTGAAAAGTAACGGCAAAGCATTTGATTCAAAAATATGTACAAAAACAAAAGAAATTATGTACAAACTGTGAAAAGAGATAAATTACTTAATGAAACACAGGTAAGGAAGACTTCTCTCCCTCCCCCAAAATTTCCATATTAGAGTCTTGGCGTAGCTGCTGGCAGAAGGACTCCTGAGTGAGTGGTTTGCGATAAAGGCGAACGCGGTGGCCATTTGCCTTGAAGGCATATCCAGAACCGTCAATAGTGATTAGAGTAAGAGTACCATTGTCACGTACCTTCTGGATTTCGTATGGTCCCAACCAACGAGTCTGGAGTTTCCCAAGAAAGTATTGAAACCTGGAATCATACAAAAGTGCCCAATCTCCTTCGTGGAAGACTTTATTTTTAATGAGAGCATCGTGCCATTTAGCTCGCTGCGTTGGATAAGTGCAATATTTTGGAGTGCAGAGAGCCTGATTTCATCGAGCTCATTGATATTCTGCAATCGATTAATCTGTGCCTCTGTTAAATCTAAGCCAACTTCCTATGTTGTTCGCAGTGTTTGGATTTCGAATTCTATGGGAAAAATGGGTTGCTTTCCAAACACTAATTGATAAGGTGAGTAACCAATGGTACTTCTCCATGTTGTTCTGTAAGCCCACAATGCCTTTGGTAGTCTGGCCACCCAATCAAGTCTATGTGACGTGATTGTTTTTGTTAGGATTGCTTCTATTATTTTATTGCTGCTTTCTACCTGACCATTTGCCTGTGGGTGGTATGGAGTAGTGATTTTGTGCTGGACATGATAGTTTTTGAGTGTTGCAGCTATTTTGTTACCAGCAAACTGTGGTCCACCATCTGCAATTATATCTCTTGGAAGGCCATAATGCACAAATATATGGAACAAGAACTGTATGACAGAATCCTCTGTAGCTCTTGGCAACGCCTCTGCCTCAACCCATTTGGTGACATATTCTGTTGCTACCAAAATATATGTTTTTTGGTTTGAGGGTGGGTTAATTGGTCCGACGAAATGAAGGGCCCATCGTTCGAATGGTTCAATGACTAACTGTGGATTCAAGGGCATCTCATCGGACTGACCAGGGCGTCCTGCTCTCTAGCAACTATCACAAGCTTGGACGAATTTCTTTGCATCTTTGAAAATTGTATGCCAATAATACCCTATTTGCAGGACCTTATGTCCAGTTCTGCGATCGGCGAAATGTCCGCCACATGGTCCGTCATGGCAGGCTTTTAAAATGTCGAAGATTTCATCCTCGCGAACGCATCTTCTGATATGCATGTCTGCCCCTGTGTGGAACAGGTAGCCTCCAACCCACGAGAATCGAGCACTCTTGTGAACAATCTGTTTCCACTCATTATGGGTTAGATGTTTTGGTAGTTTACCTACTGCTAGGTAATTGGCAACAACAACATACCAAGGTGTTTGAATAGCAACAATGAATAGATGCTCGTCCGGAAATTGATCTTCAACTGCTGCTGCATCGATTGGCTTTGGCATTCTTGAGAGAAAATCGGCTACAGGGTTTTCTTTTCCAGGTCGATCCTTGATTGTAATATCAAATTCCTGCAATAAAATCAGCCATCTAGTTATTCTGCCATTTGTGATAGGCTTGTTTGCTAAATATTTGATGGCAGAATGATCTGTATACAAGATAACACGGTATCCAGTAATGTAATGTCTAAACTTCTTGACAACATGTATTACAGCTAAAAATTCTTTCTCAGTAACAATGTAATTTAATTCAGTAGGGGATAAATTTTTGCTAATATAATAAATTGCATATGGTTTTTTATCCTCTTCCTGCCCAAGGACTGCTCCAATGGCTATATCTAAGGCATCATATGATATTTGAAATGGTAAATCCCAATTTGGTCCTCGAAGGATTGGGGCTATGGACACAAGCTTCTTTAGATCCTGGAAATCACGTTCACATTTTTCTGTCCAGAGAAAATCAATGTTACCAGTTAGTGCATACAAAGGTGCATCAATATGCGAAAAATGTTCTATAAACCTCCTATAATAACCAGAAAATCCAAGAAAATTGCGTACCTCCGTTTGAGTGGTAGGAGTGGGAATGAGAAAAATTATTTGGATTTTGGCTGGGTCTACCTGAATGCCAGCTGCTGAAATATAGTGTCCAAGAATAAGCCCTTCAGTCATCATCATATAGCATTTTTCATGGCTTAAACAAAGCCTGGTAGCAATGCAGCGTTGTAGGACTTTTTCTAGTGTATCCAATGCTGGATCGAAATTGTCTCCATACGGTGTAAATTCATCCATGTATACTTCAAGTCCTTCATTTATTAAGTCTGCAAAAATGCTGAGGATATCCCTTTGGAATGTGGCAGGAGCATTGCATAAGCCAAAAGGTAGAACTCTGTAGGCAAATGTTCCCCAAGGACAAGTAAAAGTGGTTTTGTCTTGGTCTTCAGGGGCAATCTGGATCTGATTGTATCCACTGAAGCCATCCAGGAAAGAAAAGAATTTCTTTCCTGCCAAAGTGTCTAATACTTGGTCGATGAATGGGAGAGGGAAGTGGTCTTTTTGTGTTGCTTTATTTAGTTCTCTGTAGTCCACACAAATTCTCCATTTCCCATTCTTTTTTGGTACCACCACAAGCGGAGAGACCCATTTACTATCGAAGATAGGATAGATGAAGTTGACATCTAAAAGTTTTTGAAGTTCAGTTTCTACCACATCTTTTAGATGAGGATTAAGTCTCCTCTTAGGCTGGTGAACAGGTCTCGCATCTTTTTCTATGTAAATGTGGTGGGTACATAATTGAGGGTCAATTCCTTTCATATCAGGATAGTCCCATGCAAATGCTTCTTTATATTTCCTCCACAGATGGATGAGCTTTGTTTCGTGTTCGGAGGTGAGGTTGGCATTAATGTTTAAGGTTTTTCCCAGTTCGATTTCCACAATTTTACTATTTGCAACAGAGGTAATAGGTATCGTTTGATCATGTGTATCTTTAAGAGGATCTCCTTCTAATTCGTTATCAAATGCTGCCTCTATCATGTGACACTGTGTGCGGGATATGGATTCAGTTTGACTAATGAATTTATTAATGGCATCGTCCTCTGTCTGAGCTTTAAAATCAAGTGCCTCTTGTATAGTTAATGGAGATCTAATGTTGTCAGTAAGGTATGATATAGGGTGCTTATTAGTTTTGATCATTGTGACACTTGGCTGTGTTGGAGGATATAAGGCTAAGTTCTTGATATTCAATCCCCTTGTTATGGTCATATTGCCTTGTCGACAGCCAATATAGGCATCGGAAGTTGCAAGCCAAGGTCTACCTAAAATCAATGGGTGTCCATCAAGTCGGCTTTTGGGATTTATTACCAGAAAATCAGTCGGATATTCTCAGGAGTCAACAGATACCATGACATCATGTAGCGTGCCCTCTGGCCTAACAACAGACCAGTCAGCCAGCTCTAACAAGGTAGAGGTGGGTTCTACAGATGTAATGCCTATCTTTTGGCAAGTAGTAGTTGTTAAGATGTTGATTGCAGCTCCTAGATCAACTAAGGCATTAGGGAAGGTTTGACCATAAATTTGTATGGTGACTGTTACACAGTAATTTGTCACCATTGGTCACCGTCCCTGTTACCCCTATTTCTGTACTTTGGAGGACGCATTCCGGGACCTGTGAGCAGTGAAATAACCTAAAAACACTTGCATTATGTTCCCCTGAGTATGTACTTCATGTTCCCTGAAGGCACCTTCTGCAAAATATCCCTGAAAAGTGCCCTTTTTCCATTAGCGCGGGTCCAAAATGTCCTACCTGCGCCAATCAATGAGATCCTCAAAAGAGGGTGCGACCATTGGCGCTCTGTCTTAGAACAACACCCGCGCCAACCAAGTTTGGTAATGATTTTTGACAAACGCGCGCCCAGATGTTTTTTCCCTTCAAGTCACGAAGTCTTTTGAGGATAAAGCTCATCTTCTAGATGTCGAGAGTCATCATCTATCCTTGACATCAATCCACAGTGGATTTTTGGAGATAATGCCAATCCATAATGGGTGTCCTGATGCATTGTATCTTCCTCCCTTCTCCATCTATAAAAGTCTGTCCTCATGCATTTGACAAGCTAGTTTTTGGAGTAATGCTAGTTGTGATAACGCTTGTCTTGAGTGATAGTAAGAGTCTTGAAGCATAGGGAGGTTATGCTGCCGGAAGTCTGAGAGAGAGAAGGTCTATTGCAAGACATACATAGCTGCTCGCCCAGCCAGAGGAGAGGTTCAACGTCAGAACCTTGGTTGTATCTTTCTCTATTGATTATTCATTAATAAACGACTACTATTATGGTTCCGATCTTATTGTTCATCATGATAATGTTTGATCTATTTCCTTTCTGACTGAAATATAGTTGTATTTAGTGGATTTTATGCTTGTACTTGTTTTGTTCTTTGCATGTGCAGGTATCCATACGCGGGGATCGCAAGGATTGTGACCTGCCGGAGCAAGGGAACGGGAGTATCAACTCTTCTTCGACATTAGCGTTGGACTCCAGGTTGGTTCTCATAATCCACTTTTAGTATGCAACTAGGAACTTGCATGGTAGCGTGAATTGATTGTTGCTAGACCCATTTTGGGCTAGTGGGATCGCCTCTGTCCGCAGAGGAGATTTACCTCTCCAACAATTTGGCGACTCCATTGGGGAGGAGCTATTTGTTGTTTGATTCATAAACCTTGGACAAAGTCTGAAGCACGGCTAGGCAGCCTTTGAAACACTATTGCTTTGCATTAGCGGAGTAGATCAACGCCACTTCAGTCAATCTCCGGTTTGGTTTATGAACCGAACAGCTTGGAGTTTGTCTTGCATGTTAGTTTTCTCTTGCCTTCTTGTATAAATGAGATTTCTGGGTCAGCTTTAAAGTTGTTTCTTGTTGTTCGATCTGTCTGAGTACTGTTGACCAGACCCTGGGCTGCTTTATTTATTTTTTGGGCCAGCAAACTGTGTTGGCACGTTTTTCTGCCTGACAGTTGCGCCAGTTGGTGCATGTTGCACAATCAGCAACTCACACCAATTCCCTAATAGCGCAAGTTGCAGGCTGACAGTCGTGCCAGTCCTGTGAATTTTGCCAGTGTGTTTGTTGGAAGCTCTTTAAACTCAGATTTTTGTCTTTTTACATCCTTTACAGCTTCTGGAAGTGTGTTGGAACTCTGTTTGACTGGTTTATTACCTTTATCCTTCGGTTGTTTGCGTATTTCTATCGATTTTATATCCCAGCCCTAGAGTATCTAGTGGCTTTGTATATCGAGCCTTCCGTGGGAGTTTTCGGTTCTTTGATTGTCTAGTCAGCTTTTTGGTTGTTTTCCGCACCTGTCTAGTGGTTGTTAAAGCTTATTATTCTGTGCTTCGAGCAATTCACCTCTAGCTCGTTTGGATTTTGCTTGACTTCATTTGAGCTTAGATCACATGGTTCATTGAAGGTATTTGCGATTTTCCTTGTTTTGACAGTTCATCTTGGTGTTTCAGACTGGGTTCTATTTGCATTGAGTGAATTTTGTCTGTTTATGCTTGTTAATATCTCTCGAGATTTGTTTAAATGCATTATGCCATTTTAAAAGAAAAAAACAAATGATCTTTTTGCATTATATTAGTTAGTATTTATTGTTATTGGCAATTAGTCGTTTTTAAAAAGAAAAGAAAAAGTTTCATTTCTTGTTATTAGCTGCATTAGGATCTTTGCTGATTGTTTATTGTTTATTTTGTTTGTTTGAAAATCTCAACTCTCCTGTAGTTAACATTCATTGAACGAAATGATATAATTTTGGCATATAGTTTACATTTAAGAAGTTTTGAGAGATCACATACGGTAGGACCTAAAAACTAAAACTTAATTGAAGATCAACTGTAAAATAAACCGAATGAATCTAACAATGCATTGGAACCTAACGCACATATTCTAGAGGTCTAGGTTAGAGACGTGTTCCGGCGTCGTTAAACCTAGTCACTATTGTTTCACACTACGGTTGGGTGATTCCTCCTCTTGTGACTCGATAGTGGTCTAGCACGGACTGAGCTCCCACGTATCGTCGCGTATATAAGGGAGACCCCACTAGGTTATCATCCTTTATCCACAGGAAGCCGTGTTTGCCGCCTTACAAGCCGTAATGCACTGAACACAGCATTCGGGAAGATTGACTGCCGTACGGGAAGTCCTTGGTTTTCATCTGATTGCCAAGGTGTATAAGCAGTTTTACGGATTGTTTGGTAAACCCTTTACCTAGAGTCTCCAGAGTAGTCACTTTTGATCCTTTTCGGACTCCTTAAAAGAAAAGGTGCCAGTGAGCGTCTTGTCACTTCGTGCTCATTAAACATTCAAAGGAGACTAGAGTCATCTTTTTGTCCTTTTCTCGACTCTTAAAACATGAAAAGGTCAAGTTCTGTCTTTGCGTCTTAAAATTCATTCAGCCACGATACATATTTACCCGGTTAGATTTTGTTTGCGTTAGGTTGAATAGGGATTTTGTCTAGGTAGATTCCCTAGGTTTTGTGAAGTTTCATCCTGGCGGAATTACCAATTTCATCCTCTTCCGAGATACCGATTGTGAGTCTTCCTGTGGTTCCTAGTATACAACCAATTAGTTCTCGTGCTCCAGGCGACGAGACTTACGAGTTTCATTAGAACCCTGTTTGGGAACCTTCTGAGGACAATGTCCCTTTTTGGGACTATACTTCTCCTCGTGTTTCAGTCCCACCTTCTTCCTCTGACATGGAGGACTTGTCCCCTACTACGACTGACGAGTCCGTTGCGACGAGCGGTGAAATTCCCACCGCAACGGAACCTACACATATCAGTAGCACTCCCACTTCTGCAAACCTACCACTAGGCTATAAAGCATTAAAGGATACTATGCCCTCTAGAACTCATTTCACGGGTTCTATTTGGTCACCACTCGCTTTTCCCACCACAGAGCCTTTTACTCCACAAAGTCACAGTACGTCTGTTACCTCAATCACAACCGCTCCAACTGTTTGTGCAGCTTCTTCGACTCCTATTTTTAGTCGACCTTCGGCTTCTTTATTCGGAGTCTTTGATCCTACGTCAAACGTCCCAGCAGAGGGGCCATACGATCGATATTTGCCATCTCAACCGATGGTTGAGATTTCAGTTCCGTTGTCAATTGATTGGGGCTCCACCTCTTTTCATGGTGGTCAAGTATCATCTGTGCAATCTCCAAGACAACCTCCTCAAGACCAACAAGGGCAATCCTTCCATGGAAACCCTTTTGCCTCTGGTGGTCCGTTTTTCCCCTCTTATGTTCAACCTTCTGGTAACTCAGGTCAATCTTCTGTTCAACAAGCCCAACCTGGTATCCAGCAAGGTTATCCTACTGGACAAATTGGTTAATCATATGTTAACCCAAACCAATCCAATGTCCAGTATGGTCCAATATCTGGACAAGTTGTTCAACCACATGGTCAACCCACTGTCCAGTATAGTCAACCTTCTGGGCAAGTTGGTCAGCCTCAAATCCAATCAGGCCAACCAACTGCCCAGCCCACTCAGCCATCTGGTCCGTTAGGACAACCTTCAGTCGTGCAACAACAACTCCATTCCCAGCAGGTACAACCTTCTGGGCAAGGAGGCCAACCTCAATATCAACAAGGTTATCCTTCCGGCCAGATAGCCCAACCTACAGGACATCCTTCTGGCACTGCTCAACCTGGTTTTTTGCCCCAGGCTGGACCCCAGACCCCGTCCGATTTTCAGATGCAAGCTGGAGTTCAATCTCAACAAACCTATCAAACTCAGCCTGTTTCTCAAACTCAGTTCGGAGTCCAGCCACTGTATGGTCACCAGCTACCTCAAGGGCAACCTTTGTTTGCCCCATATCAAAATTACCAACAACTGCAGATGAATCCTTATATCCACAACCATATGGTGCTCCTGCAGGACCGTTTGGTAATCCATGGAATGCTAGGGGCAGAACCCAAATCCCTACGGACAAAACCCTATGGGGCCAAATCCGTCCGGACCAAGCCCTTGGGGGAAACCGCCAGTTGGTTGGAATCCTGGTGCTCCATCCCACCAGCAGCCCCAGATGTCCTTTAATCCTCAATTACCTTTCTTAGCAACTTTAAAATTACCGGATGTGTCTAAATTGACCAATGACCCTATTGTCCATAACCCATATTGGCCTACGGTTCCAACGAAAATTCCCGGTGACTGTCCAAAATTCGATGGTAAAGCTAATGAAGATCCACAAGCTCATGTCATGACTTATCACCTATGGTGTTCATCCAATTCATGGCTTGATGATTCAATTCGGCTTCGCCTTTTTCAAAGGACTCTCACTGGCTCTGCAACTAAGTGGTATATTGAGCTCAATCGCGGATCCTTTCAGGATTTTAACTCGTTGGCTATGGCATTTCTCACACATTTTCAGTTACCCATTCGATATGAAACGGGTACACACCTCCTCACATCCTTAAGACAAACAACGGCTACGCATATCTCTGATCATATCCATGAATGGAGACGGCGTAGACGTATGATTAAATTTTGGATTCCTGACCAGCTTCTTACCGATTGGTTTATGACTTCGTTCGTTCCTCCTGTTATCACAAAATCAAGCACTGAAGGCTGCCAATCAGCAAGATTCTGTGTAACTATTTCAAACCAGGCTTTGGACTAAGGCTTAGCCTCCTTAGTCTGAGAGGGCTCTCTCACAGATTATGAATATTGACTAATGACAAGAAAAGATGGCTAACTCTTATAAGACACATGAAAAATAAGCTGGCTGGACAACATTGAATTGATTCCCATTGGGCTTATGGAGTCTCTCATATCTCAGCAAACAAAAACACTATCTTTTCATAGAAATCAGGGCACTTTACATCTATATGTTCAAACATAACTTTGAAACCACAATTTGCCAAGGCATACAGGAAGTCAGAGCATGATTCATGAGTTCTGAGTGATTATGCATTAACAAAACTGTAAAAGAACCTTAAAGAAAGAATACCATCACACATTTGAACAAGAAGATCCATTGTGAATCCTGAGAAAAAAACACAGTCATTTGCATTACTGAAATTTGTTTATACATAAACCAAAAACAGTCTTCTCCAAAACATCCAACCCCCATTACATCAAAGTTTGATCTATATATAGGGATACAACCTTAACCACTATGAGCTTCCTCCTCCAGCATGAGGGGAGCTCGAAGACTATTACTAATTACCCCTATCTACCAATTAACTAATTCATTAAATACATTAAGTGCTGACTGTAATTACAAAGAGTGCTAATTAAACTACATATCTAATTCTATCTTCCTCGTATCATGATCCTTCTTTGCTCTTGGACACCTGTCTCCTTTCAGTTTGGTCGAGATAACTGAGAATTGGATGCAATGAACAAGGTTAGCATTGGATACTGAATGCGCTGATGGTTCATTGATCATAAGAACAAACCCCTGTTTTTCCGGTCCTTGTCTCCCACCATCCTTCGAAAGTTAAGCAACATGTTCCCAGCTCTTTAATACCCCAAAATTTATGAGCATCACCATATTTCAGCTGTGTTGGAGGCTTCATTGATGGACATGTGTATAAACCAAAACAATACTCCTCGTATTCCATTTCTGCCAAACCCTAACTGGTCATAAAGTACCTTTATAAAAGTTTTAACTTGAGACAAAATATCTCACCTTTACAAAAAGGCACACTTGTCATTATCTGAACGGCTAGGATAGCCTCATGTGGTCTCCCTTATGTTCCTTAGGCGTTTCCTTCAAAAATTTGCTGATCTTACCATTAAACTGTTTGTCTTCATCCAAAAACAACACCTACAGCAGTTTCATAGCACGCTACGAAACTGCTGTTTTTGCTAAAACAGAGTGTATTTGCAGTAAGGAATTTTTTTGCTCGAACTTCTAATTTTTTAAATCTTCTTTACAGGTGGCGGAGACCTATATGTCTTCAAAACAATGGAGCTTTAACAAAATTTGCCAAAATTTAGAACATGACCTCTCTCACCATCAATGAGCAGCTAGTTAACCTAGCTGTGCTTTTAAATTTGCAATCTCCCTCCTCAGGGCTTTGTTTTCAGCTCTTAGAGTCATGTTCATTTTACTGATGAATTTAGCTTGTTTAATAGCTGGAACTGTCCATGTATACACATCAGCCATTGAATCCACTTGACTCACTAGGTTTTTACTACCCTTTAACACAGCTCTTCGATAGTTGGCATACCTGACTGCACGCTCTCTAATGACATTCTTTGCTTTGGCAATTTCATCTTTTGTTGTCCCCGCTTGATTCTTTATGGCTATAACATTTCCTCCTTGGGTAATAATAACTTTTCTGTTCTTGTCTTTATGCTTGACTGCCTCCACTGTTTTGGACAATACTTCAATTACCTCTGTTCTGGGCATCTTTACAACTTTCTCTCCTTTATGCACTTTCTCAGCTTCTCTAACCTTTTTCCTTGTAACCGGCCTTCGTGGTTTGAAAATAAACTCCTCACTAGGTTCATCAAACCTTAGTCTCTTCGAAGCTTTGGATTTCTTAGTGCTCTCCGGTGATGATTTAGTCAAATCAATATGCATGGGTTCAACATGCACCGGTTCTACCTGCTCAAACTCAATGGCCTCAAGCAAATCACTTAAGCTGGCCTTTGATATTGGACTTTCCTCAACAACTACTGATTTGCCCTTCTCTTTGCTTAATTGACTCCTTGTTTTAACTCTTGATACTCTTTCAGACCCACTTGATCCAGGTACATCTTTCTTGTGCTTAACCTTTTCCTTTGATGATGGCTGAGGTGGCTCTTTAAGAACCAAGGGCTTTACTGGTTTGTTCAACTGAGACTTGGTTTTCTTTTTATCCCTAGCCTCCTTTCTAAGCTCAGGTATTGTAGGTTCCTCCACTGATTCTTCTCTTTCTTTAACCGGCTGTGGGGTGAGGCCTGTCTTACTCTGGAAACCAGCCATATAGATGAAAGAATTCCAATCCCTACCAATTTTCTGAAGACCATCCAGCACTAACAGTTTGACTAGACCATGGTGAAATAATGATGTCTCACAATCATCCTTCCTCAATTGGACTTTGTCACACATCTTGCTGAGGCTACGAAACAAATAAAATGGAATATCTATGGATGCTTTACCAGTAAAATGCAGCAACAACTTAAAGTGATAGGAGTAAACCTTGTTATATCTACCCTCACAGGTTAAATACTTTTGAATACAAGTGAGGAGAAGAGCATAGTGCTCCTTAACATAATTTCTAGGCACAGCCTTTGTTAAATCCTCATTCACATGTGCCTCTTTCAAGAATTCTTTGCAGGGGTTCATATCAAATTTGAAGTTTTTAAACCACTCCTGCCCCCCTCTTGGAATCTCAGTTACATTAGCAATTGCCTCTGGGGATACTTGAAATTCTAACATAGATACTTTAGAATTTAAACCTGTAAAGTTCAAGGCAAACTCTTTTGTTACCTGAGAATGGCCACCCTGCAGCTTCTCACAGAAATTCCAACAGCCAGCATCCTTGAAAGCTTTCCTCACACCTTCATCTCTCAATGCAAGGTCCAATCCTTCAGGCTCTGTTCTTTGACATCTACCAGACCGATGCTCCTTCCTCTCCATTCCGCTTTCGAAATTCTTTGCACAGAGAATCACCACCAGCTTCAACTCAAATGGCAAATTCAAATTTTTTTTAAAACGCAGGCTCGCTTGAAAAAGAAACTCGGGCTTGTTTGCAATTCAAATATGTTATCATACAAGCTGGCCACTTTATGCATCATTAACAAACATCATAAAACACACATGCATGATAAAACCGTTTGAATGATTTTTATGTGTATGCCTACGAATCTATTGGTGGAGTGATGGCTCATAAGTGTTTGGGAGGTACGCCAACTGACAATAACCGGACTGACACAATGACTCATCCCCCAGACATGACCTTTTAAGAATCTGTGCTGCAAAATGCCCGAAACCGCGATTTCGTAGCGCAAATAGTTATAAATTAGCAGAATGCGCTGCGAAACGGCTGGATGCTGACGTGCTACGAAAAGGCTAAAACATAATTGCGCTGCAGAATCAACCAATAAGACTGCGCTGCGAAAATACGGAAAGGACCAGTGACATGTACAAGATAAGACATGGCTTATACAATCATGATGGAGGATGACCAACGGTATTTGAGAATGATTCACATCAAAACCTTTTAGAAACATGACCCCTAAGTAAGAAACATAGGATAAAAACCATTTGACACCCATTTTTGACAATGAACTTTGGACAAAAATTATATACATATGATTGTAGTTCTAGGTGATAACACCTCCAATAGCTCGGGACATTGCCATGGGGGCGTGTGTCACTGAAGAGCAAGCTATCGCGCGCGCTCAGTACCTTGACTTGGTTTACTCTCAGTCAGGTACATTGTATGATTATCTGCCTGATGCCCTGAGACCAGGAACATCCAAAGCTCCGCCAACACCAACTGTTGACGGTATTATTGGTTCTGTTAGTTCATCCTCGAAGAAAAATTCCGCGAACCCTGGGAAGCAAAAACCAACTGCTTCGAATGAACAAACTTCTCAGGTAGCACCCATTTCGAATGTTACTTCCGAGGTCAATGCCGTCCAATCCACCACGGTAGACAAAGCCTCGAAAGGAAAGAAGAAAGGGAAAGCGAAGAATAAACCAGATCAACCTAAACAGGAATCCCCTAAACCTCCGCCTGAGGACGATGCTAAACGCAAACCCAAGTATCCTTGTCTTATCTGTGATGAGGATCACTATACCAAGGACTGCCCTAGGCGGTCCGAAGTTAGTTGTTTGTTGAAAGGCGCCCCCGGGACTCCTGCAGTGCTCAAAGAACCCTTTCCCTCACAACAAACTCAAAAAAATCAAATGGTGGCTGACCCTTCTCAGCCTCCCTCTTCCTTCGGTTCTCAAGTGTTTATGGCTGGAACGATACCTGTCAATATTAGCACTCGAACAAAATATTATCCGCCATCTGCCGGGAAGGAGCCTGAGATCCCCTCTAGTGCTCCACCGTTCAGCTCGGGTCCGCTCCACATTGAGAGACCTACTACTGAGACGCCTCTTCGACCCCCTCCAAAAGGAGTACTTCAGAAATCTTCTTACAACCCAAATGCTCGTGCTGCATAGCACTACAATATCATTGAGGACTTAGCGCAGACTCCGTCGGCTATGTCCGCTTTAGAAGTTCTCTAGAGCTGCCCTTCTCAGAGGAAGTCCTTGCTATCCGCTATTGGTGGCATAGACCCGGCCGATTCGGATTTAATTACTTTTGACTTAGAACGCCATACGCAGAGACTGCCTCCCCAAATCGCATTCCTTATACAGGTTATTATTGATTCCAAAACGATTCATCGTACAGTCATTAATGAAGGTGCTTCAACTTGCATCATGTCTGTCGCCTGTTGGAAAGCTATTGGATCTCCTATGCTGAGCCAGTCTCCCACAACCTTGGAAGATTTTGATGGAAGAGCCTCTCATCCTTATGGTATACTCCAACGTTTGCCCATCTCTTTGGAAGGGAAGACAGTCGAAATGGAAGTTGAAGTTGTTGATGCTACTCTTACCTACAACCTCCTTCTCGGACGTAGCTGGATATACGCGATGAAAGCTGTTGCTTCATCTTTGTTTCGTATCATATGTTTCCCTCATCAAGGGAATATTGTTACCATAGACCAGCTATCTTTCTTCGCTTCCTCTTCTGAAGGCAACATCCCTTTTGTGGAGCATACCTCGAAGTTATCTGAGAGTCTGGGAGACGGACTTTTCAAATATCCCGCCCTTATGGGTGTTTTTCCGCTCCCACCTCCTAATTTCGCTTCTGTTAATATGATTACTACTTGTTCTGATCCGTGGATCATCCCTCCCACCGACCAAGTAGATTCTTGGGGCGACCAGATGCCGTTGAGTCCTGCCGAACTCAACTATGTTGAAATTATTGCTGCATCAGCTCCTTCTTCTGAACTTGCTCCTTTGAGCAAGGTTCTCCGTTCATTCACTCCATCCTCAGAGCTTGTAGATGAGACTTCTTCGGATCCTTTAAAAGAAACATTCTATTCCGACGAAGCAATTATTGAGACTATGATTCTCACCATCGTTCCTCGTTTCTCCCTGCCCCTCAGGATATTCTCACTTGCCTTGAGCGGTTTGCTCCTTGCCTCCCATTACAAACACCTATTCAAATTATTAGGTGTCTTCTCAAGGGAATATGGCAAACATTACGCAAACCCAGCCCATCGACATCTCTGTGAAACCAGGGATTGTCGAGCATCTTCACATTGGAGTCACTTGTACTTCGGAGGAGATTCAACTTTATTCTAATCTTTTTCGCGAATTTCGTGACGTCTTTGCATGGTCCTATGAAGAAATTCCCGACATTGACCCGAGCATAGTGGTGCATGAGATAATCACGTACCCAGGTGCTAAGCCTGTTCATCAACGTTTACGCCTTGTACACCATCGAAAGGCTGCAGCTATTAAGGCCGAGGTAGAGAAGCTTCTTAAGCCGGTTTTATTTATCCTATTCCGCTCACAGATTGGGTTTCTAATATCGTACCTGTGACTAAAAAATAGGGTACAATCCGTGTTTGTGTCGATTATCGTGATATAAATCAAGCCTGTCCTAAAGATAATTTTCCCACACCATTCATTGATCAAATTATTGACGAGTGTGCTGGAAGTGAAATGTATTATTTTATGGACGATTTTTCTGGCTATAGCCAGATCAATATTGCTCCCATTGATCAGCACAAAACTGCCTTTATCTGTCCATGGGGCACTTTTGCCTATAAGAAGCTCCCTTTCGGTCTTAAAAATGCCGGTGCTACCTTCCAGCGTGCAATGTCCTATGCGTTCCATGACATTCGACACATTGTACAGCCTTACCTGGATGATCTCCCTGCTCATTCAGCCAAACGTCAGGACCACCCTAAGCACCTTCGCGAAATCTTTCTTCACTCTCGATACTACCGGATCAGGCTTAATCCTCACGAATGTGTCTTCTACGTTGAATCTGGCCGACTTCTTGGGTTTTTCGTTTCCCGAGAGGGCATCCATTTGGATCCCCTTAAAGTCGAGGCTATAGTGAATCTTCCTCCCCCTGCTTCTTTACAGCAATTGCAGAGCTTGCAGGGTAAAGCCAATTTTCTACGTCGTTTCGTTCCAAACTATGCCGAGGTGGCCAAAGGTTTTACACGATTACTAAAGCGCAATGTCCCTTTTCATTGGGATACCATTGCTCAGGAATCTTTTGAGCGTCTCAAGGGTCTCCTTGTTTCTGCTCCATTGCTCTGTCCTCCGAATTATTATTGTGACTACACTCTGTATTTGGCCGCCGCCGACACCACTATCGGCATGGTTCTTGTTCAAATTGACGATGATGACACTGATCATGTTATCTATTATCTCAGCCGCAACCTTTTAGACACGGAAACTCGATATGCTTATGTCGAGAAGTTGGCTTTGGCCGTCGTTTGTGCTGTCCAATGTTTCCGTCATTATATTTTGCTGCGTACTACTACTGTGATTTCTGATTGCAACCCCATGACGTATATTTTGTCACGCCAGTTTCTGGGGGGAAAGTACTCAAAGTGGATTGTTATCCTCCAAGAGTTTGACTTGGAATTTACCACTGCCAAGTCCAAGAAATCCCTTGTATTTGCTGAGTTAATTTGCTCTTTGCCATCTTCCTCCCCGACCTCTCACGTAGAGGATCAAATTCCGGATGAGACTTTATTTCTCATTAGCACCCTCGATCCCTGGTATGGCGATATCATTATATATCTGCAAACGTCCTCCTTTCGCCCTGGCGTATCCAAAGACGCTCGACGAAGGATTTGTCATCAGTCCCAACCATAATATATTATTGGGGATACATTATATCGCCTCAGCGCCGACTCTGTTCTCCGCCGTTGTCTTACTCTCGAGGAGGCTGAGCGAGTCTTGAATGACTACCACTCTGGTGCCTGTGGCGGTCACATGTCCGGATATGCTACTGCCCAAAAAATCCTCCGTGCTGGCTACTTTTGGCCCTCTATCTTCAAGGATTGCATCCTTGCCGTCCGCTCTTGTCATGAGTGCCAGATATACCAATGGAAGATGTGAGCGCCTCCTGCTCCATTGCACCCTGTTGTCACCGTTGGCCCTTTTGCAAAATGGGGCATTGATTATATGACCTGTAACCCTCGCTCGGCCGGGGGGCATGGGTTTATTATCGTTGTCGTCGATTACTTTACTAAATGGGCTGAGGCGATGCCTACATTAACTGAAGACGGTCACACAGTGGCGCAATTTTTATTTAGTCATGTTATTTCGCGATTCGGCGTCCCTCAAGCCATCGTCACTGATCACGGGAAGCATTTCCGTAATCATATGATGTCGGAATTAACAACCCAGCTAGGCTTGCAGCACGATAGTTCAACTCCATACTACCCTCAGTCCAATGGCCAAGTTGAAGCTATCAATAAGATTTTGGTTACAATGCTTCAACGTACCGTTGGCATGCATAAGTCTAACTAGCATTTGATGTTGTTCCCTACCTTGTGGGCCTACCGAACCTCTGTGAAGGATGCCACTGGTTTCACTCCATTTCAACTAGTTTATGGACTAGAGGCTACCCTTCCAATTGAATGTGAAATCCCTTCATTAAAATTGGCTGTTGAGCTACTTCCCAACACCACTCCGTTAGAAGAACGCCTTCTTTACTTGGAACGGCTACATGAGACTCGTCGCCTGGCCTCTTTGGCCATCGAAACACAAAATAAGCGAGTCAAGACTCACTTCGATCAGACCGTACGCCCATGTTCTTTTGTTGAGGGAGATTTAGTCCTGCTCTACGATCAGGCAAAAGATAAGCTAGGAGCAGGAAAGCTCGAGTCTATGTGGCTAGGCCCTTACATTGTCAAGAAAGTTTTGCAGAAAGGGGCCTACGAGCTAATTGATTATGAAGGGAACCCTCTTGGGAAGCCCCGAAACGGGCTGTATTTGAAAAATTACTATGCGTGATTCTAGTACATTTTATTTTGTACATACATGTACTCTAGCAAGTGTGTTGTGTGTGTGTGTGTCAGTTTTAAAGGCGTAACTGCCACTTATTGTGTCTTTCGCTTCTTGTGCAGATGTCTGATGCACCTTATGTTGGTTTGCTGATGGTGCCTGCCGCAGTACTCGCAACTTGTCCTCTGCGGCGTGGGTGATCTATGATCCTCATGGCGAGCTGATAGATTTTCAGGGTGTGTGGTTGGGTCGTACCACTAACAATGTCACCGAATACTGTGCTGTAATCGAGCTACTTGCTGAAGCAATTAATCTCGGCATTCGTGCATTGGTAGTGAACCTGGACTCTCAACTTGTCGTCCACCAGCTCAACGGGAAATATTCCGTCAGAGACCATCGCATTCTAAGGTTGTATTTATGTGTGAGATTGTTAGAATGGAACTTTGATTTTATCACATATCAACATATTCCACGACAATTAAACACATTATCTGATGCATTGGCTAATCATGTATTAGATAGACATTTGCGTAATTTGTAATAAAAACATTATACAAGCAAGCACATGAAAACACAATAATAAACCATAGGCATATGTATATATATACGTGTGTGTCATAATGTTTGCGCCACGCGCATTACATAATCCAAAAAATAATACATGTCCGAATCTCATACGGCCGCAGACAACATGTCTCTCAAAAATATGCAAAAATGAAACCTAGGCATCTAATCACGGTGATTCTCATGATAGCATGTCACCGCTCGCACCAAACGTCTCAACAGATGATGAACGCGAGTAGGTACTCCCACTGTGTGCCTCTGGTACGCGAAGGGCACATCTGCCAATCTGGCATAGTCTGGAATCCCTCGAGTGAGTGCCTCAAGGTTCTGTACTAGCTCGTCACCCGCACCACCCTCTACCTGAGGGTCGGCTGCAGGTTGTGCCCTCCGTGCTATATGAGACAAATCAGCTGGTCGCTTTGCACCAACATCTGCATACATATATATAGCTGTTGTCAGAGACAGGCATGTATTACAAAAAAACTTAAATACATAAAAAAACATCAAAGACACAAAGAGTTCTTACCTAGCTCCTCATCCCAGTCTTCTCCCGCAGGCAATGGGAGATCTGGATCTCCAGTAAAATCAGTGCCCGCATAGGGCCAGTCCTCTATGATGATCATTTGGTGATGGAGCCAAATGAAGAACTCGGGCCTCCAGGCCATTTGCTGGCCCCCTCCTCCTCTGGGCATGAGTGCTGCCCATCGAGTCAACCTCGGCTCCCATGGCACTGGATCTGCCACTATACCTCCCTGAATCCAGAATATCGGCAGTCGCTCTAGGAAGAAAGATACCACGATAGAACCATATCCGAACTATTTGTTGCCATCACGCTTACACTTGGTAAGCTGCCTCTTGATATTTGTCGTCACTGCCGTGGCCCAATCAAACAGTGTAGGTTGGAGACACTCAGTTGCCAGCAGTAAATGATTCTTGCTGGCCTCGTGGGGCGCCTGTACCCCAGCCGTCCGTGTGATAGTGAATAATATCACCCGTAGCACCAGGTCGGGAACCGTGATAATATCTACTTTGGCACTGTTTGATCCAAACTGTGCCTCAGGACAAACCCGTTCCATCACCTCCCCCATCTTTTCCCCGGAAGGCCTACTACCAGTCAAGATGGGTCGTGCACCCCTCCACGATAATCCAGTGATAAAGTAGACATCAGAAACATCTAGCTCCAATGTCTGATCTTTCAGGCGGAATACCTGATCCTCCGTGTCCCAAGCATCCACGATAAATCGTAGCAACTCAGGTTGTGCACGTAAATAGGAGGTGAGGAAGAATTTCTTCAAGCCGCAGTCTCTCAAAGCATCCATGCATGCATCATCCTCCAATGCCATGGCATCTATGGCATCATGCTCTCTTTCTCTCCATTCTACAGCCATTCTGACGAATCCCTGCAACCATAAAGTCGAAATTTTCATCATTAGATCACTGGTGAAACCAAAATTGGAAGAAATTTGCAAAATCAACGGTTAAATTCATGGGAAATTTAGGTCGCGCGGTTGGCGCGACCATTTTCAAAACAGTCGCGCCAAGGTCGCGCCCCCTTTGGGCAAAAAATCCCATTGGCGCGATCCCGAGCGGGAAACTCGCGCCAATGGCGTAACCCTAAGATTTTGCAATCCCTCTGGCAGGGGACTTATCTATGGATGAAAAACTGAAAAAATGGAATGAAAATGAAGCTAAGGATGAGGCCTCTTACCTGCTTCAGACGGCGGCTCGAATGCTCTCCTGGATTGATCACGATCAGCAGTTGAAGTTTGCACCCAAAACCCTCCAATGGTAAACTCACAAGGTGAAAAGTGAAAAGTAAATTTGTTTTTTACCATTTCACTATTTATAACATTTTTTGACCTAAAAATACATTAAAAATAATATTTTTTGGGTATTTTTGGAATATATTTATGTCGAAGTGGGTTTTACGCTGTTTTTTGTATGATGACAGGGGTTGGTGCAACTCAAGCAATGAAACGAGCTCCTTTTTCTACTTTTTCAAGCTCGGTAAAACATGTGAAAAGGTTACTTTAAGGTCCGCTTTCAGCTCTTTTCTGACCGTTTAAAGAGGAAAAGATTGCCGAGTTACTCCTCTTGAATCGTTAAACGTTAATAAGGGGCGGTCGTTTTAAGTTCTTTTTGTCGACCTTTAAAACTTAAAAAGATTACTGGGGTTTTGTCGTTTCAAACTCATTAATGGTTACGAACGACGTGTTTTTGACCTCTTTTTTACTTTTTCAGGTCGAAATCACTATTTATGAAAAGTACTCCTCGATCGTAATGGTCGGGCGGTTCTTTCGAGCATTGTTTTATACTTTTTCGGGCTCGAGAGACACAACTTTACGAAAAAGGACACCCCTGGAGTTTCCTTTTCTGCTGTCTTTTCAAACTCTCTAAACATGAAACGACGCCGAGTTATTCCTTTGTCAGACTCGTTAAAACCTGATGACATCGAATTTTGTCAAAATGACGCACCACAAGCATATGTTATCCCCATCAAGCTTGTTAAAAATAATTGGGGTACTCGCCAAAAATGGCGGGGGAAAAAAGGAACCATAATTATTGTCGTGTCGGTAGTATGTCGCTCTTGAACATGGCACTTGTCTGCTTTCATGTCTTGGTGGGGATATCTCATCTCATTTTTCACTTGCCTCCGTGGACTTGGGTAACCCTGTTTGACCTCTCATCTGCTCATTGTCTCGTCACCATGACCTCTGATACATTGATGTAAAATACTGCCAATTCCACTGTCGTGCCGCCAGTATGTTCAAGAGAATTGACCTCTGCAAAGAAACAACCTCCCTCTGATAGCTCACATAATCTTGATTCACAACATTATCTCTCTGTCTCGTGTCGATGATGTGGGAAACATTATGGCCCACCTTCGATCAAGGTCACTTCCTGTCAACTTCAGCTCATTATCCAGGAAGCTGATCTAGAGACTCCCTTCCGGTGCCTTGGAGCCTGCATGCCTCAATGGCAGGTTCTTCATGTTCGACGTGAGGTTTTCATCATTAGCCTCCAATTGAATGATTCTACGTGTGTTCGACGTCAGATCACTAATTCGCACGCCGTAGATTGTACCTGTAGTACCTTGAGGGCCATTGTCATTATTGGTGGTACCTCTCGCGTCTGTTAACAGTTTTCAATATTGACTGGTAATCAGACGATGTTCATGCATGTTCGACTTCAGCTCATATATTCGCATGCTTGAATTTGTACTTTTGTTCGAGTCAAGATGGAGCGCAAGACCCTGGATTGTGTCTATTGTAATCCAGGCGTGATTCTTGATACATGACTCATTCACTGGATGGCTGCGACCATACCTGAGTCGATTCATTGATCCTAACCAGATGGTTGCGTCCATACTATGGATCTAGATTATTATGTACTCTCTTATGGATGGCTGCGACCATACCACATACATCATGTACTTGAGCTATCAGTTTTATCTCTCAATGCAGATTCTCGGCGGCAGCTACATGTGTTCTTGTAAAGCATTTCACCCCTCTCTCTCTCTTGGGCCTCATGCTTTAGGGGGCATCTGTTACACAGTAATTTGTCACCGTCCCTGTTACCCCTGTTTCCGTACTTTGGAGGACACATTCCGGGACCTGTGAGCAGTGACATAACCTAAAAACACTTGCATTATGTTCCCCTGAGTATGTACTTCATGTTCCCTGAAGACACCTTCTGCAAAATATCCCTGAAAAGTGCCCTTTTTCCAGCGGGTCCACAATGTCCTACCAGCGCCAATCAATGAGATCCTCAAAAGAGGGTGCGACCATTAGCGCTCTGTCTTAGAACAACACCCACGCCAACCAAGTTTGGTAATGATTTTTGACAAACGCGCGCCCAGATGTTTTTTCCCTTCAAGTCACGAAGTCTTTTGAGGATAAAGCTCATCTTCTAGATGTCGAGAGTCATCATCTATCCTTGACATCTATCCACAACGGCTTTTTGGAGATAATGCCAATCCATAATGGGTGTCTTGATGCATTGTATCTTCCTCCCTTCTCCATCTATAAAAGTTTGTCCTCGTGCATTTGACAAGCTAGTTTTTGGAGTAATGCTAGTTGTGATAACGCTTGTCTTGAGTGATAGTAAGAGTCTTGAAGCATAGGGAGGTTATGCTGCCGGAAGTCTGAGAGAGAGAAGGTCTATTGCAAGACATACATAGCTGCTCGCCCAACCAGAGGAGAGGTTCAACGTCAGAACCTTGGTTGTATCTTTCTCTGTTGATTATTCATTAATAAACAACTACTATTATGGTTCCGATCTTATTGTTCATCATGATAATGTTTGATCTATTTCCTTTCTGACTGAAATATAGTTGTATTTAGTGGATTTTATGCTTGTACTCGTTTTGTTCTTTGCATGTGCAGGTATCCATACGCGGGGATCGCAAGGATTGTGACCTACCGGAGCAAGGGAACGGGAGTATCAACTCTTCTTCGACATTAGCATTGGACTCCAGGTTGGTTCTCATAATCCACTTTTAGTATGCAACTAGGAACTTGCATGGTAGCATGAATTGATTGTTGCTAGACCCATTTTGGGTTAGTGGGATCGCCTCTGTCCGCAGAGGGGATTTACCTCTCCAACAGTGACTATTGGATTTGCTGGGTCTTCATACTTAATGGGCGTTTCTTTTCCTGATAATAAGTCAGATAGAGTGCCAACTACTTGGACTCTTGGATTGTTTGTTGCATTCCTCCTTGGTTTCTTTACACACAATTCTTTGATAGTCTTTGCATATATCGGAATGTCTTGAATGGCTTGGAGGAATGGAATTTTTATGTACAAATTTTGTAATTCTCCCAGAATGTCAAAATCAGGATATTGTGTAGGTTGAGGTATGATTAATCGTTCTGGGAACGGGGGAGAGGATGTGGTTGTTTGGTTATGAGTTTGTTGTTTGTTCACATCCTCTTCTTGTGACAAATGTTCTCTGGGTAACTGATTTTCAACATGGGGTGTCTTTTCTCCCTCAGTTTCAATAACACGCCCAGATGTTAACTGAAGATCATTACACTCCCTCAGATCAGCTCCTATTTCTGATGTTTGTATTATTTGGATAGATTGGACCGATCTCTTATTTGGATTGGGGTTGGGTTGGGCTGGGAGTTGCGGTCTCATATTAGACTGGGGATTTTGTTGTAAGGCTGGCAGTGTAGGTTGAGGGAGCGGCATGGTTCCTACTGGTTGATGCATCTGTCTTTGCTAGTTTTTCTGCCAGGTTGAACTTTGTGAAGTAGGTGGAGGCCATTGTGGTGGGTATGCGTTACTTTGCCAATATGGTGGAGTATAGGGAAAATTCGGCCAACCAGATGGGCTTGCCTGATTCAGCCATGGGGTTGATGAAGGAAACGACTGAGGTGACCAGTTTGGGGGCAGGGGTTGGGATTGACTTTGCCACATATTATATTGTTGAGAATTATACTGCGGAGACTGAAAAGAAGAGGTCAGGTCCGAAAACATACCAGATTGTCGCGGCTTCCACTGACGGCGCTGGTTGAGAAAATATACCAATTCTGGCTCTTCTTTTGCTTCCTTATATACTGCTTCTAATCTGGGAAGTGAGGGACAACTTTCCGTAAGGTGATCTTTTGTGCAGATGGCGCATGTTCGGACTGCACCTAGTGGACACTCCTTATGGCTATG
This sequence comes from Pinus tabuliformis, assembly GCA_031772625.1. Classification (NCBI taxonomy): domain Eukaryota; kingdom Viridiplantae; phylum Streptophyta; class Pinopsida; order Pinales; family Pinaceae; genus Pinus; species Pinus tabuliformis. Next base: position 1,061,857,837 of record CM062813.1, on the reverse strand, counting down.
TTTCTTCCTGCATCGGGGACAAAAGATTGCCAAATTCTGTTCTGCCTCCATTTGCTTCTACTCGGCCTGAATAACATCAAGTTGTGTAGTTAGCATCCCTAGTATATCAGTTATAAAATTTTCCAATAGATTTCCAATTTCTGCACGCGTTACTCCTTCTGTCAAAATTTTATTATCTCTTACAAACCGATCATGTTCTGTCGGTTTCAATCTTGTGCTGCCTCTCGAACTCCTGATACATAAGTCAATAATGTCAGCAAAATTTTCCTGATAAATATCTCCTTTTCCCATAATATTTAATTTTTCAATCCATTGTTCCTTCACGCCCCTAATTAATTTTGTTTTTAACACATTATCAGGTAAAGGTAGTGATGCATAAGGAGATCTTTGAAGATTATACTGAAAACGTTCCACATACTCCTCTAATGTTTCGTTTGGTCTAGCTACCATCTGGAATATTTCATCCTTCAGTTCTCTAGACCTGCAATAGTCCTGATATTTCTTTAGAAAATATTCTTTCATTTGATCCCAGTTATTTATAACCCCGCCATCTAATCCCATAAACCATCTTAAGGCATCCCCTTTTAATGTAGAGGGAAATAATTTTAGTTTCTGGGGGTCGGTGGTGTAATCATATCCCCTACACATCACATCGAATTCAAATAGAAATGCATCTGGATCTTCTGATGTAAGACCGTGGAATGTAGGGATATGTTGAAGAGGGATTGTTTTCATAGGCACATTTGCTGCAGTATTCACTATGGGGTATTGCAATGTAGAGGTTTGGGTGTTTGGCTGGTTTTGAGCCATTTGGTCGAATATATGCCAATAACCTTCTGGGATATCTAGGAGGGTATTCCTAGGTTGAGAAGGAATGGCTTTAACAGGAATGGTTTTAATAACACTTCCTCTGTCTGGGATAATGAGAGTTCCTAATGTCTGAGGAGATTGAGTTTCTTCAACAATGATTTTTGCAGCACTTCCCTTGTCTGGGCTGTTTAATGGCTGAGTTGTCCCAAGAGGAGACCTTGGTTCCTCAATTTCCCATGTTCTCCTCCTCCTTCACAAAGATTGCTGAAATTCCCTTCTTGCAATAGTTCTGGAGTAGAATTTTCAATTTCTTGAAAGTCCTGCTCTTCAGTTTGACTATGCACCTCAGCAAAGGCTACAGATGGTGATCCTGTGGCCTGAAGGGAACTAGTAGTTTGTCTAGAAATAACTTTCTAGGTCCTACTGAAGGCTGAGATTCTGCTTTCTTGAAGATTTCATCTATGAAGGTTGATCGACCAAGGGTCACCGGCCCCTTAGCTTTTTCTAGCTTGGGTAGAGGTTTGGAATTCTTTTCTGGCTTTTTCTGCTTAGTCATGCACACTAATCAACTGCTAGATTCTACCCAAACAAAACAGCAGCAAATCTGTAGGAAAGCGGGCAGGGGAGAAGGGCAGTTACATGCTCCACACGTAGGTTCTTACCTTCCGTTTTTAAAACCCAATTCTTCCCTAACAGGTTCTTACACTACTCTGAAAAACAAATGGCTACACTCTTTCCCTGGCAACGGTGCCAAAATGTGGAGCTATAAAAATGGTCTCTTTCACCTCTAATTACCTCACATTAATTATCAATACAGGAACGTTTTGTTATTTCAAAGAGTGTCTCAGTCTGAGGCTATCATTTGCCAGAGTATTGCTAGTACTACAGTGTTCAGAAATACAAGAGTAAACGGATGCTTGTTTACAACAAACTACTTCAAAAGATTAAACTACTCATTCAAAAAACTAAGCAAGTTATCAGTCAAGGGTTCAGTAGCAGTAACTCATCCCTTTGTAAAATGATGGAACTAAGGTAAATCAGAGAACAGATCGTGGATCTAGGAGCCAGGCAGTAAATGTCAGTGCTCACTACAACCCTGGATCATTCTTCACACCAAAATAACAAAGGACAGGAAATGGAACGGCAGATAAGAAATGGAACAGCGAAATAAGAAATAGAACAGCAAATCTGAAATAGAACAACAAACAGGAAATTGTAATAGCAACTAAGTCTAGCAAGCAGTAACACCTTAGTCTACAAGATCAAATGCACGAATCGTGACCTACAGGAATCAAATGGCAATCCTTCACTCTTAAGGACGAATTAAACAACACACCAAAATGGAACAACACTGATTAATGATAAATTATAGAATAGCACTTCAAAACCATATATGCACACGACACACCTTAATAGTAACATGATCTTAGCAAACCATTTATCACTCTCAGTTACAAAATATTACGACTATGTTTCAAAATGGAACAACAATGTCTATAGATCCAACAATCGCAAAGAACATAATCGCTAAGATGAATTCCGTAATATCAATGAATAAGTTCACAACACAGAGGCTCTGTAATTGAACAACAACAATATTCTGTAAATAATGACAGTATTATATCAACACTTAGAAGAACAGTGATACGTTGCAGAGTCAATGCGATAGTTTTGTCTCAGTATAGTAAACATAACAGAGCATGTGATGTAAACTAACAAAACATATCAGATCACCAAATAACGCTGATAATCAAACCACGCATAAACCAAACGTAATAGTACAGGAGCAAGTGTCCTCCAGGGCCGGGCCCTTAGCCTCCAGGGGTACACCGCTTGAAGTTATTCCAGATTGAGAGATGAAATAACAACCGAGTTTGTATTAATGCATAAATGGAATTACAATAGACCAGTTCTCAACGAGACTCGATGATCAAAGTTTCAATCTTCAGAGAAATTACATAAAACATAATGATTTTTTCTAGAGCTAACAGTGTTGCCCCTTTTATAATGATGAAGGCGGAGATGTCTAGGTGCAAAAATAGTTAAAGCAGCGATCCCTTGGGATCAAAGGATCCTGAGGGATTCGCCGAACCATTAGATCTCAGTTATCCCTTTTCCTTCTTGCGTCGAGCCAACATCTCCACTTCCTTTCCAGGGCTGATTCGCTTTGATCTGTTTTGCCTTGTTTGCATACGGTTCCCTGTCAAAGGGACAGCGGTTAACCCGGCCTTGTTCTTTCCTTCAGCACGACATGATTTTGCTTTCCCTTCTTTCTGCATAAGAAAATGACAATTGTCAGTGTTTCCGCTTTGCACATTAATCTCACAGGTTTCATTACAATTCCTTATCATTTTCCTAGTTCATGATGCAAAAGGTTCGTAAGTTCTAATGAAAAGATGTTGGAATAATTACCAAAAACATACCTTCTTTAGTACTCCACAGCAGGTAACATGTTTCATGTGTGATTTCCTATCTGGTTTGTGCATGCATGGTATATGCATGTGTGTATTTCTCTCTCTTGTTGTCACTAGCATGGGTTTTCCAGGTGTGACAATGTTTTCAACCTTGCCTTGCCAATTCCTGGATAACCATGGTGTGATGGGATGCATTTTTGGTTGAGCTATGGATTGCCGGAAGGTTTTGGATCTGGGTGAGGTGGTCTCATGAAAATCCCAAGGGTTAGATTTGGTTTTCTCTAGGAAGCCCTCAACGGGTGGGTGGAAATAGGAAAATTCCTCAAGGGATGGTGAAGGAATTTTGAGGCATCCAATATTGGTTTGGTTTTGTGATCTTGGGACCGGTTTAAGTGAGATAACGGTAGTGTGAGGGTGGAGGTGGTTTAACCTATGGATTCCCTTGGTTGTTTATGTTTTTGTTTTCCCATGAGATCCCACATTCATGCTTGGAATATGGCACGAGGGTGATTAGATGAAAGAAATATTTGTTTCAGCTCAATCTATGGTCAGGTGGTACATGGAAGTCCTTGACTTGGTTGGATTTTTCATATGTTAATAAGATCTATTTTCCCTTTGTATTTCATGAGTAATTTATAATTGTTATTACGTGGCTTTGATGGTTGTTCTATCACTGTTATTATTCTGGTTATATGTTGGTTATAAGCATGATTTCATACCAGGTTTTGGTTATGGCTTATAACATGTTTTGATTGGTAAATGAATGGTTATTGAATGCATGACCTAATAGATGTTATTGCAGCTATTATGAGAGGGAATTATACCTTCTTGATGATTTTCACATAATTATCAAACCCTTATGTTCAGATATGCATTAACGACTTGGAGATTACATGTTCTCAATATGTTTGACAAAATTACTATCATGGTTAGGCCCAGTTAGGTTAATTCCTTGACCAAGTTTTGTGTTAAAGGCTTTGTCCTTGTGTCATTTATCATTTCTGAAAGTTTCATCAAGTTCCGAGCAATGGTTGGGAGTTAGGACCTGAAAAGGTGGCTCATATTTCGGGGTTGCAAGCTTAGAACCGAGGAATCTATACTGTAGTTGCTGGGAGACAGGGTTATAAGAGTGACTAGAGGGTTACAATCATTGTCTTTCCTTGTCATCAGAGTGACTGGGCCCCAGATCACTGAAAAAAAAAAAAGTTAACTCAGGGATTAGGCACCTAGAGTGGTTGTTTAACTCCTCAAGTTCCTATAGCACCTGAGGGAAGTCAATAAAGTTCAGATTGTCGATTCCACTTCCTTAACTGTACTTAGGGAGTTGAGTCATGTCATAGTATCCCTCAACTCATGTTTACCTTGGAAATCGGTGAAAGTGGGTAAATGTGGGAGGGTGGTTATAGATTGATATCAAAGCCAAGTTCAAACACTTAGACCAGATGGGTTAGATACATATTGTTACACATGCATTGTCATGGTTTTGGTATTCATGCATAAGGTTATTGTATGCAACTAGTGTTGTCATCCATGATGTTGATATACATATATGATTATGTATATACATGTATCATGCTAATTTGAACTGATTTTTCAGATGAGATAACCTCCCCTAAACGTTATTGAGGTATGATTTTGATTATGGTATCTATATGGTTTATCTGACATGGTATGCTTGCAAGAAGAAGAGAATAAGAGATGATGAGAAAAATGGTGGACTATAGTTCATGTGACTCTCCCTATAGATCAGTTGAGCAACAAGGGGATGGATATTCTTCTGATATAGCAAATATATTGAGGTGTTTGATAGCATAGATCAAAATTTGTAAGGAAGACAATGACAGGTTGATTGAGGCTCAGGAAATTCTTTCAAGAGATCAAGAAAGGTAGGCAGAGGTCAATGCAATGATCCTTCAGATATTTTTAGACTTGCAAAAAGAGGGACAATATAGGATTATTCAAGAACATGAAGAGAAGACTAATGGGGCCTATGCTAGTAGGTCTCGGTCAGGATATAGGTCAGACAAAGGGGACACATTCAAAGGTGGCAGATCATTAGATACGCCTAATAGGAGGACTGGTGTGTATGGGATTCATTATGGTTCCTCATCAAAGAGACATCATCACCATCATCACCACCATCATCGTTATAGGAGGAGTGAGTACTTTTCATAGGAGTTCAAGAAATTCAAGCCTTGTACATTTGACAGAGAGATGAAGAAGTCAGAAGATGCAGAGGCATGGTTTCTTGGGATGAAGAAATTCTTCAAGTTTCATAACTATTCAGAGAGCATGAAAGCCAAAATAGCTACCTTCAGTATTAAAGGGAAAACATATATCTGGTGGGAATATGTGAAGAATGTTAGAGGAATTCGAGAAGAAGAGTTGATTTGGGATGAGTTCGAGAGACTCTTCAAGAAGAAGTACCTATTAGAAAGATATTACAATGAAAAAGCTAAGGATTTTTATGAGTTACAGATGGGTTCTATGACAGATAATGAATATAGTAGCAAGTTCCTAGAGCTTTTGAGGTATGTTCCTTACCTCAAGGATGAGAAATAAAAGATTCAAAGGTTCATCAATGGGTTGCCAACAACATATAGAGACCAGATTGAGTTGGATGACCCTAGATCACTGGAGGAAGCCATCAGGAAACTGAAGCATTGTTATGAGAAATCAAAGCGAAAGATGAGCCTAAGAATGAATTTAAAGGGAATTCCAAAGGTAAAGGGAAGTGGCCACTAAAGCGAACAAGAACTCAAGATGCAGGTGAGAAAGAGAATGTTGCTCCTTACAGAAAACATAGTGCAACTGAGAAGGGACATGGACCTCAGCCTGGAGAGCAGCATAATATAGGTGATGGTAGGGGACTGTTGCAACTTGATTTGTCACAAATGTCATCACAAGAAGGATTTTTCACTGTACCAGGGTGGCATGCCTCAGATCTACAGTGCTCAAGAGGTGCAAACAGTTGGGGATGTGGGCCATAACATTCCTCATATTTATGCAGTTTTGGACAACAGGCAGACATATCACCAAGCATCCATTATTGAGATGGAAGGTAAGATCTATGGTCAAGTTGTTTATATTTTGATTGACCCTAGGTCTAATTATTGTTATGTTAATCCTGACATGGTGGATGAGTTTGGTTTGAGAAAAGAAGTGCATGCAGAGTATTAGTTGGTGTAGTTGGCTACAAGTACTAAGAAGAGAGTTCATCATTAGGTAAGATCTTGTGTGTTTGAGCTGAACGGTATATCTACATTAACACATCTAAATGTACTTACATTGAGATCATTTAGTATGATTTTGGGTATGGATTCTAGACTATACCTCCATAGGACCAAAGTAGATTATTATGACAAGGCTATTGAGTGCCTGGATGATAATGGGGAAATAGAATCTTACAAGGAAAGAAGAAGCCTACATTAGTGAGGATGTTATATCTACGCAGGCAAAGCATAGTCGTAGGAAAGGATGTGTATTATTTGCAATTCACATTTCCAGTGACAAGGGTAAGGATGTTGAGGATGTAGAAGTCCTCAAGAGGTACCTGTCTTGCAACAGTTTCAGGATGTATTTGATCTAGGTGGATTTTGGTGGCCACCCACCAAGTCCACTTGGACCCCCACCATTGTTTCTTTCAGCTTTTCAGTTTCCTTAATTGTGGCACAATTTACTATTTTTAGCAGTTTTTCGGGTCCTGAACTTACGGATCAGTTTTGAGGCCCTAAACGACGTTTTTTGGGAAAACTGGGAGCAACATCGGTTCAACCCATGTTGCTCCCAGTTTTCCCAAAATACATAAGCTGAAAGAAAAAATGGTGGGGGTCCAAGTGGAATTGGCGGGTGGCCACCAAAATCCACCTAGATCCTCCTAATTTTCCCAAAAAACGTCGTTTAGGGCCTCAAAATGGCTCCAGAAGTTCAGGACTTGAAAAACTGCTAAAAATAGTAAACTATGCTACAATTAGGGAAACTGAAAATTTGAAAGAAACAATGGTGGGGGTCCAAGTGGACTTGACGGGTGGCCACCAAAATCCACCTGGATCAGTATTCCCAGTAAATATTTCAGAGTTACCGCCTCATAAGGAAGTGGAATTTTCTATTGAGTTGGTATAAGGGGCAACCTCAACATTGAAGGCATCTTACAGGATGAGCACTCCAAAGCTAGTGGAATTAAAGTTATAGTTGAAGGAAATGTTTGACAAGGGATACATTAGGCCAAGGGTTGTTGAAAATGCAACAAGAAATTCTTAATTTTACTTTTCCTTAATTAAATTAGGAGAAACTTGAATTCCAATTTCAGTAAAATACTTGGAGGAATTTAACTGAGGTGATATGGAACTTATCACTCAGTTAAATTAGTTAGTTCAAGTAGGATACATTTGAGTTATATTTAGTTATGATTGATTGCTAATTTCTAGCAATTTATTTCAGTTAATTTGAGTTATTGTGAGTTTAACTAGTTCTAACTGATTAAGAACTAGTGGATGATCAAGCAATGGGGTGTTTTCACCAGTGATCAACTAGTTAACTCATCAATCAACCTAGAATAATTGATGCATGCAGATAAGTCAAGTTACCCAGTTGAGATTGAAGTTTAAGGGCAATGCATTATAAGTAGTAGAAAATTCCAAATCGTATAGGTAGTGCATGTAGTCAGAGAAGGGACTACAAGGATTGCATAGTTCTGGATGGGGAATTTCCCTAAATAATAGGGGCTAATTCCTTGAGAAACAACGCAAGGAAATATGGACTTGAGAAGGCTGAAATTTGGTTAAGTATTGACCAGGTCTGGCTTGTGAAGTAGTGAGATAGATTCTTCTAGTGCAGAGGTTGCTCAGGCTTGAGAAAGCATTGTATTTCTTCTCTATTTTCTTACCAATACAATATAGATAAGAAGGGGTTTTTAGCATTTACTTTCCCCTAGATAAATCTCTAAGCATATGTGATTGAATCTTGTCTCATTTTTATGTTGTGATTTCTCGATCGATTAAATTTTCTTTCTGATGATGAGTAGAGTAGATTCAAGTCTTTTGTTTTAGTAAATTAAATTAGTAGTTTGAATCTACAAGGAATTTCTACATGGTATTAGAGCAGGAATCACAATAGGAGAGAATAATTTGAAGTTGTCTTTGCAAGTGAATCAAATTTGTAGGATCATTCTTCAGAGCTAGCAGGATGTCTTTCTATGGCTTGAGACTCGAGTATGCCCTTAAGGGTAACTCGAATTATATTGGATGGAAGGACAAGATGGAAGCAATCTTGGAAGATAATGAGTTGAAGGAAATCATAGACCATGATATTATCTTAAAGCCTCCAACATCTGATGCTAAAGATTTAGCGGAATGGAACAAGTTTATAGAAAAGGCAAGTAGGATCATATTGGAGGGAGTTCAAGATAATATTGTCTTGAATATCCATGGGAAAGAGACTCCATATGCAATGTGGCAAGCCTTGATAGAATTTTTTCAGAACAACAATTACCATAGGATGTTGGCACTGGAGGAGAATCTTTGTAAGGTCAAGATGGAAAAGGGTAACACAATAACACAGTACCTGAGCAGGTTCACACAATGTCGGGATGAACTTGGGAGCGTTGGTATTACAGTTGTATAAGATGATCTCATGAGCCTAGTCGTTCTAAGATTTCCCAAGAGTTGGCACAACTACCAATATTTGGTAAATAGGAGGGAGAAGCTACCAAATTGGGAGCACCTTTGGTCAGATTTAGAATAGGAGGATATTAGGCGGAATACCAAAGATGGGACCTCATCCAAAGAAGTGGAAGAGGACTTTGCATTAGTCAACAAAGGAAAGAAGGCCAAGGGAAATAAATCCCAAGGTGAGGTTGATTCTAACCAAGAGGGAAAGAAGAAAGACTTGTCCAAAATCAAGTGTTTCAACTTTCATGAATTCAGGCACTATGCCACGAAGTGTGCACACAAGAAGGAGAGCAAGAAGGAGCCTGCAGTAGTAGCAACATGTGAAACTTTGGCTTAACAGTTCAAGTTTGATTTCACCCTCATCGCATGAATGGTGAGCACGATGATGGGTTTTGGGTTGTACTTGGATAGTGGCACGTTGTTCTACATGACGGGGAATAGAGAAATTTTTCAGTGACTTGGAGGAGAAAGATCTCCAAAGGAACATTGAGTTTGGAGATGACGGAAGGTACAATACCGTTAGAAAATTATATATTATAGATCAATGGAACACATAAAATGTTGCAAAAATATAAACATAAAAAAACATAAAACAAGAGAGACATAGATATACATGGTTCACCCAATTTGGGCTATGTCCACGGAGAAACAACCGGTCCTTCCTTTTTTATTATCCAGCAAATCCGTTGTAATTCCTCTTCGCTCTCACATAATATCCTCTCTCTTTCTTACTCAGAATACACATCTACATAGCCGCACTACAATTCCCTCATATATAGTGATGGGTTTACTTCTAGGGAAAAAAACCCTAAATTAAACATAACCCACCGTCATATCATCCTCCTAATGAATGGGGCAGATTGACTACGAAATTACAAGATTTTACAAGGCAATTTTACATCTATTTTTAGCTTCGAGGGCACTACCCCTGAATCCTCGCCAAGGGGGGCTCATAGAAATCATCGTTGCCCCCCCTAAACCCCCCGGGAGGTGAAAAAATGGGTGGTGTTTCCACCCGATTATGAACTGGGGTCAAATGCAGCGACACCTTTGAATAAAGAAGATAATCAGGCTCCACACCTAACAATCTCCCATTTGGAGATTGATTATAGAAACTCCACCGTTGCTTAATTTGTTGGACAATGACTCCACTTTGGACCTGTTGTTTCTCATATTCATCATCATACTTAAAGACCAATTGAAATTGAGAAGAATCTCATTTTCTCCTTGGTTACAACTTTTGTTATCATATCTGCAGGATTTTGGCTAGTGTGTATCTTTTCCAGCTTCAACTGTCGATCTTCCAACAATGAAGGTATGAAATGGTACTTCATATGTATATGTTTAGTCTTGTAATGAAATGTTGAGTTCTTTGAAAGATTAATGGCACTCTGCCTGTCACTATATAACCTTAAAAAACTCCTACTTCTTACCCAATTCATCCAGAAACATTTGTAACCAAATCATATCTTTACTAGCCTCTGTAATAGAAACATAATCTGCTTCCGTCGTTGAGAGTGCAACAAAACTTTGAAATTTTGAAACCTAACTCACAGTTGTTCCACCTACAGTAAACACATACCCTGTAGTGCTCCTCTTGTTATCTCTATCACCTACCATATCTACATCAACATATCCCTATAGAGAAGTCTTTGAACCACCAAATCATAATGCTTGATATGCGGTACCTCTCAAATACCTGAGAATCCACTTCACTGCCATCCAATGTTCTTTTCTTGGATTGTTCATGTACCTGCTTACAACTCCCACTGCATGTGCAATATCAAGCCTTGTGCAGACCATTGCACACATTAACCTTCCAACTGCTAATGCATATGGAACTTTAGACATATAATCCATCTCTTCCTGAGTCTTGGGACACATTTCCTTACTTAGTTTGAAATGGATAGCCAAAGGTGTAGTAACTGGTTTTGCATTTTGCATATTAAATCTTTCCAACACCTTTTGTATCTACTCACTCTGAGACAATGCTAATTTGCGATTTTTCTCGTCTCTAGTTATTCTCATACCAAGGATTTGTTTTGTATCACCCAAATCCTTCATTGCAAATGAATTTGCCAATTTTCCTTTGAGCACATTTATTTCCTGCATGTTAGACCTTGCAACAAGCATGCCATCTACATACAATAATAATATAACAAAACTGTAATCATTTTTCCTTTTGAGATAAACATAATGATCATAGTGACATCTAGTATAACGATCTAGTATAACCTTGCTCAGACATAAACCTGTCAAATTTTAGATACCGCTGCCTTGGAGCCTGTTTTAAGCCATACAAGCTCTTCTTGAACCTGCACACTAGTTTCTCCTTCCCTTTGACCTCATATCCTTGTGGCTGCTGCATATAGATATCCTCCTCTAGATCCCCATGGAGAAAGGTTTTGTTTACATCTAACTTCTCAAGATGCAAATCTTTTGCTACTATTAGACTTAAAACAGTGTGAGGTGGAGTGATGTGAAGTCGTAGTCCAAGAGTTTTAAAAATTTGGGCAGGGTCCATTGAGGTGTACTCCCCATGGATAATTACCCTTGCTATGGGCCCACAAATTTTAGTAGTAGGAGGATCAATGTAAGTTAGATATTGAGGAGTAAAAAGCAATGTTGAAAATAGAGCAGGAGGCTCAGTAGCAGAGTTAGAAACAACACCATTTTCCCAATAGACAGTTGCATATTGATTCAATGATTATTTTTTATTTTTTTATGGATACTTCTTAGTTGTAGATAATGTAGCGGCAACAACAACATAGATAAGTGTTGCAAGTAGTACATTCCAAAGGTGTTGGATTGAGGTAGATGTGAATACCTTTCTTGCTGAGAGGGAGTGTTGAAAATGCAACAATAAATTCCCAATTTAATTTTTCCTTAATTAAATTAGGAGAAATTCGAATTCCAATTTCAGTAAAATAATTCAAGGAATTTAACTAAGGCGATATGGCACTTATCACTCAGTTATTTCAAGTAGGATACACTTGATTTATATTTAGTTATGATTGATTGCTAATTTCTAGCAATCTATTTCAGTTAATTTGAGTTATTGTGAGTTTAACTAGTTCTAACTAATTAAGAACTAGTGGAGGATCAAACAGTGGGGTGTGTTCACCAATGATCAACTAGTTAACTCATCAATCAACCCAAAATAATTGATGCATGCAGATAACTCGAGTTACCTAGTTGAGATTGGAGTTCAATTCCAGTGTACTATTAGTTGTAGACAATTCCAAATTGTACAGGTGGTGCATGCAGTCAGAGAATGGCCTAACGGGATTGCGCAGTTCTGGATGGGGAATTTCCCTAAATAATAGGGGATAATTCCTAAAGAAACAATGCAAGGAAATAGGGACTTGGGCATGCTATAATTTGGTTAAGTGTTGACCAGAGTTGGCTTGTGAAGTAGTGAGATATATTATACTAGTGCAAAGTTTGCTCAGGCTTGAGCAAGCATTATATTTCTTCTCTATTTTCTAATTAATGTAATATATATAGGAAGGGGTTTTTAGAAGTTTATTTCCCCTAGATAAATGTTTGAGCATATGTGATTGAATATTGTCTCATGTTTATGTTGTGATTTCTCGATTGATTAAATTTTCTTTTCGCTGATGGGTAGATTAGATTCAAGTCTTTTGTTTTAGTAAATTACATTAGCAGTTTGAATCTACAAGGAATTTCTACAAGTGTGTCACCTTGGGGTGAACCAATGTTGTTTGTGAAGAAGAAGGATGGTACTCTCAATTTGTGCATTTATTACAGGTAGTTGAAAAACGTGACGATCAAGAACATGTACCCATTTCCAAGGATCGATGATTTGTTTGAGCATTTGAATGGAGCAACATTGTTCTCGAAGATTGACTTGAGATCATGATATCACCAGGTACACATCAAAGAAGAGGACATCTACAAGACTGATTTCCTGACAAGGTATGGGAATTATAATTTTGTTGTAGTTCCTTTTAGTTTAACTAATGCTCCAACTAATTTAATGTGAATGATGAATATTGTGTTTCTTCCTTATCTGGACAAGTTTGTGAATGTATTCATTGATGACATATTGATATATTATAACAATGAGGAAGAACATGTAGAACATTTGGAAACAATGTTAAGGTTGTTGAGAGAGCATAATTTGTATGCCAATATTAGTAAATGCAATTTCTTTCAGAAAAAGGTACACTAATTAAGACATGTTGTTTCCAAGGAAGGCATAACAGTGGATCCAAAAAATATCGGAGATATCATGGAATGGGCAGTTCTTAAGAATGTGGATGAGGTCAGATCATTCATGGGGTTATCAGGGTATTACAGGAGTTTCATCAGGAAATTCTCATGTATTTCCTATCCTATTACATCCTTGCAAAGGAAAGGAAAGAAATTTGAATGAACAGAGGAATGTGTAACAAGTTTTGAGCAGTTGAAGCAGTTTCTTACAAATGCTCTAGTTATAAAGATTTCATATTCGGACAAAGAATTTGTGGTGTGTATAGATGCTTGCAAGAGAGGACTTGGTGGAGTCTTGATGCAGGAGGGACATGTAGTATGATGTGAGTCAAGGAAATTAAAATAGCATGAGCAAAACTATGTGACGCATGATCTTGAGTTGGAAATGATCATTCATGCATTAAATATGTGGAGGCACTATCTTCTTGGAACGAGGTTTGTGATAATGAGTGACCATATTGGACTGAGATATTTTTTGACCAACCTAATCTGAATGCTATGGTTGGCCATGCTAAGTGAGTTTTGACTTCAAGATCAAGTACAACAAGGGTAAGGAGAACAAGGTTGCAAATGCTCTTAGTAGAAAAATATAGGTAAATCACATAACAACTATGAGTTTATATGAGACATATTTATAGGATCATACCTTATAGGCAAGATAACATGATGATAGGCACATCGATTTTAAGCACATGTTACATAAGCATAATATAGGTGAACAGGATGTGGACTATCATCTCACAATAGATGGCTTGGTGAGATTTAGGGACAAGATCGATGTGCCAGATGACAATGATCTCAAGAAGCTTATCTTGAGGGAGTTTCATGCCAAGCCATATTCAGGTCACCGAGATATCAAAAGACATTGACAACTGTGAATAAGTTCTACTATTAGTCAAATCTGAAGAAGGAGGTAGTTGAGTTTGTTGCTAGATGTTTGGATTGTCAACAGGTAAAAGTTGAGTGCAAGCACCCAACTGGTTTGTTACAACCTATTCCTATTCCAGAGTGGAAATGTGAGGTCATTTCCATGGATTTCATTATAGATTTTCCGAGGACATATAGACAACATGATTCTATCATACTTCTGGTTCACAGGTTAACCAAGGTAGCTCACCTCATAATTGTTAAATCTACTTATTCAACAAGTGAGGTAGCACAGGTATTCATAAAAGATATAGTGAGGTTTCATGATGTTTCGAAGAATATTTTTTCAGATAGAGATGCTAAGTTCACTTCCAGGTTTTGGAAGGAGGTGTTTGCAAGTCTGGGTACAGAGCTGGACTTCATAACAACTTATCATCCACATACAAATGGAAATATGGAGAGGGTCAAAAAGATTCTAGAGGATACATTGAGGATGTATGTTATGCATCAACAGAGGAGGTGGGAGGAGTATCTTCCACTGGTTGAGTTTGGTTACAATAATGGGTATCAGGAGTCACTAAGGATGAGTTTGTTTGAGGCACTTTTTGGGCAGAATTGTAATACTCCCATCAATTGGAGTGATCCAATGAACATGGTATTGATAGGAATGAACATGTTGGTATAAATGGAACATGAAATGTAGGTTATAAAGAAGAATATAAAGGTAGCATAAGATAGACAAAACATCTATGTAGATCATCACAAGGTGTTTAAAGTGTTTCAGGTTGGGGAGCATGTGTACTTTCACATCAATAACAAGAAGAGCTCCTTGTGGATTGGATCATGTGCTAGGTTGGCACCTCGATATTGTGGGCCTTTAGAGATACTTGAGAGATTATACCAAAGGCCTACAGACTTGCACTGCCTCCGACAGTGAAAGTCCATGATATTTTCCATGTTTCTTTGCTTAAAATATATGTAAATGATGCTGATAATGTTTGTATTGCAGGTGGAACCAGAAGGAGAATTCCAATTGTAACCTCAATGCATATTGCAACGAAAACAAATCATTCTCCAGAATAGAGCAATCGAGCAAGTTAAAGTGCAGTGGAAGCACTTTGGCCTGATGAAGCTACATGGGAGATGGATGATCAGATGCAGGCTATGTATTCTTCATTATTTTCATGTTGAGGCAAAAACGTTTTGGTATATGTATATATTTATGTATGGTTACTATTGTAAATATCGCAATGACTTGTGTTATAAAGCTCCAATAAGCGGTATGGTTGTCATGTTTTCATGTTTTCCATGATGGTTTTTCTTTTAGCAGGTTATTCATTGTAAATACTACATCGAGCTAAGTTATAAAGCTCCATGGGATGTATGTTTTGGTTTTCAATGGTTTTGTTGGTCATAGGTGTCATTGAACACCAAGGGTGGTATTCCCCTAAGGGGGAGGGGTCTATAACATCCCCGAGTTAAAAGTTCATATAATAAAGTTAATAAAGCAAAAATAAGAACAAGGTCGCAAGACACGTATTCTATGATGAATGTTGGGAAAAAACATCCTAGTGGGGTGTTCATTTGGTTTATTATGGCTAAGGAATTTGGAAAAGTCGTTGGCAAAGGCTTTGAAAAGGCAAAGAACCATTAATTGGAATTTTATTTATGAAAATAAAGGAAAATAGGAGAAAAGGAAGGTGAAAGGTCATAGAATTGCATGAGAAGAAAATTGAAGGAATTGCATCAGAGCATCATTTTAGGGCCTTTTGTCAGTTTTGTTTTGGAATTAGTCTCAGAGAGGAGAAGAGAACCAAGAGGAGAAAACAAGCAAAGTAAGAAAATCAAGCAAAGGAAGGACAAGGAAAGCAAAGGACAAGCAAGGAAAAGTTGGATCAAGCAGCTTCAATAGGAATACTTATAAGTGAGAAGTTGCATGTGTGATTTACTAACTGGTCTGTGCCTATATGGTATATGCATGTGTGTATTTGGTTCTCTTGTTTTCATTGGCATGGATTTTTCCAGGTGTGACAGTTGTTTCATCATTGCCTTGTCAATTCCTGGATAGCCATGGTGTGATGGGATTCATTTTTGGTTGAGCTATGGATTTCCGGAAGGTTTTGGATCCGAGTGAGGTGGTCTTAGGAAAATACCAAGGGTTTGGGGTGGAGATGGTTTTCTTTGAGAATACCTCAACATGTGGGTGGAGATAGGAAATTCCTCAAGGGATGGTGAAGGAATTCTGAGGCATCCAAGCTTGGTTTGGCTTTGTGATCCCGAGAAAAATTTAGGTGAGATCATGGGAGTGTGAGGGTGGAGGTGGCTTAAACTATGGATTCCCTTGGTTGTTTATGTTTTTATTTTCCCACGAGATCCCACATTCATGCTTTGAATATGGCACGAGGGTGATTGGTTGAAAGAAAGATTTGATTCAACTCAATATATAGTCATGTGGTAAGTGGAAGTTCCTGACTTGGTTGGATTTTTCATATGTTAATAAGAGCTCTTTTCATTTTGTCATTCATGAGTAATTATACTCATTATTATGTGGCTTTTATGTTTGTTCTATCACTATTATTATTTTGGTTATAAGCATGGTTTCATTACAGGTTTTGTTTATGGCTCATAACCGTTTTTGATTGGTAAATGAATGGTTATTTAATGCATGACATAATAGATGTTATTGCAACTATTATGAGAGGGAATTAGACCTTCTTGATGATTTTCATATAAGTATCAGAACCTTATATTCAAATATGCATTCGTGACATGTAGATTACATCTTCTCAATATGTTTGAAGAAATGAATGTCATGGTTAGGCCTAGTTAGGTCAAGTCCTTGATCAAGTTTTATGTTAAAGGATTTGTCCTTATGTCATTTATCATTTCTTAAAGTCTCATCAAGATCTAGGCTATGGTTGGGAGTCAAGCCCTAAAAAGGTGGCTTAGATTTCGAGGTCACAAGCCTAAAAATTAGGAATCTAGACTGCAGTCGTTGGGAGGCAAGGTTGTCAGAGTGAATGTAGGGTTATATTCGTTGTCGTTCCTTGTAATTAGAGAGAATGGGCCCCAAATCAATGTAAAATAAAGTTAAATTTGGGTTTGGGAACTTGGAATGTTTTTTTAGCTCCTAGGGGTCCTATAACACCTGAGGAAATTCAATAAATTTTAATATTATTGATTCCACTTACTTAACTATACTTAGGGAGTTGAGCCATGTCATAGTAGTCCTCAATTCATGTTTACCCTGGAAACCTGGTGAAAGTGGGTAAATGTGGGAGGGGTGGTTACGAATAAGAGGATGGAGATCAAGAAGAGAATATTATGTTGATCACAGAGGAAACAAACTAACGGTCCCCGCCTCTTATCACTGGCCACTTCCCTTTTAGTGAGATGGGAATAGTTCCTCCACTAGATGACAGGGTCATGAACATCTCAAACTTTACCTTCGATAAGTTTAAAAGTAGGATAGTATAGGAGAGGAGATGGTATTTTAGGAATGACCCTCATCACCCTGTTGCTATTAATACTAGGAGGTTGATTGTGTCTAATAAAAGGAAAAATCCAAGAGCGGTTGCAACAAAAAATGTATCCTTTTTCAAGGCTACTAAGGATGACATTGATTATCTTATGAGAGAAAATGAAACATTAGAAAAAGAGTTGGTTTCGGCAAGGAAATAGGTGGATCATATCAAGATTGAGAATGAGAGGTTGTCTTCCACTAGTGCTAGCAGTATGGAAATGAAATCAGCTATACTTACAAAGATTAAGTGTTTCGAGGACACTATGAAGCAAATATATCATGAGATGTACACTCTTCGGGAAGCAATGGTGCTTTTGCATGGAGTGAAAAATGGATTAAAAAATATGGTGAAGGTCTTAAAGACAACTTCTATTACCATTGATATGATCCAAGATTGAGGCACTAAATATCTTAATCTACCTCACGTGTTGGTTAGAAAGTGCAAACAAAATGTTGAAATAGAAATGGAAAAAAACAAAATGTTTCTATAGATTTATGAGCATGTCCATACTTTTCCCACCAGCACCATAACAACTTATTCACGATTATATAATGGATTGGATTCCTTAGTCAGGCTACATAAGGTCCCTTCTATTGGTCCATTTACAGAGTTAAAGATAAAAATCATTATTGTAGAATAAATAGAAGCATTCTTGAACAATATCAAATAGGCAACCATTCAAGATGAACTTGAGGTGACCAAAGAAATTATTTTGCAATGTGTAACTAATCCATCTAAGATTCACATGAAGTTGATCATGTTGCTAAACACCATTCAAATAAATTCTAAAACCATATATCCAAATGCACTGGAGTGTAAACTAAGATATAATCCAAATGTATCAGTGAAGGTTCTGTAGATAGCAGCAAAATACAAAGCTTGGCATCAATATCTTACTATATAATTGCATGCGTTCGTAGTTGAGTTACATTTTCCATACGTTATGCATAATGTAGTATTTTTGTATTATGGATAAGAGCCACATTTTTGTCTTATTGTAATTTTTCATTTTGAAAATAATAAGAAATGTAAATGTGTAAAAGTGTGAGTCTAAGATCCACATGGGGAATATGAAGAGTCATTAGAAGCTAAAGGTCAAAATAGGAGTTCAAGAGCCATGAGGGATCTCATGAGTCACAAGGGGAGTTGAAAGATCACCTCTATTGTTATAAATAAACCCTCATAACTTAGGATAAAGATATTTTTGGAGAGAGTTAGAAATGGCTTCTCTAGTTTAGCATATGAGAGAATACCATTCTTTGGAGAAGAAAGTGGTAGATTCATGTTTCACTATTGGGGCTAGTGTTTCATCAATGTAATTGTGTACTTGGAACTTTCACTAAATCATTAAAAACTATCAAAGCCATCACACTTTCATGCATGTATTGTGGATGTTGTAAAGCTATTCTTGTAATGTTTATGGTATATGTTTATGTTCTCTTATACCAAAGAGAATGAACTATTTTGTTAGCTTTGGTATTTATATTGTTGAATGTGTGTTGTTATATTCTTTAATTATCATTGTTATCTTGTGAACTATTTTGGAACTTAACTAATGACTCTTTTTTCTCTTGTGTGTCTCTTTTAGGATAGTACTCTTACTCTTCTACTAGAGGTTCACTCTCTTTCCCTTCTGTATAAGTACCTTTTATGAATTACAACTGGTATCTCACAAAGCTTACTCTCTTGTTGTCCTCAAACTTATCTTATGATCTTTTGTGTTGTTTATTGTGGCCAAGGCATATCCTTAAGGATCACTTTGATGGTGGTTGGGCCTATATTTTGGATGGAGCTCCTATCCCAAATGGTGTGAGGCTAATTGGGACTTCATACCAGGGAGACCCCCTCACCTGTTGGCACTTTTAGCACCGTCAATAGATCCCTTCCCCTATAGTTCCTAAGCATCCTAAAACAAAGAGTGGTATGAATGGTAAGACGAGAGGTAAGAACCTACTTATCCACTTTTATGGGTTAGCTTGCCTCGCTGGATTTAGGCGATGCTATTATTGTATGAGTAAAGGGAAAGGTAAAAAGTGTAGGGGTAAGGTAAATTTTAGTACTCCAAATAGTGAATTTAAAACAAATAAACCCACCAATACTGACTTAATAGGTAACAACTCAGATAGGAGGAAATAATGTGGAGCGTAGTAGAATTCACAGGGAACATCAGTAGCTAGGAGAGTGATTCATGCCACTACTTCTTCGATCGATCCAAAGATTGAAACATAATTTGGAGGAGGGTCAAAGTCACTACTTAACAACAACCCAACTATTGGATTACCACCCTTGGAATTTGAGTTAAGATTTTTCAGAGGGGAAAGGATGGTTGAAGGTGAAGGTGAGACAAATTAGCCAAGGAATGAGGATGGGGAAACTTTTAGTTTTCCAATTTATAATACAAATTCTAAAGTACATATGAAAAATATCTCTCCAGTGGTGCTTCGACGATTTCAAGGACTGGCGAGTGAGGATCCTAACACTTTCTTCCCTAACACTTTCTTCTTTGAATTTGATTCCTTATGTTGTATCATGGATTATTCTACTGACGCTAAGAAATTAAAGTTACTTCTGGCTAACCTTAAATAATTTTCCTTGCAATGGTTTATGAGACTACCAGAAAATAGTATCACAACCATGGAGGGCATGAGGAAGGAATTTCTTAAGAAATATCATGATTATTGCAAGGCTCAAGAATTGAAAGAGGAAATCTTAAGGATTGTGCATAGGGAAGATGAGATTTTGGAGTATTACTTGGACAAATTTTTATATAATCTTCAACGCGCCATGAAACATATATTGAACCCTAACACAAAGAATATTATTTTCTTGAAGGGTGTGACAAAATAGTAAATGAATATGCTTAATCTAATGGGTCCATGTGATATCTCTATGTATACCTTTCGAAAAATTGTTGATATTTGCAGGGGATAATCTCATGAGAAAGGGGGAATAGTGAAGAGCTCTTAGAATCTCCCTAAATATCAGAAAACAAACTCTAATGGGGTGACCAAAACATAATTAGGGAATCTCTTAGAGGATTTTAAAATTGATATATTAAGAACTCTCAGTTTATAACTCGATACTTTGAGTTTTAAGAAGAAATAGGAAGAAGAGTGTGTTTCCCTCACCATTTTATGCCCAATATGTTGAAAGAAGCGCCCTAGGAAAGACTCTCCTCTTGATAATGTCACCATTTGTTCCATCGTAGTAGATGATCACTCCACGGACATGTTGTCACTGCGAAAAACACCCTCCAAATTTTTTCTTACACTTGAATTTTGGAGCCTACTTGTGATCCTATGATCTGTTGTTCCTTGCTTATATGTTGTCGCTTCATGGTCAATTGATGTTTCTTGTGATCATAAATATCAAAGTCACTTGCTTACACATGCATAGATTTCGATGCAATCACAAGCACTTCTCTTTGAAACAATCCTAACAGTCAATACGCATGCTATAAAGTCAAGCACTACACAATCCTTGTTGATAGTGCACTCGTAATATTTGGTGATAGTGATTGTGCAATCCCTGGAGACAAAGATTGTGTAGTCCCTATAGGCAGTCAGTGCCTAATCCCAATCTGATAGATCTCTCACTGATATTTTCAATTATATCATTACCCTAGTGAGTTTTCTCAACCGTCGTTTTTGTGCGCTTTGGTTTTCATTAACCTCGCTTTCAATTTTGTGACTATCATTTTTGCTTTCTTTCACTTATGAAAGTGGAAATTTTATGTTCTCTTCACCATAACATGTGTCACTTTCACTTTCTTTAGATTTTTAAAGTGCCTTTTTCATTTTTTCTCATCGTCGCAAGTGTCAGATTTTGGTTATGGAAGTGTCGCATCTAGTCAAAGGGAGTCATTTTCACATTCTTGAAAGGCAGCTCTGATACATTCTCTTGTACTATTGTGTTCTATCTATCATAAGGAAATACATTAGACTTATTCCCTAAGTCTCGAACATTTTTTTGTCAGTGTCGTCACTCGTGTCACAAGGCGTATCTTAAATGTCACACTTGGAGGTAAGTAGTTTTCTTCATCATTTCAATGAGGACATGTTGATTTTGGGTGGTAAATTTTTCATTATTGAGTGGTTTATCATCTACAAGTGTGTGATCATGCTCAAGTCCAATATCTCTGCTCTATAGTCCCACAATTAGTCATTTTCTAAAGATGATCTTCCCCAATCAACCTCCCTTCGGTCTGCCTCCCTAAACTACGCATTATGCAGTCTCAGGCCTCAACCAACCTTCTGTTGGAAATACTGGGGGGGGAGAGTTGAATCAGTATTCCTTTTAATTAATATTATTATTAATCTTTCAGAGCATTAGTTAATCTTCAATTATTATCAGTGTGTTGAAGCCCCGAAAATCGGGTCAACAACAAGGGGGATACCCACCCGGCCCGGAACTTGGTTGGCAGCTCCTTGTCTGTTTGGTATAGCGGGTCCGACTGGGGATAATGGGACCAGTTTCCCAATCTAAGGGGGTGTGTGTGTGTGTAGAGTTTGATGATGCTGATCTAGAAGTATTTTAAGCTAATTTAATTCTAACTTCTAAACTGACTCTATGCTATTGTAATCTAACAAAAACAACACATCTAATCTACGCTAACCCGGGGTAGATTTCCTCTATTATGCGATCTAAAAAGATTTCGAACAATAACTGGTAATAAAGATCATTCAGCTATCATAAGAATAGAAATCAATTAAGATAAACCATTCTGCATAAAAAGTTAGGCAAAACAGTTGTGAACAACATATCGCATAATAAGTTATTCATATGTCAAGCACAAATAAATGACTCCACCGTACAGAAGTGCCAAATGGTAACCCACACATTCATACATTAACATATAAACAACTCAACTGCATATCACTCTAAGAATATAAGCAGAAATTGGTCAAGAGATAAAAGTACCATTTATGACTGATTTCACTCACAAACTTCAAGCAATAACGATTTATCTCTACTTTTTCTAATATCTACTAAGAGTACAGAAGTGCAACATCAATAGCAGACATTAAAATGCAAACATAAATAAATCTCGATCCATCCATTCATCAAAAACCCCCTCTGAGGGTGCAAAAGTGCATGTTCTGAGGACAAGTTTTTTGACAAATTTCCGGACCCCTCTCCAAATTCCATGAGAAGGGTTAAATACTACTAACTAATTAATCTTAATTACACAAATTTAGGAAACGGCTTCAAATGACCGCCCTTTTACTAAAACAAATTTATTTCTAAAAATTGAATCTAATTTCTAACCGTTTCTGTATCTGCTCCTTAGTGTTGTAAGCAATGCAACGTTCGCCTGGAAAGAGTCGGTTGGTTGTCTTTTCCTTTCGTTCGAGCAATAAAAGTAGAAATAACAAGAGCTGGCACCTCTTTCTGACAAACTAGAAGATATTTTCGAAAATCTTCCTCTAGTTGGGTGTATACTTAGTATAACCCAGATTTCTTTCAAACTGATTATGCTGTTGCTATTTCGGTTTTCGGCCGTGCGAATGACTCAATGAGTTAGGGATTTCGTTGCCTGAACAATCTTCTGTATTGAAAATTTCTTCCATTCTTTGTTCCAGGCTTTTCTGGAGCGTCTTCCCTCTTTAGCGTTTTTCTTTTTGCTTTACCCAGTCTGAGCTTCAGGATCTTTTGTAAACATGTTGCTTTTGTGCGCCTTTGACTCTGAGTCTTGGATAGTCTATTTCCATCAGTATCTGTTGAGTGATACTCTGGAATCCGCGGTCCTGCTGCATGCGGCAACCATTTGCAAAGGCATCTCCTCTCTGTTCTCCTAGTATTGGCGATTTCCCCTTTTCCTTAGATGTTTCCTGCATACTGATTCATATTAGTTGTTGTCTTACAGTTTACGCAAAGGAAAAGAGAAATGACGAAAAGATTGACATGAAAGCTCTAAGTTCTAATGAATGCATAATCATGACACTCATAATGACTTGACTCTTCAAAAAATGCGACACAATCATTCTTGGATACTCAGGCGTACAATCATTAATTTCCCTTAAGGTGCGTGGTCAATTTTTGGGTTTACAGACTATGTCGAGGAAATCTTGCGATGAGTGGTTTCTGCGATTCGCATCGCAGTATCGAGGACTGTGATGTCAAGAAGTGTCATCGCAGGAATTGATAGTCTCATTCATCGAAGATCACAAATCGCAGGATCGCAAATCACAGATCGCAGATCACAAGATCGCAGATCACAAGATCGCAGATCGCAGATCGCAAGATCGCAGATCGCAAGATCGCAGATCGCAAGATCGCAGATCGCGTTTTTCATTCAATCACTGTGTGCTGCTTATGCGATGTTACGATATGCGACGTTGCATATCGGCCATCGGTGATTCCTTAAGATTTTTCATTTAAGAGCGCTTTCAATATATGCGATGCGATGAATTTCGCGTCGCTTCTTCGCAGCTTATTTATGCGCATAGGAAACGCTTCATTCTCTCTTCGAAATGCGATCTAGCTTTAGGGAGTTAAAATACAAAAATTTTGATAAAAATATTTTTTGGATTTTTTGTTAAGGGTCCCCCTTTGCTTGGTGTTATTTCTAATATCAAAACAAAGAGGGGGGTTGTTGGTGACCACAACAATGGCAATTCACTGTGAAGAACCAGTTATCTCTACTTTTCTATTGGATTTCCACTTCCGAAACAGAAAAGTTTTTGTATGTCTAAATTTTTTTATGGACAGACAGAGTACGTTACCCCTTATCCTGTCAATGATAATTTGTCTCAACCTTTTCATATTCCAATTGTCTGCTTCCTCAGGCTTAGTTCTTGCATTCGTACCAGACATTACTCGGTCTTTTTAAAGATAAAATAAGGTCTTCTCTGTGTACTGGCTTTTTTTAAAATATTCTCATTTGTCGTAGGTAGAGCCTCTCCTGCCCGCAAGCGTCCATAGCCTCGACAGGGTTACCATGTTATCCAGAAATGATCCTTTTTCCTGCTTGAGGTTATTTACAACATTTCAGAGAAAAATCCTTTTTGACACTTTTTCCTTTTTTATTCTCTAAAGAACAATGTCTTGGTTTGGTGGACAAATTATGACACAGTCATTCACTTGATTTACACTCTTGCTGAACAAGCTGCCTCGTGATGAGACCCCTTGTCTTTTGATTGCAACAATCTTGAGCCGTTGCCCTGTTTTGATAGACAGTATTGGCAAAGTCAGCAAGTTATAATATTTGTGATCATGATAAGCCGGCTCGTGATGAGACCTCTTGTTCTTTGAGATATAGTGTTTTCTCGGATTGTTCCTCTGAATGTTGCGATTTCCTTTAGCAGGGAGGAAGTCATTGTTTTTCCTTAAGAAAGCTCTGGACGACAATAATAGAGTTTGAAAACAGCAGCTTTACAGAGAATATTTATTTTATTATTGATGATACCTTTCATTGTGCTGACATGAAACAATTTTTTACCAAAGGTTGCTTTCATCAAAGTTTTTCTTTTGAGGTTGAAACTAACATCATATTCAGGCTAAAGTTAACTCTACTTGTCAATAATAAAAATCAGATTTTTTGAAAAGTTTTGCTACTTGTACAAGCGAAATCAAAATCTAATAGAGAATTGGTGTGCTCTTTCATGAATCCTTTTTTATGATAATTTACAACCAGTTTTATTTATAAGAAAGAGAAAAACAAATAAAAAACTAAAACTATCCTACAAAAATAGAAGAATGATCTTCTATGGAAAATACACTTTAAGAATCTGTCCATTCACAGGCAAAGAATCTCTTCTACCTGCCAAATCCTGCAACACAAACGTCGATGGGCCTATGACTTCTACAATCTGAAAAGGACCAAGCCACAACTTCTGAAATTTCATATGTTTGCCCTTTTCTTCATGAGCCTTATCCCATTTCAAAACTAAATCTCCCATCTGAAAGTTTTTTCTGGTCATTATGCTTGAGTCAAAAGAGGATTTTATTACGCTTGGTGGTGAGCATGGGTTTTCTTAGCTTGTTCTCATCGTTCTTCTAGTTTGATTATTTCCATTTGTCTCAGTTGTAAGGAGGAAGTAGATACTTCATCGATGTGTTGTACTAAAGACAAAGAGGGAATGACTAAGTGAGTTGGAAGAACCACTTCTTTCCCATAAACTAAATTAAAGGGAGAAGTGCCGATTGAAGCTTTATTCGTAATTCTATCTGCCCATAAAGAATTTACCAGCGCTTTGTGCCAATTCTTTTGGTTTTGGTCGACTGTTCTTTTAATAATCCTGATTAGGTTTTTGTTTGTTAATTCAGCCAACCCATTACCTTGCGGATAGTAGTTGGCAGAATACTTCAGTTTGAACCCTCTTTTAAGTGCAAACTCAGTCATTGTATTTCCAGAAAAGTATGAGGCATTATCAAACATTAAGGCCGTTGGCAATCCAAACCTGGTGATGATAAATTGATCTATGAATTCAATAATGTTTTCAAAATTAGCTGTCTTGAGAGGAACTGCTTCTACCCATTTAGTAAAATAATCTGTTGCCGTGAGGATATACCTATGTTGCTTAGAAGAGTGAGGAACGATCTCACCTATTATGTCCAAGCCCCATTGGCTGAATGGTTGCTCGAGTTAACCGACTGTAGTGGCATGGACGATTTCTTTTGTCTCCCTGCAGCAGTCTGGCAGACTTGGCATTTCCTTACGTAATTGTATGAGTCTTTGAACAGCGTGGGCCAATAATATCCTGCACGTAAGATTTTATGTGCAATAGCTTCTCCAGCATAGTGTCCACCTGCTGGTCCATCGTGGAGTTACTGCAAAACCTTTTCGGCTTCAGTTTTCTCAAGACACCTAAGAAGTACAAAATCGTAATTCCTTTTAAACAGAACATCATTTATGAGCTCGTATTATTTAGCTTTCAATCTCAGAGCTCTTTTCTTGGTGTGGTCCAGGTGTGATGGAGCATACCCGTTCTTAAGATAATAAATTGTGTCAGCATATAATGATTCTGCGTCGTTTAGGCTTACCTCATACGTATGTACCTCTTCAGGTGAGTTCTCAAGAATTTGTGATTTTCCAGCCAACATCTTGCAGAAGCCTTGACCTCTTATAATGTTTGCTGGCTTGATCTCAAGATCGTATTCTTGTAAGGCGGTAATCCAATTTGCTCTCTTTTCGCCCACATCCTTCTGTATTAGAAGGTTTCTTACCGCTGGAAACGGTACTACGACTTTGGTATGGGCTTTAAGTAAGAAAGGTCTAAAATATTTGATTGCTTTGAAAACAGCATATGCTTGTTTCTCCACGTCTGAATAATTGAGTTCAGCACCTTGTAAGTTTGAGCTGAAAAATGCGATTGGAGCTTCCACCTTCTCTTGATTTGCTTGAGTTAAAATCGCGGCATAATATTTCTCTTAGACAAATGTGTATAAGATAAAAGATTCTGAAAAATTTGGGGTCGCTAAAGATGGAGCGTTGATGATAGCTTGTTTGATCAAGTTGAATGCTTCATGCTCATATTGACCCCATTTAAAATTTGAATTCTTTTTTATCATATTTTGTAAAGGAGAAATAATAGGTGAAAAATCTGGGACAAACCTTTTTACAAAATTGATTTGACCAAGGAAAGATTGCATGGCCTTTTTGTTATGGGGCATGGATATTTCGGAAATTTCTTTGATTCTGTCAGGTTCGATGTGAATACCATATTTTGACACTATGAATCCTAGCAATTTCCCTTCACTTAATGCGAAAAAAGATTTATTTGGGTTAAGTGAAATCCCATACCTTAAACATCTTTGAAAGATTTGTTTCAAGTCTTTGAGATGGTCGCTTTGCTTCTTGGAGTACATTGTTATATCATCCAGGTAAATCACTACAGATTTATTGACTAAACTTTTAAACGCGATGTCCATGGCTCTCTAAAAGGTAGCGTCGGCATTGATCAGACTAAATGGCATCTTCCGATATGCGTATGTGCCCCATTTAGTTCAGAATGTGGTTTTTAACTGATCATCGGGATGTACTAGCACTTGATTGTATCCTGAAAATCCATCTAGAAAAGACATTAATTCTGAGCCTGCTACTTCCTGTAATATTTGCTCCATAGGTGGGAGGGGAAAATTGTTTTTTTTGACAGGCTTCGTTGAGATTCCGGAAATCGATGCAAATCCTAATATCTCTGCTTTTCTTTCTAACGGGCACCATATTGGATACCCATTTGGAATGTCTGACGGGGAAAATTATTCTGGCTCTCAACAACTTATTTAGCTCAGTCTTTATCTGATTTTCTAAGTTGGGGTGGATTTTTCTGAGTTTTTGCTGGACAGGTTTTTCATTGTCAATCATAGGGATAGTGTGTTGAATGATAGAAGTGTCGTATGTCTTTAGCTCATCGTAATTCCAGGCAAAAACGTTTTTGTATTGTCTCAGAAGACGGATATATGCTGATTTTTCTTCAGGGGCTAGGCCGTGGCCTAGATTAACGTTTTGTGGCTTCTCATCAGTTCCTAGGTTCACTAATTCATAGACCTTTTAAACCGACTTTTTAGATCATATAAGTCTTCTAACTTAACCACCGATTTAGGTATAGCATTATCAGTGCTTTTTTGTTGTATTTGGTGATCGTGATGGTCTTCGTCAATTATTTGGTTTGAGTAGGATCCTTCAGAAGTGAGGAAATTTACAATGTCAGGATCGTCGTTGAATACTCTCCAGTTGGTGATGTTGTCAGGGATGGATGGTCTAAAGATTAATTCTATTGAGAATCTATCTGGACTAAAATCTTCGGAGGGAATAAGTCTAGAGGCTACGTTAGCTAACAAGTCTGCGCTCGCATTTTGGAGTCTTGGGATTGACGAAATATTGAATGCTATGAAATGTGCAGTCAGATCTTGTAATAAAGATTGATAGTGCTTCAAATGACCTGATAGGCAATGTATGGTGTTACATACCTGTTTGACAACAATCTCAGAATCTCCAAAAACTTGAAGATACTTAACTTTCAACCCGATTGCTTTGTATAGGCCTTGCACCAAGGCCTCGTATTCCGCTGTATTGTTTGTGCAATCGAACTCAAGTATGCACGTAAGCATGGTCTTATTTACGTCTGGGCTAATCAGAACGCATCCTGCTCCTGCTCCCTCGTTAGATTTAGAGCCATCAAAATATAATTTCCAAAACAAATATGTATTTACAGGGTTATCTAAAAAATTAACACATTTTGAATTATCAGTTTGGGAAAAAATTTCAACTTGGGACAAAACTGAATTTTCTAAGTAAGGTGAGGTATGAGCATTGAAATTGCTGAGGAAGGAATCTACCGAGTAATTGCCTATGATACTGCTGTTGTATGCTATTGCTTCATTCTCTCCTTCCAATTCCGTCACTATGTACTTTTGGTGCAACTCTCGTTCAACCTTTATTTGATTCGGTTTACCGTTGTAGGGTAACCACATGTGCGACCAGTCGGTTGAGAAATATCCGTGGAGTTTTTCAGACCAATCCCTGCTAAGAATTAAACCATAGAATTCAGGGATATTAGCTACTAGAATGTCGATAACCTGGCATACCTTCGGGTTAGACGACAATCTTATGGTCACTTGATTAAGTTCACCAATCACTTCGACTTGAGATCGATCAAGTTGAACTATGCGCACTGCGGATTTTTGTGGTTGGACATTCAATTTGGCAAATATTGATCTGGGTAAAATATTCGTCGAAGCACCAGAATCAACCAAGCAATTGTGCACGTTTTTATTGAAAATTTCATAAGTGAGAAGAAAAGGAGGAGTATGAGATCTTGATCTTCCTCCAATCAAGGCGATGTCATTTGGATCAATCTTATTGATCGTGTTGGTTGGAGGTCTTCCCATGTTGTGGGAAGCTACAACTGTAGGTAAAGATGTAGTAGGCACGGCATGTAATTCTTTCATCATTATTTTCTGTTGATGTTTCAATTTGCTCAACTCATAAAGAGTGATATTAGCCCTAGTCTTTTTCATGTCATCGATAATGTTATACTCCATTTCATCCGACACTATCAGTGTTCTTGATGGAGGTGCTTGATCTGATTGGACTGGGCTAAATTGGGTCGCTCTAGCGGTTGTTTTCTTTGTTGCGACCTTATCTTTTGTTGCAGGGCTTGCGCCCTTCTGTTTAGGGGTAGTTTGGGGAGGATCAAGTTGATTTTTGCTTCGTGTGCTAACCGGGAATGCTTCTTGATCTTCTTCTTGTGGGAGGATGAAATCCCACATTCCTTGTAGTTCCACAACTTCTTCATCATCGGTCTACCCTTCAGTGGTATTCTCTTCTTCTTCTTCTTCTTCAGATTCGACGTTTGAGACAGCATTGGGTGGTTTCACATCCATGGGAGGATTTCTTTTAAAAGCTCTGTAGGGCTTTTTTGAAGAAGTTTCTGCTACTTGTTTTCTTATGTCAATCATCTCATTGGAAATGGCCTTTAACACTTTTTGTAATCCTTCCAAATCGAAAGGATATTTCATTTGTTTCTTCTTAGTGTCTTCTTTGAAAGAGATTTTCTTAGATTTGCGTTCCTCTATTGCAGATCTCTTTTCTAGGGCTACTACGCGCTTTTCTACTGCTAACGCCTCTGTCAAGTTTTCAACTAAGGTCGTCTTGTTTGCCCTATCTACGAATATAGCCAAGTTTGAAGGTAAGGCCGTGATATACCATTCACATCTTACTTCCTCGCTGGGTTGAGAAGCAGCGGGAATTTTGTTGAGGATCTTATTGAACCGTAAATTGAAATCTTTAATGGGTTCTCTAGCCTCAGCTTTAAGATTGGATAGGTCATTAATCAATGTCGCTATTGATCTATCATCACCGAACTTGGTAAGGAATTGACTTTGAAAAATGTCCCAACTTGTGATAGACCCGGAAGGTAACGAAAAGTACCATGACCCGGATGTTCCTTGCATTGTATAGGGAAAAAGCCGGAAAACAGCATCTTCGTTGGTAACTCCGTTGAGATTAACAGAAAGCATGAAATTATTGATATGCTCTTCAGCCAGCATGCCTGTTTCTGGATTGAATTTAGGTAGCCATTTCTCAGGATGGGTCGGTATTGGGCTCAGGGGTGGAGGCATTAAAACCGCCCCAGGATTGTTCCATGGAGACTGGGCCATCGTTGAGCTGCTAGTTAATGAAAGTGCAGAGGATGATCCCTGATGCTGAGAAGATGAAGATATTATGATCTTTGATGATTGAAGAGGAAGGTTTGTGGAAGATGGACGAGTGATTTGGGATGAAGACGT
This sequence comes from Pinus tabuliformis, assembly GCA_031772625.1. Lineage (NCBI taxonomy): Eukaryota > Viridiplantae > Streptophyta > Pinopsida > Pinales > Pinaceae > Pinus > Pinus tabuliformis. Next base: position 1,061,827,084 of record CM062813.1, on the reverse strand, counting down.
GGGTGGCTGACTTCACGGTGAGGGAGTTGAAATGGACGAAGTAGATGAAGGAGTCTCACTGTCAGACTCTGGTGGTGTTTTCCTTGCTCTTTTCCTAGTGGGGAGAGGAAGCTCAGTTGGCTGGATGCCAAACTTTTCACTCTTCAATCTGGTCAGGGGATGAGCAGGGTTGTACTGCGAAGTCACGCTGCTTTGAGATTTATCAGACCTCTTATTAAAAATATAGAATCCCTGGAGTTTACGAATCAAAGTTTGAATTTCAGGGGGTTCAATGATAAGTTGGTCTGATATATTAGGGTATGTAGCAGCGATGGATACTCGAGCGACTTCTAACTCTGGGTTTAACCGTACTGGAGAAGTCGGGGGAGTTGATGAGGGTGATTTACTCTCAGAATGGTATTTAGATTTTGATTTAGGTGCCATTCATAGTTCGTGCCCTCCTTCTAGCGCCAAATATGTTGAAGCCCCGAAAATCAGGTCAACAACAAGGGGGATACCCACCCGGTCCGGAACTTGGTTGGCAGCTCCTTGTCCGTTTAGTATAGCGGGTCCGACTGGGGATAATGGGACCAGTTTCCCAATCTAAGGGGGTGTGTGTGTGTGTAGAGTTTGATGATGCTGATCTAGAAGTATTTTAAGCTAATTTAATTCTAACTTCTAAACTGACTCTATGCTATTGTAATCTAACAAAAACAACACATCTAATCTACGCTAACCCGGGGTAGATTTCCTCTATTATGCGATCTAAAAAGATTTCGAACAATAACTGGTAATAAAGATCATTCAGCTATCATAAGAATAGAAATCAATTAAGATAAACCATTCTGCATAAAAAGTTAGGCAAAACAGTTGTGAACAACATATCGCATAATACGTTATTCATATGTCAAGCACAAATAAATGACTCCACCGTACAGAAGTGCCAAATGGTAACCCACACATTCATACATTAACATATAAACAACTCAGCTGCATATCACTCTAAGAATATAAGCAGAAATTGGTCAAGAGATAAAAGTACCATTTATGACTGATTTCACTCACAAACTTCAAGAAATAACGATTTATCTCTACTTGTTCTAATATCTACTAAGAGTACAGAAGTGCAACATCAGTAGCAGACATTAAAATGCAAACATAAATAAATCTCGATCCATCCATTCATAAAAAACCCCCTCCGAGGGTGCAAAAGTGCATGTTCTGAGGACAAGTTTTTTGACAAATTTTCGGACCCCTCTCCAAATGCCATGAGAAGGGTTAAATACTAATAACTAATTAATCTTAATTACACAAATTTAGGAAACGGCTTCAAATGACCGCCCTTTTACTAAAACAAATTTATTTCTAAAAATTGAATCTAATTTCTAACCGTTTCTGTATCTGCTCCTTAGTGCTGTAAGCAATGCAACGTTCGCCTGGAAAGAGTCGGTTGGTTGTCTTTTCCTTTCGTTCGAGCGATAAAAGTAGAAATAACAAGAGCTGGCACCTCTTTCTGACAAACTAGAAGATATTTTCGAAAATCTTCCTCTGGCTGGGTGTGTTCGCTGTGTGTATACTTAGTATAACCCAGATTTCTTTCAAACTGATTGTGTTGTTGCTATTTCGGTTTCCGGTCGTGCAAATGACTCAATGAGTTAGGGATTTCGTTGCCTGAACAATATTCTATATTGAAAATTGCTTCCGTTCTTTGTTCTAGGCTTTTCTGGAGCGTCTTCCCTCTTTAGCGTTTTTCTTTTTGCTTTACCGAGTCTGAGCTTCAGGATCTTTTGTAAACATGCTGCTTTTGTGCGCCTTTGACATTGAGTCTTGGATAGTCTATTTCCATCAGTATCTGTTGAGTGATACTCTGGAATCCGCGGTCCTGCTGCATGCGGCAACCATTTGCGAAGGCATCTCCTCTCTGTTCTCCTAGTATTGACGCTTTCCCCTTTTCCTTAGATGTTTCCTGCATACTGATTCATATTAGTTGCTGTCTTACAGTTTACGCAAAGGAAAAGAGAAATGACGAAAAGATTGACATGAAAGCTTTAAGTTCTAATGAATGCATAATCATGACACTCATAATGACTTGACTCTTCGAAAAATGCGACACAATCATTCTTGGATACTCAGGCGTACAATCATTAATTTCCCTTAAGGTGCGCGCTCAATTTTGGGTTTACAGACTATGTCAAGGAAATCTTGCAATGAGTGGTTTCTGCGATTCGCATCGCAGTATCGAGGATTGCGATGTCAAGAAGTGTCATCGCAGGAATTGATAGTCTCATTCATCGCAGATCGCAAATCTCAGGATCGCAAATTGCAGATCGCAAGATCGCAGATTGCGTTTTTCATTCAATCATTGTGTGCTGCTTATGCGATGTCGCATATCGGCCGTCGGCGATTCCTTAAGATTTTTCATTTAAGAGCACTTTCAATATATGCGATGCGATGAATTTCGCGTCGCTTCTTCGCAGCTTATTTATGCACATAGGAAACGCTTCATTCTCTCTTCGAAATGCGATCTAGCTTTAGGGAGTTAAAATACAAAAATTTTGATAAAAATATTTTTTGGATTTTTTGTTAAGGGTCCCCCTTTGCTTGGTGTTATTGCTAATATCAAAACAAAGAGGGGGCTTGTTGGTGACCACAACACAGTGTTTGTCCAATATTAGTTGTAAACTGTTAGAAAATCATATATTATAGAGCAATGAAACACATAATATATATTGCATAAACATAAACACATAAAACAATAGAGACACAGAAATACGCGATTCACCCAATTTGCGCTATGTCCACGGAGAAACAGTCGGTCCTTCCTTTTATATTATCCAGGAAACTGAAGAGATACAACCTACAGCGGATCCATTCTAATTCCCTCTTCGCTCTCAATCTCCTCTCTCTTTCCTCACTCAAAATACAGATCTACATAGACACAATACAATTCCCTCATATATAGCGAGGGGTTGCCTTCTAGGGCAAAAAAACCCTAAATTAAACATAACTTCTACCATCAGATCTCCACCTAATGAATGGACCAGATTGACTACAAAATTACAACTTTTTACAAGGCAATTTTACATGTATTTTTAGCTTTGGGGGCACTACCCCTAATCCCTCGCCAGCGAGGGGCTCCCAAATATCGCAACTGCCCCCACCGCCCGCCCCCCCCCCCTCTTGGACCCCCCTTGCAGCGTATATTTTACGGGTGGCATTGCCTCCACATTACGAATTGGGGTCCAATGTGGCGATACCTCTAAATAAAGAAGATAATCAAGCTCCACACCCAACAATCTCCCACTTGGAGACTGATTATAGAAACTCCACTGTTGCTTCATTTACTAGAAAATGAATCCATTTTGGACCTAGATGTTTCTCATCTTCTTCATCATACTTGAAGACCAATTGAAACTGAGCAGAATCTCAGTTTCTCCCTGGTTACAACTTTTGTTAACATATCTGCAAGATTCTAGCTAGTGTGTATCTTTTTCAACTTCAACTGTGCATCTTCCAATGTTGACCGTATGAAATGGTACTTGAGTTGTATATGTTTAGTCTTGGAATGAAATGTAGAGTTCTTTGCAAGATGTATGGCACTCTGGCTGTCACTGTATAACTTGCCCAACTCCTGCTTCTTACCAAATTCATCCAGAAACCTTTGTAACCAAATCATTTCTTTACTAGCCTCTGTAGTAGCATCATACTCAGCTTCCGTTGTTAAGAGTGCAACAACATTTTGCAACTTGGAAACCCAACTGACAATTGTTCCACATACAATAAACACATACCCTGTTGTGCTCCTCATGTTATCTCTATCACCTGCCATATTTGCATCAAAATATCCCTGTAGAGCAATGTTTGAACCACCAAAGCATAATGCTTGATTTGTGGCACCTCTCAAACACTTGAGAATCCACTTCACTACCATCCAATTTTCTTTTCTTGGATTGTTCATGTACCTTCTTACAACTCCCACTGCATGTGCAATATCAGGCCTTGTGCAGACCATTGCATACATTAAGCTTCCAACTGCTGATGCATATGGAACTTTAGACATATAAACCATTTCTTCCCGAGTCCTGGGACACACCTCCTTACTTAGTTTGAAATGGCTAGCCAAAGGTATACTAACTGGTTTTTCATTTTTCATATTAAATCTTTTCAACACACTTTCTATGTACTCACTCTGAGACAATGTTAATTTTCGATTCTTCATATCTCTAGTTATTCTCATACCAAGGATTTTTTTTGCAACACCCAAATCCTTCATTGCAAATGAGTTTGCCAATTTTCTTTTGAGCACATTTATTTCCTACATGTTAGAACCTACAACAAGCATGTCATCTACATAGAATAACAATATAATATAGCCTCCATAATTTTGCCTTTTGAGATAAAAACAATGATCAGAGTGGCATCTAGTATAACCTTGTTCAGACATAAACCTGTTAAATTTTAGATACCACTGCCTTGGAGCCTTTTTTAAGCCATACAAGCTCTTCTTCAACCTGCAAACTAGTTTATCCTTCCCTTTTACCTCATATCCTTGTGGCTGCTACATATATATCTCTTCCTCCAAATCCCCATGGAGAAAGGTTGTCTTTACATCTTGTTATGGCTTAAATCTACCTCAGGCTAAGAAAGGCATGATCTAGGGTAACATCAAACCACGCTTAACCTGGTAGCTAGCCCTACCAGGTCGGGAGAGGGCTCTCTCTTTGTCAATCTCAGAAAAGATGGCCTATGAAGCTTGAGATGACCGATGTAATGACTGATTTTAGGCTAGGTATGTGCACAGAGGTGTTTGATTGAATTTAAGATAGGTTTGCTAGCTCAATTGTGAAAGACAAATTTGGGTTCGGGGAATGGACACAACTTTGCAGAGATCTCTATGGGGTGAGGTAGGAAAATGGTTTAGCACTTCAAATTGAATGAGATTGAGAGATTTTAGACTGGTGAGGAGTTGGAGAGGGAATGAAAGACTCAAGGGTCCTCTTCAAACAGCTGAAAACATAGATAACTAAACAAACCCTAGGTAGAGCACTGCAATTTCAATGTATTCTACCTTTTATCTTTGTTTGATTTAGTTAAGATGAATTAAAGAGAGATAATGGCATACATAAAACACATGTAAACTTTCAATTACAAAAGAAAACACAATACCAAATCAAGATGCCACAAGAATCCCATAAAGTGCTGCAAACCCTGGTCAATTCCTTAGCCAAACTGTTGAAAAGAGTGTACAACAATGCTCAAAGCATTCACAAGAATCCAACCATGCTAATGACTGAAAAATTACAAGATATAGGCAACCAAAAACTAATCCTAGCCTCTAGGGGTCGAGTTCATAATTTTAGGAGCTATTCCAAAAAAGTATAAACTAAAAACTAAAAAGTAGGCAGTGGAACAACTTGCCTCTAAAAACTAGGAAACTGATTCATTCAGTTGCAAACTACCTTTTCATGGATGAATCTACGAGTGAAAATTTAGCATAATTACATCAAAATCCATCAAGTCACACTAAATTACATCACAAGTTTGACTATTAGAAGGAGAAAAGTCAAACTGTGAAGAAACTAGGCAAAAAACAGAGTTTTTTGGCCAAAATGAGCAAATTTCCTCCAATGCGCTGCACTGATTTCCCTATGCATAGTGCCTTTTTGCAGCTGATTTTGGAGGCCTTCTCGGTGTCCCAATTTGCCCCAAGTGGGCTTTCTGGAAAGGTATGTCTGTCTACTTTCCAGAACAAGTGGAATTTCTGAATTTGGCCTCCATTTACCCCTCCAAAACTAAGTTCTCCCAACATTGCTTCCTATGTGTCCAAAAAGGGGCAGAAAGGTCGTTTTTGAGGTGTTTATGACCTTTTTGGAAGCTCAAAACCTATCAAAATTTCTTGGCCATTTGTGGACATGCATATTTTTCCATGAAAAATTTAAAAATGCTGAGTTTTCCTCAAAAGGAGGTCCCCATCAAAAGCGCGTGCCAACCTTTTTTTAGCCCAAAAATTTCAAAATTGCAAAAATTTTCCCAAATTTCTTGAAATTTGGGCTGAGTGTCCTTCATCAAGTGTTGTGCTGGGCTAAGGAAGCCTCAGCCAAGATCTGGATTCTATTTTTCTCTTTTCTCTTCCTCATGGCTTTCTTCAATTTGGCCTTCAAATTCCCAATTCTTGCTTTGCACACCATGTTTCTTGAAAAGTAGTGGTATGCCATGTTCCTCAACATATTTTTCTCATTTTTTGCCTTCTCCAGCATCTTCTCTAAGTGCAAGTTTGTTCTCTCAAGACAAGATTCCCGATCATGTTCAATCTCTTGCTCATACCCATGATCATTGTCTCTTTCCATTGTTTTCCTTTGGTTTTGAAAAACGTGGTTGTATATGGATGGTTTTTTGGATAACAGTGTGAAAATATGGTGGAGGAATGAAATGGGTAGAGTGTATGGAAGAGAGTGTAAAAATGTATGTGTGAACAGAGTTTAGGGATGTGAGTAGGGTTTAGGGATATAGATAGGGTTTGGGGAGTGTAGAGTTTGGGAAATTGTATGTGGAGAATGGGATTAAGGGGAAAATGTATGAGGGGAGTGGGATTAAGGGGATAGGGTATACAACCATTAGTGCAATGAAGAAAACTAGGGTTTCACCCTAGAAGCTAGGGTTTTAGGGTTTTGGGGATAGGGGAGTAGGATGAGTGGAAATGAGAGGAGGAATGGGAAATGAAATTAGTGAAATGCAGTTAAGGGGATGTGAACGCGGTAGAGGGGAATAAGATAGTAAAAAATGGCAATTTTGCAAACCCTAGGCATATTTTCAATGAAACTGTGCAAGGAGCTAGGGTTTTATTTTTCGCCTATTGAAACACCATGAAAACTTACTAAACCCTTGCAATGGCACTTAGGAATGTTAAACTCACTTGTGAAAATAGTTTTGCAAGATTTGGGAGCTTTGCAAGATGATTTGAGTGAAATTTGATCAAAGCAAGCAAGTGCGCCGTGCTGCTCCAATGCGTAGCGCCAGTTATAAAATTACACTGCAGAATGCTGCCCAATGCGCTGCACCGGATGAGTGTGTAGTGCCTTTTTGCATACACGTTTTGGAGGCCTTCACAGTGTCCAAATTGGGCGTGGAATAGCTCGTTGGAAATATTATTGAGTCTACTTTCCAACCCAACTTGAATATTTCAATTTGTAATTCATTTGTCCTGTCAAAAGTCAAATCTCCCAAGACTGGTCAAAATGTGCAAAATGAGGCTACCTCAAGGCAAAGTGTTGTTGCAGTCAATGTTTGAAGGTCTTTATCAACCCCAAATTGAGCTCATGATATCTCATTGGAAATATATTTGTGTCTAGTTATCATTTCACTCATCAAGAAGGTCATTTGGCCAACCAAGCTAGGAGAAATATTGATTTTCCCAAGGTCACTTCAGAGGTGCAGCAATTCTCCTGAGGCAACTATATTTTTCACATTTCTCTAAAACCATGACACCTGTGTAAAAAGTGAAGGAGTTTTTTCTTCCTTGGCCTATTTTGGACAAAACCCTCTCTCAGTTGTCCAAAATTCATCTTTTCTTGCTCAGAAACATCATTGGAGTAAAACATATCCCGATGTGTGGAATAGGGGATTTGTTGAAATGAAGTGAAATGAAGGGGATAAGGGGCCTCTAAATTCTTGAGAAAATTTTTGGAAGTAGGGAGGGATGTTAGGAAGTAGGGGAAAGTGTAATTTCAAATATTGAGCGAGGGGAAGGGGTCCAAAAGGGCAAAACACAGGCTTAGCCTAGACAATTGTCAAATTGTAGCAAGAAACTAGGGTTTGTGAGAAAATGAGGAATTTGAGGGATATCAGTGATAGGAAGTATTTAACAAGGTACATTAAGGATAGGGGAAGGTGTATGAACATCAGGATACAAGTTTTGCTGATGATTTGACCATCCAAGAGAAATTGCCTTCAAAACCCTAGGAGAGGGAAATGAACCTTACCTAGGCACAACTGAAGCATGAACAAGGTGTAAAATGACCCATTGGAACCTGACATGATGATGAAAACCCTCTGAATGATGGTACACTCAGCTGAATGGTGACATGGACTGACATTTGGACAAATTTGAAAGGAGTGAAAACAAACCCTAGACCTAATACCTAGTGACCAAATTTTACTTGAAGACTCACTGAAATGACAAAATTTGACCTTGACACCTTAAAATCAATTTGTAAGAGCATATTTTATCACTGGAGGAAGGCTGCAAAGACTGACACTAACACATCTAACTGCTCAAGATGCAAATTTCAATTGCTACTAGACTTAAAATAGTTTTGATTGAAGTCATTTTAAAAATATGAGAAAATATCTCATCAAAGTCTATACCCTTTTTCTGTGAAAACCCCTTCACCAAAAGTCTAGCTTTATACCTTTTTCTACCTTCATCTTCTTCCTTCAACCTATAAGCCCATTTATTCTGCAATGTTGTTTTACCTGCAGGAAACCTGACTAAGTCCCAAGTCTGGTTATGTGCTAAGGATTCCATCTATTCTTTCATGGCTTGCTCCCACTTCTTCCTGGTTTCTACCTGCACTACTTCTTCATAACATTCTGCTTCACCAGAATCAGTCAACAATACATAATATAATGAAGGAGAGTATCATTCAGGGGGTCTACTTATCCTGGTATATCTTCTAACACCACTTTCAGGTGTTTGAGGTGCTTGTTGTTGTTGTGGTTGTTGTATTTGTTCTTGTTGTTGATCATTATGATTTTCAGTCACCTTCACTTTATTTGTGATCTCATCAAGCACTATGTATTCTATATTTTCTTTTTCCTGTTTCTTTTACTGTAGCTGATCCTTATACAAAACTGTTCCATTGAATATGACATTTCTGCTCCTAATGATTTTGTGTTTTTCATAATCATAAAAGCGATAACCAAAATCATTAACACCATATCCAATAAAGGTACATTTCTTTGATTTTGCCTCAAGCTTTGTTCTATTTTCTTTATTAATGTGGAGAAAGGTTTCACAACCAAAAGTCTTTAAAAATGAGTAGTTTACCTTTTTACCTATCCATGCCTCCTCTGGAATACCACCATCCAAGGAACTTGAAGGCCCTCTGTTTATTAGATAAACAACAATATCTACAACATCTGCCCAAAATTGTAAAGGAAATCCTACATGCAATCTCATGCACCTTGCATGCTCCATGATTGTCCTATTCATCCTTTACGACACACCATTTTCTTGTGGTGTTGTTGGAACTGTCTTCTCTCTACAAATTCCATTCTTTAAATAGTACCTATCAAACTCTTTGCTACAATATTCACCTCCATTTTCTGCTCTGAGACACTTCAACCTTTTTACTGTCTCATTTTCAACCAAAGCTTTCCATTTCTTGAAAGTATCAAATACATCAGATTTATTTCGAATACCATAAATCCAGGTTTTTCTGGTTGCATCATCAATAAAAGTAACACAATAACGAGAGCCACCTAGAGATGATACATGAGCAGGTCCCCATACATCTATATGTAGAAACTCTATTTTTTTGCTCTTCTTTTCTTTCCCAACTTTGAGGAATCTGACTCTCTTCTGTTTTCCATAAACACAATTCTCACAAAATTTTAAATCAACATGCTTCAAACCTCGCAAGAAATTTTTTGAGTGAATAATTTGGATCCCCTTCTCGCTCATGTGCCCAAGCCTATGATGCCACGATGTCGTATCTTCTTGTAAAGCACTAACGGAATTAGAAATACCATTGCATAAGTTCAATGTACCAACCTTTTCTCCTTTTGCTATTACTAGGGCTCTTTTAGTGACCTTCCAAGTTTTATCTGTAAAAGTAGTTACACAGCCTTCACCTCCCAACTGCCCTGTTGAAATCAGATTTTTCTTTAGATCTGGAACATGCCTTACCTCTTTCAACAACCATTGATTTCCATTTTGTTGTTTTATGAAAACTGTACCCATTCCAATGACTTTATAGGGTTTATCATTACGCAATCGAACTTATCCAAAATCTTCTTGAACATAATCATGAAAATGTTTCCTATCAGGTGTGGCATGGAATGAGGTCCCTTCACTTCATGATTTTCTTCTTGTTGCGCGTCTCCTTCTTTTCCCTTTCTTCAGGTGTCCTTTCTTTTCGTATTTCCAGCACACTATCCCCGATCTGGACTTGGATCTGCCTTTCCTTGTCTTACTGCAATATCCTAGGCTCTTTCATCTTTCCATTTTTCTTCCCCTAGTCTCTGCAGTCAAAGCATTACCTGATGTCTCACCGGAGCTTTTTCGTCGCATTTCCTCGCTAAGGATTGCACTGACAACATCATCAAATTTAAAGTAATAGATCCAGAGATAAAGTTACTAATGGCCATAACTATACCATTCCAACTTTCTGGCAATGAGCATAGAAATAACAGAACCTTAACTTCATCATCAAAAGTTACCCCTACAGAACTTAACTGACTAGTAACTGTATTAAATTCATTTAAATGATCAGCAACAGATCCACCTTCTGACATCTTCATATTAAATAAATGTTTCATAAGAAATAACTTATTTGAGGCTAAGGGTTTTTCATATAGTTTGGCCAATTCCTTCATTAAACCCTCTGTTGTCATTTCCTTTTAAATATTAAATGCTACCGACATTGCTAGGTACTGCCGTATTGTTCCAAGTGCCTTTCGGTCGAGAATATCCCATTCTTTGTCTTTCATACTCGTCGGCTTCTTTGTCTTTCCACTCAATGGTAGGTACAAATATTTCTGATACAGATAATCTTCCATCTACATCTTCCACAACTGGTAGTTTTGGTCATTAAATTTTTCAACCCTAAGCCTACCATCTTCCGCCATTGCTCCCACTCGAACCAAGAACCCTTCTCTCCTACGAGTTTATCAACCAAATAGACCTTCGACTCTGATACCAATTGTTAGAAAATTATATATTATAGAGCAATGAAACACATAAAATATATTGCAGAAACATAAACATAGAAAATACATAAAACAAGAGAGACACAGATATACCTAGTTCACCCAATTTGGGCTACGTCCACAGAGAAACAACCAATACTTCTTTTTATGTTATCTAGCAAACTTAAGAGATACAAACTATAATATATCTGTTGTAATTCGCTATTCGCTCTCAATCTCCTCTCTCTTTCCTCACTCAGAATACAGATCTACATAGACGCAATACAATTCCCTCATATATAGCGAAGGGTTGTCTTCTAGGGAAAAAAACCCTAAATTAAACATAACTTCTACTGTCAGATCTCTGCCTAATGAACGACCCAGATTGACTACGAAATTACAACATTTTACAAGGAAAATTTACATCTATTTTTATCTTCAAGGGTGTTGCCCCCGATCCCCCGCCAGCGGGGGAGGCTCCCAAAGATCACATCCACCCTCTCTGGACCCCCCTTGCAGCGTATATATTACGGGCATCATTGCTGCTACATTACAAACTAGGGTCCATTGTGGCGATACCTCTAAATAAAGAAGATAATTAGGCTCCACACCCTAACATACACAATGTTGGCATTATGATTCTGGTTTGGCTCTCTGGTACAGGTGTTGTACTTGATGGCAACTCACTCAAGTGGCAAAACTCTGTTTCAGGCTCTCAAAATGATGGAAAATAAGAGGTTCGCAGGTGCATCGTTCAAAAGGTGCGGACCCGCACGTTCGCCGACCAGGAAGTGCGGACATACCCGCAGGTTATCCGTTCATAAGGTGCGGTCCCCCAGTTTACTCACTCCAATGCAGAGAAGCGTGCTCACGTGGGGTTTCTTATGTTTGGCCCTTGGTATTTAGCCCGTCATTCATGATCCTATGGTTTTGGCCCATGGTATAGGATCTAAATTATTTGAACCCCTGTTTGGATCCCTTGTATTGGTTTTCGATGGTTTTGTCCCATGGTTTGAATAAGGGCCTGCCTATAAAAAGGAAAATAGATCACTTGGCTAGACACTTATGAAATTTGAATATCTTAAGATCTGAAATTTTGGGTGATTGGTTTTAAAAGCTAGATCTAAATCAAGGAGAAAACTTAAGGTGAATCTATTGATAAGTCGTGATCTCTCGGGCGCATGATCAGATCTATGGATCTGACTGTCTGTGGCACTTTGGAAGACTTTTAATTTAGCCCTAATCAGAGGTTCGCAAGCGATCCACGGTGTGAGTGCGGGGGTACGCAGCGCAGGAGAAGGTGAAGTGCGGGGGTACGCAGCGCAGCAGAAGGCGCAGTGCGAGGTACGCAGTGCAGAAGAAGGCACAGTGCGGAGGTACGCAGGGAAACAGAAGAACAAGTTGCGGAGGTACGCTGTTAGGTGGACAGTACAGGTGCGGATTTGAGCAGAGGTACGCAAGGCAGAAGAACTAGTAGTGCGGAGATACGCAGAGAAGTAGACCGACCAGGTGTGGATCTGCGCAGTTTAGACACAGAAGAGCTGCAGGTATTCGCAGGCCACTATTGGTGAAGTTGCGGACCTATCTTGTAACATTTGTTTGTTGTATTTTATGTATTGCTGCATAGTTGTGGGTTTAGATTTCTGGTATTACTTTTCTGTTTACAACATTCTAAGAGGTTGGGTGATTCATTGGTTGATTGTATAAAGAGATTGGGTGATTTACATGTACTTGATGATTATTTGATCTTCTTCGATCCAGTTTGAAAATTAATGAAATGTGGTCCATAAAGAAGTAAAAGAGCAAAGGGGGTTGTAGCTCCCTTCCAGGAGAGACTGGAAAACGAGAGAGAGTTGTAGCTCTCTGCAGGTTGCAGCCTGCGTACTGGTAAAGGACTGCACCAGTACAAAATCCTTGTAAAAGAATTTTCTAATTGAAAGAAGATAGAGACATATTGCAGCAGGTGGTTTTCACCCACATTGGGTTTCCACCTTATATCTGGTGTTCTTTGGTGTGCCTATTTATTTTTCTTACTCTTGTTCATTATTATATGGCACTGAAATACAAATTAATGATCAATATCTGAAGAATAAATTAAAGTATAAATCTGGAAGGTATATTGAAAAGAATTTGATAATACTGATTCACCCCCCTCTCAGTATTATTTCCAACACACAAAAGGAACACAAATGCACACAATTTTTAAGGTGGAAACCCCCTCCGGGACAAAAAACACCTAAACGCTTTTCTAATAATTTTTTAATCTTCAACTCCAATTGAAAATAAATCTCCAACTTCCTAGAATCTAGAAAAACATTCTTCTCTAGCTCCTATTAGATGGACGCTCCAACGCCCGAGATTCTTCAGTAGTCAACTGAACGGATGCCCCAACAACCCATTGAGCTACAATTCACCCTAGCACCACCCTACCACCCTATAGTTTTCATAGGTTTGAACCTGTTGGTGACTTCATGCACCAACCTAGCACCACCCTAGCACCCTATAGAAGAATAAAAGAAGAATGGACTCTCATACCAGGGAAAATGATCCACTTTACAATGATATAGAATGATGTAGAAGAAGAAGACACACTAGACCATAACCCCAACTATGACACAACCACCTAATGATGATCCTATACCTCACGACACTGCCTCTTCAACTCTTGATAGATAGGTACTTGTACAACTTTTACAATGATGCTTTTACAATGACTCTATACAATGATACTTTTACAATGATTGTATGTAGTGCTGCCCACTTGAAGACTTCATGCGGTGAACTTCTTGCTTTTTTTATGCACCTTAATTGCTTATCTTGTCATGCTACCCTTTCTCACTCTTCTAGAACATTAGCTTCATGCCACATGTTTCTAGTTGATAGATATCAACCCACTATCGTGATTTTCCTTTATATTATTCCAATAAAAGGTGTCCCACCATTTGCACGTAAAAATAACAAATTGGAACGAAGACAATTCCACTTGAATGATCTCTTGTATCATTCCAACGTAACCTAACATCCCCTACATTAGGGTTTGATCACAGTGGCTAGCATGACTAGATTGGTCGAACTTGACTTCCACTCTACAGTCTTGTGTCATGCATCCATCATCAACATTGTTAGATCCCTGCAATACTAGTGTATTCCCTTATTATTATTGTCATTGTGTCCCCTTATTGTTATTGTTTGCCCATGTTGTCCGCATATTGTTATTATTGTGCCCCATAGAAACCCACTATTGTTATTGTTGTGCCCTTACATTTTTGTTATGCCGGCTCTGATTATATTGTGTCCCCTTAGACTCCGATATATAGAAAGGAGGTCTTATCATTTGTATCATCTAATAATTGTTAATTTGTGTAATGTAAAGGAGGTTTCCCCTTAGAAGAGGCTGATTTTGAAGTCGTTGATCTATATTTTATTCTATTTGTGAGCTGGTTGCATAACATTTGGTATCAGAACTTTGGATTTTAGGGTTTCACTGCTTCAAACAGGTCATCATGAAATTTTCGCTATAAATTTTTTTATACGAAGTTTCAAAAGCTAAAATTAAAACCCATTTGAGTTGAAATCTTGAGTAACCTCGGGTATGAATTTCAGATCTTGAATCGTTACAGTTTCGGATATATGATCCACAGAAGTTAGAGTTTTTGCAGACTCCCGGATTATATCTCAAACATGTGACCAGGGGAAAATCATCATAACTTTATCTCTGAGAATCATATTCAAATTTCATAAAAGGGTACATAAATAAGACAAATTTTAGTGTTTTTTGTATCATTTCAAGGTTAAAAGGCTGAAACAGTGACACATGGCGCTTTGTACAAGTTCGCTCTACTGAACTAGTCTATAATCAGGTCATCGTGGGAGATTTGGAATAACTCTTTCTTGGAGAATCCAATATTGGTTAGACTTGTAGGGTTGGAAAAAGGACTCATAGGGCTACCTTGGGACAACATTTTAGGCCTTGGAGATCCGAAATTAAAGAGATACAACAGATTCAATATCGAGCTCCTACAAAGTGAAAAAAGGTGTATAGTTTTTTTTTTTTATTTTACATAAGTTTTGTTTGAAAAAATATTTTGAAGGAATTCAAAGGGCATAGTGAAGCATAATTATCACTAATTGATGCCCCGAAGAAAGAAAATGGAAACACCTAGTAAGCAACCTGAAAGCTCTAGCATGACTCATGAAGAAGAGGAAGAAATGCAACATGATATATCAAAATTACGAGACCAAGTGCAACAAATTTCACTCTCACAAAAAGTAACAGAAGCTAAGAAGGATGGTTTAAAGAAAGGCACGGAAGCTAGGATGGATGGTTTAAAGAAAGGCGTGGAAGCTAAGATAGATGGCATAGAAGCTAATATGGATGGTTTAGAAGTAAACATTGAAGATTTGAATAAAGTCATGGAAGGTTTGAAAGGAGTTTTGGCAAAGTTTCTACAAGAAATGCTTCCTAATGGAAAAAAAGTAGTAGAGGAAACTCATAATGAGAACAAAATAAATATTATTCATGATTTCATAGACTCTAACATTGGATTGAAGACCCACCATGTTCCAAATATTGATATGAGGAAGTTTGATGGCAAGGATCTCATAACATGGATACTACAGATGGAGAAATATTTTGATCTCTATAATGTGCAAAACACACAAAAGGTATGCATTGCGACTTTATATTTGGAACCCAATCAGTTTGTATGGTATCGATGGCTTTGCTCTCATAAACAATTTTTCACTTGGATAATTTTTATGAAAGAAATGATAGCACATTATGATGATACAAAAAGCAACACCTTTTTTAGACAATTGATAAATCTCAAACAAAAGGGTTCAATGGTGGAGCACATTGAGGAATTTCAAAAAATGAATATAAGGGTAAAAATATATTCCATATGAGCATATGATTGATGTGTTCATAGGGACTTTAAAGGATAGCATTCAACATGAGGTGTGCCTTTGAAAACCTGATTCATTGGAGAAGGGATTCAGGTTGGCAAGAAACACTGAAAGCAAAATTATGGCAATAAGGAAGCCTACCAATCACAACTATAAATATGGAAGTTTGTTGCCCCTAGACTTCCACAGCCTACAAGGTTGACACCACAACAATTGGAAGAAAAAAGAGCAAAAGGGCTTTGTTACATTTGTGATAGCAAATACACTAAAGGTCATAAGTGTGTTGAGAAGAAATTATTTTACTTAGATTGTGCAGAGGAAGAAGAAAAGGAACAAGAAACATCAATGGAAGAGGATACACACCGGAAACAAACCATAGAAAAAGAAGAAATGAATCCGACCATATCTTGTATTGCATTGGCCAGAATTACCACTCCTCAAACTATCAAGATAGAAGGATATATCAAGAAGAAAAAGGTAGTAGTGTTGATTGATTTGGACAGTACCCATAATTTTATTCATTGTAAAATAAGGAAGGAATTGAATTGCTTCCTATATTCAACACCAAAGTGTCAAGTAATGGTTGCAAATGGAGGAACCATAAATTGCTCTGGAAAGTTCCATAATATTAAGCTATCCATGGGAGAATATGTGTTGAATAGTCCAATGTTTTCCATTCCAATGGGTGATGTTGATGTTGTACTAGGAGTCCAATGGCTACAGTCTTTGGGTATGATAGTTTTTAATTTTCAAGAATTTTTCTAAAGGAAAGGAAGTTGAATTAAGGGGTATCATAGGGAAACCAGGAATAATAATCAACTCTAACGACATGACAAAGCTTCTAAGGAAAGAACAACGTGGCGTAATTGCACAATTATGTTCACTAGAGGTTCCCACATCGAAATCATCTATTTCTCCAAATCTCCAAAAATTCTTGGACAATCGTTCAAAGGCATTTGAGAATCCCAAAGGCCTCCCACCTATTTGTGATAAAATCAACCATTTTTAATTTTTATTGTGTGACAAAAATATAAGAAACTTGATCGATCATGCAGGTCAGTTACCTCAATATTTTCGAGAAACATGCATTCGACATGCCAAATTTTGCTTTCAAGTTGTACAAAAACATCGTCACCCCCAGCTGAGTAGACTTTGACTTACCACCAAGTCCAACGAGATGGGTGGTGCAAACATATTTCAGGCTTTCGAATAAGGTATCAATGATATGAGAATCATCCCCTAGCTCATCGTTCTAGAATGAATCAAACAACATTACCTCCATGGCATTCATATCCCGTAAGTAATCATCAATACCAACCTATATTTGATTGCCTCCATTTCCAACTTGTGATGAAGAACTACTATTGTTGTAGTCATTCCTAATTGATGAATCTGGACTTAGTGGGAATTGAATAGGTGGTTGATTCAACCATTCTTTATATGCTTCCTCTCTGAGTCTTTCTCTTAATGCAGCCTTCTCTCGAGTTGACATTGTAGTGGGGTATTGTTGTGCTATACAACAACCCCCCCATTTCAAATTTTAATCTTAGCCTAAAGATGCTAAATAAGAAATAGGTCCCCTTTAGGATATAAAAAGCAATAAAACTTTTTGAGTAAAAATAGATTTTCCATAATTTTTCATATAAAAGTTTCTTTATGAGTGTTTGGAACTGCTCATCGCAAATCACAATTGCTTAAGACCAATGAGCATCCATTTGAAAAGTTGCGATGCGATCAAAGTCACTGCAAATTCCTCATCGCAAAGTTTCAAATTGAAATGATCCATATAACTATTGCATTTCGCATATCGTTAATCCTAAGGAATAAGTTATGGCATTTCATTGAAACCTTGTGATGTGATAACTCTATCGCAATCGCATATCGTCGATCCATAGGAAAACATTAAAACCGCTCCGCTGAAACTTTGTGATGCGATACAACTATTGCGCTCCCATAGAAGCAAGTAATATATACTATGAAGACTCGCAATATAGTGTTAAATCAATTATAAAGGAAAACATGATTTACGAAGGAAAAACATGATTTTCCAAGTTTGAAAAGGAACCCGCCAAATCTACGTGTCAGCTCGTCACTCATTGCAATTGCAACAATACAAAGAATTCTTTCAAACATAGCGCTTGTAACTCTCGATTTGAGATATGCGATGGCTCTACAAATATTAAAATAATACAATCGCTAATCACAAAATCGCAGAGTTATGGCACCTGTTCTAAAAGGGCCGTTGGAAAACTTGCGATCTGATATATATTAATTCGGCATTAAAGTTTAACGTCATGAGGATATGGTAAAGCATTAAGAGGCAGTTATGGTTACAATCCTTTATTGATTTCATCCTTTGTGACTATGTACGATATGAGATCTTGCATCTAATGTGCATAATTTCTTTTAGTCTGTAATTAGTTGTATTGGCTACTCTCAAAGTTTTTTGCTTATCATGCTCCTCTTTCTCATTTTGCAGTGTAAATCCAGAATCACGCAGTTAGTCAAGATGTCTAAGAAATCTTGAAAGAAAAAGGCTCCCCTTACAGTGGAAGAAGGACAAGGAAAATTGGTGTTAATCTCAGATACTACTTGTCAAGGCCTTGGTAAGATCTCGTGGGAAGGCATATATGCTTTACTTGAAAGTGAAAATCTGAAGGAGATAGAAGAAGAAGAAACAACTGATGGAACTGATGAAATAGAAAACATGCTCAGTGATTTGGCCAGCTCTTTCCTCCATCGAATAGCAGCCCATGCAAAGATTTTACCATATAATGATCTGGTAAGATGGGTAATCGATAGCATTAACGTAATGGACAAAGCTTTCTTCACAGCTGATCGAAGGATGTTTGGATCCTTAAAACCTGAAGATGTCAAGAGAATGTATCACTTGCCAAATCCCCAGCGACACTACAACAAATCATTCTTGGAAGCTTTCGCTAAGGAGAATTAGATTGAATCAGACCCTATCAAGCAATGGAGACACTTTCCTAACAAGCACAAACATGAATCGTCTGGTATGTATTATGTGGACTCCTTAGCATCTCCATATTGTTATGTTGTTGCTATGATGTGTAGACTCTTTAGAAGCCTTGATTCTGCTAGATTTTCTATTGAAATGGTTCCATTGATAGAAGCAACGATAAACTCCTTTGTCATGGATTGGGAAACTATCCTATCGGATAAAATGGCTAGTCAAATATTGGATTATAGAAAGAACAGATTTGTCACTACCCGAGTTGTGCCCCCATTCTATATGAGTGCTTACATAGTTGACACAATTTGTTTTAATTCCGACTTTCCCATCCTAGGTTGGAAATGGACTGTTCAGGATCCAACCCCCATTCATATTTACCATAAATACTTATGGAAGTCTGAATACAAGAATCATTTATACAGGATTTTCCATGGTTTCATTTTACTTGTCCATAAAGCTATCTTTAGCAAACCTGCTCCTCTGTTGTCTGACAAGGCTAGCATTGATTTAAACTTAATCGACAGTTGGTTCGGGGAAGAGAGGTTTACCTATGTTATGGTTTTTGGCAGCATTACAGATCCTCATGTCCTTCCACTTTACATTCCAGATAGTCTATTAGCCAGGGAAGTAGCCTACCAGATACTAGAAAAAGGGATGACTAGAAATCTTAAAGACTCTAAGAAACAGTTGTGACCTGCCTTTCCTCTTCGTGGCACCTACTCATTGCATGATTTTAAACATGCTGAGAAAGAAGCAAACAAGACAAAGGATCTGAGTCTAGTTGTTATCCCTAAAAGAAAATAAGACCCAAATAAGGTTGCTTTCAATTTCACCACTCAGGTGAAAGTTAGTAAATTCATGCATAAGGAAGATGAGTTTGATGACTTATTTGCTTCAGCAGAGTTATTCTCAACAGTAAGTCATTTGGAAAAATTCAAATTGGGTGCTGAGAAAATTGACAAATTCATGGAATACAGGTTACTAATAGTGCCTCCGGATTTATTAAATACTACACCAATCATTTAGCAAGCAGAGCACAGCGGAGAACAGGTTATAGAAAATATTTCTGGAGAAGATAAAACAAGTGATAAGGCTAATGAACCACTAAGCACTGATGTTCACATTGATCCCATATTGATTAAAGAATGGGAGCAATTTGATAAATAGATCAAAAGTCATAATGATCCCCAAAACATTATCACATCAATGTCTCTCGGAACAAAATAGCACATTATTCCTGATATTGTGATTGAAGAGACACCCAACAAAGACACAATTAAAAAAGAGATAGAAATTATCCCTGAAAATCCTTCAAGAGAGATTACATTGAATATTGAGGAAATTCCACCCTTGGATGTGTTTTACAGTCCAAAACACAGGGTTGTAGTCAAGAGGCAGAGGAAAAACAGGAAAATAGACCAAACATCATCCACAGCTCCTCAATCTGAATTTATTAATGTCATATGGAAATATTCAGAGGTCAATCCTTCTGATTATTTGACTAAGTTATCTCAATTTGTAGGGGCATACACAGCTGCTACAATTGATAAAGCAACTGAAGTTAACCAATTGATCAAAAAAAGGATCAAAAGATTAATCAGCTTGAATAACAGTTGGCAGTAGAGCATCAAAAGATTAATTGGCTTGAGGAACAATTAACAATAGAGAAACAAAAGAGTGAGCAGCTTGAAGAACAATTAAACCTGGAAAAACAGAAAATTGACCAGCAAGTCATTCAAAAACAACAACAATTGTCTCAAGAGCTCGAGCAGCTTAAATTAACACATCAGCAAGAGATTAAACCTAAGGATGAGCAAATCATACAGTTACAACTCTCTATAGAACAATTCAAAGATTATCCCAAGGTTGAAGAGTTTAAGAAGGAAGCCCTAGAAGCAAATAAGGCTTTATCTCTACAGTTGAATCTACTCTGCCAGAAAATATCTCTTCTTGATCCATTATGCATCACAACGACATCATTGATTGACCAAGTAGTTAATACCAGGTTAGAATTTGAAGATGCGATGATAAAATCACAAATTATCTCTCCTAACAAAGCACATAAGAAGGAAGAGCTGCTAAATTACCTAAAATTCAAGAGTCTCATAAAGAGATATTATTTTCAAAATGGGAAACATAGTTGATAAAAGCAAAAAGAGCCACCTCTAGGGCCAGGGCTATAATGAATAATGTTATTGAGCTGGTGAATGATAACTTATATGGTGCCAATTTAATTTCTAATTGTTTCCTAGGAAATATTCCAAAGGCGAAAGTTTTAGAGAAGCAATGGAAGCAATATTTGGACACCAAGGAGGAGCAACTCAACAGAGCAATGCAACTCAAGGTTTGTTGACATTACATTATACCAAACAATTATTACCATCATTGATCCAGAATTTTCGCTGGAAGATGCCATGTTCCAATTGGAAAGGTGAAGAGGTTGTCCATTTTCATCTACCAACTGCTTGCGATATGATGCTCCCAATAACAGCTTCCGACGTTTTTGAAATGGATAAATATTTTATGCATCTGAACTCAATTCTGAATCATGATCCTGCAAATTTGGATACATTTTTATTCACATTGACATGGATTAAAAATAATAAAATCAATTAGATAATCAAAATATAAATAAAATTTGAACTTGTTGGAGATGGAAAGGGGGAACTCTGTGAATGACTTTGATCAACAATATGAAATGAGATAGAATTTGAAGAATTGTCCATTTGATATTATTGAGATTTTGTCCCTCCATTTGAAAAAAATCAGAAATAAAATTATGTGTGCATATCTAAAATTTAATCTCAAGAACCATATAACCACAATCTGAATTTCAATATAGTTTTCAAACCATTTTCAATAATAAGACGACTTTAAGCGGAAAATGTATACTATGAACTATTGTAATTCATGTGGATGCATCCTAAAGGCTATTTTAAGATTAATATGTCATTTTATGTGAAAATAAAATTACAAATAGCTTTTAAAACATATCGATGCACTTATCAGAACGAAGGGCACCGATCCTTTCAAATAATACTAGCGATGGGGTGTTTAAATAATACCCGCACCGGTTTTCGGCATTTCGAAAAAAAATATGTTATCATTATCGGTTCTCTTGTACAAAAATGCACTGATGGGTTTAAAAAAAAACAGCATCAGCACACCCTTGTTTTTGGATTTTAAAAAATAAAAAGGAATTCAACCAACTCGATGTCCTTATAATGTATACTATGAACTATTGTAATTCATATCTTTTAAATCCTACCAATGCACTTATCGGAACAAAGCGCATCAATGCATTTCAAAAATACCAGCACCGAAGCGTTCAAATAATACCCACACAGGTTCCCGACATTACCGAAAAGAAATATGTTATCATAATGGTGCTCTTGTACAAAAACGCACCAATGCATTTCAAAAAAACAATAGCACCGCTATGCACTTGATATTTTATTTTAGAAAATAAAAACGAATTCAACCAATTCGGTGCTCTTATAACAATTAGAGCACTAATGCTTTTAAATATAAACCATTGTTGCTTTAAAAAAATAATTGCACCATTTCAGGATTTTGACAAAATAAAATAAAATTGTATTACGTCGGTGCATTGATAAGATTTGGCACCCCAACAATGTCGGTGCACTTTTCCTATAAATGCATCGGTGCATTTATCTACGCACCAATGTGCAGAGAAATTGAAAAAAAAAACACCTTTTTTTCATTTTTTTAAATTAAAAAACGAGCGGCAATTGATTTTTCGAAATCTAATTTCATAAAGTCTTTTAAATAGTAAAAATTTATTCACTATTTCATTTTTTTACCCAAATTTTCAAATGAGTGATTTGCAAGAAAGACATACCAGGAGCACTGTGCAGCAACAAAACTATTCAGAAGATCAGAAGCTCAAAGGTACGATGATTCACTCAAAACCCTACATGGTAAATTTTTTAAATTCTATTATTTATTTTACTAATAAAAAATTTACAATTTCTGTTAAGGTTTTATTAAAGGAGATATCATTTGCAAGAGAGACATACTGGGAGCACTGTGGATCAACAACAAAATACTTTGGAACCGCAAAAAGATCAGAATCTGAAAGGTATGGCGATTCACTCAAAAACTTGGATAGCAAAAATTTTAAATTTTATTGTTAATTTTTTTTACAGTTCTTGTTAGATTTATTCATAATCTGGAAAAAATAAATAAATAACCCTTTAAAAATAATTACTACTGGTTTTACTTATAAAAAGTTTTACAGCCTCTGTTCCTATTTAAATTTAATTAAAATTCAGGAAAAATAATAAAAAAATCAATACTTACCTTAAACCTTTTCTTCTTCTTGTAAAACTTCACCTTAGGGTTTAACTTCCTCTACCACTTCACAATTAAGGTTTTTCATTTTAGGAAATTTAGATTTAAAGGGTTTATGTACTTACTATATATAAGGCGTTTGACATGTAAAATAGGGGAATCACTTATTCAATTAGATCCAAACCCTATCAAGCCTGCCTATTTAAAAAAAAACAGATATATGTTTCATTGTGTGCCCTGTGTAATATTACGCATCGGCACGCTCTGTGTAATACAACACACTAGTATACTATAACGTTGTCGACTCTGTCTAGCCTATTCATTGAATGGACCGAAAAAAATGTTTCGCCCCAACAATATAAATAAATGGAGCCAAAACATTATTTTTGCACTCTTTCTTCATTTGGAGTGAATTTTTAAACTAAATCTTCTGGGCTGGAATTTTAAAGTAAATATTTTGGACTTAATTTTTAAAGTAAGTCTTTTGCGTTGAATTTTTAAAGTGAAAATTTGTAGCTTAATTTTTAAAGTAAGTCTTTTGTGCTAAATTTTCAAAGTGATTTTTTTTTGCTTAATTTTTGAAGTAAGTCTTTTGGACTGAATTTTTAAAGTGAATTTTTTTATGCTGAATTTTTAAAGTGAGTTTTCTTGAAAGTAATTTTTTTGGCTGAATTTTCAGACTTTTTTTTAAAGTAAGTCTTTTGTGCTGAAATTTTGAAGTGAGGTTTTTGGTCTAAATTTTGAAAGAGTTTTTTTTGCAGGATTTTGAAATTGACTTTTTTGGATTGAATTTTAAAAATCTACATAGATTGAATTATCATGAGAAATCCAAGAAATTGCAAGAGAAAATATGATCGAACAAGAGACATTGAGGCTCGTAGAGAATACGGGAGAAACTATTACAAAGAAAGAAGGAAGAACGCGTAAATATTGAAAAGGAAAATCAATCTCAACTAGAAGTTGAAGCGAGTATGTAAATTTAAATATTATAAATGATATTTAAAATTTAACTAGTGTATTGTGAAATTTTATTTTTATTTGATGAAATAATTTGAAAAATATTTTGCAATGTAAACAGAGAGAGATATTCCTCATAACATTGATGATGAGATTGAAATTGTTGAAAGACAAAGTGAAAAAGATGATGGACCAATGATTGATGATGTTGTTGAAGATGTTGAAAGAGATTCAAGTGAAGAAGTTGGATCACCATCATATATATATATATACACATATATGTCATGTGTATTATTGAAATTATACATATTTATTAATTTCAATTTCATTCAAACTCTATTTTTTAATTTAATTATTTAATGAATATGTATACCCATTTACATTTAATTTTCATATGTATAGATGAAATCAATATCGATGATGAGATGTTAGAAAATGTTGATACTAAGATATATGGAGATAAAAAATTGACCATGTTATACGATATCGTGTTATGTTCATTATTGAGAGGTTCTTCAAAGATGAAAGTGTGACATTTCAAGCTCAAATTTTGAGAGGTCTCTTAGGATCAAAGAAATTAAAAGATGCTACAACTTTATTGGGTATTCGAAAATCAATGAAAGATAAAAAGGTGAAGGAAAATGTGATTCAAAATATAAATAGTGCTCTAAAAACAATTGGAAGATCTAGAAAGAAAAATGATGTAGTTGCACGTAGATCACTACAAATGACAGTGGTTTCATCAAGGACTAAAGAAAATTGTTTGGTAAAATCTATGGCAAAAGCATTAGGGACCCCACGTAAAACATTGTACAAACATAGGAAATTTCGATTGCAAATAGATGTAAATGATGAGCTCACTTGTTGGGCAGTTATTTGTAGGAAACCATATAAAGATAGACTTGGAGAAGATGTTAAAAATATAATATATGAATATTGGATGAAAAAATCATGTGTTTCACCAAAAGCAAGGGATGTGATGCGGCGAAGAATAACACGAAATCAGTATGAAGAACATGCAAAACATATCTTGGACACCACTCAGATAGAGTTGTCCAATAAGTTCCTATAAGAGAATCATGGAATTCATGTCTCAATCAGTATTTTTGTGCAACAAAAACCATGGTATGTTAAACCTATCACTGTATGCAACACTTGTTGTTGTCGTTATCATGTAGAATTTGAATTATATTATGACACCTTCCTTGATTTTGGTAAAACATTTTGGAAAAATTCACCTCCTCCTTCCATTATCGATGGTTTCATATCTGAAATTCTATGTGGAAGAGAAAGTCATGGATTATTTTACCAAAAAAAATGTGTTGGTGGTAAAAAAATGTGATCATTGTGGAAATTTGACTTTATTTCACAACAAATATTCTATTGATATAAATGACTAATCATTGGCCAACGTAAAAGTGAAATGGAAGAGATATGAATATATCCATACATTGATTAATTCAAATAATAGTACAAGTGCTAAAAGGATTGATTTACAAGAAGAAGAAATTTTTGTGATAGAGTTTTTGAAGAAATTTGAGACAGAAATTTATAAGTACACCAAGCATTTTCATAGAGCTCAATGGCAAGACCTGCAATTCAAAAAATCCCGTGAAATTTTTCCAAGAGGGACCATTTTGTCAATAGTTGATTTTGCAAAGAATTACACATTTTTTGCACAAAATGAAATACATGGTCAATATTGAGAAGGCTCAGCGGAATCGACCAGGGGGCGGGGAGCAGGAAGCAGGGAAGATCGATCTCAAATCAGCGTGCGCAAATGTTTTTTGAACGCCTATGAAGGGCGGATGAGGAGGGGGCTCCACTCCCTCCTACAAGGAGGCCCTGGCTAGCAGGGGGGGAAAGCCTCTAGAAGATGTTAGGGAATCAGGGGTGGAAGGAGAGAAAAGCATGGTAGTGGGAATAGAGGAGCCCACAGAAAAGGTTCAATATAGCACAAAAGAGAAGGAGGTAGAGGACAAACAACAGGAAACTAAAGACAAGAAACACAGGGGACCATGCAAGCCCAAAGTAGACATAACTCGCAGGGTTATATTAAATAATCCAGAGCTATAGGCGTACAGGGGACATGTGCCATCATCTACAAGTTCATGGGACTATGGCCCACTGAAAAAGCTCTACAATCATGGATCAGATACCATTGGAAACCTAAAGGAAGCATAGATCTTCACCTTGGGTCTAAGGGTTTCTTTACGGTGGTGTTCACAAACATTGAAGATAAGGACAGAATATTTGTAGGAGGGCCCTACTTCTATGTTGCTGCAAGACTGTACATGAGGCCTTGGATTATGAACTTTGTGCCAGAAAAGGAGACTTTTACTTCAATCTCAGTTTGGGTAAGACTCTACTCTCTACCTCTTGATTACTAGCAAAATGAATCGTTACAGGCCATAGGAAATAAATTAGGACGCTTTGTTAAAGCCTCTGAAGCTACTAGAAGGAGAAAATACACTTCCTTTGCTAGAATTTGTGTGGAAATGGACCTATCAGGAGCTCTACCGGAGGAGATAATCTTGGAAGTTTTTGATGAAGAATGGGCACAAACAGTAGATTATGAGCACATTCCATTCAGATGTCGTAAATGCCATGAACATGGACATCTTTTTAGGGATTGTTCGCTCAGCATGGAAATAAACAAAAGTAGAAGCACTATAGTGAAAGATGCAGATAGCTTTCAGAAAGTAGTTAACCGAAGCAAAGGAAGTAAGAGAGGTCCGAGAAATCAGCAGCAAGGAGAACAACAGTTCAGGAAAAACAGTTTCCAGGGGCTTCAGGAAGAGGAAGAGAATACTAAAGTAGAACAAACAATGGAAGGAAGTTCTGCAGAAAAGGAGGAAGGGAACAACCCAGTACAAACACGAAATGAGGAGTACCAGAAAGAGGCCACCATGAATGATGTTGAACAAGAAATGGATCAGGAAATAACCCAGAGCGACATGGAGATGGAGGATCATGAACTACAAGAAATTTTGGAGGAAGAGCATCTAGATCTAGAAGGCTTCTTGGAACAAGGAACCAAAGAGGGAGTGGATTCATTACCTCAAAAGGAGTTCCACAGAGTACAACAACTATTCATCTGGAAATCTCAGAACAAAGGATCCGAAAAGCTAAGGAAGAATGAAAAACAAGGCAACGAAGGAGTGAAAGCTTTGAAAGCCACACCAGGATTAGCACCAAGAATCCCAGGAAAGAAAAGAGGCCAAAAAAGACAGAACGAGCTGTTGATGGAATGTGGGAAGTTAATGATAGATTCAGGTAAGATGAAAGACCTATCCAGCTACTCCTTTAATAATCTTTGATAATGAAGTTTACGTCTTGGAATATAAGAGGTCTAGGTAGTAAAAGAAAACAAAGATTATTAAGTAACATAATGAAACAAGTAGCCCCGGATGTGATCTTCATTTAGGAAACTAAATGTTCCATTCAAAAGATAAGAGAAATACACGACAAATGGCTCAATAGATTTGAGTTTTTTGGAGGTCAAAGCAGAGAATACAGCTGAAGGTATTCTCACACTTTTGAACCCCTAAAAGATTGACATGATAGATGCCAAAGCATCCAGAAATTATCTTTCAGTGATCATTCAGCTAGTGGGACATAAGGAAAGGTACTTGGTTACGAATGTGTACGGCCCCCAAAGGTTGGAGGATAAACTCTTGTTTCTTGATTCATTGAAGAAGCTCAGAGAACGTCATGCAAGAATCCCTTGGATCCTGGGGGGGGATTTCAATTTGATAAAAACGCTGTCGGAAAAAAAGGAGGAACCAAAATTCTATCCAAAGATTCTTGTGCGTTTCAGACCTTCATAGACAGTATGAAGCTCGTGGATATTGCCATGAATAATGGTACCTTTACTTGGAACAATAAAAGAGGAGGAGAGTCTCAAGTGGCATCCAAACTGGACAGATTTATAATCTCAGAAGATCTTATGATCAAGGACAAGGACATAGTTGCGAGTGTTCTTCCCTTTGGAGGCTCGGATCACTGGCCAGTACAACTGGACATTCAGGGTATTGGCAAACACAACAACAGACCTTTCAGATTTGAAAATATCTGGCTCTCCCACCCAGACTTCTATAACAACATTGCTATCTGGTGGGCAGAGGATTTGGAGATTCAAGGCACAAGAATGTTCCTTCTTCAAAAAAGGCTCAAACACATTAAACTCCGACTCAAGGAGTGGAACAAGAAGGAATATGGCAACATTTTTGAAGAGAAAGAAATTGTGGAAGGAAAATTGCAGAGACTCAACCAAACCCTGATTACTGAGGGTTTTGATAAGGAACGGAATGAATTGGCAACTAAATATCATCAAGATTGGGACAACTTATGTAAGCAAGAGGAAATTTTTTGGAGGCAGAAATCCAAAGTGCAATGGCTAAAAGAAGGAGATCGTAACACCGGATTCTTCCACAAAGCCACTATGGAAAACAGAGCTCACAATAGGATTTCTATTATTAAGGAGAAGAAAGGTAACATGCTCAGCACGCATGAAGAAATAGAAGCAGAACTTGTTCAACACTTTCAGGACATTTCTTAGGAAACCTGCATTAACAGAGATCAATCTATCAGGGAGATCACTAAGCATATACCTAAGCTAGTCTCCAAAGAAGACAATTTCAACCTCAACAGACCAGTGTCAGAAGAGGAGGTCAAGGAGGTCCTTAAAGAGATGCAAAATGGCAAGGCACCAGGTCTGGATGGGTTCAACGTAGACTTCTTCAAATCCTGCTGGAATTTAGTTAAACAAGACATTCTAAGCGTGGTGGAGGACTTAAGGAGGGATAAAACTATCCTCAAGGCGCTTAACACCACCTTTATCGCCCTGATCCCTAAAAAGGATGTAGCCCTAACTCCTGACAGGTTCAGACCCATTGCCTTGTGCAATGTTGTCTACAAAATTATCTCCAAAGTGGTGGCCAATAGACTCAAACCCCTTCTTCCTACCCTGGTGGCAGTGGAACAGTCAAGATACGTGGAAGGCAGACAAATCCTTGACAACATCATTCAAGCTCATGAGGTGGTTCACTCTTTGACTAACAATAAGAGAGTTGGTATGATCATGCAACTAGACATAGCCAAAGCCTATGACAAGCTAAACTGGACATATATCAGAAAAGTTCTTGCTGCTTTTGGGTTTGATCATAACTGGATTAGATGGGTAATGGCCCTAGTCACTTCACCCAGCTTTTCAATTCTGGTTAATGGTTCACCCTCGGAGACTTTCACTCCTTCAAGAGGCTTAAGGCAGGGAGATCCACTCTCTCCTTTTCTTTTCATAATCATGATGGAAGGGCTGGGAAGGATGATCAGACAGGCCAAGGTAGTGGGTTCAGTCAAAGGTCTCCAACTATCTGAAGAGGGGCGTGCTCTAACACATCAACAATTTGTGGATGATACTATGCTTCAAGGGATCCCCACAGTCAAGGAAGCTCTTGCATACAAGCAAATCCTAAAAGACTTTGCCATGGCTTCAGGTTTGGAGGTAAATATCTATAAATCTAAAAAAAATTTCTTTAATACTCACATTGCTATTCAAAGAAACATTGCCAGAATTATGGGCTTCCAAAGGGAGATCCTCCCCTCGAAGTATTTACGAGTTCCTCTCACTGCCAAACCTTTATGCAAGAGCATATGGGAACCAGTCATTAACAAATTGCAAGACAAGGTCAAGAAATGGACCTGCAGATCCCTAAATTTGGCTGGCATGTTAGTGCTAACCAAATCTATCCTGCAATCCATCCCTGCCTTTATGTTATCTGTTCTACCAGCTCCTCAAACTGTACTACATCATCTCAGATCCATCCAAAGAGACTTCCTCTGGGGCAAGGGGGGGGAGCATAAGAAGTGGGCCCTGGTAGCTTGGGATAAGATATCCAAACCTAAGAGATTTGGGGGGCTAGGCTTGGATGACCCTGACTTACTCAGCACGGTTCTAGGTGTTAGCCTCCTGTTGCAACAGGTTTCATATTTCATGATTGACAGTGGAAGTGCCAAAAATGTTCATCTTTTCCATGCTGCAAAGGTTCCATTTTTGAAATATTTCTCAGTTAAGGGGAAGCCAAACAGCTTAAGCCTAGTTCCCCTAGGTCTAAATTTTTGCTTTAGAATATAGAGAATGTATCTGTCCAAACAGCTTAAGCTTGGCAGAGTAGCAACTAGGTAGAGAATGAAGGAGCCCAACAGCTTAATCTGGGCCCTTGGAAGAAATAAGGGTAGTTTTAGATAGGAAAGGCAGTTTAAAAGAAAAGGCAATCGGGGTTTGCAAGTCTAAGTGCACCCTTCCTGAAGTAACAAAAAATGCTAGATGTATTAGGCTGGGTAGGTAGCTTGGGGTTGCAGAAACAAGATCATCTTCAGTTCTGGTTTGACAAAGAAAACTCATCTTGTCAGTGGCAGAGGTAGCAAAGCACTATTTTAATGGCAGAATTTTGGAAGCATGTCTAACTTCCCTTCATTCCCCCTAAAGAACCCTCTTACTAACATTCCCCCAAAGGACCTTGGGATCTGCCCAACAAGTCCTAATTCCATTTCATTTCTGTGAAACATTAAGGTAGGTGTTAGCTTTCCTAAATGAAAAGAAGCCACATTTCTTGTGTAAAAGTCATGTTTTCATCTTCTACACAATCTCTGTGTCTATCATCAATTCACAGACTTATCATCATTTCCCCTTCATTTTCATTTCATAAACTCACATTAACTCCTAATTGTACTATGTAGCTCCCTAACTACTCCCCTGTCCCTATTTCACTACTAAAAAACTATATAAAATCCCCAAAAAAGGTTAAATAGCCCTCCCCCTTGGCACTATAGCCATATATTCTGTAAACTCGGGAAATAGCAGTCCATTTGGGGCTCCTATTAGCCCTTCTGTTTCCTAACCTAGGAATTAACCTAACCTCTTGTTTGGTTAATAACCTTCATCTGATTCTCCGCTCACCAAACCTTCACATCCACCCCCCCGCCGTCATTATTTTCAAAGGTTTAAATGTTTGGAAACCTTTTTTAAACATTAAACCAGCCCCCGCGCTGTATAAACCCAAAAAACCCACTTTATTAATGTTTACCCCCTCCCCCGCCGCATAAATAAACAAACGTAATAACGCGCGGGCCCCGTTCATAACCCTCCGCCACCTTGATTGTTCCGCCAGCCGTTAGATCTGGCCCGCCCAAGATCTACGGTGGGCGGGTCCCTAACGCGCGCCAACTGCCCGAGGCTTAGCGTCTGGGAGTTCGGCGGTTTTGCCGTCGTACTCCCGCCATGCGTCAAGCTCTCGGGTGTGGCGGAGCCCCTCCCTCCAAAACCACCCAGGCGCTAAGGCGGTGTGCCCAAAACCACTTACCACCCTCGCCTATGTGATGTCAGCGCCACGTCCTCCCCTATGACGTCATCTCCTCGCTGCTGCCGCCGTGCCACCACCTCATACCTTTTGTACCCTCGCCCTGCCACCGTGTCCCTGCCACCATACCGCAACGTCATCCATCCGTACCCCGGGACCTGCCAATGACATCATACTGACGTCATCCCAAAAAAGCACCAAATGTCAATTTTTTTGCTTTAAAAAGCGCGCAAACGACCATTACATTTCATTTTATTGGTTCATTTGAACACTCTGGTCCCCTGTTTCATTTGTTTTCTCACTCCCAAAGCTTCAGAGCGACCAACTAAGCTGTTGCGGCCTGCAATTCAAGTTCATAGCCTACTTTCGCATCAATTCGTCAACTTTCGGCGCCGTTCAGACCAGGTATTTGCCATATTTTCCCCTTTTCGCTCCTGTGCTTGCATTCTATCTGTTGCACATACTGTGAACCTGCAAAAATTCCCCAATTTGTTACTCTGCTGCACCTGAGACCCCATTAAACCTACTGGAAACCCTTTACTTCAGAAAAGTCTCAGAAACCTTATGCCCATTTACACTTTTGCGGGCGAATTCTGTTTAAAGCTCAGCCCCCAGCAAAAATCTCGCGGCAGCTCGGCATTTCCCCATTTTTACCCTGTTCCACTGTCCTAATCCGTTCACTGAAACTGTAAATTGCCTTCTGCTCCTCTGTGTTGTTCTTCACAGTCTCTAGCTCCAGAGAATTCACTAAAAAAAAGGGAAATTGACCCAAAACTCTGCAAAATTGGTCTCTTATAGCACAAGCTCTCAAGCTGTCCAGCTACTGTTACATTTGAGTTCAGTTTGCCTGCTCCTGCTGGTTATTGCAAGGAAATTTGATAGCCAGTTGTTGCATTAGTCCTCCTTTCAGTTCAAGCATTCAAGAGCTACATAATGGCCACTCCGTCTGCTCTGAACGTTACTCCCATCAACCCGCCGAGTAAAGAACTTGAGTCCATGCCCTTGGCCGATACAGACTATCTTATTCAAGACTTTGTTGCCAAAAGGAATCATCTACACACCTACTGCCAGCTGAGAAACAGTTTCATAAACAAATCTGACATATATGGCATATGGGAGTCCAATCTACCCCATTTTTTCCTCCCTTCAGTGAATATTTTTCCTGAGATTATTTACCTTTGTGCTGCAAATTATGAACCTAGTCAGAGGGTTGTTAAGTCTTCATCTGGAAGCATACTTTTCTACACTACTCCTGACTCCATCAACCAGATGTTGAACTTCAAAGAGACTCAGTCACTATTGCCCTTTTCCATGAATGATTTGCTGGAAGATGCCTCTTGGTTCCCTGGTACCAAGATTGAGATGATTGCTAAGACTTTTATGAGGGCAGATTGCCAACCAAAGGAACCACCTCCATTTCCTTATGACCATTTCAATGAGGTGGGCCAACTGTTGGTGGATATGATATCCTATGTGTTGGGCTTCACAACAACTGAACTCGTAGACGAGACAGTGCTGGTTATATTGTCTTCCTTCAGCCAAGGACAGCCTCCTGTTGTCAAGTATAATTATGCCAGGTTCATATCAAACAAAATCCATGACCAGCTCACCAGACTAGATAGGCAGGGAATTTTCAAATATTCCTCCTATATCTATAATTTGTTCATGTTTTATCAATCTGAATTTTTCCAATGCCCTATCAAGAAACTGGAATCAAAGGGAGAAAGGAGGTTTGTTGCCTTTTGGTCATCTGTATTTCATCAAGTCCAGCACTCTCCGTATTCATATTGTGAATTCATTGACCAGTTTGTCTATCCGGTCTCCTGCCTCCTTATGAAGGTTCCTCCTCCCATAATAACCTATGAAATGCAAAAGATCTTACAGTTGTCTAAGAATTACAAATTAGGTGATTGGTACCTATATCAAGACCATACTGTCATCAGATTTTATGGCTGTGAGTTGTGTCCTTACAGGCTCCCGAGATATATGCCGATGAGACTGTTTGCATTATAATACTACAGGCAGCTTATAAATTCAGATTTGACTCACTTCCACAGCACCAAGAAGAAGGCACAACTGAAATTCAAAGACCACTTAGGCCCCTTCATCATGAATAAGAAGGATGGTTGGCAAGAGGCTGACATGATACTCAAGGATCAATTTAAATTGAAAAGGAGTTTCTGGTGGGTCCCTTATGACCCACTTGGCTTCATTAGTGCAAGAAGGGTCAAATATAGGTTAACACCCTATGACCACTGCAAATACCCAGACATTGAAAAATATGCTAATCAAGATGCATGGGCACATCGAACTTTAGTTGAAGAACTTACTCAGGAATAAATCTTGGAACAGACTGCTAAGGATCTTGAAAAGACTCTTGACTTGGATTCTGATGACCAGGTATATTTCAGGTTGCCATACCCAGTTGAGGAGGGCACTTCTACAGCTGCAGCTTCACAAGCTGCTCAAGGAGCGTCCACATCAGCAACAGCTACAGCCAAAGGGAAAGAGCCAATGGAGACAGAGCAAACGGTCACGGAACAGCCAGTCAGTTCAATGGAACAAATTCAAGGGGAAACCCCTCCTCAACAAACAGAGGCACTACAAGTGCCACCTTTGCAAACTCCTGCCCACGAGGAAAGGGGCAGGAAGCGAGACCGACAAGATTCCACACCTGCTAGTGGGTCTGTGCAGCAGCCTCAATCAAAGAGACAAAGGGTTGATTCTCCGGTTGAGGAGGAGGTCAGTGAAGAGATCGTGGAAAGCCCGAGAAGGGAAACAAGCCTGCATACACCAACAAGCTCTTTTCAGCGAGAGCAAGATAGACAACACGGCATGGAGGTGTCTTCCTCCACGCAAAAAGGCAAGAAACCAGCCAGCACCAAGGCCAGCTTCAAAGAAATCAAAGCTCAAAATGAGCTACTAAGAGTGCAATTGTATAAGAAATTCCTGAAGGCAACACCTGCCAAACAGGAAATATTGATGGCAGCATTTGATATAAAGCAAGAAAAGATGATTCTCAGCCAATTCAAACCCAAGGTACAGCAACCACAATCGGTCGCAGACTTTGTTAAAACGAGGTTATAGGTCTTGTCCAAGGACATCCACCCAATGGATCAAATAGAATTACACAAGCAAATAGTCGAAATGCTTTATGCTACACTTGTTGAAAAGGCCACAGTGGCCCATGAGTTAAAATAATCATTTAAGAATACCAACACTCAGCTGGATTTTGAAAGATTGTCCTCCACGGCCAAGGATAATAGAATTAAAACACTGGAGGAGATTATTGTGGACTTAGGTCATGATCCTAAGGATCCTAAGGGTGTCAGGACCCTTATGAAAAAGAAAGATGATGATATTGCTGCACTGAAGAAAAGATTGAGGTTGCTTCCTACTGAGCACCCTCAAACAGCAGAACTGCAGAAAGAAAAAGAAACTGAGGATCAATTGGATTTGATGATGAAGTTGAACCAGAGAGTGATCGATTTGGAAGGGGAGTTGGAGCAAGCACTGCAAGGAAAGCAGGGAGAGTCGACCTCCCAGCCTCCTCAAACAATCCCAACTGTTGTTGATCCTCTATCACAAGCAGCAGTGACCCCTCCAATTATTCCAGCCACAACAATAGCTGCAGAAGCCACAACATCAACAACAACAGCACCTGAAGCAAGCATGAGCATGGATGATTTGACAGAAGCTGTCAATAAACTTAAGCTGCAGGCGACAGAGATAAAGGAGGCCAAAGAAAAGCTGGCCAAACTGGAAGAAAAATATGATAAGTCCAAAATGACAGTGGGTGAGCAATCGAGGGAAATCAAGGCCCTGAAGGACAGAATCAAAGCCTTGGAGAAAGAATTATCCTTGGACAAGACCTTGGCGGAAATAAAGAAACTTCTGTGGGCCAAAATAAATCAGTCAATCACCAGCCAATGGAGGTCAATTCAAGCAATATATGAACAGGTGGAACTGATTGGCCGTGCCAAGCTTGAAAGCCAGAGAGCCAAGGCAGCATTAGGAAACATGCCTGAGCAGGCTAACAGAATGATCAACTTTCTGAATCATCAGACTAGGGAAGAGCTGGCAGCACTCCATATCATGAACAGAACAGATGCCATATTAACAGCAAAAAGTGTGCTCACATTGAGAAGCTTGGTGCAAACTCTGGAGGCAAGATGTCGGGATATACAGAGGGATGTAGACAATTTTGACGTAAAGCTTGCAGCACTACAGATTAGAGGATTGCCCAGCCTGCTGACCAGTGCTGGAAAGTTATTAACATGTGACCAATATGCTACCAGGCTAAATAATTTTGTCACAAATCAGCTTACTGCTGCATCAAGTTCTACAGCAGAGGCAGGGCCGCCTACAGGACAGACACTCTACGACAGGCTGGAAAGCTTATTTTACCTGGAGCATGAGGTCAATCATCTGTTTGAGATGTCGCCCAGTTATTACAAGTACACAGAGGCCGATGAAACACTTGTCAAAATACAAAGGCATCAGTTGCCTTCTGAGAATTGGTGGCAGGCAATGCTGGCCGTATTGCCCAGGTGATTTCAGTTTTTGCCTCTTTTTGTTCATTTCAAAATCTATGTCAGCTACAGGTCAGCAAGAAGCACAGGATAAGGCGCAGAATGCACAGGACAAAGTAATGAAGGAACGCGCAGGACAGGTGGGAGCAGTTACAAAGCAAAAACGCTGAGATGGCAAACCTAAGAGCGCGGATTTCTAAGAACGCAGCCCAGCCGACTCAAAACAACTCAAAAGTCAACATTTACTGCCAGAAGAGAACAGCTGTTGCATTTGTATTTATTTCAGCATTTACTTTTCATCAACCACTCCTTAAGAGTTGGTAGAGAAGTTATCAACTATTAACTTCTCATCTAGATATTTTTGTATTCAATTTTTGTATAAATACCACCCTCTGCATAGTTAAAAGGGTTGGTCGGTTTATGTATTCCAGGAGAGACTCGCACTGCATACCTGTTATTTTCTATAATCAAAGACTGCTAAAAAGCTTGGAGAAATGGCTGTATGCACCGTGTTTAAGGGTTTAGAGACGTGAATATGGAATTCTTGCACTGCTGTATGAAACAATAAGTGTTCCTTATCTCTGTAATTTCCGTTTCATATATGCACAAATCACAGAAAGAAAGATTGGTTTAGAATTTTCATATCTACACTCTATGCTCAGTTTCTGTGGTATTCTTAATGTTTTCCTCTTGTTTTAGGCATGAATAGGAATTCCTTTATGGCTCATGTTTAACCTATTTCACATATGAATGACTGTTAACTAGGAAATTTTAATTGCTCCTAGGAAGAGCTCATTCATCTTCCTTCTGCTAACCTGTTTGGGAGATTCTTTGTTGCCTCTCATTCCTTAGCTCTCTTTCCATCCTTTAGCTTGAAAATTTTTTTCGTATGCAGCTATCTTGCTCCATGTTTGTCTTGTGACCAAAAAAATGCGCCAGCAGTCCTACTCTTTGACTCCACGCCCAATGGTTTGAAGCTTCCAGAACATGCCTTGCCTCTCTGCCTGAAAGTATTCTCCTTCCCACCAAAATCAGAACAAAAACCCCTGAACTCAATAACTAGCCTAAGATCCTTTTCAGAGAGAGTCCTCTCTGGCTGCAGGTGGGCTAGAACCTGCAATCCAAAGTTGGTCTGTGGTTACCTCGGCCGTATCCTTTCCAGAGCTTAAGGACAACCTGAGTGATAACACTAGGTGCCAAATTATGGTGGCGTTGGGTTAAAGAGCCAAAGACTCAGTGGGCAACCATTTGGAGAGAAAAATATGCTAGCACCTGGCATATCCATGATCTAACAAGAATGTCAGGTCACAGAAAGGGCTTGCACATTTGGAACAAAGCTTGGGATAACCAGGATTTTGTCCAAGGAAACAGCTTCTGGGAAATCAGAGAAGGAAATCTCAACCTATTCTAGGAGGATAGATGGCAACAAGAACCTATACTAATAAATGAAGACCTAAGGGATCTCAAGGAATTCACGGATAGCAAGAAACTTTCTAAGGTGAAAGACTTTTGGGAGCAAACCAATAACAATGATAAATGGAGAATCTGGAGGAATTTTGATTTTAGGGATATCAATACCCTGAAGGGTAAAGTAGAAACTCTTAAGGAAGAGTTAGATCAGAGGAAGATTCTGAAAGCTGAAGGCCACGATCAACTGAGATGGGGCAACAATAATGAGGGGGTTTTTAACCTCAAGGAAGCAAAACTTATTCTCCTTGACCTTAATTCTCAACCTACAGACAAAACCTGGTTTAACCTTTGGAGACACCAGGGCTGGATGAAGATTAAACTTTTCATGTGGCGCGTTCAACACAGGAAAATTCTAACTTGGGACAATATTAGGAAGAGGGGAATTCTGGGACCTTCCAGATGCCAGCTTTGTGAGAGGTATGAGGAAACCATGGATCACCTTCACAACAGCTGTATGTTCTCCTCTAGTCTGTGGGACTCTTTTTCCTGTTTTTTCCATCAGACGGATAGGGACAAACATAGCATCTGCAACACCCTGACCAACTAGATAAAAGATTTTCAGACAATGAAGTTCTAGCCACAGCTTGGGCCCTCTTTCTGAGCTTCATTGTTTGGAATGTTTGGAAAGAGCGAAACAACCAAATCTTTAAAGAGGTAAAGAGAACTTCCCAAAGCATTTTGGAGTTGATCTTAAAACAGCTCAAGGAAACGGTTAGCACCATTGTGTGAAACCTCCCCAAGAACCAGCCTTCGAATACCGACCTG
Source organism: Pinus tabuliformis (assembly GCA_031772625.1). Classification (NCBI taxonomy): domain Eukaryota; kingdom Viridiplantae; phylum Streptophyta; class Pinopsida; order Pinales; family Pinaceae; genus Pinus; species Pinus tabuliformis. The sequence goes on along the minus strand of CM062813.1, from coordinate 1,061,788,916 downwards.
AGAATTCTCTGTGATCAGGGCCTGCAAGGCATCTCTCCTCAGGGTCTGGACAGAAATATAACCTCCCTGAGGGACGCACAGGATTTCTGGCATCCTCGTCCAAAGGGTTATCTGAAATAAAACATAGATGGAGCTTCAAAAGGCAACCCGGGTATAGCTGGTTATGAAGGGGTTCTTCGCGATGAAAATGGTATTGTCCTCTTCATATTCCACTTTCATCTGGGTCAGGCTACTAATAACATGGTAGAATTGATGGCTATGGAGCAATGTTTAGAGTTCTTGAGTCAGGAAAACAGGCAAAATGTGATAGTGGAAGCTGATTCTGAACTTATTATCAATTCAGTCAAGAAAATCAACGGAGGTTCTAAGCCAGAAAAAGTCTCAAAAAATTGGAGACTTATTCAGGGATTCCAATGGATTCAACACCACCTTCAAAGCCTCTGTACTGTTGGCTTTAAGCATGTCCGCAGGTCGGCGAACAAATTGGCTGATTTGCTTGCTAACCAGGGTGTTAGTAGCACAGAGATTAGAATGGCATCAAATTGGCATGAGCTGCCGCAGAGCAGGTTAAAGACAGTTGTACAGAAACAGGCAGAAAATGATAAGTTGGAGTATAAAGACAGAGCCTGGAACCAGGGATCAAATTGACTCAACCTTTGCTTTCAACATTAGCTTGTGTCATCAGTTTCGTATAGGCGGTTTTGTGGTGTGGCAGATACCTAATCTGGTCACTCACATTCCCAGGGTAATCGAGAGGAAGATCTTTGTTTATAGTGGAGAACGATTCACGTCCCTCATCTATTCAGCGTTCTAGGATCAGGTAAGGGAGATCCTTAAGCGTAGACAGAGACCTGCTTCTTCCGGCAACCGGTCCTTTAAAATTTTGGCATCTCGGCATGGTTTACAGCCCCCAGGCGGTTTTACGACTGATCGCACCGCTTTCCGTTTGGAAGTGGTTTTGTTAATTTGGCAGTGATGCCACTCACCCTCCGACACGTGGCAGGGAGAGGGGTCCAAAAACCGCTCTTCCCCGCTCACTAATGTCGGCCCTTCTTATCCCGCGCGATATCAACATCATCCTTTGGATTTAGTCAACGATGATCTACGGCTGCATCAATTCGAGCATCTTGGGTTATACTTCGGTCTTTTTCATGGAGCGATATCCCCCTAGACCGTCAGTCTTAATGTTTTTTTTGGACAGCTCAGATGAACAGAGTGATCCGGATCTTGGGAGGACGCCCCCAAGATCTAAAAGATTGAATTGGATGATTTGAAAACTTGAAATGGATCTTGGGGGAAAAGACCCCAAGATCTGAAAACTTGAAATGGATCTTGGGGGAAAGGCCCCAAGATCTAGAAGATTGAAATGGATCTTGGGAGGAGAGACCCCCAAGATCTGAAAACTTGCATTGCCAGAAGAAAAATAGGAGAATGCTCAATAAACAAAACCACAAAGAAACTTTTTTATTAAAACCGATAATAACTGTAAAGGCTACATTGTGGCAGACAATTTGTCCTTTTACAAAATGTGACTTGTTACTTATAATATTTTTCAGTTACAATACCACGGGTCAATTCCATGGGTGAATGAATACCATGGGTGGATTTTACAATACCACGGGCGGATGCCATTTACAATACCATGGGTAAATTCCATGGGTCAATGAATAATATGGGTGGATGAGTACCATGGGTTGATGCCATTTTCCATTCGGATCATTCCTCCCTCCTTAAGAAGCAATGGTCCCCATTGCGTAAAGTTCCCTCCTGCAAATCCTTTGTTGAATATGAAGATCCAGTGAAGATAAGGGTTTTACGTGGTTAACCCAAAACCCTGATAAATGAAGATTCGAGGATAGAGATACCCTGTAATGCTTGTGACCAACTGTGATTCTGACAGTGCGTGGCCTAGCAAATGGACTTCGATGAACTGTGGGTTTGTGGATGACCCATAACCATGAAGAACGAAGATCCGAGGATAGAGATACCCTGTAATGCTTGTGACCAACTGTGATACTAACAGTGTACGACCTAGCAAATGGACTTCGATGAAGTGTGGGTTTGTGGATGACCCACAACCGTGATGTTGGTTGCTGATGAAGTAGCAGGTGCCTACATAGCCTGGGGTGGGAGGGCACATCTCCAAATAACCCAAGCCGATTGCTGCTATGTTGAAACTGATGAATGTGAAGCAGATGCCTACTAAAGTGGGGTGGGAGGGCACGTCTCCAATGGAAACCCACTCCGAATGCTGCTCCAGAATTAAAATGGACATAACTCGGCCAATATAACTCAGAATATTTATTATAACCTGTTTTTGGAAGTAGAAGGACCATTTTGCATCTGCCCATGTGATAGAAATCCTGATCTAGGCACTAGAATTCCAGATCTGCGCTGCAACTCTCCTGCCGTCACCAAAATTTCTGCAAAAAAGAGCTGATTTTAAATCAGCGATATCTCCCTCATCCGGACTCCGATTCCACTGATTTTTTTTTTTGAAGTTGGGTAGTTTTTCCCAAAGAATCCAGATCTGCAATTAGATTTTGCAGATCTTGTACCAGGACGTCTAGATCTGCGCCGCAAAATCGCTGCCCTGAAAATTGTCTGCAACCCCACTGATTTTTAAATCAGCGATATCTTCTTCATCCGGACTCCGATTCAACCGATTTTTTTTTTGAAATCGGCTATTTTTTCACCAGGAATTCAGATCTACAATTAGATTTTGCAGATCTTGCACCAAAATGTACAGATCTGATCTGCAATTTCGCCACCCAAAAATAAATCCTGCAAAAAAATGAAAAAAGAAAAAATTCTTCCTGCTTGACCCAAGAAAGCTCTGTGGAGGTTGTAGCACATGCCTGAAGTTTGTTGAATATTGCTGCAAAATTTGAAATTGAAACATGCATCAAACCCTCGTTCCCATGGAATCATAACCTGCTCCGATACCACTGATCCAGATCTTGAGAGGAGGCCCCCAAGATCTAAAAGATTGAATTGGATCTTGGGGGGAAAGGACCCCAAGATCTGAAAACTTGAAATGGATCTTGGGGGAAAGGCCCCAAGATCTAGAAGATTGAAATGGATCTTGGGAGGAGAGACCCCCAAGATCTGAAAACTTGCATTGCCAGAAGAAAAATAGGAGAATGCCCAATAAACAAAACCACAAAGAAACTTTTTTATTAAAACCGATAATAACTGTAAAGGCTACATTGTGGCGGACAATCTGTCCTTTTACAAAATGTGACTTGTTACTTATAATATTTTTTAGTTACAATACCACGAGTCAATTCCATGGGTGAATGAATACCATGGGTGGATTTTACAATACCACGGGCGGATGCCATTTACAATACCATGGGTAAATTCCATGGGTCAATGAATAATATGGGTGGATGAGTACCATGGGTTGATGCCATTTTCCATTCGGATCACAGAGCTTTTCCTAAAGCAAGGGTGTCGGTTTGTTCATGGGCTCTCCGGAAGCCAAGTGGCATTTTTGTTGATTTTCTGTGGGTTCGGGTTTCTTTGTAAAACTTTTTGGTTCTGACCTGGGGGTCTTGTCCTCCTTTCTTGTAAATTTGTACACTATTTTTTTTGGTTTTTTTGAAATAGAAGGATCCGTACTTGCCTTAGCAAAAAAAGAAATATATAGTGAATATTATCATTCTGACCAAGTCTCTATGCTTGTCCATATTCTATATAGACATGCTGAACAAAATGTTGATGATATAGAAATCACTAGTGACAATTGACATGTTATTAAAGAATATCACTTTTATATTAATGATGATCGTACACATGATACACATTTTGTACAACAATGTTTTGATAAGATTTATGACTCATTGAAGGGTCGTGGAATAAAATTCAATGAACATTGGATATGGTCAGATAGATGCATAGGTCAATTCAAATCTTCACGATTATTCTTTTGGTTGTGTCGTCTTCATAAGAAACCCCACATTAAACATTATTGGAATTTCTTTAAGACTGGTCATGGAAAAGGAGAACATGATGGTGCAGAGGCATGTATAAATGAGCACTTCGAAGATATTAAATGGACCACTCTGCAAACATACTTGTCTCAGTTGAACAAGTTTTTCAATGGTACAATGTTGCACTAAGACATCAGACTGACCCATCAAGGGAGGTACAGAGGTATGTACACATATACAAATTAACTTGTATATAGTTTTAATATATAATCATTTTTATTAATTTTCTAATTTTAAACATTTATAAATTATATAGTTTAAACAATATGAGGATGATTATCTTTGATATATAAATTGTATTTTAAATAACATATTTAAATTATTGTTTGAATTTACTATAGGTCTTTTTGGCATATTAGAGTCGAAGATGTAGATAGATTGATTACATATGAAGCTGAAACAATAAAAGGGACTCAAAAATTGCATTCAATTAAAACAAATGATTACCGAAATGAGTTTGCATTTGATAACATAAAATATTCTTGTTTTTGTCTTGTTTGCATAAAGGACACACAATCCAATGATGTTTGTGAAAAAAATATGTATGTAAAAGTTTTGCAACATACATAACTAAATACAAAGGGGAAAATGTCAGTTGCAAGCTTCGAAGAGATGGAATCAGAGGATACTATATCATTTGAAGGTGATCGAGTTTCTGATTTTGTTAGAGAAAGTAACATTTCAATTGCTTTCAAAGGATATATATATATATATATATATATATATATATATATATTATGTTTTTTAAAATCAATGCGTATAAGTATTTAGATAATAGTTAAAATATAGAGATCTAGAAATAGATAATAAAATCAAGTCCATGTTTATAATGTTAATTTCATATTGGTTATGATCTGAATTTACACTTATTTTATTGTGCGGGAGGTGTTTTTGATGTAATTGCACCCATTAACAACATAGAAAATGTCAAGTATTATTTGATGTAGTGCACTGAATGAAAGATGAAGTTATTGGAAGACTATGATGATAACGGCCTATTGAAGTCTCGAAAATCGGGTCTACAACAAGAGGGATACCCACCCGGTCCGAACCTTGGTTAGCAGCTCCTTTTCCGTTTGGTGTAGTGGGTTCGACTGGGGATATGGGACCAGTTTCCCAATTTATGTGTGTGCGTGTGAAGAATTGATATTTCCCTTCTAAAAGTTCCTAAGTGAGATGCTCTAATTCTAACTCTAATCTAATAACATGCAAATTTTATTCTAATAAACAGAAACATCTAATTCTACACTAACCCGGGGTGTAATCCTTTTGTTATGCGATCTAAAATGATTTCAAATAACAATTGGTAATAAAGATCATTCAATAGCTATGAGAAAAGAATTCAATAAAGTTGAACCACTTCGTATAAAAAGTTAGACGAAACAGTTGTGAAAAACATATCGCATAATAAGCTATTCATACATTCAGCATAAATAAATAGCTATCACCGTACAAAAGTGCCAAATGATAACTCAAGCATTCACACATCAATATATAAACAACTGAACTTGAATATCACTTTTAACACAAAAGGTAGAAATAGTTAAGAGATAGAAGTACCCTTTATAACTAATCCTACTCATGAGCTTCAAGTGATAATGATTTATCTCTTCTTAATCCAACATCTACTAAGAGTACAGAAGTGCAACATCAGTAGCGGATATTAAATGAAGATATCAATAAATCATGTTCCATTCATTCATCAAAACCTCCTCAGAGGGTACAAAAGTGCATATTCTAGGGATAAGTTTTTGACAAATTTCAGGACCCTTCTCTAAATGCATGAGAAGGGTTTAAATACTACTTAAATAAACCTAAAAATAACTTATTACAAAAATGTAGGATGCGGTTTAAATGATCGTCCTCACTTTGGGCAAAAATAAAACTAAATTAAAACTAAAATTACTAAAATTACTAACTAACTATGTATCTGATCCTTGAAATCGCACGCATTCAGCATCTGTGTGAGAAGAGTCCGTTGGCCGATTTCCGATTTCAGCTGTGCTGAGAAAACAGAATCGGTGAGAGCTGGCACCATCTTCTCGGCAGAATTGATGATACACTTGAGAGTCATCCATTTGCTGTGTGGTTTTACCAAGTACATCCAGTAAGAATCCCAATTCAACTTGGTTAACCTTTGGATTGATTATACCTTTTCTTGAGCCTTCTGTTCCAGTCTGCCTGTAGTTGTTGCATCTTTGGTAGATAGCCTGGAGTGGTCTCTAAGATCAGGTTTTCTTTATTCAAATTTTCATTTATACAATCAATAACGTTGTTTGCTGTCGTGGCCGCTTCTTCTCCTACTTGTTCTGCTTCCTTGAGTTGTGCATCCCATCTGTTAAAGAGCATTTCTTTGTGATTGTCGTTGATCCTTGGTGTGCCTACTCTTTTTCCCTCCTCTGCTTCTTCCCAAGTCAAATACTCAGTAACTCGTTTATCAATTAAATCATAATCATTTCGTAAATCTACGACTTGATTAGTGATTTTATCGCTTATTTCATAGTAAGAGTTCCATTGCGATATTCTTTGGCATAATGCTTCCTATTCTTGCAGTAGTTGATCATTCAAGGAAATGGATTCTATGATGAATTCTGTAATTTTAGGGTCATCCTTATGCATCTCCTACACATCCCACAACTGTTTTTCTTTCTCTGCCAAACTATTATGGTAGCTTATCTGCATTCGTTGGAAGTCCTGCTGTAGTTTTTCAAGTTGTTTCTGCGCTTCGTTGTTGGCATTGGCTTGTTGCAACTGTTGTTGCAAAACTTGTATCTGGTCTTCCCTTTCTTTTAGTAGTTGTTGTACCTCAGATGCTTTGTCAATGGTTGTAGAGGCATATTCTCCTGCGATCTGCAATAATTTGGTGAGATTCTCAGTGGGATTGGTAGTAGGATCTTGCCATAGGACGTCTAATTGTTCTGCCTCATTAGAGAGCATGTTTTCCAATTTCCTTTTCTTCCTTTGTCTCCTTACTACTGCCTTGTGTTGCAGACTATAGAATACATCAAGAGGAGGAATTTCTTCTATCTTGAGGATGAGTTCAGAGGATGGGGTGATGGGAATATATTCCATCTCTGGGACATTGCTAATTGTTCCTGTGATTATATCTTCTGTTTCCTGTACATCACTTGCAGGTGTCTTTGTACTTGGTCCCTCTAGATTGATCAATCCATTGAAGGTCTCCCACTCTTTATCCAGTTCGGTTCTATTTGTTGATTGTTGAACGATGAGAGGGGGAGGATCTATCTGTGGAGAGGTAAAAGCCTGTTGTTGTGGGAGATCTTTTGATTGGGAGGTATCCTTTATTGACCCCTCGATTTTACCATGGTCACTTTCTCATCTTTTGGAATGTTCAGATGTTTCTTTTCCGGACTTAGATTTATACATGTCTGTGCTTGAACTTCTACTGAGACTGATACTCGGAGTTGGTTCCCTTTCGGGTTCCAAGCGTAGTTTTTCTAAGGGGATACTAGCTAATCTCCTTTCCCTGTATATCTTAAACTCTTGAAATTCTGTTGGAGAGAATTTCATTTGGGCCGAAAGAAAAATTTCTTCAAGTGTGTTTTTCTGTTGGAATATGTCATTAAAAAGATCATCTTTTCCATAAAACACCTTTATCTTGAGTGCAGTAGTAAAATTCTTAGCAATATCATGAGGGTCAAATGGTCTTGCTGAAAATTTGAATAATTGTAAACATGATATGTTGTTTACTTCTGTGAATGCATGGCCTACATCAAATAGTGAAAAGGCCCCAAAGGCTACAGGAAATTGTGGCCAAATAGCATACTTTTCATCTTTCAAATCTTTAGTCAAACCTCCTTCTCCGCAGGTTTGATAAGCAATTTCTTGTGCCATGAGTTTATCAAGGACATACAAAGGTAAGATGTGAGGGGAAGTGGAACTTCCGAATACCCTGAATATGTAAACAGTTCTTCCCCGAACCATCTCGCTACGGGGAGTATGTCTACTTCTACTTCAGGAGAACATCTTGGAGCATTCTTATCATACAACATTCTGTACAGGGGCAACATGATTCCATGACAAATCTTGTAGAAGTGCGGAGTGAACTTAGAGTCCCACAATTCTTTATGATAGATATGAATGGGTAAGGGGTCTTGAGTCGTCCATTTCCAACCCATCACAGGAAACTTAGAAACATAACATATCGCATCCATCACATAAGCAGATAAGTAAAAAGGGGGATAAATTCTCTGAGAAATAGTTCTTTTAGACCGGTAATTTACAATGGCCGTGACTAGGTTATCAGACAATATTTTAGCCCAATCCACAATAGTAGCATCCGTGGCGGCATCCAATAATGGTAGCCATTCAGATGAAAATTTGTTAATGTCTGGCATTCCAAAAATTCTACAGAGCATGGCAGCAGCGAAGCAATACGGGGAGGTGAGAGAACCAGTACTATACATACCATCTTTATCCTTCATTAGCGGTTCATCCCTCCTCGACCAATCTTTGGTGGTTTCTGCAAGGTCTTGATTTTATTTTGCAAATTTCTCCATGAACTGTTTGTTATAAGTGGCCTGTGGCTCTGGTAAATGATACATGAGCCTCAGATCTTGTGCAGCGAATGAGCCAATGAGTCCTTAACCCTGAGTCTTAAACTATCTATTTTTGATATCCACGATGTCTAGCATCCATTTAACCATGTCTGTGTATGGAAGAATTTTGGGCCTCGCCGCTATTCGGTGTAAGAAATAACAAGCTAGCTCTATAAGGGATGCTTCGGAGGAACTATGTGAACCTACAGTAGCCTCGACCTCCATTACTCTGGGATTCTCTTCCTCAAGTAGATTGTACATGCCTTCCCAGGTAGCAATACCAGCATCTCGGTTGCAGGCGGTGTCTGTATACAAGGGCGCCATTTCCTTCTCTTCAGAGCTCGGGGCTTTGCCTTTCTTTCCCATAGTATCCTGCGTACTGCTTTGTATCGTTCTCTGTTCTTCGTTCCTGTAATTTACAAGTGAAGTGAGAATAATGATAAGGAAAGGTGACGGGAAAGCTTTAAATGCCGAAGACATATAAAATACACCACCTTACGTGAAATGATTTTTTGATAAGCACGAAACCCTATTCCATTAATTACTGGCAACTAACTCATTAATTGGAATTAAAGCGCATAACCAAGTCTCAGTTTATGGAAACTACTTTTTTGAACCATGAGCCCACAAGATCTGCGATGAAGCAATTTTTCGATTTGCTTCGCAATATCACAGATCACAACATCGCAGAATCATGACATCACTTTCTTGCTATATCGCAAACTTACAATGTTCGCATAATCGTGCTATCACATTGCCGCTTTTATCGCAATATCGTAGAATTGCTCTATCGCAATATCGCGGGAGCGTGGCATATGACGATTTTCGTTAATCTGTTTCTTGCGATTTGCGATATGCGTCGTCGCATATCAGCAGTTTAAATTTTTTCAATGTGAGCGATGTTTGACGCATGCGATGCGATATATGTCCGTAGTCCCGTATCGCGATTTCGCAATTTTAGAATTCGGCTTGCAAAGGGGTATTCATGCTCCTTTTGAGATGTGATATTTCCTAGGGAATAATCCTACTTTATCATAAAACTTAGGCTTTTTTATTTTTTTAAGGGTTTTCTCCTAAGTTTAAGATGGTAAGTTTTATTGAAAAAGGTAATATAAGCACTAGTTGATTTTTTAAATTTTTGACTAAGGATCCCCACTTATTTAGTATTAGTAATAACATTAAATAAGAAGGGGGGTTGTTGTTGGCCACAACAATTGGCGATTCACTTGGAAGAACCAGTTATCTCTGTTTTTCTTTTGAATTTTCTAACTTCCAAAACAGGAAATTTTCCAGGAAATTAAACTTTATTATAGAAAGACAAAGTACATTATGCTTTTATCTATCAATGATATTTTGTTTCTTCTATTTTCAACTTTGATTATTTACTCCCTCAAGCTATTCCTTGTATCTACATCAGTTATTACTTAGTTTATAAAGATAAAAACAAAGTCTTCTCTGTAAATCAGTTTTGAATATTCTCATTTGTTGTAGGTAGAGCCTCTGCTGCCAGCAAGCGTTTATAGCCTCGACAGGGTTACCTGTTACCCAGCAATGATCCTGTATCCTACTTAGAGAAATTTACAATTTTAAAGAGAAATCCATATCCACACTTATCGCTTTCATTTTCTTTTTTATCCTTAAATAACAATTTCTTGGTTTGGTAGCCAATTTATGACACAGTCATTCATTGATTTATAACTTTGCTAAACAAGCTGGCTCGTGATGAGACCCCTTGTCTTTTGATTGCGACAATCTTGAGTCATTGCCCTGTTGTGGTATGTAGTATTGGCAAAGTCAGCAAGCTATAATATCTATGATCATGATAAGTCGACTCGTGATGAGACCTCTTATTCTTTAAGTTAAAGTGTATCATTGGATTATTCCCTGAACGTTGAAGTTTCCTAAGTGAGGAGGAAGTCATTGTTTCCTTAAGATAGCTTTGGACGACAATAATAGAGTTTTTTGGAAAGATATTTTCTACAAAGAATCTTCGTTTTATTATTGATACCTTTCATTGGACTGATGCAAAACAATTTCTTTACTAAAAGTCATTTTTTTATCAAAATTTATACAGTTGAAACTAGTATCATTTCTAGGCCTAGAACTTTTAATTGTATCTTTCAATAATAATAATCAATTTTCTAAAAAAAATTCTATTTATACAAGTGAAAAACAAAATCTAAAAGAGAATTTATGTCTTTTTCATGACTCTCGAATGTAACCATTTATAACCGGTTTTATTATGAAACTAAAACAACTATTCTACAAAATAGAGGAATGATCTCCTATGGAAAATATTTTTTGAGAATCTGACCGTTAACAGGTAAAGAATCTCTTTTTCCTACTAAATCTTGTAACATAAATGTAGACGGACCTATGACTTCTATGATTTGGAAAGGGCCAAGCCACATTCGTTGAAATGTTGTATGTTTCCCTTTTTCCTCATGAGCCTTGTCCCATTTTAAAACTAGATCTCCCATCTGAAAATCCTTTCTGGATATCATATTGGAATCAAAAGAGGCTTTTACTAAGGCTTGATGATGAGCGTGAGTTATCTTGGCCTATTCTCGTTGTTCTTCTAACTTGATTATTTCCTATTGCCTTAGTTGTAAGGAAGAAGTTGGTGCTTCATCAATATATTGAACCAAGGCTAAAGAGGGAATTTCCAAATGAGTTGGAAGAACCACTTCTTTCCCATAAACTAAATTAAAGGGAGAAGTGTCTACTGAGGCTTTCTGCGTTATTCTATCTGCCCATAAAGCGTATATCAAAGACTTATGCCAATTTTTATGATTTTGGTCAATGGTTCGCTTAATGATTCTGATTAAATTCTTATTTGTAGATTCAGCTAACCCATTCCCTTGTGGGTAATAATTGGTAGAGTATTTGAGTTTGAAACCTATTTTGAGTGCAAATTCGGTCATTGCATTACCAGAAAAATATGATTCATTACCAAACATTAAAGCATAAGGCAACCCAAACCTGGTGATTATGAACTGATCTATGAACTCGATGATATTTTCAGCATTAGCCGTCTTGAGTAGAACTGCTTCTATCCATTTAGTAAAGTAATTTGTTGCTGTAAGGATATATCTATGTTGCTTAGAAGAGTGAGGAACGATCTTGCCTATTATGTCCAATCCCCATTGATCGAAAGGCTGCTCAATGTTAACTAGTTGCAGTGGCAAGGACGGTTTCTTTTGTCTTCCAGCAACGATGTGACAAACTTGACATTTCCTTACGTAGTTATGTGAGTCTTTGAACAATGTGGGCCAGTAATAGCCTGCGCGTAAGATTTTATGAGCAATTTCATCTCCTGCGTAGTGTCCGCTTGCTGGCCCATCGTGGAGTTCCTCCAAGACTTTTTCAGCTTCAGATTTCTCAAGACATCTAAGGAGAACATAATCATAATTTATTCTAAAAAGAACATCATTCACGAGCTGATATTGTTTGGCTTTCAACCTTAGGGCTCTTTTCTTGGTACGATCGAGGTTTGAAGGAGCATATCCATTCTTTAGATAATAAATGATATCAGCGTATAATGACTCAACATCGTTTAGGCTTACCTCTCACATTTGTATCTCTGCAGATGGAATTTCGGACATCACGATACTCCTGCCAGCATTTTGCAAAATCCTTGACCTTTTACAATATTTGCTGGTTTGATTTCTACGTCATATTCTTGTAAGGCAGTAACCCAATTGGTTTTTTTGTCACCCACATCTTTCTGTACTAGAAGATTTCTTACTGCTGGAAACAATACTATGATTTTTGTGTGTGTTTTAAGTAGAAAAGGTTTGAAATATTTAATTGCTTTGAAAAAAGCATAAGATTGTTTCTCCACATCTGAATAATTCAACTCAGCCCCTTGTAAATTGGAACTGAAAAAAGCAATTGGGGCTTCTGCCTTTTCTTGATTTACTTGAGTGAGTATCGCAGCATATGATCTATCAGAGGCAAATGTATATAAAATAAAAGGATCAGAAAAATTTGGAGTTGCTAAAGATGGAGCAATAATAATTTCTTGTTTAATAAGATTGAATGCCTCATGTTCATCTTGGCCCCATTTAAAGTTTGAGTTCTTTTTAATCATTGCTTGTAAAGGAGACACAATTCTTGAAAAATCTGGAACAAATCTCTTTACAAAATTTATCTGGCCAAGAAAAGATTGCATGGCTTTCTTGTTGTGAGGTAGGGGTACTGTGGAAATCTCCTTGATTCTGTCAGGATCAATGTGAATTCCAGATTTTGACACTATGAATCCAAGAAGTTTTCCTTCACTTAATGCAAAAAAGGATTTTTTCGGGTTAAGTGAAATCCCATACTTTTGACAACGCTGGAACATTTGTTTTAAATCTGTAAGATGATTGTTTCGTTTCTTGGAATATACAGTTATATCATCCAAATAGATTACCACTTATTTATTAACTAACCCTTTGAATGTGATGTCCATAGCTCTCTGAAATGTGGCACCGTCATTAATCAGACCAAATGCCATCTTTTGATATGTGTATGTGCCCCATTTAGTTATGAATGTGGTTTTTAATTGATCATCGGGATGTACCAACACTTGATTGTATCCTGAGAATCCATCCAAGAAGGACATCACTTCTGAGCCCGCAACCGCCGGCAGTATTTGTTCAATGGGAGGTAAAGGAAAATTGTCATTTTCGCAAGTTTCGTTAAGATTTTGAAAGTCAATACAGATTCTAACGTCTCCATTTTTCTTTCTAACAGGGACCATATTGGAAACCCATTTGGAATGTCGAACAAGAAAAATTATTTTGGCTTTCAATAACTTATTGAGTTCAGATTTGATCTGGTTTTCTAAATTAGGATGGATCTTTCTCAACTTTTGTTGGACAGGTATTTCATTGTCTATCATTGGAATAGTATGTTGGATGATGGATGTGTCGTACGTTTTGAGTTCATCATAATCCCAAGAAAAGACACTTTTGTATTGTCTCAAGAGACGAATATAAGCTAATTTTTCTTCAAGAGCTAGACCAAGGCCTAGATTGATATTCTGTGGTTTGGTATCAGTTCCTAGATTTACTAATTCATAATTCAAAGCTGAGCTTTGGAGTTTTGAATTGGTAGATCTTTTAAACCGATCTTTCAAATCATAAAGATATTCTAACTTGACTACTGACTTTGTTATAGCATTGTTAGTGCTATCTTGTTGCAATTGTCGGTCATGTTGGTCTTCGTCAATTATTTGATTGGTGTATGATCCTTCAGATGTGAGGAAACTCACAATATCAGGATCAACGTTGAAAATCCTCCAATTGGTAATGTTATCAGGAATAGATGGTCTAAAAATTAATTCAATTGAAAATCGATCAGGGCTAAAATCTTCTGAAGGAATGAGTTTGGAAGCTACGTTGGCTAAGAGGTTTGCACTAGTATTCTGGAGTTTGGGAATTGATGAAATATTAAATGCTATAAAGTGTTCAGTCAGATCATGGATTAAAGATTGGTAATGTTTTAAATGACCTGATAAATAATGTATAGTATTACGTACCTATCTGATTACAATTTTAGAATCTTCGAAAACTTGAAGATATTTGACGTCTAATCCAATTGCTTTGTACAACCCTTGGACTAAAGCTTCGTATTCTGTTGTGTTGTTCCTGCAGTCAAATTCGAGTCTGCAAGTTAGTATAGTCTTATCTCCCTCTAGACTTATTAACACGCATCCTGCTCCTGCTCCTTCGTTAGACTTAGAACCATCAAAAAATAATTTCCAAAATAAAGATTTATTTACAGGACTATCTATAAAATTGATACATCTAGAACTATCTGTTTGAGAGAAATTTTCTACTTGAGATAAAACAAAATGTTCTAAGTAAGGTGAAGTATGAGCATTAAAATTTCCTAGGAAAGAATCTACTGAGTAGTTGCCAATGATGTTAGAATTATATGCTACTGGTTTATTTTCTCCCTCGAGTTCTGTTACTATGTATTTATGATGTCTTTCCCTTATTTGGTTTACCATTGTAAGGGAGCCACATGTGCGACCAGTCAGTTGCAAAGTATCCATGAAGTTTTTATGACCAATCTCTGCTAAGAATTAAGCCATAAAATTCCGGAATATCAGCAACTAAAATATCGATTACTTAATATACCTTTAGGTTGGATGACAGCCTTATGGTGACCTGATTTAATTCGCCAATCACTTCAACTTGCGATCGATCTAGATGAACTATGTGCACAGCGGATTTCTGTGGTTGAACGTTCAATTTTACACATATTGATCTTGGTAAAATATTCGATGAAGCTCCAGAATCCACTAAGCAATTATGCACATTTTTATTGAAAATTTCATAAGTAAGAAGAAATGGGGGAGTATGAGATCTCGATCTTCCTCCAATTAAGGCGATATCGTTTGGATCCACTTTATTCATCGCATTAGTTGGAGGTCTTCCCATGTCATGGGAAGCTTGAGAGATTACAACGGCTAGTAAAGGTGCAGCTGGTACAGCATGCAATTCTTTCAAAAGTACCTTTTGCTGGTGCTTTAACTTGCTCAATTTGAAAAAAGTAATATTTGCCCTAGTCTTTTTCATGTCTTCTATGATATTATACTCCATTTCATTCGAAACGATCAACGTTTTAGATGGAGTTGATGGGTCTGCTTGGACTGGGCTGGTTTGAGTCGCTTTAGGTGACGTTTTCTTGGCTACAACTTTATCCTTAGTCATTAAGCTTACGCTCTTTGGCTTAGGTGTAGGTTGAGGAGGATCAAGTTGATTTTTGCTGCGAGTACTAACCGGGGATGCCTCTTGATCCTCTTCATCTGGGAGGATGAAATCCCACATACCTTGTAATTCTACAACTTCTTCTTCATCGGTATTTTCTTCAGTAGCGATTTCCTCTTCTTCTTCTTCGGATTCAACACTCGTAATAGAGTTAGGGGGTTTGGAATCGGTCGTAGGGTTTCTTTTAAAAGGTCTGTATGGCTTTTTAGAAGAAGTTTCTGCCACTTGTTTCTTAATGTCGACCATCTCGTTAGACATGGTCTTCAAAACTTTTTGCAATCCTTCTAAATCGAATGGATCTTTCAATTGTTTTTTCTTGGGGTATTCCTTGAATGTAACCTTCTTGGATTTCGTTCTTCTATAGCGTTTTTATTTTCTAGGGATATAATACATTTCTCTACTGCTATTGCTTCTTTCACATTTTCAACTAAATTTGTTTTGTTAGCCCTATCAAAAAAGATTGCTATATTTGATGGTAAAGCAGTAATGTACCATTCACTTCGCACTTCTTCGCTAGGCTGGGAAGCAGCAGGGATTTTACTTAAGATTTATTGAAACGTAAATTGAAATATTTGATAGGTTCTTTTGACTCGGCCCTAAGGTTAGACAGGTCATTGATCAGTGTCGTCGTAGACCTATCATCACCAAACTTAATCAAGAATTGTTCTTGTAAAATCTCCCAACTAGTAATAGATCCAGATGGTAACGAAAAATACCATGATCCAGCTGTTCCTTGCAGAGTATAAGGAAAAATTCAAACAACCGCATCTTCATTGGTAACTCCATTAAGATTTATGGATAGCATAAAGTTATTTATATGTTCTTCTGCTAGCATGCCTGCCTCAGGGTTAAACTTAGGCATCCATTTTTCAGGATGGGCCGGTAGCTAACTCAAGGGTGCAGGCATTAAGACTACCCCTGGGTTATTCCATGGAGATTGAGCCATTGCTGAACTGCTAACAAAGGAAATTGCAGAAGATGATCCCTGTGGTTGAGAAGATGAGGATATTATGACTCCAGATGATTGAGAAGAATATGTGGTAGTCCCGGTGGACTGATGGACAATGATCTGAAGTGGAGGAGTGGATGGTTGACTTCGCGGTGAAGAGGTTGAGATGAATGATGAAGTCTCACTATTGGACCCTTTAGGAGATTTCCTTGCTCTCTTCCTTGTAGGTAGAGGTAACTCGATTGGCTGAATGCCAAACTTTTCACTCTTTAATCTAGTAAGAGGATGAGCAAGGTTATATTGCGAAGTCACGTTGCCTTGAGATTTATCAGATTTCTGAGGAGACATAGAAAATCGAGGAAGTTTGTGAATCAAAGATTCAACTTCAGGAGGTTCAATAGTAGATTGTTCTGAAATGTCAGGGTTTGTAGCAGCGGTTGTTGCTCCAACGACTTCTGGCTCTGGATTTACAGATTATAAATGCAAAGGAGAAGTCGGGAGAGACAGTGAGGGCGATTTACTCTCAGAATGGTATTTAGATTTGGATTTACTTGCCATTCACAGTTCTTGGCCCTCCTTCTAGCGCCAAATATGTTGAAGCCCCGAAAATCGGGTCTACAACAAGGGGGATACCCACCCGGTCTGGACCTTTATTAGCAGCTCCTTTTTCGTTGGTGTAGTGGGTCCGACTGGGGATATGGGACCAGTTTCCCAATTTATGTGTGTGTGTGTGAAGAATTGATATTTCCCTTCTAAAAGTTCCTAAGTGTGATGCTCTAATTCTAACTCTAATCTAATAACATGCAAATTTTATTCTAATAAACAAAAACATCTAATTCTACACTAACCCGGGGTGTAATCCTTCTGTTATGCGATGTAAAATAATTTCAAATAACAATTGGTAATAAATATCATTCAACTGTTATGAGAAAAGAATTCAATAAAGATGAACCACTTTGTATAAAAGTTAGACGAAACAGTTGTGAAAACATATCGCATAATAAGCTATTCATACATTAAGCATAAATAAATAGCTATCACCGTACAAAAGTGCCAAATAATAACTCAAGCATTCACACATCAATATATAAACAACTGAACTTGAATATCACTTTTAACACAAAAGGCAGAAATAGTTGAGATAGAAGTACCATTTATAACTAGTCCTACTCATGAGATTCAAGTGATAATGATTTATCTCTTCTTAATCCAACATCTACTAAGAGTACAGAAGTGCAACATCATTAGCAAAAATTAAATGCAGATATCAATAAATCATGTTCCATTCATTCATCAAAACCTCCTCAGAGGGTACAGAAGTGCATGTTCTAGGGATAAGTTTTTGACAAATTTCAGGACCCTTCTCTAAATGCATGAGAAGGGTTTAAATACTACTTAACTAAACCTAAAAATAACTTATTACAAAAATGTAGGATGCGGTTTAAATGACCGCCCTCACTTTGGGAAAAAATAAAACTAAAATAAAACTAAAATTACTAAAATTACTAACTAACTGTGTATCTGATCCTTGAAATCACACGCGTTCAGCATCTGTTTGAGAAGAGTCGGCTGGCCGATTTCCAATTTCCGATGTGCTGAGAAAACAGAATCGGTGAGAGCTGGCACCATCTTCTCGACAGAATTGATGATACACTTGAGAGTCATCCATTGGCTGTGTGGCTTTACCAAGTACATCCAGTCAGAATCCCAATTCAACTTGGTTAACCGTTGGATTGATTATGCCTTTTCTTGAGCCTTCTGTTTCCAGTTTGCCTGTAGTTGTTGCATCTTTGGTAGATACCCTGGAGTGGTCTCTGAGATCAGGTTTGCTCTATGCAAATTTTCATTTATACAATCAATAACGTTGTTTGCTGACGTGGACGCATCTTTTGCTACTTGTTCTGCTTCCCTGAGTTGTGCATCCCATTTGTTAAAGAGCATTTCTTTGTGATTGTCGTTGATCCTTGGTGCACCTGCTCTTTTTCCCTCCTCTGTTTCTTGCCAAGTCAAATACTCAGTAACTCGTTTATCAATTAAATCATAATCATTTCGTAAATCTACAACTTGATTAGTGATTTTATCGCTTATTTCATAGTAAGAGTTCCATTGTGATATTCTTTGGCACAATGCTTCTTGTTGCTGCAGTAGTTGATCATTCAAGGAAATGGATTCTGTGATGAATTATGTAATTTTAGGGTCATCCTTGTGCATCTCCTACATATCCCACAACTGTTTTTCTTTCTCTACCAAACTATTATGGTATCTTATCTGCATTCGTTGGAAGTCCTGATGTAGTTTTTCAAGCTGTTTCTGCTCTTCGTTGTTGGCATTGGCTTGTTGCAACTGTTGTTGCAAAACTCGTATTTGGTCTTCCCTTTCTTTTAGCAGTTGTTGTACCTCAGATGCTTTTTCAATGGTTGCAGAGGCATATGCTCCTGCAATCTGTGATAATTTGGTGAGATTCTCAGCGAGATCGGTAGTAGGATCTTGCCAATAGGACGTCTAATTGTTCTGCCTCATTAGAGAGTATGTTTTCCAATTTCCTTTTCTTCCTTTGTCTCCTTACTACTTCCTTGTGTTTCAGACTATAGAATACATCAAGAGGAGGAATTTCTTCTATCTTGAGGATGAGTTCATAGGATGGGGTGATGGGAATATATTCCATCTCTGGGACATTGCTAATTGTTCCTGTGATTATATCTTCTGTTGCCTGTACATCACTTGTAGGTGTCTTTGTACTTGGTCCCTCTAGATTGATCAATTCATTGAAGGTCTCCCATTCTTTATCTAGTTCGGTTCTGTTTGTTGATGGCTGAATGATGAGAGGGGGAGGATCTATTTGTGGAGAGGTAAAAGCCTATTGTTGTGGAAGCTCTTTTGATTGGGTGGTATCCTTTATTGACCCCTCGCTTTTACCATGGTCACTTTCTGATATTTTGGAATGTTCAGATGTTTCTTTCCGGACTTAGATTTAGACCTGTCTGTGCTTGAACTTCTACTGAGACTGATACTCGGAGTTGGTTCCCTTTCGGGTTCCAAGCGTAGTTTTTCTAAGGGGATACTAGCTAATCTCCTTTCCCTGTATATCTTAAACTCTTGAAATTCTGCTGGAGAGAATCGCATTTGGGCCGAAAGAAAAATTTCTTCAAGTGTGTTTTTCTATTGGAATATGTCATCAAACAGATCATCTTTTCCAGAAAACACCTTTATCTTGAGTGCAGTACTAAAATTCTTAGCAATATCATGAGGGTCAAATAGTCTTGCTAAAAATTTGAATAATTGTAAACATGTTCTGTTATTTACTTCTGTGAATGCATGGCCTACATCAAATAGTGAAAAGGCCCCACAGGCTACAGGAAATTGTGGCCAAATAGCCTTCTTTTTATCTTTCAAATCTTTAGTCAAACCTCCTTCTCCACAGGTTTGATAAGCAATTTATCGTGCCATGAGTTTATTAGGGACATACAAAGGTAAGACGTGAGGGGAAGCAGAACCTCTGAATACCCTGATATATGTAAACAGTTCTTCCCCGAACCATCTCGCAACGGGGAGTATGTCTACTTCTGCTTCAGGAGAACATCTTGGAGCATTCTTATCATACAACATTCTGTACAGGGGAAACATGATTCCATGACAAATCTTGTAGAAGTGCGGAGTGAACTTAGAGTCTCACGGTTCTTTATGATAGATATGAATGGGTAAGGGGTCTTGAGTCGTCCATTTCCAACCCATCACAGGAAACTTAGAAACATAACATATCGCATCCATTACATAAGCAGATAAGTAAAAAGGGGGATAAATTCTCTGAGAAACAGTTCTTTTAGACCGGTAATTTACAATGGCCGTGACTAGGTTATCAGAAAATATTTTAGCCCAATCCACAATAGTAGCATCCATGGCGACATCCAATATTGGTAGCCATTCAGATGAAAATTTGTTAATGTCTGGCATTCCAAAAAGTCTACAGATCATGGCAGCAGAAAAGCAATACGGGGAGGTGAGAGAACCAGTACTATACATACCATGTTTATCCTTCTTTAGTGGTTCATCCCTTTTCAACCAGTCTTTGGTGGTTTCTGCCAGGTCTTGATTTTATTTTGCAAATTTCTCCATGAACTGTTTGTTATAAGTGGCATGTGGCTCTGGTAAATGATACATGAGCCTCAGATCTTGTGCAGCGAATGAGCCAATGAGTCCTTGACCCTGAGTCTTAAACTGTCTGTTTCTGATATCCACGTTGTCCAGTATCCATTTAACCATGTATGTGTATGGAAGAATTTTGGGCCTCACCGCTATTTTGTGTAAGAACAAACAAGCTAGCTCTGTAAGGGATGCTTCGGAGGAACTATGTGAACCTGTAGTAGCCTCAACCTCCATTACTCTGGGATTCTCTTCCTCAAGTAGATTGTACATGCCTTCCTAGGTAGCAATACCAGCATCTCGGTTGCAGGTGGTGTCTGTATACAAGGGCGTCATTTCCTTCTCTTTAGAGCTCGGGGCTTTGCCTTTCTTTCCCATAGTATCCTGCGTACTGCTTTGTGACGAGAAAGCTTTAAATGTCAAAGACATATAAAATACACCACCTTACGTGAAATGATTTTTTATAAGCACGAAGCCCTATTCCATTAATTACTGGAAACTAGCTCATTAATTGGCATTAAAGCGCATAACCAGGTCTCGGTTTATGGAAACTACTTTTTGAACCACGAGCCCACAAGATCTGCGATGAAGCGATTTTGTGATTTGCTTCGCAATATCGCAGATCGCAACATTGAAGAATCATGACATCGCTTTCTTGCTATATCGCAAAATTACAATATCGCATAATCGTGTTATCGCATTGCCGCTTTTATCGCAATATCAGGATATCGCAAGAGCGTGGCATATGATGATTTTCGTTAATCTGTTTCCTACGATTTGCGATATGCGCCATCACATATCGGCAGTTTAAAGTTTTTCAATGTGAGCGATGTTTGACGCATGCGATGTGATATATGTCCGTAGTCCCGTATCGCGATTTCACAATTTTAGAATTCGGCTTGCAAGGGGGTATTCATGCTCCTTTTGCGATGCAATATTTCCTAGGGAATAATCCTACTTTATCATAAAACTTAGGCTTTTTTATTTTTTTAAGGGTTTTCTCCTAAGTTTAAGATGGTAAGTTTTATTGAAAAAGGTAATATAAGCACTAGTTGATTTTTTAAATTTTTTACTAAGGTCCCCACTTATTTAGTATTAGTAATAACACTAAATAAGAAGGGGGGTTGTTGCTGGCCACAACACAGTCTTATATATGAAAGAGGGTATATTATACTAAAAGGTTATTTTTTCCAAGAAACTCACCAAACTGAGAGTAATGTTTACTTTCAAGGCTATCAACCCGATGTCATAAGTTGTCAATATAGTCACTTGGTGTGTGCAGCACGCATAAAGTTGATAAAAGTTCAATTAAAAAACAATTGAAAATTAAAAAATGGAGAATATCAAAAGTTGACCATGAACAGATCATTGAGGATGACATTCCATTAGAATTTTTTAATTGAATTGCCCAACAATTTCTTCTACTTGGATTCATCTTTGAGAACTTAGAGTTCAAGTACATTGTTAGAATTTCTTTTTGTGCACTCTTAAGTTGTACATTCTTAAGAATGTGATGATGTGAAAGTGATACTTATTGGGTCTTGTATTGAGTTACAAAGTTATATTTACATTTCTTGTTATGTAGACCTATATTAAGGATTTGATGCTACTGATATTATGTTTGCATGCATGACAAATAATTTATATGTACATACATTCTCTGGTCTTTAACAATTTCATATATGAATGCAAAATGTATTAGCAGTTCTACACATTAATGCAATTTAATGTACATACCATATTTTATAATGCAATTTTAAGTTATGATTGTTTTAGACATCTACAACAAATTGTAAGATTCATTCAAATGAAAAATGTAGGTCATGTTTTGTAATTTGGAATTTTACTAGATTCATTTTAAATACATTGACAAAACAAATTTAAACAAAACCTAAGAATAATCTACTAACATTATTGCAATGATTGAATGCAAAATGTGGGCCATGGTTTATAATGCAATTTTATCTAACTTATGTTTGTGAATTCAAACAACTTTATAATAAAAGTTACCTATCAACTGACATCCATAGTAGCCTTTCTATACATGAATGCAAAATGTGCATACCATATTTTATAATGCAAATTTAAGTTATTATTGTTTTAGACATCTACAGTGAATTATAAGATTCATTCAAATGCAAAATGTAGGTTACATTTTGTACTTTGCAAATTTAATAGATTCATTTTAAATAACTTGACAAAACAACTTTAAACAAAACCTAAGAATTATCTACTAGCATTATATGAATGATTGAATGCAAAATGTACCAATTAAATGCAAATTTACTTTCATTGCTACATATTCATGAACTTAAATTATATGTAAAACCTTTAAAAGCATCAAACCATGCATGCATCATGCAAATTGTGGGCCATACTTTATAATTCAATTTTATCTAACTTATGTTTGTGCATTCAAACAACTTTATATTAAAAGTTAACTATCAACTGACATCCATAGTAGTCTTTCTATACATGAATGCAAAATGTACATACCATATTTTATAATGCAATTTAAAGTTATCATTGTTTTAGACATCTACACCGAATGATAAGATTCATTCAAATGCAAAATGTTAGTCACATTTTGTAATTTGCAATTTTAATAGATTCATTTTAAATAACTTGACAAAACAACTTTAAACAAAACTTAAGAATCATCTATTAACATTATAGGAACGATTGAATGCAAAATGTACCAACTAAATGCAAATTTACTTCCATTGTTACATATTCATGAACTTAAATACGTAAAACCAAGTTTTAAGCATGAAATCATACATCATGCAAATTGTACCACGAAAAATGTACATAAACTCTAAAATTAGCATGTATTAAATCGTAATAAAGAGTTCACGATTTAAAATATGTCCAAAATTTATATCATTATAAAAGTAAATATATAATAAAAAGTTTTCAAATAATAAGATGCATCAATTCATGATAAAGAGTTTTACTTTAAGTATGTCCAAAATTTATTTCATGATAAAAGTAAATATAACATTAAAATATTGTCAAATAAAAAGTTGCATCAATTTAGAGAATCTCGTTGAAATATATGATTATCAACCTCTTTGTGCTCTCATCTGAATCATGGATTCCCTGCACAACATGTGTAATTGCATATATACATAAGATTATGTACTTTAACATTAAATTTTAATGTTTTAAAATTAAATGAGAATGTAATAAACAAAACAAAATTATAAAAAGTTTCAAACTCCATGCAATACCTCATGGTGCTCCCCCTCCATTGTGTCCTTATGGTGTTCACCATGCATTGCACCCTCCTAGATGCCCTGCACAATACATGTACATGTATATATTAAAAAATTAAAATTGCACATGAAAGGGTTTCTGATTGCTCGGAAACACACTCTGCAACCTGTGCGCGTCCTGCTGAGGGTTTTCGCTGCTGGCCGTGGCCACCTTGCCCTGGCTAGGGCTTCCAAGCTCACTCGGCATGGAGGCGCTGACTTCCCCTTAGGGGCCTCCCATCTCTCCCCCTCCGCCTTCTGTCGTTGATGCTTTCAAAACCTTGCTGGCTTCCTTGCCCAAGAAGAAGAACTTGGAATCTGCAAAGTTCGTGAAGAAGCTAGACGAAATCCCTAAGATTACCCTCCCGCCAGAAGGACCGATCCAAGTGGCCCTGTCTTTGGTAGATCATGCCCTTGTTGGCCAGTTCACAGGACTCTGGCCTTCCCCGAAATCCACAAAGAACTAGGTCGCCAGGAACTGGGCACCTTTGATAAAAGACAAAGTAACCTCATACTTTCTCGGGAGAGGCTACTTTTTGTTTGAGTTCATTGCAAAAGAGGAAAAAGATCTCATTTTCCAGAATGGACCTTACTTCATGGGCCCTCAAGGATTGTATTTGAATAAATGGATGCCAGACTTCGATCCGGTAGTGGATGTGCCTACAGCGGTCCCGGTGTGGGTGAGACTCCCCAACCTTCCAGTGCACTATTGGAATTGGGATTCTCTGAAGCACATAGGCAATACCCTAGGCAAATTTATAGACAAGGCTAATAGCAAAGATCAGTATGACTGCGCTAGAATTTGTGTGGAGGTAGATCTAGAGATCAGACTACCAGAAGCCATTAAAATAATCGTAGGCCCCTGGACTCATGTGCATAAACTGGATTATGAGCAGCTGTCGTTCAAATGCTGGAAGTGCCACGTTTATGGACATTTTGCTAGAGACTGTCCATCCAACAGTGTGGAAGAAAAAGGGAAGGAAGAGGGTTGGAATCAGGTAAAGTGCACCAAAACCTCTCACAAGAAGACTGCAAACGTAAATGCTAAAGCTCCACAGACGGGTCCTGCTCAGAAACCATCCACGGAAGGTCAAGGGAACAAATTTGAGATTCTTGGATCTGAAACCATGATCTCCCAAGAGGCAGAGATCCCAAAGGAGATTTCTCCATCTAAAGCCTCCCCCTCCATCAAAAGTGCAGCAGAGAGATCCAAAGGGAAGATTTCAGAAGAGGAGGAGGAAACCCAAGAATCTGAGGAATCAGAGGAAGAAGGAGAAATAGGAGACTCTCAATCTTCTCCCAGAAGATCCACAAGAGGATGCAAGTCTGCAAAGGAAAAAAGAGAACAAGAAACTTACAAGGACAAGCTTCAGGACATTCAGCCAACGCTAGAGAAGCTACTAGAAAAAACCCCGAAGATGACGAGGAACCAATCTTAGGGCTCCAAGGGAGCTCACCATATCAAAAATAAATGATGAAGATAGTCTCCTGGAATTGTAGGGGAATGGGCATTACAACCAAGGAAGAAGCAATGAACAGTTTAATAAGACTGGAAGCCCTGGATATCCTCCTCATCCAGGAGACTAAAATGCAGGACGTAGCTTTCCTCCAAGCAAGTAAAAAAATTTGGAATAAAAGCAGAGCGCATGCAATTTATGCCCGTGGAGCTTCGGGAGGGCTTGGGTCGCTCTGAAATCCTAATAAGTTCTCATTAATCTCTGAGTCCCTGAAAACCCATTGGATTTTTTTAAAAATGCAGCATTTAGAAACTAAGGAGTTCATTTGTCTATTCAGTGTGTATGCTCCTAACAATGCAAATGAGAAAAAAAATTGTTGGGACTCCATAAAAAGTCTGGAAGCTCTAGAGAACCTAGAAAATATCATCATAGTCGAAGATATCAACCTCACCCTCCTCTCGTCAGAAAAAAGAGGAGGCAGCATCGTCAGGGATCCAGCAAGAGAATGGGCGGAAGACCTCATGCAGGACTGGGACCTGCTATACATCAAGTCGGTTACTGGTAAGTTTACTTGGTCAAATATGAGAGTTGGTTCGGGACACACAGCGGCAAGACTTGATAGATTTTTTGTTCAAAGTTCCTTCCTGCTTCTTGGGCTAGAGGCTAGAATGCACATTCTTCATAGCAGTGTATCAGATCACAAGCCCGTTAGACTTGAGCTGCCGGCTCTCAAGGATTTGAGGCCTATCCCTTTCAGATTCATTTCACTATGGACTAAAGAGGCATACTTCATGCAAAAGGTCAGAGATGGAAAGACCCGGTCAAGGGTTCCCCTTTTTTTGTTTGGGAGGAAAAACTTAGAAGAGTAAAAGCTATGCTGAAAAATTGGGTTAAGACTTTGCCCAATCCTGCTGTTGAAAGAAAAAAAATTCAAAACGCTCTAGAGACAACTGAAATCACCAAAGAAGAGTTGGACAAGGAGTCGTAGCTATAGCATAAATTTCATAAGGCTTGTTTGGCAGAAGAAGAATTCTGGAGGCTCAAGTCCAGGAGTCTATGGCTCAAAGCAGGCGATAGAAACTCCTCATTTTTCCATAAGCAAGCTCAAGCCAGGAAATGTCGTAACTCCATCTCTGAAATCAAAGAAGAAAACTGCACCTTAAAGGATTTTGCCAACATCAAAAAGGCAGCTTCAGAACATTTTGAGAAGATGTATAGTGAAGACATGGAGGCTGGCCAAAGCGCTAATCTTCTGGACGTTGTTCCCAACCTTATCACTTCTAGAATGAATCAGTTGCTTGAAAGAAAAATCAACAAAAATGAAGTCAGGGACGCCCTCTTTGCAATGGATCCCGACAAAGCCCCGGGACCAGACGGTTTTACAGCTAGATTTCTTCAGACCTGTTGGCAGATTGTTGAGAAGGAGTTCTTTAAAATGATTCAGAAGTCCCAAGAGTGTCAAAAAATTGGAGGTTGCACAAATTCAGCTTTTCTCGCCCTCATCCTTAAGGAAAAAGGTGCAAACTCTTTCAATAGATTCCGCCCAATTTCCTTATGTAACATTGGGTACAAAGTGATAACCAAGGTGATAGCAAACAGGTTGAGAAAAATTCTCCCCAAAATCATCCCGGAGAATCAAGGAGGATTTATTCATGGCAAACGCTTGTGGATAACTTCATCCTGGTCCAAGAGGTGATCCATTCTAGTCTTCATCGAAAAGAAAAAGGTATGGTCATTAAACTAGATCTAGCAAATGCATTTGACCGTGTAAGGCATAGCTTTTTATTTGATGTTTTGCACAAGCTGGGTTATGGTCAAAATTTTATCAACTGGATCTGAGCTTGTATCTCGGAGCCCTAGATTGCTCCCTTCGTGAATGGTAGGGTTGTTGCTTTCTTCAAAGCTTCTAGAGGGCTGAGGCAGGGGTGTCCCCTCTCACCCCTCCTCTTTGTGATGCAGGTTTCTGTCCTTAGCTTCTATTTAGATAAGAAATAACAAGATTAAGATATATTTGGCCTGTGCATAGCAAGAGGGGTAAAGAACATCAATCATGCCCTTTTCGCGGATGATACCTTGCTTCTAGGGGCTGCAACTCCACTTTCAGCAATCAGATTTAAAGAAGTGCTAGAAGATTACTGTAAAGTCTCAGGCAATGAATTAAATAAGGGAAAATGTCATATCTACTGCTGGAATATCTCTGCTTCATCCACAAATGCCATTGCCAGATGTCTAGGCTTTGCAGCCTCTTCAAATTGGACCTCTTTTAAATACCTTGGATTGCCCATATTTCATAAGAGGGCCTTGAGCAAAGACTGGTATCCTCAGATAGAGAAATTCAAAGCAAAAATGCAGGCCTGGGGATCCTCCTAGCTCAACATTGCTGGAAAATCAGTGCTTATCAAAGCAGTGCTTAGCAGCCTACCATTATTCCAATTCTTTGTTCTCTTGGCTCCTGTGGGAATCATTAAGAAGATGGAGGAACTAATCAAAAAAAAAAATTGGAAAGGAGGCAAGCAAAATGAGAAGAGGATACCTCTAGTCAACTGGGAAATTGTCACCAGACCGCTTCAGGAGGGAGGGCTGAATTTCAAAGATCTTTGTGCCCAAAACTTAGCCATGGGAGCAAAATTGATTTGGAAAATCATAGCTCCAAAACCAGGTTGGGTACACTTAGCACTGTGGAAAAAATATTTCAGAGGATAGAGACTCTGATGCCTGGAGTAGCCCAAAACCCATCTCAGAACCCCATTCAGCATGCTCTGCAACAAAGCTGGCCCACTGATAAGAATTCACTCCTTTTGGATACCTGGAAATGGAAAATCCATCAATTTGTGGGACGACAGTATAATGAACAGGCCCCCGCTGGCAGATTCGGGCTCCATGACCGAGCTGAAGGGATGGATGGCGGACGCAAACATCAAAACGTTATGGGAATTTTCGAATTGGAGTGGCGACTGTTGGGCGGGTTGGAAGCAGCTCCCAGTTCCACCCGCATTGCAAACAGACTTTGTTGCGCTCCTAACGACTATGCATGGGCTGGCTCCTTCACACGCACGAAGGAAAGACGTGAGAGGCTGGGGTCCGAAACAGGATGGTTACACGATGGCTCAGGGCTACACCAAGTGCATGGAGCGGCCTCACGTACCTCCCAATCCTGCACCTTGGGTTGGCATCTGGAACTTTCCTTCTATACCAAAAGTCGACCATTTCTGCTGGTTGCTTTGCCATCAAAAAATTCTAACAGATGACAGGTTACAGAAAAGGGGCTTTTTCAGGCCATCAAGATGCACGTTATGCAAGGAAAGCCCGGAATCCGCCCTTCATCTCATGCTAGAGTGCAAATTCGCAGGTCTTATCTAGCATGAGCTTCTTGGATCATGGAATTTTAAGTTCACCTTCCCCTGCTCTGTCCCGGACCTGTTTGTTGGATGGCTGGCCAGGTACCCAGGCCCAAACCCAGAAAACAAAATCGTCAAGGCAGCATGGACTGCTCTGCCTAAACTCATCAGCTGGCAAATCTGGTTGGAGAGGAATAGAAGGATATTCATAAATAAAGAACAGGACTTCAGACTAGCTGCAAATACAGTGAAATGTCAGTTAATTGAGTGGCTGAGAGACAAAATTGATGATACAAATCTAAGTCAGTAAGATATTGAGTTTGGAGCTGCACTCAATCTCCAATTCCAAAAATCGAACATCATACCTACATCCCTCAAAGATTGGCAAATCAGGAAAAACGAAGAAGAATTCCAATCCTGGATTTCCAAGCAAACACTTCCTTCTCTCTTCTTTGATGGGGCAGCCAAGGGAAACCCAGGAATTGCTCGCGTAGGAGGGCTCATCATAAACTCAGAAGAAACTTCTATTCATAGTTATGCTTGGGGACTGGGTCACTCCTCAAGCATGCAAGCTGAAGCGATGGCCCTTCTTCAAGGGATCAAACTACTCAAAGAGTTGGGACACAAGGAGGCAAATGTCTTTGGTGATTCACAAGTCATCATCAAAGCAATGGCGACCAACACTAATCTAGCAGATCTGCGGCTTGCAAGGACAATTACAAGGATCAAAGACATGACAAAGCCCCTGAATTTGAAATTCTTTCATGTCCTGAGAGCAAATAACAAAGAGGCAGACATAGAGGCAAACAAGGCAGTCCAGCTAGCTGCTGGAACTATTCTCAGAGACAATGAAACCTCATGGGATCCAATCCCCTAAATTTCCATGTTTTACTGCATTTTATTGAAACAATTTGTATGCATTCATAAGCTCGGGAAAGCAGCAGCAATAGTTCACATTATAAAATGTAAAAAGAGGTGACTCATAAGCGTATGTGCTATGCCCCTCTTGTTGGAGAGACGCTCAGAAATCAGCTTCACTATCTGTAACCTGAACTGTGGCTCTTTGCCAAATATCTAATGAAATCCCATAACCATTTCTGTAAAAAATAATAATAATAATAATAATAATAAATTGCACATGAAAATGCATAAACTCGCAATATTAAAAAAATTGTTACGCGATTTTTTCAAAATTTTTAGATGATCTTATCCCCATTGTCGACTCCATTGCTAAAGTCTCTCGAGAATGGAAATCGTCTCCACAAACCTAAAATTCCAAAATTTTAAAACTATAAGATAAATCTATCTCATTTTCTAATGAAACTTGTATTTCAATATATAACAAAACATAAGTGAAATATTCAATACTTGTGGCACATCTCCTAATAGGGAGGAAGAGGGTGGCACTATGTCCAAAACATCGATCAGAATCATAATCTATTAACATTTAATTATATATACATAATTATGTCTTTTAAAAATATGTCCTCACAATACCGAGATAATAAAAGTAGAATAATAACTGTATCAACATGAACTCTTAAAAAAAACTAACATCTCTCAAAATATCTTCATTAGAACCTGAACTGGAACCATGAAATTATCAAAATTTTCGTTCAACAAATGAGTTAACTGCAAATAACAAACATATGATACATTTGTGTTAGATTATATCTGAAAATAAATAAATAAATATGCATGTGAATCGACATTAACACATACATTACAAATTACATTAAAATATCCACCCTAGCCATTAACACATATCAATCCCACACCCTTTTCTTCATGAACAATTAGGTCTTGTCAACCATTACAACAAGCCTTTACATATGCTTTAAGCTCCTTAATATTCATATTATATATATCCTCGTCTATTTTATATACAAAATTAGCACATGCATTAGCTTGTGCTCTTTGCCGATTTAGACCAATATCAATTCCGGTTAATGCACTTTCTATGTTGTCTATAATGGCATCCCTTCCTTCTTGACCAATTTGAGAAGTAACATCCATGTCTGACCACAAAGTTACCAAAAGAGGAGGTTGGCGTACCAAAGGTGGTTGAGGGCAAGGCAATTCAGTATCACGTAATGCACCCTTACGATCATATAACCGACCTCTCCTAGTACCATAATATTCAAATGGAAGGTCATTATAATCGAGTTGCATACCTAAAAAGAATTATGCATAAAATAATTTTGCAAGATAAATTGGAAGCTCGTAATTCCATGGCAACTTTCCATACGCTGCAAGGAACCTATCATACAAATGCCTGACTATATCAGGGTGCTTGAAATATTGCACCTTGAGAATCTTTCTTTTCGGCCCTTATTTGAAATTAAACATAAATTTTGCATTTTCTTTTGTAACCCTTTTACTAACCTCGACCCATTTATCAAGACCCATCACTGCTTCATTTCTATGCCTCATCATATATATAAATGAATATGTGGTTGGCCCAAGCTTCTCGTAAATATCAAGAAATGAGATTAGAGCATGCACAACTATTTCTAAGCTTTCTCGACTCTCTGCACGGAGCTCCAAACTCCAAAGATCTTTCCTCAATTTTGAATAATGAGTTTTGTATCTTTGTAATGTACATCGTTGAAGGTTTGTCTCCCAAGGAAGCTCATTAGGAATATCATATGAATAATTTGCAGTTGATGTATGGCCTTCTTCTTGAACCGTTCGGCTTCGTTTACGTCTACTTGGACCAACATTTTCACCCTCTGGATAAATATATAAAATTACATAAACATAAAAGTATGTGAACAAATGTATTCATACATGTATGCAAGATAGACATGTACACACATATGTACAAATTTGTTTTAACATAATTTTTTATTATTATATAATTTACCAAAATGATGTTGATCATGATGATCTGATTGAGATTGATGACCACCTAAAAATGTTGACAACCCTGAGTTTGATGACCACCTAGAGAATGTTGACCACCCTGAGATTGATGACCACCTGAAGAATGTTGACCACCGTGACGTGACGACATAGTGAGCGAAGCATCTAAAAAATTTAGAAAATTAATTCAATATATATGTGTACATACATATGATTCTACTTATTTATCATTTAAATAAAATCGCACACACACATACCTCAATGTGAACGATGGACCTTCGCTGATTCATTTGATATTCTCTTTGATCCATGATCTCGACCTCCCCCTCTAGTAGATGCACAAGACTCTATTGATACCTGCCTCGAAGGATCATGTGGAAAATGCTCATCCATGATATGGATATCTATAAATATATAGATGCATGATATTTAAAAAGTTACCTCATGCATTTACACTTCTTTTTAAAATTGTTATTTAAAAAGATCAAGAATTCGGAAAATTGTTGAACCCTTGAAGTTATCTCAAGTATTTAAAAATCTTGAAATTTCTATTTAAAAAAATTAAGAAAATTCAAATAATTGATATCACCCTTGAAGTTACCTTATGCATTTAATTGATGTAATGCTTGAAATTACATCATGCATTTTAAGATCTTAAAATTTCTATTTAAAAACATTGAAATAATTTAGAAAATTAAATGTAACAATTTGAAGCTCTTCATTTAAAATATACTCAAGAATAAAAACACAAATGTTGAAGCTAACACATTTTGAAAATTAAATACCAAATTTTATAAAACATGTAAAGTTCACCAAGTTATTCTTACTTACATAGTGGGGGCACACTTTGTATAGAATTGAAAAAAACACATGGTCATTAAAAATGACACATTTGTAACTAAAAAACACACAAATATCAAAGATATATTACAATTTCTATCAATAAATATTGATGGAGAACTTCTTAACACTAATTCATCTGCCACACACAAATCTTAAATTAGCATTGTCCCATACAATAGATCACTAGACATCTTATAAACATTTGCACAATGTCTTATGCGAAATGATTGAAATTGACTAACAATATTTTTTGCTTTTCCATGTAGTTGTTTTAACCTCTCTTTTTTAACTTGGTACATGTCTTTCATCTGGTTGCACACAAGTTTAGAATTGGTGAAGACTACAATTCCATTGGATCCATACTCCCTAGTTGTTCCTAAGCCTCTAACAATGCAATATAATATGCTTCATTGTTTGTTGTTCTTCCAGACACATTCTTTTTCCTTTGGAGGAATTTGTTTGTCACAATATTGCATAGCACATAAGTAATCATTGCTTGCCCTAGATTGGGATAACAAGAAACTTCTATGCATAATGTCCATTTTTCAACCATGTTTAATGGGTTTTCTAATCCCTGTAAAAAACAAATTCAATAAAATGAATTTAATATATTTATATAGGTATTGTTAGGTTGTGCAAAAGATCAATGCTTAGACAAATCTGTCGGAAGGCTAGGTAGCTAGAAATATTGTTTCTACTTGGTTAGATGATTGGAGAATTGCAAGAAGAAAACAACTAGAGATCTCTAATTCAACTTAACTTCAAATCTCTAATTCATTCAACTTAACTTCAACTCAAATGAAGGTGAAAGTATTTACTAATTTATTTTTATGTTCATTCCACACATACAAATCTTTCTAATTCAACTTAGCTTCAAATCACCCAAGTTTGAAAGTATTTCTTAATTTATTTTTATTTTCATTCTTGGAAATTTAACACTTATTCTGCCTTGTTATAAAATATGTTTATTGAAGCTATAATACATGTTTATTTATATGTAATACATGAGTCTATTTATATGAAAACTATAGTTAACAAAGGGGAAAAAAAATTGAAAAATGATAGACCAATTTTATTTAAAACACGAAAAATAGATGACAAAACAATGCCAACACTCTAATTAGCTTCAATCTCATGAACCCAACGAAATAGAAATGAAAAGGATGTATCTAACAAATAAACTATTACTTGAAAAGAGCAAGTACAAAAACCTTCAATTAAGTGTATTTTGTCTCATCTTAGGAAGCTAATAAGAATCATGTTCCAAGAAAATAGGGAATAAAAGTGAATTAAAAATAATGAAAAAGGAAACATAAATGAACATATAACAACAGAAGCAAGGAAGGTATGTTACCAAGAAGCATGAAGGTTGTTCTACGAGATAAATCAAGGTACAACTGTCAACACAATAACATAAAAATTTAAAACATCAAAAATAGATGACAAAGCAATGCCAACACTCTAATTAGAAACCCAATAACATTAAAATTAAAACACAAAAAATAGATGACAAACAATGCCAATACTCTAATTATCTTCAACCTCATGCACCCAACAAAATAGAAATGAAAAAGATGTATCTAAAAAAAAACTACTACTTGAAAAGAGAAAGTACAAGAACCTTCAATTAAGTGTATTTTGCCTCATATTAGGAAGCTAATAGGGTCCATGTTCCAAGGAAATAGGGAAGCAAAATGAATTACACATAATGAAAAAGGAAACATAAATGAGCATATAACAACAGAAACAAGGAAAGTATGTTACCAAGAAGCATCAAGGTTGTTCTACAAGATAAATCAAGGTAGAACAAGTCAACTCAATAACATTAAAATTAAAACACCAAAAATAGATGACAAAGCAATGCCAACATTCTAATTAGCAATCCAATAATATTAAAATTAAAACATCAAAAATAGATGACAAAGCAATGGCAACAGTCTAATTAGCTTCAATCTTATGCACCAAACAAAATAGAAATGAAAAAGATGTATCTCAAAAAGAAACTACTACTTCAAAAGAGTAAGTACAAGAACTTCAATTAAGTGTATGATGCCTCATATTAGGAAGCTAATAAGACCCATATTCCGAGCAAATAAGGAAGCTTGAAGTGAATTACACATAATGAAAAAGGAAACATAAATGAACATATAACAACAAAAGCAAGGAAAGTATGTTACCAAGAAGCATCAAGGTTGTTCTACAAGATAAATCTAGGTTGAACAAGTCAACCCAATAACATAAAAATTAAAACACCAAAAATAGATGACAAAGCAATGCCAACACTCTAATTAGAAACTCAATAACATTAAAATTAAAACACCAAAAATAGATGACAAAGCAATGCCAACACTCTAATTAGCTTCAATCGCATGCACCCAATAAAATAGAAATGAAAAAGATGTATCTCAAAAAGAAACTACTACTTGAAACTAGCAAGTACAAGAACCTTCAATTAAGTGTATTCTTCCTTATCTTAGGCAACTAATAAGACCCATGTTCCAAGAAAATAGGGAAGCAAAGTGAATTCCACATAATGAAAAAAGAAACATAAATGAACATATAACAACAGTAGGAGGGAAAGTATGTTACCAAGAAGCATCAAGGTTGTTCTACAAGATAAATCAAGGTAGAACAAATCAACCCAATAACATAAAAATTAAAATGCCAAAAATAGATGACAAAGCAATGCCAACACTCTAATTAGAAACCCAATAATATAAAATTAAAACACCAAAAATAGATGACAAAGCAATGTCAACACTCTAATTATCTTCAATCTCACACACCAACAAAATAGAAATGAAAAAGATGTATCTCAAAAAGAAACTACTACTAGAAAAGAGCAAGTACAAGAACCTTCAATTAAGTGTATTATGCCTCATCTTAGGAAGACAATAAGACCCATGTTTCAAGCAAACTGAATCACATAATGAAAAAGGAAACATAAATGAACATATACCAACAAAAGCAAGGAAAATATGTTACCAAGAAGCACCAAGATTGTTTAATGGTCATGATATCATCATCTTTTACATTGGCGTCCTCTTCGTTGATAATTTTTTTCATTTTGTCGATTATAATGTTATGTGTTGAGAAGATGGGGATATGATACTAACATTAATGATAGGTGCATAATTTATAGTTATTTGGTAGTGTATCATATGCCCATTTTCTCAAGGTAGAACATTTTGATCGAGTAGGGGCTGTTGATAATCGTAGGGCTTCTCTTCGGAGGGTTTTGGTGCATTTGAACCATAGTTCTACGAGATAAATCAATGTAGAACAAGTCAACCTGATGACTCACCCCAAAAGATGAGGTGGGTGCCTTCGTGGCAACTGGCCCACGTGATTTGTTCCCGTGCTCGTATGCAACTGGGGTTTTTGGTGAGGTTTTAATGGAGAATTAACTCTGCCACCTTTTTGAGGTTGTCTTGGTCACCGTGCTATGGTTCTGTGGCGTGGGTTTGGTTGTAGCTTGGGTTATTGTTGTTGTTGGTTTCGCTTTGCTCCTTTGTGCCCTTACTTGGTTCCTTCTGCCCAACTTCCCTAGCGACAGTTCAGCTCTAACACAAGGTAACCTCTCTGCACCGATTTCAGGCTCCCTCTTTGCTTTTCTTCTGCTAACAATTCCACTCCTTGTGAGCAGTTGGGGTTTCATGGCTCTATGACCGTGGCTCAAACATTGTTGGTCTTGGTGGTGGTTGGCCCTCTGGCCGTGGTTTACGTTCTCTTGTGACCAACCCTCGTTGTTGGTACTCTGGTCGTGGGTTGCAGTTTTTGGTGGTTCAGCTCACCTTAAGGGTCGTCATTGTTTGGTGTGATGTTGGTCCTGGGTTCGACTATGGAAACTGCTCTCCACTTTAGGTAACCTTCAAGGTACTCATCTTTACCCTTCTCTCGGTTTATTCCCATATCACTGGTTATGCTGCCTCTCTAATCATTGTCTCTTGACTATGTAGGTAATTTTCTCCTCTATGGTGGTGGCAAGGATTCGGTCCTTGACAGTTACTATTTCTTCGCTTTTCCGTTCCAGTCTCCACTTGAACCGCGTAGGGTCCTTCCTGTTTATCTTATACAGTCCTGTAGGTTGTTTTTGTTGAGACGAAGTCTCATTTTGGTGGTCCTTAGTTCTGTCTGTCCGTCGAAAGTTCTGGGTCATTAGTTGGTCGTTGGTGACCGTGGCTCTGCTGAGATTTTGGTTGTGAATTTGAATGCAATTTTTGTACAATTTGGCTTTGGTTGTTGAGCATGGTCCCATCTCTGTTTTTTTAGTTGGTACTGGGTCACAGGAACCCCTCTTGGTCTGTAATGAAAATAGCTGAGGACTATTTGGAAACTGTATATTTTTTTTTGGAAGGCACTATGCCTTATGCTCTTAATCTATGTTGGGTTAAAGGATGTTGTCTTTGAACTATAACAAATAGTTATGCAATGTATGTATATATATTTATAGAAATGATAAATCTTCTACTTGTAAGAATTTCAATGATTTGCTTTCATGAAGTACCTGAATGAATTCTATTACAGTGTTTAGTTGCTTCGATGTGATGCACAGTCTCATTAACAGTCCTTCAATCATGTTGTTAATTTCGTGCACAATACCAGATTATAGTCATTCATAATAACAATTGTTTGATACCTAAAATGCTTCTCTTTATTGTTTTAAAATATTCTGTTAGAGTTTAAATTCCCTGGTTTCTATTCTCCTTTGTTGGCAGCAGCCCTTTGGTCATCTTTTGATTGTGTATTTACGCTGCTAGTAGCCTCATTCAGTTGAGGAACTACTTGCAGTTGCAATTTGCAGTTACATTCCCTTTTGTTGTTATTCAAGTATTAATTTATTTAAGACTATTCCCTAATCTATTTACTTTCAAAAAATAAAAAGTAACGACATTGGCTATGACAGCCTTCTTGAAAAGAAATAACAATAAAAGTAAACTGAAAAGTAAATTTAAAAAAATTCTTAAAATAGCATGTCCAGCTGTCGCCTCCCTAATTGGATGCTCCTGCATCAGGCTCCCGGGGTGAATGAAACTCATGGCTCCTGTCCATGAGCTCTTCAATCAAATACCCAGCGCGTTGAATCTGTCCAGCATCCAACCAGGAACTGTCCTCAATTGGACGGTCCTTCCACTTAACCAAGTACTGCAAGTACTCCTTTCGGCGTGTCCGCCTAGCTACCTGAGTATCCAGTATTTGGTCAATCTCCAAAGGCTTGGCTGGGGCATCTATCTGATCCATGTCCCTGTCTCTTCGTCTCCCTGGGTGTCCCGTGTGTGTCCTGTTGAACTGTCCTCCGTATTAGCAGAAATATAAGGGTATAGGTCTGCTACATTGAAAATGGGTGAGATCCCAATACCCGGGGGTAATTGCAGTTCATATGCGTTGGCAGAGAATTTCCGCAGTATCCGACAAGGCCCTATATTTTTCAATTTGAGCTTGTTATATTCTCCTCTAGGAAACCTCTCCTTTCGTAGGTGTGCCAGTACCAGGTCTCCTACATTAAATTTCACTTCCCGTCGTTTTAAATCTGCCTTCTGCTTATATCTTTGGCTGTTGTTCTGCAATTTAGCTTTCACCTGTTCGTGAAGATCGTTAATCATTTTGGCGAAATCTTCTCCGTCAACACTCCTCCGTTCCAACCGACCCAAATCTCGTAACTTGTGCACTCCATGGGGGTGCATGCCATATAGGATCTAGAAAGGGCTTCTGCATGTACTCCTGTTGGGTGAATCGTTATAAGTGAACTCTGCTTGTGCGAGTACGCGATCCCACTGTAATGAATTCTCTCCAACTAGACTACGTAGCAGATTTCCTAGACTTCGGTTTACTACCTCAGTTTGCCCGTCGGTCTGTGGATGATAAGCTGAGCTGAAGTTCAGTTTAGTATCTAATTTCTTCCACAAAGTCCGCCAGAAATGGCCCGTAAACTTCACGTCCCTATCCAAAATAATAGACTTTGGTAAGCCATGCAGTATGACAATTTCTGTGAAGAATAAATGGGCTACATGCATGGCATCGCTAGTCTTTTTACAAGGAATAAAATGTGCCATCTTAGTAAAGCGATCCAATACTACCATGATTGAATCGTATCCTTTCTATGTCCTCAACAAACCCAAGA
This sequence comes from Pinus tabuliformis, assembly GCA_031772625.1. Classification (NCBI taxonomy): domain Eukaryota; kingdom Viridiplantae; phylum Streptophyta; class Pinopsida; order Pinales; family Pinaceae; genus Pinus; species Pinus tabuliformis. The sequence continues at coordinate 1,061,750,631 of CM062813.1, read as the reverse complement.
CAAAGTCTAAACTGACTGAGTCCCATGGCCTATCCGGAACAGGTAGGGATGTATACAATCCCATATTTTCACTATGTCCCTTTGCCAGCTGACACATCTTACATCTAGCCACATACTATTGTACGTCTCGCTGCATCTTTGGCCAATAATAGAAATTACTTACCTGGTCCAAAGTCTTGTCTATGCCAAAATGTCTAGCTAAACCACCACTATGTTTCTCCTGAATTAAGTTCTCCCTCATTGAACATTCTGGAATACACAATTGTCCTCCCTTGAACAACAATCCTTCCTATATGTTATAATTTACTCACAAATTGTTTTCTCTCAACAACAGATTCTGGCAAGCTTCATATGCTTCCCGAAAATCTACATCTGTCTCATATAGATATTTGAGATGTTCAAAGCCCAACACCTGCACTCTGCTTTCCTGTAAAATCAAACTTCTTCTGCTTAACACATCTGCCACTTTGTTGGCTTGTCCATTGATGTGTTTCAACACAAAAGTGAAACTCTGGAGATATTCCACCCACTACATGTTTATGATTCAGCGTATGTTGTTGCATGACATATTGCAAAGCAAAATTGTCCGAAAACAGAACAAATTCATTTCCCAGCAAGTAGTGTCTCCAATGTTTCAACGCTTGCACCACTAAATAGAATTCCTTGTCATAGGACGTATATTTCTGTCTACTCTCATTTAATTTCTCATTGAAATAGGCCACCGGTTTATCCTCTTGACTTAGTACCGCTCCAATGGTTGTCCCACTGGCATCGCAACAAACTTGAAAAAGTTTGTTGAAATCTGGTAACCTCAAAATGGGTCTTTCGGTGATCTTCTTTTTCAGCAGCTGAAAGCTCTTTTCAGCCGACTTAGTCCAATGAAAAGGTTGATTTGATTTTTTGACGGTGTCCACCATGGGTGCACAAATCCCACTAATTTTTTTTATAAACTTCTGGTAAAAACTTGCTAGCCCATGAAAACTCCATACTTCAAATAAACTTTTTGGGGACGGCCAGCTAACTATGGCTGCAACCTTTTCCGGATCCATCTTTAACTCATTCTCTGAAATCACGAATCCCAAATAAACCAACTCCTTCTTAAAAAACGTACATTTCTTCAAATTTAACAACAATTTATTCTGCTGTAATTTTTCCAAGACACACCTGATGTGTCAGAAATGTTCTTCCCTAGTCTTACTGAAAATAAGGATATCATCCAAATACACAATAACGAACTTCTCAATATATTCTTTCAGAATCTCAGTCATTAAGCACATGAATGTGTTGGGTGCATTACTCAATCCAAATGGCATGACCAACCATTCATACAAGCCCTCATTGGTTTTGAAAGCAGTCTTCCACTCATCTCCTTCTCGAATCCGTATCTGATGATAACCGCTTTTTAAATCAATCTTTGAAAAATATGCTGCTCCACTCAAGCAGTCCATCATATCATCCATTCATGGTAAAGGGAACCTGTATCTAATGGTAATCTTATTGATTGCTCGAGAGTCAGTACACATCTACCACTCTCCTCCTTTCTTGGGAGCTAAGACTGTTGGAACTGCACACGGAATTAAAATTTCCCAAATCAGCCCTTTGTCTAACAACTCCTGTACCTGTTTCCTAATCTCCTCATTGTCCTTTGGACTTATTCGGTAACCAGCTTTGTTGGGTAAACTAGCTCCTGGGATGAAATCAATATGGTGGCTGATACTTTGTTTTGGGGGTAACTTATCTGGAAAATCATCTACTACTATATCGTTGAATTCCTGTAACATATCTTGAATTTCCTCCAGCAAATCCTTAATTTCAGTATGAATTAACACTGTCCTTGGCCTCTGCACAATTGCAAACTTTATTTCATCATCTCCAATCTGTTGTAGGAACTCTTTTCCTCTTAATAATAATGCCTTTTTCCCACTGCTCTCTGTTGTGTCCTCTTCCTTCATGGGTACCAACGTATGCTTGATCCCATCTTTCGCAAACTTATAACAGTTTGTCTTCCCATCGTGCACTACCTTCCTGTCATACTGCCATGGTCTACCTAGCAGTATATGGCACACATCCATCGACATAATGTCACATGTCACCTTATCCTTATACCTGCCAATATGAAATTCCACTTCACATTGCTCATCAACAAGCAGTTGATGCCCTTTTTGTAACCAAGACACCCGGTATGGGGTTGGGTGTTTCAGTCTTTTTAAACCCAGTTTCTCTACCATCTCTGTGGCTACCAGGTTATCAGTGCTTCCACTGTCAATAATCAGTTTACAACACTTCCCATGTGACTTACACACAGTCTGAAACAAGGCTTTCCGCTGTGTCTGATCAGCTAACTCTTTAGCTAGCTTCAACAAGACTTTGTTCAACACCAAGGCCTCTCCTATTTCAGGCATGTTCTCCACTTCTTGAGGTGGGGCCTTAGCTTCCTCTGGTTGAGCAACATATGCTCCTCTTTGTCCTACTTGATCACTTTCAGGACATTCAAAAGACTGGTGTCCCCATTTGTGACACTTGTAACACTGATAGGCATTCCCTCTGCCTCTGTCGTTACCTCTCCCTCGCTGGTAAGGCCTTCCCCCTCTAGTGTTACCTTCTTTATCAGTTGACCCTACAGTTTTTGAACTGCTGCCTTCCTCACTACTACTGGCAGTTCTGCCTCTACCAAAGGACTATCCCCTTCCTCGGCCGGATCCACGTCCTCTCCTGGCATTTTGTTTCCTGGTGATCTTCTCCTCTGCTTTTAAAGCACTTTGATATGCTTCTTCTATATATTTGGGAGAGAGAATATTGATCTCATCCAGTATCTCCATTCATAATCCATTCACGAACCTTGTTGTCTTTTCTGGGGTATCTTCGACATAACCCACTCGCAGATTCACTCTATAAAATTCTTCTGTATATTCTTTCACAGTCATTGCTCTTTGTTTCAGGTTCTGTACCTATCTATATAGAGAAATCTGATAGTCTTTAGGTAAAAACTTACCTTTCATCTTGGCGATCATTCTAGTCCACTTTTTAATTGGTGGCTTATTTGATCTCCTTCGCTCTGCCTGCACACTGTCCCACCACAGTGCTACATGCCCCTTCAGTTTTGTAGCTGCAAATCTAACCCTCCTATCCTCATTGATTTCCTCACATTCGAAGTATTTATCCAACTCGCTAATCCAGTCCAATAATACTTTAGTGGATAAACTGCCATCATAGTTTGACAGTTCAGGCTTCGGTTTGCTGCTTGCTAACATAACATATTTCAACAATTTTATCTATGGCCCTTCCTCATCAGACCCATCTGTCATAGTTGTAGCTTCTTCTTCACTATTGTCACCACCTTCTAGATCCCTGTGCCTCCCTGCTTCTACTGCTACTAATCTAGCACTTAGGATCCTGATTTCCTCGCGCATTCCTTCATCGGGTACCCTCTGAATAGCTCTACCTCTACCCCTTCTTCTTACCTCCATAATTTCTTTCTTCCCTAAGGAAACAACTGCTCTGATACCAAAATTTGATGACTCACCCCAAAAGCTGAGGTGGGTGCCTTCGTGGAGACTGGCCCACGTGATCCCTTCCCATGCTCGTATGCAACTGGGGTTTTTGGTGAGGTTTTAATGGAGCATTAACTCTGCCACCTTTTCAAGGTTATCTTGGTCACCGTGTTATGGTTCTATAGCACATGTTTTGGTTGTAGCTTGGGTTATTGTTGCTGCTGGTTTCGCTCTGCTCCTCTATGCCCTTATCTAGTTCCTTCTGCCCAACTTCCTTGGCGACAGTTTGGCTCTAACACAAGGTAACCTCTCTGCTCCGATTTTACGCTCCCTCTTTGCTTTTCTTCTGCTAACAATTCTGCTCCATGTGAGCAGTTAGGGTTTCGTGTCTCTATGGTCGTGGCTCAAACGTTGTTGGTCTTGGTGGTGGTTGGCCCTCTGGCTGTGGGTTTCGTTCTCTTGTGACCAACCCTCGTTGCTAGTCCTCTGGTTGTGGGCTGTAGTTTCTGGTGGTTCGGCTCACCTTAAGGGTTGTCGCTATTTGGTGTGCTGTTGGTCCTAGGTTCAACTATGGAACCTGCTCTCCGCTTCAGGTAACCTTCAGGGTACTCATATTTACCCTTCTCCTGGATTATTCTCCATATAACTAGTTATGTTGCCTCTCTAATCTTTGTCTCTTGACTGTGTAGGTAATTCACTCCTCTGTGGTGGTGGCAAGGGTTTGGTCCTTGACGGTTACTATTTCTTCGCTCTTTCGTTCCGGTCTCCACTTGAACCGGGTAGGGTCCTTCTTGTTTATCTTATACAGTCCTATAGGTTTTTTTTGTTGAGACGAAGTCTCGTTTTGGTGGTCCTCAGTTCTGTCTATCCGTCGAAAGTTCTGGGTCATTAGTTGGTCGTTGGTGACTATGGCTCTGCTGAGATTTTGGTTGTGAATTTGAACGCAATTTTTGTACAGTTCGGCTCTGGTTGTTGAGTGTGGTCCCATCTCTATTTGTTTAGTTGGTCCTGGGTCACAGGAACCCTTCTTGGTCTGTAATGAAAATATTTGAGGACTGTTTGGCAATTGTATATTTTTTTTGGAAGGCACTATGCCTTATGCTCTGAACCTGTGTTGGGTTACAGGATGCTGTCTCTGAACTATAACAAATATTTATGCAATGTATGTATATATATTTATAGAAATGATAAATCTTCTACTTGTAAGAATTTCAATGATTTGCTTTTGTGAAATACCTGATGAATTCTCTTGCAGCGTTTAGTCACTTCGATGTGATGCACAGTCTCGTTAACAGTCCCTCAATCATGTAGTTAAGTTCGTGCATAGTACCAGATTACAGTCATTCAAAGTAATAACTGTTTGATACCTAAAATGCTTCTCTTTACTGTTTTAAAATATTCTGTCAGAGTTTACATTCTCTGGTTTCTATTCTCCTTTGTTGGCAGCAACCCTTTGTTCATCTTTTGATTGTGTATTTAAGCTGTTGGTAGCCTCATTCAGTTGAGGAACTACTTGCAGTTACATTCCCTTTTGTTGTTATTCAAGTATTAATTTATTTAAGACTATTCTCTAATCTATTTACTATAAAAAAATAAAAAGTAACGACATTGGTTGTGACAACCTTCTTGAAAAGAAATAACAATAAAAGTAAACTGAAAAGTAAATTTAAAAAAATTCTTAAAACAGCATGTTCGGTTGTCGCCTCCCTAATTGGATGCTCCTGCATCACAACCTAATAACATTAAAATTAAAACACCAAAAATAGATGACAAAGCAATGCCAACACTCTAATTAGAAACCCAATAACATTAAAATTAAAACACCAAAAACAGATGACAAAGAAATGCCAACACTAATTAGCTTCAATCGCATGCACCCAACAAAATAGAAATGAAAAAGATGTATCTCAAAAAGAAACTAATACTTGAAAAGAGCAAGTAGAAGAAACTTCAATTAAGTGTATTTTGCCTCATATTAGGAAGTTAATAAGATCCATGTTCCAAGAAAATAGGGAAGCGAAGTGAATTACACATAATGAAAAAAGAAACATAAATGAACATATAACAATAGAAGCAAGGAAAATATGTTACCAAGAAGCATCAAGGTTGTTCTACGTTATAAATCAAAGTAGAAAAGTTCAACCAACTAACATTAAAATTAAAACACCAAAAATAGATGACAAAGCAATGCCAACACTCTAATTAGCTTCAATCTCATGCACCCAACAAATTAGAAATGAAAAAGATGTGTCTAAAAAAGAAACTACTACTTGAAAAGAGCAAGTACAAAAATCTCTAATTAAATGTATTTTGTCTCATCTTAGGAAGCTAATAATACCGTTGTTCCAAGCAAGTAGGGAAGCAAAGTGAATTACACATGATGTAAAAGGAAACATAAATGAACATATAACAACAGAAGTAAGGAAAGTATATTACCAAGAAGCATCAAGGTTGTTCTACGAGATAAATCAAGGTAGAACAAGTCAACCCAATAACATTAAAAATAAAAACACCAAAAATCGATGACAAAACAATGCCAACTCTCTAATTAGCAAACCAAAAACATTAAAATTAAAACACTAAAAATATATGACAAAGCAATGCCAACACTTTAATTAGCTTCAATCGCATGCACCCAACAAAATAGAAATGAAAAAGATGTATCTCAGAAAGAAACTACTACTTGAAAAGAGCAAGTACAAGAACCTTCAATTAAGTGTATTTTGCCTCATCTTAGGAAGCCAATAAGACCTACGTTCCAAGTAAATAGGGAATCAAAGTAAATTACACATAATGAAAAAAGAAACATAAATGAACATATAACAACAAAAGCAAGGAAAGTATGTTACCAAGAAGCATCGAAGTTGTTCTACAAGATAAATCAAAATAGAACAAGTCAACCAAATAACATTAAAATTAAAACACCAAAAATAGATGACAAAGCAATGCCAACACTCTAATTAACTTCAATATCATGCATCCAACAAAATAGAAATGAAAAATATGTATCACAAAAATAAACTACTACTTGAAAAGAGCAAGTACAAGAACCTTCAATTAAATGTATTATGCATCATCTTAGGAAGCTAATAAGATCCTTGTTCCAAGAAAATAGGGAAGCAAAGTGAATTACACGTAATGAAAAAGGAAACGTAAATGAACATATAACAACAGAAGTAAGGAAAGTATGTTACCAAGAAGTATCAAGGTTGTTCTAAAAGATAAACCAACGTAGAACAAGTCAACCCAATAACATTAAAATTAAAACACTGAAAATAGTTGACAAAGCAATGGCAACGCTCTAATTAGCAACCCAATAACATTAAAATTAAAACACCAAAAACAGAAGACAAAGCAATGCCAACACTCTAATTAGCTTCAATATCATGCACCCAACAAAATAGAAATGAAAAAAAAATGTATCTAAAAAAAGAAACTACTACTTGAAAAGAGCAAGTACAAGAACCTTCAATTAAGTGTATTTTGTCTCATCTTAAGAAGCTAATAAGACCCATGTTCCAAGAAAATAGGGAAGCAAAGTGAATTCCACATAATGAAAAAGGAAACATAAATGAACATATAACAACAAAAGCAAGGAAATTATGTTACCCAGAAGAATCAAGGTTGTTCTATGAGATAAATCAAGTTAGAACAAGTCAATCCCATAACATTAAAATTAAAACACCAAAAATAGATGACAAAGAAATGCCAACACTCTAATTAGCAATCCAATAACATTAAATTAAAACACCAAAAATAGATGACAAAGCGATGCCAACACTCTAATTAGCTTCAATCTCATGGACCCAACAAAATAGAAATGAAAAAGATGTATCTCAAAAAGAAACTACAACTTGAAAAAAGAAGGTATAAGAGCTTTCAATTAAGTGTATTATGCCTCATCTTAGGAAGCTAATAAGACCCATGTTCCAAGCCAATAGGGAAGCAAAGTGAATTACACATAATGAAAAAGGGAACATAAATGAACATATAACAACATACGCAAGGAAAGTATGTTATCAAGAAGCATCAAGGTTGTTTTACGAAATAAATCAAAGTAGAACAAGTCAACCCAATAACATAAAAATTAAAAACACCAAAAATAGATGACAAAGCAATGCCAACACTCTAATTAGAAACCCAATAACTTTATAATTAAAACACCAAAAATAGATGACAAAACAACGCCAACACTCTAATTAGCTTCAATCTCATGCACCCAACAAAATATAAATGAAAAAGATGTATCTCAAATGATATTAAATTTGAAGTTTGGAGAAGATAATTTGAGAAGTCTGGAGACAAAAGAGATCATATGTACAGAGCTGTCCAAACAAAAAATTTACACTTCATCTTACAGGTAGAATTATAAAATGGCTGACTGATATCGTTCGGAGGTTAAAGGACAAATAAGGGTGAAAACAATTGCCTTTGTTTATTCCCAAAAAAAAAACACTGAAATTGTTTCAACCTTCACAAAATTATCGATAGGAAGCAGGTTTAAAACTTTGCATGAAATTTTTCCCAACCAAACTTCACTGTGATTTATTTAACCCAATGATGTTCCTCTTCACACTCCTTTCACTCACATTTATGATCGATTTAACTCAATAATGTCACTGTTCATAGGTTAGGTGGGTTGAGTTCATTATTCACCGTGTTTTTTCCCCAAGTTTGGTTGAGTTCACTATTCATTGTTTTTCTTTCCCAAGTTGGGTTGAGTTCATTTTTTTTAGCCATATTAGTTAGGTTGGGTTTAAAGGGTCAGTTTTAATGGAAGAATAATTTACTCACAACAAATCCTATGTGTAAATCTTAGTTTGAACTATTTCAAACTTTACATAGAGTTTGAAATAGTTCAATTCTCTAAAAGTAACTTCTATTTTCAACCTCTCCAATAAAATGTAAGACAAAAATGATGCACTTAAGAAGATTTATAAATAATGTTGTATACATTCAGATGCGAAGATATATGGCTGATTCTGATATCAGATTTCATATTATATATTTCAACATATATAACGTCCATAAATTTGTGGTCAATGTCAATTTTCCTTCAATTTTTATTGAATATTATCAGATTATGAGTTGACAGTAAATTCATGAATCATACATATATTAGAAAATATATGGCTCGATTTTAAATCAGATTTCATGGCATATATTTCTACAAAGACAACATTTAGAAATCTGTTATTAATTCTTTTTGGTCTTCAAAATTTTCCACAGATAATCAGTATATCATATTCCATAATCACATTATAAGTTGTTAGAATTGTTTATCATAGAGACCAAATATATATTTTGTAAAATTGACTGACAGTAGCAACATGGCATCCGACAAAATTATTGAAAGGAAGCAAATTTAAAACTTGTTTGGCTTTAAAACTGTGTGTTTAGGGCAGGCCAAATGGTTCAATGATTCCCTTAGATAGGGATTGACTGCAAAATAATATCAGTTATGGGCAATGGTATTAAGTCTCTCCCCACACAGGAATTGAGATGTCAGAAATTGGTGACCCTATTCCTAGGAAAGTTGGAATTGAAAGAAATTCCAGAAGCATTTCTACATGGGCTCACTTCTCTTAAGGTGCTGGATATAAGTGGTACATAGTTAAAATCATTGCCATTATCATTATGGGAGCTGAGATCCTTCGAATTTCTCAATTTGAGTTGGATTGAAATTGCAAATCTTCATGAAGGTATAGGTAATCTTTCTTCCCTTCAGTTTTTGAACATTAGTCATTGTATCAAGCTAAATTTGTTGCCCTCTCAAATAGGAAAGCTTGGAAATTTGAAATATTTTGATTTTAGCAACTGTTATAGCATAAGGTCATTTTGAAAGAGATTACAAAGGTTCCAAACAGTGAAATTATCCAATAATGATTGAATTCAATCAGGCTTTCAACAAAATATGCATCGTCTATTCTTTCCGTCGTTTAACCCTCAACATGTTATTTAGATCATTTGACCTTCAGACACTTTGTACTAAATAACACATCTTTTTGGAACATGAATCTAGTTTGTTTCTTTTGAAAGTTGTAAATTATGATTAGAGGTTGTGTAGAGTTATTTTCTTAGATTTTATTTTTTCACTAGAGAAAGGAGCCTTGGGTGACTTACCTAGTCCGGACGAGGAAGCTGAGAAAGTTGCCAGCGACAAGTTCAACCAACCAAAATTCATCTGGCGCCACACAGCAAAAAAACAAAAAACATTATAAAAAATTCCTGTTAAAAAAAAAAAATTACATACGAACCTCATAGCATTCTGCTTCGGCTCGGCTCAAACCAACCACAATCAAAACACAGAGCAGTAACATCGCTCATTTCAACAGACCACAATAAAAAATTAGCAGAGCATAAAACTTTGCAGTAGGGTCTAGCCCGTCATATATATATAAGTTTTTTCGGCTGAATAAAAATTCAGCCGAAAACAATAGTTTGGTCGAACAAATAACTCGGCTAAACTATTTTTTTGTCGATTTTTTCAACTCTGGAAAAAATTTCATTCAATGGTCGGCATTAGTCTAAACGGACAAAAGTTCTGCTAAAAGTTAGTATGATAGTTCAGCTGAATAAATTTAGAAAATTCGGCCAATTTGTTTTTTTTTTGGCCGAAAAATTGAGATTGTGAATTTTTCAGGGGCATTTCTCACAAAAGTGTAACTCAACTTCACGTTTTCACCCTGTTGCTCCTGGTGTAATGTAACGCACCGGTGTGTCTCTTCCAAATAACACCGTTAAATCAATGCAGTGTGTTTAACCTTACAAATCACACCGTCATAATTTGAAATTATTTAAAAATAATAATTTTCCATGACGACGTTGAACAATTAAACACCTGATGTGTTTAATGGGAGCCTTACAAATCGCACCGTCATAATTTAAAATTATTTAAAAATAAACAAATTTCCATGAGAGTGTTGAACAATTAAACATCCAATGCCTTTAATGGGAGAAACACACTGGTGCATTTATTCATATAAACCCATAGGTTACCAGAGCTCTTTTGGCAGAATTTTTTTTGATTTATTTGTAAAATATATTTAATAGCTTCTGTATTGAAGGGTATAGGTTGTATATTGATAAAAAAAAATGTCTTAGATGGTGTCAAATAACAAAAATATTGATCGACACCCGGATGCGGGTGCTTCTACTTGCCATTAATAATGCAGCCTGCCACGACACCTCCGGCGATGACGGATGGCAGGCACCTGTACTCGGAGGTTTGCAAAGGAGGTTATCAGTTAATGCTCAAGGCGGATGAGCGCAATTTGGATCAGAGTCGAGGGGACTGTACATTCATGACGAGCATGGCAGCTCTGAACTCGATGCGGAACAGGTTTATGGCGATGCGTCCTCCTCCCGCGATGGTAATTGTCTCTGTTCTATTTATTGTAATTTCTAGGCCAACTCATAGCCAGAATTCCTCTGTAAATGCTTGTGTTGTGAGACGGGTCACTCTTGCTGCCGATTTTCAAGGGGACGAAAGGCTGTTTGGGTCTCTGGCATTCACCATGCCGCGTAGTAGAGGCATTCCGAGAAGAGGAGGGAGGTCTGGCATTCGAGTCGGCCCTGACCTTGAGAATTTGCACCCTGTTTCCCCTATGGCCTCTGTTCCCCCCTCTTCCCCTAGCTCGGAGCAGGAGAGCCTTGTCCCGCAAGGTACTTATCAGACATTCCATCTCAGGTTCCCGAGCAGGCTCATTAGACCAGAGGTGGTGGTTAATCTCACTGTGTACATTTCTGAGGAAGAGCCCGGCAATCCCATTTCGACCTCTCATGCCTCCGCAAGCCCTCAGGACAGTGACATTCTCCTGGGGGATATGAATGGTTTAGTTTACAGAGCTCACCGCATCGAGGAAGGCCAGGGTCAGGGTATCCCGGTATAGGATGCCCCGGTTCGGGAGGTCCCCGCTCAGGATGCTTCGGTTCAAGAAATCCTACCGCCATCGAATTATGCTATGGAGAGGGACGCGCTCAACGACCGCTCGCAACCTGGCTTGGGAGAGCCGATTCTGGACGAGGAAGGCTTCGTCATTTGGCTAGACTCGCCCAGCCCGGGGAAGGAGAAGCAGCCAGCGTCGTCCAGCTAGGTGGCGTAACATTCAATGGGTGCATTTGTCAAAGATTTTGAAATGGTGTCGATGTTTATGAAGCGTCTTCATTCTGTCTGTCTCAGTCTAATGTCTCAGTCTTTCTACTTCTGTCTGTTACAGTTTATTGCAGTCAGCTTTATCTGTGTTAGAGTCAATGATGTCAAAGGGTTTTGCTTACATATTATCACTGATAGTTTTGTCAGTACAAGTCCAGGTAGTCAGATGGCTAGGAAAGATCAGAATTATGGAATGTTTTTTGTAAATCAGAGTGAACGGATAGACAGTATGGTCCAGTTTTTACTGTTTGAGGACTGGCCTCGGCCTCCTCGGAAGGTCTAACTCCATGTACATATTTTTATTTTCTTTAATATAGAACTAGCCTTTACTTAGAAAAAAAAAAAAACAAAAATATTGATCGACACAATGGTATCACATCAAAAAAATAGAGAAGGCAAGTCCATTGTAAATTCTTTACAAAATTAATATATTTGAATTATATGTAAGTTGAACTAATATGTATTGGTTGGCATGTGTCATGAAGAGCCACAAAATGAAGAAGGTCGATAAAGTTATTTCTAATCTAAGAGCAGAAGAGCGTAAAATCCTGATAGAAAAATTACAGAAAGATGAATGAGGGGAATGAAAAAATACTATTCAATATGAGTTTTTTTTTTTAATATACTTAAGAATAATTGATTTCAAAATTTGTGAGTAATTGTTAATATTTCCTTATAACAACTCAAGGTTTCATTTTCGTATATCTTAAGTTGTTTTACAACAACCATCCTTGAATGTTTTCAAATAGGTGCTAACATACAAAGAAGAGTCATCGGAAGAATTGATTAACATTGGGTTAAATAAGGGTTGTGAGTATATGTTGGCATATCAAAAATTAATTGTGGAATTTGTAAGTATCTATGTTGTTTTACTTCTCTGAATTTATAATTAATAGAACAAAAAAACCCTTTATATCAAATCTATGATTTATAATGGGGTTTAAAACATTAAGGAAACAAAGTATGGAACTACGCCAGCAAAAGACTTGTTGCAACAAGGCATAAGACTTGGTTTTGAAACCATGTACACAGTTTATGAGTCACTTCTTGCTATGGTACATTTCTATTCAATTTACATTGATGTATATTATTTATTTCAATTTTCATTATTTTCACCAATGTACATACCTTATTTTTATGTTTGTAGATGGAACAGGATTAAGAAGATGAAAATAATTGATGAAATCAACAAAACAGTCCTCTAAATAACCCAAGCCATGGAAGTAGCTCAAACACTGACACTAGTTCCAACAAAGAATGATGATCTATTTGGATATCAATGCAATCATTTGCATTTTTTTAAATAATTGTATGTGAAAACTAGACATTTTGTTTAATGACATAATGTACCAATTGAAAAACAAGGGGTTACCAATAGCAATTCCATTTTGTATGACAAAGAGTCTCTTATTGATATATAATAAAATACATTTTAATTTATTCTATTGTGTTATCCAATGACATTGTGAAATGTTATACCACTGATTAAATATATGGATGATTAAATATTATAATAAAGAGATGCAAAATCTGATAATATAACAAATTAATCCAAACATCATATGCAAATGCACTAATAAAATTTTAATTTATATGAATACTGTTTTAAAATATATGTCGATTTTTCGATGAATAACGGATTTAAAAAATTATAATAATGGTTGATCCGTAAACTGTCGTGGATATTCCACTGGACAATTCGTCACAACAAATATCATAATAATTTATTAAAATATTGACTTTCTACACTATTATAATTATATTAAACTTTTAAATCTATTAATTGTAATTAGTGCATGCATGCCTTTTTTGAATACATCTCACAAAGACTTGAACTGAGACTGAAGCCGAAGGCGGGAGTTTAGCAGCTACCAGGGCGAACACAGCAAGCAGGGTGAGATTCGAATGGCAGGCGGCAGGGGAGGGAGCTCTGCTCCCTCCTGCAAAGACGCAGTGGCCAGCAAGAATAAATCATCAGCTGAAACTAGTAAAGGAGATATGAATAATAGTAACAGGGGCATTGAAAAAGACACAGATGGGACCAGAGCAAAAGAAAATAGCAGCACAAAGGACAAAGAGGAAGAAGACAAAAATCTAGGCTCGAGAGACAAAACCCAGAAAGTACCTTGCAAACCGAAAGCAGAAATCACTCCTCAAGTAATATTAAATGACCCTACTCTGCAGTAGCACAGGGAACGCATGGGAACCTACGCCATTATCTGTAAATTTATGGGATTATGGCCCATATAAAAGGATTTGCAGATGTGGATCAAGTACCATTGGAAGCCCAAAGGCAACATTGACTTGCATCTAGGGTCAAAAGGATTCTTCACAGTAGTGTTCTCAAACATCAAAGATAAAGACAGAATATTCGAAGGAGGCCCCTATTTTTTTGCAGCGGCAAGTCTCTATATGAGACCTTGGAGGATGAAATTTGTCCCAGAGAGGGAGACTTTCTCTTCGGTTCCTGTGTGGGTAAGGCTCTACTCTCTACCTCTTGATTACTAGAAAACTGAATCGTTGGCTTCCATTGGCAATAAACTAGGACGCTTTGTCAAAGCTTTTGAAGCCACTAGAAGAGGAAAATACACCTCCTTTGCCAGGATATGTGTGGAAATGGATCTATCAGGAGCACTTCCGGATGAAGTCATCCTGGAAGTTCACAAGGAGGAATGGGTGCAGACAGTAGACTACGAACATATCCCCTTCAGATGCGAAGATGCCATGAACATGGGCATCTACTTAGAGAATTCCCTTTCAGCAAAGAAGATAATAAAGAAAAACCTAACATAATGAAGGACACTAAAGCTTCCAGAAAGTGGCTAGCATAGGAAGAGGGGGAAAAAGGGGCCAAAACTACTACACACTGAAGGGCGAAAGGGCAGCTAGAATAAGTTTCAAGTGCTAGAAGAGCCTGAAGAAAGTATAAGAGAGATTCAACTTCAGGAGGATGAAGCTAAGGTTAATCCAAGAACTAAATCTCAAAAAGAAACCATGAGAAGTGATACAGAGATGGAAACGGACCAGGAAATGACACAAAGTGAAACAGACATGGAATATCATGAACTACAAGAAATCCTTGACAAGGAAAACTTGGACCTGGAAGGATTCCTGAGGCAAGGAACCAAAGGAGGAATAGAATCCCTGCCTCAAGAAGAATGCCACAGGATACATCAACTGTTTTTGTGGAAGACTCAGGAATGAGAACTGGAGAAAAGTACAAACATCCACAAACATGAGCATAGAGGTGTGAAAACAATGAAAGTAATACCAGGACTAGCCACCAGAAATCCAGGAAAAATGAGAGGCAGAAAAAAGCAACACGAGCTCCTGATGGAGTGCGGAAAGCTAATGGTAGATTTGGGTAAGATGAAAGATCTAACCAATTACTCCTTTACTAATCTTTAATTATGAAGTTCATATCATGGACATCAAAGGTCTAGGTAGTAAAAGAAAACAGAGAATGCTAAGTAATAGAATGAAATTAGCAATGCCAGACATAATCTTTATTCAAGAGACAAAATGCTCCATTCAGAAAATAAGGAAAATCCACAACAAATGGCTCAACAAATTTGAGTTTCTAGAAGTCAAAGTAGAGAACATAGCGGGTGGTATTCTCACCCTTTGGGACCCCCAAAAAGTCAACATCGTAGATGCGAAGGCGAAAAGAAACTACTTATCAACCACCATTCAGCCTATGGGAATGACAGAGACCTTCCTAATGACGAATGTATACGGCCCTCAGAAAATTGATGAGAAACTTAGATTTCTGAACTCCTTGGCAGAGCTTAGAAGCAAACGTGAAGAAATCCCTTGGGTCATTGGAGGAGACTTTAATATGATTAAATCTCTTTCGGAAAAAAAAAAAAAAAAAGAAAAAAAAAAAGGAGGCACCAGAATCCTCAGTAGAGATTCAGTAGAATTCCATTCTTTTACAGAAGACATGCAATTGGTTGACTCTGAAATGCATAATGGTCTTTTTACCTGGAACAACAAAAGAGGAGGCAACGCTCAGGTTGCCTCCAAATTAGACAGATTAATGATCTCCGAGAAACTGATGCTCACAAATTCAGAAATCTCACCAAGTATTCTCCCATTTGGAGGCTCAGATCACTGGTCGATTCAACTAGAAATCAAGGGAATTGATGCTCCCACAAATAGACCTTTCAGATTTGAGAATATTTGGCTCTCTCATCCAGACTTCATCAGCATTCCAAAATGTTCCTCCTCCATAAAAGACTAAAGCTCATAAAAGTCAGACTCAAAGAACTGAACAAGAAGGATTTTGGTAACATTTTTGCAAACAAAAATTCTGCAGAAGTCAAACTATAGGAGCTACACCAAGAAATGATCACAGATGGTTTTGATAAAACCAAAAATGAGCAAGCTGAAAAACTCAACCTAGATTGGGAGAATTTATGCAAACAGGAGGAAATCTTTTGGAGACAAAAGTCAAGAGTGCAATGGCTTAAAGAAGGTGAGCGAAACACTCGTTTTTTCCACCGTTCCACCATTGCCAATAGAAAGCACAATAGAATATCCTCATTACTGAATGTGGATGGGGAGCTTCAGACCTCTCACGAGAATATTGAAGGTGTGCTTGTTCAATATTTCAGAGGCATCACTAATGAAAATAATCCAAACAGAGAACAACACATCAAGGAAATTATAAAAAATATTCCAAGGATGGTGTCAAAAGAAGAAAACTTTAACCTGAACAAGCTAGTTACCGAAGCAAAGGTCAGTATGGTAATCAAAGACATGCAGAATGGCAAAGCTCCAGGTCCAAATGGTTTCAATGTTGATTTTTCAAAGCCTGCTGGAAGGTGGTCAAACAAGACATCTTGGAGGTGGTCGCGGACTCCAGAGGAATTAAATCCATGCTGAAAGCACTCAACAACTCCTTCATATCCCTGATCCCCAAACAGGACTTTGCCCTGACTCCTCATAAGTTCAGACCCACTGCTTTATGTAATGTTGTTTACAAAATTATTTCCAAAATCTTGGCCAATCGACTCAAACGTCTTCTTCCTTCTTTGATTTTTGGGGAATAGTCTGGATATGTTGAAGGACGGAAAATCCTGGATAATATTATTCAGGTCCACGAGGTTGTTCATTATCTGACTAGTAAAAAGCAAGCTGATATGATCATACAACTAGACATTGCAAAAGCATTTGACAAGGTGAATTGGACTTACATTAAAAAAGTCCTTTCTGCTTTTGGATTTGATCATGACTAGATTAGATGGGTTATGGCTTTGGTTACTTCAACCAGCTTTTCAATTCTGGTAAATGGCTCACCCTCAGAGATCTTCACTCCTACTAGAGGTCTCAGGCAGGGTGACCCACTCTCTCCCTTCCTCTTCATTCTCATGATGGAAGGATTGGGCCGAACCATTAAAAAGGCGAAAAGTTTAGGGAAGATCAAAGGTCTCCATTTAACAGAGAACGGCCAAGCCTTGACTCATCAGCAATTTGTGGATGACACCATGCTGCAGGGCATCCCCATAGTCAAGGAAGCCACTACTTACAAGAAAATATTAAATGACTTCGCCTCGGATTCAGGTATGGAAGTCAATCTCTCCAAATCAATTTTTTTTTCTTAAACACTAACATTGCTATCTGAACATATCTAGAATTCTAGGCTTTGAAAGGGAGGTCCTCCCTTCAAAATATTTGGGCATCCCCCTGACGGATAAACCAATGCATAAAAGCATCTGGGAATCGGTGCTCAACAAGATGCAAGACAAGATCAAACGTTGGACTTATAGGGCGTTGAACCTGGTTGGCAGATTGATTCTAACAAAGAGAGTTCTTCAAGCTATCCCTGTTTTCTTCTTATTAGCCCTACCAGCTCCCAAAGGGGTCTTACAGCAATTCAGGAACATTCAGAGAGACTTTCTCTAGGGCAAGGAGGAAACCAAAAAGAAATGGGCCCTTGTGGCTTGGGATAAAATTTGCAAGCCCAAAAGTCATGGAGGCATAGGCTTAGATGATCAGGAGATTTTAAGTAATGTTTTAGGAGCTAAACTTTGGTGGAGATGGGTTAAAGAACCAGGGGTGCAATGGGCTAATACCTGGAAAGAGAAATATGCCAGCTCCTGGCAAACGAGTGAGCTCATCAGAATTTCAGGGAACATAAAAGGCTCTCATATCTGGAACAAAGCTTGGGAAAACAGAGGCCTGGTACAAAACAATAGCTTCTGGGAAATCAAAGGAGGAGATCAAGCTCTCTTCTGGGAGGATAAATGGCAGCAAGAAGCAATGTTGTTAAGGGAGGAATTTATGGGCATCAAGCAAGAAACTGATCTCCAAGGGCTAACAAGAGTCAGGGATTTCTGGAATCCTCCTCGGGACACTGAGAAATGGTGAAACTGGAGAAAAACAGATTGCAGAGCGAACAACCCCATAAAACCAAAAAAGATGAACTCATGAACATATTGGATCAGAGGAAGATTCTGGTTACAGATGGGCAAGACCAATTAAGATGGGGCCAAAATAAAGAAGTAATATTTAATATCAAGGAAGCTAAAATGATTTCTCTTAACCTAGAGCCCTGCGTTTTGAATAGGTCTTGGAAAAAGCTTTGGAATCACCAAGGATGGATGAAGATCAAACTATTTATGTAGTTAGTTCATCACAAGAAAATACTAACTTGGGATAACATTCAGAAGAGGGGAATGATGGGGCCTTCTAGATGCCAACTATATGAGGCTCAAGAGGAGACTATGGAGCATATTCTCAATAGTTGTACCTATACCTCTTGGTTATGGGATTCCTTCAAAAGCATTTTTCAGCAGACAGACAGAGACAAAGGTAGCATTATTAACACCCTGAACGAGTGGAGAAAAGACTTTGCAGACAACGAGATCCTTAATTTATCCTGGACCTTTACACCAAGCTTCATTTTCTGGAATGCTTGGAAATAAAGGAATAAGAGAATCTTCAAGGGTGAAAAGACTACTCCGCTCTGCCTGATGGATTTGATCTTAAAGCAGATAAAGGAGACTGTGTCCACCACTCTACACAGTTATCCCTCGAATCCTCCCACAGCACTTGAATTGAGAACTCTCAAGCAGCTGGGAATGCATGAGATCATCCTCAATGGTCTGAGGAAAAAAGAAAGAATAGTGGAAAGGGAAAAGGAGTTCTGGCATCCTCCACCTAATGGTTACCTAAAATGCAACATTGATGGGGCTTCTAAAAGCAACCCGGGGACTGCAGGTTATGGAGGTGTCTTGAGAGATGAAGATGGAAAAATAATTTTTTCCTTCCACTATCATTTAGGCCATGCTTCCAACAACATGGCAGAATTGATGGCATTGGAACAATGTCTAGAGCTTCTTAAACTCAATAACAACACAAATGTTCTCATCGAAGCAGACTCCGAAATTTCTATAAATGCAGTCAAGAAAATCAGCTACAGTACAGCTCCTAAAAAAGTCTCAAAACAATGGAGACTAATTCAAGTATACCAAAGAATCCAAAAACACCTCCAAAGTCTACGAACGGTTAGCTTCAACCATGTTCGGCAGAAGGCCAACAAACTTGCAGATCTTCTGGCCAACCTAGGAGTGACTAATCCAGATTGCAGAGTAGAAATGAATTGGCAGGAGATACCTACAAGCAGACTAAAAGCTCTCTGCGAGGCTCAAGCCACAGAGGACAAAGAAATTTTCGATTGTTGGGCACAAGCAGCAAACCAAGATTAACGCTCTTTTGGCGGTTTCTTCTTCTCAGTTCGGCGGTCAACTCCATGATTTTGGGCTTTCTCTGCATTGGTGACTTCTTCCTTTGGGGATTGGAACCTTTTCTCCTTCGTGCCTTGAGAGGTGACATAGGGTTTCATATGCAGTTCCAGAAGGTTTCGGCAGCTAGTTCCAATGTCGGGTTAAGCAGGTGGAAGGGCGGGTCGGCTCCCTCCATGATTTTCCCTAGATTTTTGTCTTTTCGTGTGGAAAACCTGGATAATAGCGGTTTTCCTTTGATCGCAAGGGCCCTGATGGTAAGTGGAGATTTTTCGATTCAATAAGTGACGAACGACAGATCTTCCCGGACTGTTGGAAGTAGCATCAGAATGTCCTGCAGTATCTTATTTTTTCTGTTATGGAAGTCAATACCGCCTCTGGGCGGGTTTGCAGAGTTCGCACCACTCACAGGTCAAAAGTGGTTTCAGATTTCTGGAAGCGATGCCATAGAAATCATGCCACGTGGAGGAGAGACCGTACATAAACCACTTTCCCCGCGACATAAAGTTCGATCACATTAGGCGTGCGATTTTCTGCTCTGCCATCCGATGGCGCAGGGTGAATCAACGACCAGGATCAAGCGTGCAGTTTGGTTGGACCCACAGGTTTGGTGAGGTTGGCGGTTTCGCTGATTTCGCACTGCTTTTTTATGAAAAGTGGTTTTTGTTTATTCGCAGTGACACCATAGATTTCTTTACACATGGCAGAAGGCCCATTCACTATACCACCTTCCCCGCACCTTAAATATCGTCATCTTTGGGCACACGATTTCTTTCTTAGTTGTCCGATCGCACTGGGTGATTCATCGCCTTGGCTCCATCTTGTTGTTTAGTGGGGCCGCGGGGTTGGTGGGGTCCGCAATTTCGGCGAATAGTTTTGGTGGTGCTGTCCTTTCGCGGGGGTTGTGTTCTCTGTCAACTCGGTTGGTACCTTTTGTTGGGGACACGTGTCCTAGTGGGATTTTTCTTAAGTTTCTTAGTTGGTTGTTGGGTGGAGTTTAGACCTTTAGTTTGTTTGTTTCTGCCATTAGATTGTACTATAAGTTTTGGTTGATTGGTGGTTGTGGGGTGTGGCTTTTCTTTGGCTCCATTCCCTTTGCTTCCCTGTCACCTCTTGGGGTTCAGGGCTCTTGTACATTATGTAAATTTTTCTTGTTAATATGATATAGAAGGAACTACTCTTGCTCTAGCAAAAAAAAATTAGTGCATGCATGCAAATGGAAATTATGCAAAAAAGTAGAGAATGAAAAAATAATCTCACACACACATAAGACATAAGATATTCTCTGGGAAACCCTTTCGGGAGAAAACCCAGCTGGAAGGTGAGGTCGCTTTGTCCTCTTTCTCTATCTGGAAAATATGGTTGCAGGTACAAAGAAATAATGTTTGTGGCCCATAGGTTGCTATAGTGCACAAATCCTCTCTGTTTTCTCTACCTCCTATCTCTCCTAGTTATCTTTGCTTAGTTATGGAACAAAATGCTCTCAAAAGAATGGAAATGCCTCTTTCTCTTGGTGGCCCGATTATAACACATCCTAATAGCCCACTAGTGGTTAAGTTTGACTGCATCAACTCTTAACTAGGGTTACAATATAGACTCTTCTAGATTCTTTTACATTCATAATCATGTGTCTAGCCCCTTTTTCCATGAATAATGGGGGCTTACGCGACATCCTCTCGAACTATAGGTGTGAAAATAGGAAGGTCAACTTCTGAGTGACATAACTTTTGTGTATGAACTCTAATTGATTCACTTCTTGCGTCGTTGGAAAGATATATGTGTATAGAATAGCATAAAAAGGTGCTATACTAAAGCCGCAAAGCTTTACACTCAAAAAATGACATTTGATGCCTCAAAATGCTCCCGAAAGGTTTCAGAGCCTGTTTGTCAAACTAGGTCCCACTGGTAAAAAATGGTCACGTGAGTCGATTCCTCCACTTTTTCCACTTTGAATGCATCAATATTGATGAAAAAAATATAATGATACAATCTAGATCAATTTCATTATTACGAGTCGATGTTTCCAAAAAAGAGAAAATCTCATACAAAAAATCGATACGTCCATAACATAAAAACACATCGGTGCGTTATCTTATATAAAAGCATTGTGGCGACATCATTTTGCATAATCGGTGTCTCTTCGGAAAATGAAAGCACTGAAGTGTTTATTTCTTCAAGCATTGGTATTGTTTGCAATTAATGTTTCGGTGCATTATAATTCTTAACACACCAGTGCTTTCATAGAAGTAACACCCCAGTCTTACAAAATATTATTTCTAGCCCTGATGCATTATTAAATTTAATAGCACCGATCTTTTTATACAAGAAACACATCAATGTGTTCATACAAATGACATGCGTTGGAACTTTGAGTTTAAACAAAAGCATCAGGACTGTAATTATCTTTTGTGTGCCCTGGTGTCATTCCTTACAGGAACACCCCACAGATTTTTTATCTATTAGCACCGATCCATTATAATATGTAACAACGCCGATCCTTTTACATAACTAACACACCGGGGAATTTATATAAACCATATGCATCAGCTCTGCAAGTTTAAACAAAAGCATCGGCACAACAATTATTTTTTGCGTCCCCTGATGTCGTTCTTTACATGAACGCCCCTGGGATTTTTGATGTATTAGCACTAGTGCAGTATATATTATGCATCGATGTACTTTGGATTCAACACCTCAGTGCTTTTAGTTATGTATGCATCCTGGTGCGTTTATATATGTAGCGCACTAGTGCTACTTATTCCGTTAAGTGTGCCCAAAAAAAAGCATCTGATAAAACCTCTGGCTGCCCAGATTTTTCAGCTGTGATGAAGTTCAGTTGAAATCTACGTTAAAACATCTGTTATCACAAAAAATATTTTATCAAATGTTTTTTTGACATTAACACTATAAAACCTCTGTTATAACCTCCTTTAGAAGGTATTTTCCTTGTAGTGCAATGCACAATCTGAGAGTACAATCATTTTTCTTTACAAACAATACCGGTGCACCTCAAGGCAATAAACTTGGCCTTATATATCCCTTATCAAGCATTCCTTCACCTGCAACTTCAATTCTAATAACTTTGGAGTACTCATCCTATAAAGTGCCTTTGATGCTAGTGCTACTCCTAGTACCAGCTCAATAGATAAATTCACTTACCTATGAGACGATAACTCTGAAATCTCTACAGGAAGCACATCCTGAAATTGCTGCAAAACAAGATACCTCTTCAGGATTTCATCATCCTCAACAACCTTCCCTTTATCATTGTAAATATGCACTGCAAACAATACACACCCTTTCCTGCAAATGTGCTTTGCCTTCATAGTTGTAACCATTCTCATTGATGTAGGCTTCTTCTTTCCTAGCAATATTCTCCTCTCTCCATCATCATCCAGGCACTCAATAGCCTTCTCATAACAATCTAACTTAGTCATGTGAGTGAACAACCAATCCATACCCAAAAGCATGTTATATGATCTCAAAGGAAGCACATTTAGATGTGTTGATGTATGCATACCATTCAACTCAAATGTATAAGATCTCACCCAATAGTGAACTCTTCTCTTGGTCCCTGTAGCCAACTACACCAACCAAGATTTTGCATGCACTTCTTTACTCAAACAACATTGATATTCCAGGTCAAGACTAACATAACTATAATGAGATCCATGATAAATCAAAATGGAAACAACTCAATCGCAAAGCTTACCTTCCATCTCTATGATAGATGCATGATGGTCTACATGCCTATTATCAAGTGTTGCATAAATTCTAGGAATTCTCTAACCAACATCCCCAACTGTCTGCACCTCCTGAGCACTGTAGATTTGAGGCCTACCACCCTGGTACAATGGACAATCCTTCTTGCAATGGTATTTTCCACAAATACAACACTACAACGGTCCCTTACGGTTACCTTTATCCCGCTGCTCTCCAGGCTACGACCCATGTCCCTTATTAGCTGCATTAAACTTCTTGCAAGGAGACACACTTACTTTCTCACCTACATCCTGAGATATTTCCCGCTTCTAAGGCCATTTCCCCTTATTCTTCTCATTCCCTTTCCAATCATGCTTGTTCTTAGGCTTGCGCTTTGACTGGTCATAACAATGCTTCAATTTCTTGATGGTTTCCTCTAATGACCGAGGCTCATCAAACTTAATCTGGTCTCTGAAGGCTACTAGAAACCCGCTGATGAGCCTTTGAGTCTTCACCTTCTCATCCTTGAGGTACGACACATAACTCAACAACTCTAGGAATTTGCTAGTGTACTCATCATCTATCATAAAACTCATCTTCAACTCATAGAATTCCTTGGCCCTATCATCATAGTATCTCTCAGACAAGTACTTCTCCTTGAAGAGTCTCTCAAACTCATCCCAAACCAAATCCTCTTCTCTAATGATCCTCACATTCTTTACATCTTCCCACCAAATATCCACTTTCCCTTTGAGACTGAAAGTAATAATCTTGACTTTCATGTTCTTCGAATAATCATGCAATCTAAAGAACTTCTTCATCCCAAGTAGCCATGTTTTTGCATCCTCTTACTTATTCACCTCTCCATCAAAAGTAGGAGGCTTGAATTTCTTGACCTCTTCTGGCAAGTACTCACTCCTCCTATGGTGTTGGAGGTGATGACGATGATGTCTCCTGGAAGAAGAACTAGAATAAAACCCATATGTATCAGTCCTCCTATCAGGTGTATCCAAGAATATGCCACTCTTCACTATATCCTCCCTGTCCAACCCGTGTCCTCCATGAGACCTGCTACCATCTACCCCATTAGTATTTTTCTCCTATCCATGATTGATCCTCAGTTGTCCATGTATTTGCAAATATGAAAGACTATGTAGAATCATTGCATTAACCTCTACCTGATTTTCTTGAGCCCTTGTAAGTCTTTCTTGTGCCTTAATCAATATATTATTGTCTTCCTTGCAAATTATGATCTCTGCCCTCAAACTCCCCAACGTATTTGCTAGATCAGGAGAATACTCTTCTCCTTGTTGCTCAACTAACTTTTCCCATTCCATAGATTTCACATCAGGCCTGTAAGGAGATTCATGTGAACTGTAGTCCACCATCTTGCTCTTCTCTTTCCTACAAACATGTCATGTTAGATAAACCAAATGGAAACATAATCAAAATCATACCTCAATGTATTTTAGGGGAGGCTATCTCGTCTGCACAAATTAGTCTAAATTCGCTCGGTATATACATATATATATATATATATATATATATCTATATATATATATATATATATATATATATATATATATAGAGAGAGAGAGAGAGAGAGAGAGAGAGAGAGAGAGATCATGCAAGATGACACAAAACTGCAACAATAACCACATCCATGATAACCCTATCCATCACAATGCATGTTGTTATGCATGCATTTAGCCCATCCAGTCCAAGTGTTTGAACCTGGAAGCTCTAATACCAATACGTAGTGCCCTTTCCACATTTACCCACTTTCATAGGTTGACCAAGGTAAACATGAGTTGAGTGTTACTATGACATGACCCGACCTTCAAGTCCCAGTTAAGGAAGTGGGGCCTACAAACTAAAGGCTTACTGACATTCCTCGGGGACTATAGACCACTCGAGAGCTAAACAACCACCCTAGGTGACCAATCCTTGAGATGGAACTCTTTTTCACTACATTAAGTCCATAACCACTCCCACAACACTAGATGCATGCAGTTATGAGGCTATAACTATACTCATAAGCCTGCTTCCATGCGTTATGACCCAAATCTCTCAGTTTTGTGCCAGTGGTTCTGAGATATGAACCAATTTTCAGGCTAACCTACAGACCACTGCCTAAAAATGCTCGTAAATTTCCAGAGTCATAGATAAGAGGATAAAAATGATAGACAATCCAAACTTGAGCAAGTTCTTGACCTAGACATGCCCAATGCATACTAGACATTTCATCAAACATATGGTAAACATGAAAGCTACAGGTCATGAATGCATATCTGATCATAAGGGTCTGAACTTCATCTGAGAATCACCAAGAAGGCTTAATGCCCTCTCAAGCTAACTACAACAACACTTGTTATCCCATGCATTCATCAACCATTCATTAACTTATCAAATCATAATAAGAGCCATAACTAGAGCACATCATAGAACTATGCAAATAACCAACATATAACCAAAATAGGAACCATGACAAATCTGCCATAAAATCAACATAATAACAAGTACATGTGCTCATTAATCACATAGAGAAAATAACTCATAATTACATATGCAAAATCCAACCAAGTCAGGGACTTCCACGTACCACCCAACCATAGATTGGGTTGAGCAAATATTTCTTTCAACCAATCATCCTCGTGCCATATTACAAGCATGAATGTGAGATCTCATGGGATAAACCAAGACATAATCAACCATGGACTCCATAGGTTAAACCACCTCCACCCTCAAGCTATCGTGATCTCACCTAAACTGGTCTCGAGATCACAAAACCAAACTGAGCTTAAATGCCTCATAATTCCTTCTCCATACCTTGAGGAATTTTCCTGTCTCCACCCACCTGTTGAGGGCTTCCCAGAGAAAACCATCTCCACCCTCAATCCTTTGGGATTTTCTCGAGACCACCTCACTCGGATCCAAAATCATCTGACAATCCAAAGCTCAACCAAGAATGAATCCCATCACACCATGACTATCCAAGAAATGGAAAGGTGAGGCTGAAATCACTATCAAACCAGGCAAAGACCCATGCTAATGACAACAAATGAATTAAATAAACAAATGCATGTACCACGCATTCACATCCCAATAAGTAAATCACACACACAACTTGTTACCTGCAAATCTCCTTGTTGAAGTTGTTGATCCAACCTTCCCCTTGTCCTCCCTTGTTTTTCCTTTGCTTTCCTTTGCCTTCCTTTGCTTGCTTGCTTTATCCTTTTGGAGCTCTCTCTCTATCTCCATCTCTCTCTCTGAAAATGATCCAAACCAAAACTAACAAAAGCAGTGAATTAGTTATCTGATGCCTTTTTATCATTGATGTCCCACTTTTTTCCATTTTCCTTTATTTTTCCTCTAATTTCCTTTGAATGCAAATTTATGTCTCTTCATCTTCCTCGTCTATTTTCCTTTATTTTCATAATTAAATGCCAATTAATGCCTCTTTGCCTTTTTTGCATTTGCTAATTTCCATAGCCATTATAAACCACAAGTGATACCCACTATGATGTTTTTCCCAACATTCAGCTTGGAATACAAGTCTCATGACCTTGGTCTTATTCTTTTTGCCTTTATTATCCTTTATTACATGAAACTTTAACCTGAGGCTATTACAAACAACTTCTTCAATTGAGTGAGAATCCACGATGCACTTCCCTCTAAAGTAAGACTTGATATCTATATGATTCATAAATGGTGGGCCTTTGACCCATCTATATCACCAACATGAATCCTTTATAAAATTTAAATAAAATAATTTTTGTACAACTTATTATCAAATTGAAATTAAACTCTTTTAACATAAATTCATTAATAACCCATATTTCTTAATTCATCTCTATTTCCAAATGATTGTTTTATTCATTACATTGTCCAAACAAATGTCCAACAAAATCATTTCCCTTGGTTCATGATGCCAACTAATTGATAAAACTATATATGTAACACTGAGTGGAACACTCTCGCATTTTTGTTTTAAAGTCAACCAATTGATTAAGTGTGATGTACTTAATGAAGCACTCTTAATTATTTATCTTAGTGTGCATCACAAGATACCTAAACACTTGCTTTTTCTCATTTCCATCCCAACTAATTGGCTAACATAACATTTGTGTGACTGTTGACAAGGGTGATGGAGTGACTTTTAAAAACAAGTAACATGCTGGAGAGCTATGATCCCCACCTTATGACTAGACAATGATGTCCATCTAATATGTTATTTGTAGGATATATTAACACAACCATATAAATTAAATGGTTGATAAAGGCTGATTAACACCAAAACACTTACCTCATGATTCATTTCACATTGCTAGGATTAATTTTTTTTATAAAAATTAACTAAATTATAAATTTATTATTATTATTATACCTATTGCTGGCAGGGTATAAAGTATTCAATTTTTCATTGACTTGCTATTAGTTTCTCTTTGACTCAAAAATTTAAAATCTATCCAAAGTTTAACATTATTAAATTAAATTTATTATTTTTAAATAAAATTTATTTCTATTTTTTTTTTGTTGAAGCAAGAGACAATCCTTCTATATGATTTATCCAAAATAAATTAGATATTTTACAAATGTCCACTCAATAGAGTGGACTCAAAACAAGGGTTTTGTCCGTCAAAGGAAAGAACTTTCAACCCAAAATAGAAAATCGACAAAACCAAATGGAAACTGGCCCTAAACGAGTAGACTGACACCAAGCCAAGCAATTGCCCGCGTCAGCACTAACTCAACCTGCTCATTAAATCATGGCCTCCCAAACCCCGTCTTAATCCGACAACTGATGAAAATCATCCCAAGGAGGCGGACCGAACTTAACTCCCCGGTCCCACAAAAAAGCACGATCAATCCTGATCGTTGAACCCTACCACAAGATCCAATGGATGATATGAATATCGCTCCGCCCAACATGCCGATTTTTAGCGTGCGATCGAGGCGGTTTTCCAAATGGCCCCACTGCCACGTGTTGTCCACTGAATGGGATCGCTGCCAAAAAGGAAAAATAGCTTCCCAATCGCGAGGCTCACGATCACCCCAAAACCACTTTGGGCCTGGTATTCCGATCGAAGGCAAAAGGTTCAGGTGATCGGGGGCGCTGAGGGCTCCCAGCACCCAATCACCCGCCAAATCAGCTCTGCTAGGGTCATTGTGAGAAGAGGCTACTGCCAGTCTGCTTGAGACATCTGGAAAAGAAATGCCCACTCTCTCACCGCTGTTGACTTGACTAAGCTTGATTCTACGAACATCAAACCGTCGAAGCTTATCACTCGCTGTAAAACCATTTATGTGCTCTCCTTTGCTCATAACGCTTCTAAGTTATCTATGCTGCCCTCCATAGTCCTGCTCCGAAACACCAACCAATCTTCCTCAGCCTAGTCTTGGAATTTCGCCTTAAGACTGTATTGAGGTAGCTCATGCCATTTTACTACAAACTTGTCTTCTGCGCAAATCACTCCTTAAATAGCTAGAATATCCGCCAGCTTATTGGCCGGTCGTTGAACATGTTTAAATTAATTGTGTGGAGGCTTAGAAGGTGGTTGTGGATCCGATGGAAGATCTAGATCAGCCTCCAATTCCTTGAGGCCTTTTCTGGCGCCGTACCCCAGCTGATTCTCTTGACTGAGTTAATGATTAACTCAGAATCTGCTTCCACAATCACATTGTGTTGATTGTCCTGAATCAAGAATTCTAAACAGTGCTCCATAGCCAGAACTTCTGCCATATTGTTGGTGGCTCTCCCAAGGTGACCGTAGAAAATAAACAGGATGTTCCCTCTTTCATCCCTTAAAACTCCTCCATGACCCGCCGTACCCGGGTTTCCCTTTGAGGCACCATCAACATTGAACTTTAAAAAACCCTTGGGGGGAGGGTGCCAAAAATCAAGCTCAGAATCTCTAATGAGAATCTTCCGATCCAGGCCCTGAGGAATGAGACTCTGTAACCCTAGCTGACAAAGGATTCTCCAATCTGGTGCCGAGGGAGGATTCTTAGGGAGATTTCGGACAATAGCACCCACTGTCTCTTGAAGCTGCTTTAAGATTTGATCTAAAAGGTAAAGGGGAGGTTTTTTGACATCCTTGAAAATTCTGTTATTCCTTTCTTTCCAAATGTTCCATATGATGAAGCCCGGCATTAGAGCCCAAGCAAAGCTAAGGACTTCATTATTCGAAAAATTTCTTCTCCACTTATTTAGGGTGTTGATGATGCTCCCTTTCTCCTTATCCGACTGATGGAAAATGGAGGTGAAAGACTCCCATAACTTGGATGAAAAGGAGCAATTGTTGAGAAGGTGCTCCATTGTTTCCTCTTGCGTTTCACATAGCTGGCACCTGGAAGGCCCAAAAACACCCCTTTTCCTAATATTTTCCCATGTCAAAATCTTCCTATGCTGGACCATCCACATAAAGAGTTTTATCTTCATCCAACCTTGATGCCTCCATAGTCTTTGCCATGCTTTGTCGGGAGCCTGGGAGGCCAGACCAAGGAGAATGCATTTAGCTTCCTTAAGATTAAAGGAGCCCTCATTGTTGTTGCCCCATCTCAGCTGGTCATTCCCTTCTAAAACAAGAATTTTCCTTCGACTAGCTCTTGCATTAACATATCAGCTTTAGCTTCTAAGGGGTTGTCATACCTGAAATCAAATTTCCTCCATGTTCTCCACTTTCCTGCATTATTGGTTTGGTCCCAGAAATCCTTTACTTTGGTTAATCCTTTAGCATCTGCCTCTGCCTTAAGTTCCTTCAAATCCTCTTTTAAAAGAATGGGTTCTTGTTGCCATTTGTCCTCCCAAAACAGAGCTAAGTTTCCCTCTCTAATTTCCCAAAAGGCATTATCTTGGACTAGACCTCTATTGTCCCAGGCCTTGTTCCACATGTGTGATCCCTTAATATTTCCATCCATTCTTATATGGTCTTCACTTTGCCATGAGCTGGCATATTTTTCTTTCCAGATTGTAGCCCACTGAGCCTTTGGTTCTTTTAGCCAACACCACCATAATTTAGCTCCTAAACCTTTGCTTAAAATTTATGGATCATCCAATTCTAGACCTCCATGATTTCTAGGTTTGCAGAGTTTCTCCCATGCTACCAAGGCCCATTTCTTTTCCTCCCCCTTGCCCCAAAGAAAGTCTCTCTGTATGGTTCTGAAAAGTTGCAAGACTCAGTTAGGAGTCAGGAGAGCGGAGAGCATAAAAACTGGGATAGCTTGCAAAACAGCCTTTGTTAGCACCAACCTGCGAGCCAAGTTTAAGGACCTCATAGTCCATTTCCTTATTTTGTCTTGCAGTTTATTGATCACTGGCTCCCATATGCTCTTGAGTAGAGGCTTAGCAGTTAGAGGGACCCCCAAATACTTTGAGGGGAGAGAATCTCTTTGAAAGCCTAGAATTTTAGCAATGTTCCTTTGTATGGTAATATTAGTATTGAAGAAAAAATCTTAGATTTGGATAGATTAACTTCCATACCTGAAGCCCTGGAAAAGTCATTTAGGATTTGTTTGAATGCCTGAGCTTCTTTGACAGTGGGGATTCCCTGCAGCATGGTGTCATCCACAAACTGTTGATGCATCCAAGCCTGTCCCCTATCAGAAAGTTGGAGACCTTTGATCTTACCAACTTCTTTAGCATGTTTGATAGACCGACCCAGTCCTTCCATCATGATGATGAAGAGAAAGGGAGAGAGTGGATCCCCCTGTCTAAGGCCTCTAGAGGGAATAAAAGTTTCAGAAAGGGAGCCATTGACCATAATTGAGAAGCTGGAGGAAGTGACTAGGTCCAAGACCCATCTCACCTAGTTGTGATCAAACCCAAAAGCTATAAGAATTTTCCTGATATAATCCCAGTTCAACTTGTCATAGGCCTTAGCAATATCCAATTGCATGATCATGCCAACCTTTCGGTTGATAGTCAGAGAGTGTACCACCTTGTGCGCTTGAATAATATTGTTAAGAATTTGCCTTCCTTCCACATATCCAGATTGTTCCACAGAGAAAGGAGAGGTTTGAGTCTATTGGCCACCACTTTTGATATAATCTTGTAAACCACATTGCATAAAGATATCGGTCTAAATTTGTCAGGAGTTAGGGTTGCCTCTTGTTTAGGGATCATGGAAATGAAGGAGGTGTTCAGAGCTTTCAGAAGACTTCTGCTGATCTTAGAATCTTCTACAACATTCAGAATATCCTGTTTAATAGTGTTCCAACAAGCCTTGAAGAAGTCTACATTGAAACCATATGGGCCAGGTGCTTTACTGTTTTGCATTTCTTTGAGCACTTCACTGACCTCATCTTCGGTTACTGGCTTGTTAAGGTTGAAATGTCCTCCCTCGACACCAGCCTAGGTATATGTCTTGTGAAGTTTCTGATGGAATTCTCTCTGTCATGACATGTTTCCTTGGCTATGCCCCTAAAGTGCTTAGCAAGTGCTTCTTCTATCTCTGCATGAGAGTTGTGAAGGATACCTCTCTCGTCCTTGATCACTGAAATTATGTTGTGAACTCTGTTTGCTATAGTGGTTATGTGGAAAAATATGGTGTTTCTTTCTCCTTCTTTGAGCCATTGAACCCTTGGATTTTACCTCCAAAATATTTCCTCTTGTTTACATAAATTCTCCCATTCTTGATTACATTTGGTGGCTTGATCATTTCTGGTTTCATCGAAGCCATCTGTGATAAGGGCTTGGTTGATTTCCTACATTTTACCCTCTACTGCTTTTTTAGCTACAAAAATATTGCCATGCTCCTTCTTGTTCCATTCCTTGAGTCGGATATTAATGTGTTTTAGTCTCTTTCGAAGAAGGAACATTCTGGTGCCCTGAATGTTCAAATCTTCTGACCACCATTTGGCAATGTTGCTGGTAAAATCTGGATGGGAAAGCTAGATATTTTCAAAACGAAAGGGTCTATTGTGGGAGTACCTATACTCTACACCTCCAAATGAACCGGCCAGTGGTCTGAGCCTCCAAAGGGTAGAATTCTTGCTGATATTTCCTTATCATTGAGCATAAGGTCTTCTGATATTATAAATCTGTCTAATTTGGAAGCCACCTGAGATTCTCCTCCTCTTTTGTTGTTGCAAGTAAATATGCCATTATTAGTTACCATATCCACTAACTTCATACTATCTGTAAAAGTTTGAAACTTCAGAGATTCTTTACTAAGAACTCTGGTTCCACCTTTTTTCTCTGAGAGCGATTTAATCATATTGAAATCCCCTCCTAGAATCCATGGCATGCCTGAATACGTATCTCTGAGTTCCTCCAGAGAATCGAGAAATTTGAGTTTACCCTCCATTCTTTGGGGACCATACACATTTGTGACCAGGTAGGTTTCCTTATCTCCTACAGGCTATATGACCACTGAAAGGTATTCTCTAGATGCCTCAACATCTAAAATGTCTATTTTATTTGGATTCCAAAGGGTGAGAATACCACCTGCTGTATTCTCCGCTTTGACTTCTAGAAACTCATAACAATTGAGCCATTTACTATGAATCTCTTTTAGTTTTTGAATGGAACATTTAGTTTCCTGGATGAAGATCACATCCAGAGCTATTTGTTTCATTCTATTACTAATCAGTCTCTGTTTTCTTTTACTACCCAGACCTCTAATATTCCAAGAAGTAAACTTCATTATTAAAGATTGGTAAAGGAGTAGATAGTTAGGTCTTTCATCTTACCTGAGTCTATCATTAGCTTCCCACATTCCATTAATAGTTCGTTCTGTTTTTTCCTGCCTCTTTTTTTTCCCGGGTTTCTTGGTGCTAATCCTGGTGTGGATTTCACTGTTTTTACCCCTTCGCTGCTCTGCTTTTCCTTGTTACTTTGTTTCTCTGGCCCTTTGTTTCGTGTTTTCCATATATATAGTTGTTGGACTCTTCTGAACTCCTCTGGAGGTAAAGAGTTAATCCCTTCTTTAGTTCCTTGAATCAAGAAATCCTCCAGATCTAGATTCTCTGTCTCAAGAATCGCCTGAAGTTCTTGGTCCTCCGTTTCCATCTCACTTTGGGTCATCTCATGATCCATTTCTGTTTCAGCATCACTCACCAACATTTTTGTCTGCATATTTTTATCTGGTAGTTGTTCCTTGTCCTCTTCTTTCCCTGCCTCCATTAAACCTTCTCCCTTCATCTAGTCTACTGTGGGTATCCCTTCTTCCTCTTCTAGGATTTGGAACCTATTTTGACTGTCTTGTTGCCCTTCAGATTTTCGTGTCTTTGACCCCCTCTTGCTTCCTTTTCCTTTGTTTGTCACTTTGTGAAAGCTTTTAGAGTCTTTCATTGCGTTAGTTTTACTCTTATTCTCTAGTTTAGTGAGAGGGCAATCCCTGAATAGGTGACCATGCTCATGGCATTTGCGACATCTGAATGGAATATGTTCGTAATCAACAGTTTGAACCCATTCTTCATCAAAAACTTCCAATATTACCTCATCTGGTAGAGCTCTTGAGAGATCCATCTCCACACATATTCTAGCAAATGAAGTATACTTTCCCCTCCTAGTGGCTTTAGAAGCTTTGACAAATCGTCCTAACTTGTTTCCTATGGCTGTTAAGGACTTTATTTGCCAATAATCAAGTGTAAGAGAATAGAGCCTTACCCAAACTAGGACCGAAGTGAATGTTTCATGTTCTGGGACAAAATTCATGATCCAAGGTCTCATATAGAGACCTGTTGCAGCGTAGAAGTAGGGCCCACCTTCAAAAACTCTATCCTTATCTTCGATGTTTGTGAATACCACAGTAAAGAAACCCTTTGATCCTAGGTGTAGGTCAATGCTTCCTTTTGGTTTCCAGTGATATCTTATCCACATTTGTAAGGCTTTTTCAGTGGGCCATAAACCCATGAATTTGCAAATGATTGCATAGGTTTGCATATGGTCCCTGTGCGCCTGTAGAGCAGGCTCATTTAAAACAACTCTGGGAGTCACAACAGCTTTGGGCTTACATGGGCCCATTTGTGCTTTGTTTTTTGTACCTTGTTCCTTGTCTTCTTCTTCATTTTCTTTGGTTATATTATTCTCTTTTGACTTCTGTCCATCTTGTCCCTCTTCCTTGTTCCTATTCCTTCCCTCTGAAGGTCCTCTATCATATTCCATAGGTTTTTTTCCCCTGATGATCACAACCTGTTTGAAGGAGGGAGTGGAGCTCCCTCCTTTGCACTCTTCCATGGTGAGTCGCCTCTGCGACAGCCCAGAACCCTAGATGTTTCATCCTCCGTCACTCCAACCTCTCAGTTTTTCCCAATTTATTTCTATTTATCTCAAACATAATTGGTTGAAATGTCTCCGCTCTTATTGTGTATTGATGGGAAGAATTGACTTTGTGTATTCTATTATTAATTACTATGTACTATATCACTAATTACTATGTACAATAAATATAAATAATTTGAAAATAACGTTATATATTAATTACAAATGATTTGTAATTAAATTAAAAAAATTTCTTTTTTCATTGGTGTAAAGCATTGAATAGACAATTTTATGGATTTTATTTTTTAATTTACAAAATAATAATTTAAAAAATATAAATTTGAAAAAAATATGTAAAAATAACATGTGTACAATTTGTACAACTCTTATTATATCAATATATACTCTAATGACATGACTTGTGTACTATAATACGAACATTATATAAAAAAATTGCCTCATTCAATATTAAATAAATAATTATTAACTTATTATCATTCTCTTCAATGTCAATTATATATATATATATATATATATATATATATATATATATATATATATATATATATAATGACTCATTTTACAATTTTATTATTGTTTGGAGTACATACAACACATCATGACATTAAAATATTTTATTAAACTAAGTGGCAGTGAATGCTAGCTATGCGACCTTGTTATTTATCATAAGAATTAAAATCCGAGTTAAACATATACACATTTAAAAAAACATGAAACAATGATTTTAACCATGACGATTCGCTCCACTTTAACATGGATATTCTTAACTTGTAAATATGTTTTGTTACAATACCATGACTTACTAATGCCACACTAAAAAAACGCATCACTCATTTTCATATGACATTTTTTAATTAATCAATTTAATTAAAAGGGTAGAAAGAACATAACTACTTTTGAGATAATTCTCAACTTTTGATTTGGGACTACTACTAAGAACATTCTAGAATATTATGTGAAGGTTAAATCCCTTACCATCCACCTAATAACTATCGTTAATTAAATTAAATTTTTGGAAGTCCTATTCCCATTTGAGGAATTTTGAAGTTTAAAATTGGCCCCGTAAGGAAACATTAAAATAATAGTAAAAAGAATAAAATAAGAGTTATAAATTTTTAAAGAAAAAGAAAAAGAAACTATTTTTTTTTATTGTATTTTTTACTTATTTCTTTATAGGTTTATTAAAATTTCAAGTGTGGGCACTTGTTGGAAAAAATATAATTCTACATCCAACAAGTGTCCACACATTAAATTTGAGTAAATTTGTAGAAATAATTCAAAAAAATGATTTAAAAAAGTAGTTTTCTTCTTTTTTCTTCAAAAATACTTACCCCTAGGGATGACATCAACATCTTAAATCCTATTGGTTCTTCTAAAGTTAATTTTGCTATTACATTTTTCATTTTGAGGCCCATTTTTTATATTGAAATTCCCTTAATGAAAATATACTCACCTATCGACATAATTACTACACAGGCTATCACACCAATAATGGAGAAAATTGTTGTAACTTCCATTTCAGTGTTCAATTTGAGAGCTATAGGTTAGATTGAATCTGAGCAGAGTGAGGAAGCATAGTGGTTAAATTTGATATGTATTCATTTCTTTTTCTTTCTTTAATTGTTAAATATTTATTCCTTTTACTTTACTTAATTGTCAAATACAACTAATTAAAAAAAATCAATTAATTTTTAAAAATGTCAACTTGATGGATGAGCTGAATGAATATATATATATATATATATATATATATATAGAGAGAGAGAGAGAGAGAGAGAGAGAGAAAGAGAGAGAGAGAGAGAGAGAGAGAGAGACTATATCATCATTTATTGGGTTTTTGAGCATGTTGTGTGTTGGCAAAAGAGAGAGAGAGAGAGAGAGAGAGACTATATCATCATTTATTGGGTTTTTGAGCATGTTGTGTGTTGGCAAAAGATCATCTCCATTCCATGATTTGCAATGCGGCATGTCCATCATGCAAATCGTAATTTACATTTTTCTTCCAATGCAATTGACGTTCCTTGAATTCACAGGATCCTATGATTGAAATTTATATAGTCTATAGTCCCTATCTACATCACATCTACAATCCCACAGGCTAAAACTAAACATTTAGAAGAAAAGATCAGGATTTGATAGAATTGTCTAGTGCCCACAAGCAATTGTGCAAATTTATTTTCAAATTGAAAAAGATAAGGCTTATTAATATTTGATATAAAATTGCAATTGCAATTGGCATTTTTGATCTTTTTTAAAGTGGGCATTGTGATTCTTTTGTTATTTGAACATACATTTTTACAATATGATGGTTTTGGAAAATGTGATTGTAGATTGACTTTGTATTCACAATAAATGCTCTTTACAAAAAATTAACAAAACCACATATAATATTTAAATGACAAGCAAAATTAAATATAAAAGGTGAAGCAAAAGGCAATTAAAAATTTACATGAGGGATAAGACTGCATGTCAAAATTAATACTCTAATGGAGCGAATAACCCAACAAGTGAGTAGTATGCAAGCTTAGGGGAGTGAATACCAGTGCCCTTACATGCCTAATGATCAATGAACGATACATAACACTGATTATTGATAAACTTTGAAACTCAACTTGGGTTGGTAACTCTATTGAGCAACTTAGATTTCTCCATCCTTGATATCATCTAGGCCCTAATTTTATAGTATAGTGTAGCCATTTGTTGTGGCCAAGAGAGTAGGCTTGAGAGGCGGATAATATACAATGCATGGCTTTAATTATAACACAAATTCACTCAATACATTAGAGTGTAACACATAATTAGAACATTGTAATTATATAGGGTTTCAACACAAGGAACAATGTAAATGATTTTGGAGAAACAAAAAAGAAAAACTCTTAACATTGAATGGATATGGTTAGTTTTCATTTTTTAGCAATTGTATAATTATATTCAATTTGGATATTTGGAACATTTACATTCTCATCGAGTTTTTTTTAGTGTTTCTTCTCTTCTCTACCAAATAACTCCTTGTTTTGTCTCAGTTATAGATAAACATAAT
This sequence comes from Pinus tabuliformis, assembly GCA_031772625.1. NCBI lineage: Eukaryota > Viridiplantae > Streptophyta > Pinopsida > Pinales > Pinaceae > Pinus > Pinus tabuliformis. The sequence goes on along the minus strand of CM062813.1, from coordinate 1,061,713,268 downwards.
GGGTTCTACTAGGTCAACATGCAGGCTAGTTGTCCCCAACTCTTTAGTTTCCCCAAACTTTAACATTTCTATTCTCTTTATTCTTTCTCAGGCAACATTCCAATAAATGGTTCTGTCTCCCTCTCTCATTAATATTTCTCAATTTTTACTTTGACAACATGGCATTATGTGGAGGTGTGGTAGTTGGTTGATCAAGTATGGGGCCCTTCATATTGTCAACCACAAATCCTACCTCATCATTAACTTTTATAGACATGAACTTTGCCAAGAGTTCATGAATGGTTAACACTTTGTATTCATCCTAGCCATAACCCATTCAATGTTTTAGTGCGTATTTGATTGAGATCAATCACCCTGAGGACTATGTATGCCAAACCAACAACTTGATGCATCCTAATATCTTCATTAAGCACCAAACTTACTTTTGCTTCATTCGTTTAATGCATTGGTACCTTACACCCCCTAGTTTACTAATGCAAGTTCTTTCCTCTTCACTCTAGCTTCTTCTTTCTCTAAACCATTAGATTTGTGCCCAATTAGCTTATTGCATTTCTTGCTTGTAAATTCTCTAAGCCAAAAGGACATCTCTTTGGTGGCTCCCCCTCCAATAAGCAATCGAATTAGTTCACAGAGTTCACAAAGGATATTTCCTCTGGATATAAAGCCCCTTAATCACCAACTTTAAACCCAATGTTGAGTGAGGGAGATGGAGCATGAAATTTTGTGCTTGCAAGTCCATTAAGCTCAATCCTATGGACTATCAAATTATTTCCCTATTTAGACAATACTTTAAAAATCCTTAGATTAAATCTATCCACTTAACAAATCTATTCTTACCTCATTGTTGATTTAATCATTCTATATATTAAAATTTATTTTTTCAAATTTAAAACCCACTTAACCTTGAACATAATCTTTAACTTCAAAAAATAAATAAAAAAATTAATTAACGAAAATAGAGCATCCCTACTTGGGGGTCTTTTAAATAATGTAAGAGCTCTTTGTCTCTTTAAATTTAAAACTTAGAAAAAAATGATATGTTAATACAATAATAATGACTTGCATTCACATTCCATAAAAATAAAATTGATGAAATATGAGCACTTAACTTAAAATTAATTTTAAGTAAAGTATACTTTATTATAATAATCTAAAGATATAGAATAAGCGTAAATTAAAATGGTTTTTCTCCCTCTTTATATTTTATTAATAACTTAAAAACCAAAATTTCATCACAACAATTTTTTAATCAATAACATTAGTTTAATTATGACGTGATCCACAGTTCCTCAACCCACCGGAATATCAAAACTGCAATCTAATTAATGGGCTTTTCAAATTGTAATTTCTTTTTGGCTGGTTTATGACAAATGATTTGTCATATACCTTAATATATTTGGCAATATGCCTACCATGCGTATATTCTTGAATGTCTATCCAGAGATTGTGTAGTAACAAATGTGACTGGTAACTACCATTCAAACTTGTAAACATTAGTATTACAATCTGAGCGGAACTCCGATCATTCCAACTCCTCAAGAAAATCATTTAAAATTCTACATTGATCCATTAATGATTCCAAACCATATCCTCATAGCTCCGCACCGTCATATTCCCCAAACTAGCAGCACAGAGAATTTTGATTGTAATCATAGGGTGTGCGGTTGACCAAAAACCCAGCACAAGAGTTTAGCATTGTTTTCATCCCATTTCTCAATTTGTTATCATTGCTCTTTCATCAACTAAATTCATCTATATCTGAAACTATCCATACAAATACAGGTGGTATCATAGATTTTTTTGGCAGAGATATTGGTTTTCACAGACAGGAGCAGAAGCAAAGATGTGTTTGGGATGTGGATGTTGTGGGCTATGTACACTGGCAGGGACACTCACACGAAGATCAGCTCGCCTTGCTTATTGTGGGTTCTTTGCATTTTCACTCATAATTGCATGGATTCTGAGGGAGGTTGCTGCTCCTCTCTTGGAGAAAATCCCGTGTAAGTTCTTCTTCTCATCCCCAAACTTCACCATACAAAGATTTATAACTGAAACTCCCCATCTGGTTTCTTCGATTTAGGCAATTCATTATGTTTTCTGCATAAAATGTCTTGTAAATCTACAAACTGCCTTCTCAATTTCGTATTGTTTAAAGTTTTGAGATGATTATCCATTGTTGTTGGGTTATTATATTTAACATCTGACAATTGTTTCACAGACAGCTGTAAAGGATTTTGTTTTTGCTCTGTGCATTGCTTTGAACTGTAAATTTACGCAGCATAGTATCTATTGGTATTCCACACACCATATTCATCGATATGTAGGAACTTGGAAGCTATGTGTTCATTAGTGTATAGGAAACCCTATATAACAGGCACACATAGATCTTAGATTAACTGCCAACTATTTCCCCTGCTGTTTATTGTGCTTGCACAGAGGCTGAGTTAGAAGCGTTTTTTTCTGTTTTTTTTTTGGTTCTGCTCCAAGTTAGTGCAAATTGATAAATCTGCAAATGGTGGTTGGACCTGAACCTCAGTCCCCAATGGCTCCGTGTTTTTTGTTTTGTTTTGATTTTGAGCTGGCAAAACTTGGGATTCGAATGGCAATTCATGGTACATGCTGATTAGGCACCCATGTTCTACTGTGGCTTGATGTTGGAAGTAATGGAGAAAGCTAAACTTAGATTATTGTTATGATGATGATAGGTTTGAGACTCTAATCTTAGACCTCATATCCTAATATCTAGGGAGTGGTTGAAACCATCCGGTTAGTGTGAAATCCTATATATTTGAGGCTCATCTGATTCAATGTAAGCGGGCTTGTGTGAGTGTTTGTATCAGAGCTACAAGACGAAGGAACTTGTACGTTGAGTGAAGAATCTGCCTGGCGCGCCTGAGTCAAAAGCGTCGCGTGGTTTGGGCACGAAATAGCTCCGATTCGCGTGTGTCAGCGAGAAAATTGTGCCGATTCACTGGAAAAACTTGCGCGGTTTTTTATTTTGCAGATCGGCGCGAGGGCTTGGCGTAAAATCACGCCAACCTTGCTGCGTGGTGGGCTGCCGTCTGCATGGGATCAGAGGCCTGTGTGATGTTTATTCAGTATTAAGAGAGGTCGACTCCTTGAAGGTGTATTGTGTAATCTCTTTTGTCGAGAGCGAAAGCCTCTCCCTGGCGTGTTGGAGCGCAGACTTAGCGCAACACATAAACACATATTTTCAACCTAAATTTCACGTTGGTTGACTTTCTTCATTAAGTGGATGGTTTAGATTTGCTTTGTAGATCTACAAAGATTGGTTAATTTTTTTTTATTTGGATGTGCCTGACGCACTGTCTGTTGGCTGGCTACCGAAACCTTTTGGTGCTCATTTTTTTTCCACATGATGGCTTGGCAACCAGAGTGGTCGCGTTAGTTTATTTTTTTTCTTTAAGAAGCGGATCTATGGAGTTCACTGTACATGTGATTTGATCGGAAGTGATCGGAGCAGCAGAGACATTTGACTGCCTTGCAGTGGCATCCATGTTGTGTGCTGTTGCACCGTAAGCCGCAATAGATTGCACTGTCGAGTCAAGGGTTGTGTAGATCAAGCTGAATAATAGACTTGCGTGGGCACAATTGGCCTGTGTAGGCAAAATGTGCACCTGTTTGAGCGGTGAGATCGAGTTTTATGGATTTGGAGCCGATCTGACATAGGCACAAAGGAGATCGTGATTGAGGTGTGTAAAGCAGATTCCCAGTGAAGTCGGTGAAGCAAGAAAGCTGCGTGGAGGCAGCGTGTTGTTCAGGCGTGTTCCAGAGCTTGTGACACCTACATGGTTGCGCTGCTCTTAAGGTGAACAAAAACCATTTCCTGTTTCAAACAACAATTGAGTTCAGAAGAAAAGAATGAAAATAGTAATAGCCTTCACAAATTCAAAATCTGAAAATGTGAAAGTTCTTGCTGATTTGAACCCATCTTCAGAAATATGTGTTATCTAAAATTGCTAATTACATACATCAGAATTAGATATTGATAGTGTTTCTAGCTTGTGAGAGGTCGTTTTGTTGCTCGTCGCCAGAGCCGAGGGCACTGAGACCTGCGTGGCATAGAAGCCACAGTCTACAAGGTTCTACAGTTGAAGAGCTACCAAAGGGAGAAGTTTCCCGCCTGCGTGGTAATGGGGTTGTTGGAGCTCGTTAGAGGACCGTGTGGAGTCGAAAAGAAATCTCGAAGCAAGATAAAGCGAGATAAGCTGGACTTTAACAACATGTCTATATTTTTAGATATTTTTTATTCTGATGATGATGATTTTCTCATGTGGGCATTTGGAGGCATTAGCATGAGTAGTATGTTCGAGTCAAAAGAAATTTCAGAAAAACAATGTGGTTCTGTTGATGACCACGAGAATCAAGAGGCACAGTCTGTTGTGCAAGATCCTGAGATTGAAGACACACAAGCTGATCTTCAGGAAGGGTGTAAAGAGGAACAAAGTGTTGAAGATCAATTGGACGAGCCACATGAAGCTGATTGCAAAGACGTGGCAAAAGAAGACAAAGTTGGAGAGAATTTAAATTGTGATGATCTCATTAATATTTCTGTGTGTGCAGACGTTACATCAATGAATGATGAAGACATCATAGCTGACGTTTAGATGGTTGACACCGGAAATAGTGAGAGGGAAAATTCTCCTATCCAACCTGTCATAATCTTGAGAAGGGCGAGAATAAGAATTCAAGCTTTCCATCACTGGGGAAGAAATGAGGAGAAGATACATCACTACCTCATGGCGAGGAAAGTGAAGATGAAGCCTCGACTCAAGATGAACAAGCATGGACTCACAAGCAAAAAGACCAAAATGAAAACCTCTGTTACCAAGTTTTTTCATGTTTTAATTGTAAGCCTAGCTGAGACTAAACCAGCAGGCGTATGTTATTGTTCAGTACCCTTTCTCCATTAAGGGGGAGTGTTGGAAGTAATGGAGAAAGCTAAACTTAGATTATTGTTATGATGATGATAGGTTTGAGACTCTAATCTTAGACCTCATATCCTAATATCTAGGGAGTGGTTGAAACCATCCCGTTAGTGTGAAAGCCTATATATTTGAGGCTCATCTGACTCAATGTAAGCGGGCTTGTATGAGTGTTTGTACACTCTCCAAGTATCTCACCTGGAGAGCCATTTAGTTTATAGTTAATATATTTAGATTTATCACTTGAGAGGTCTGCACTGGCCACTTATGAGTTTGCAGTGATCATGAGTTGCTCCTCATAACGATTTGGTCATAGTGGTCCTAGTAATCGGGGCACTTTCGAATCATCCTCCCTGAAATAGATCCAACAAAGTCATGAATGGGGGTTTTGGAGGCGTGAGGGTGAGCTGTAATAATTTGTTAGTATGCCTTTGAATGACTTGAAAGAGAATGTATGCCGTAGTTACCTGTATGCAACAATCCATAGCTTTTGATGCAATATTGGTATTCCCTGTATCATCCATGCTTTTCTTAAGCCAAAGTATTGTATTTGACGTGCAGATCTTTTTTTCCTTTTTTATTAAGGACATCCTTTATCCATTGGGTTATTTTCAAGGTTGAATAATTTTATCCTATTTAAAAACAGAAATGAAAAGGATGCAAGTTAACTATAATGAATATTGTTGACATTGACATCGTGTTGGCAAAAATATCGTTGAGGGTTCAGAAAAACAAAATATCTTAACTATCGGGAAAATATCGTAATATATTGCAAAATATCAACAAAATCCATTTTGTCAATTCCTTTGACATCTCAAGCAACAACAACATCAAATAAATGCATTGACACATAAATATGAAAATAGAACTAATATATTAGTTGTATAAGATGTCTAGTGCTACAGTACACATCAACATTGAATCATGTCCTGAGTCTTGATTCAGCATCAAAATATCGACAAAAAATATAATAAATATATCTCTTTATCATGAGTCATCTACAATAAAATTAGATTCATAGACTAATGATTTCCTCTGCCCTTTTTATGGGCAAAGGTAATGGATCTAGAAATGGCTTTCCTCTAGAGGAAGAAAGCGTTGGAGCTGGGATTGGACTCTTTTGTCCTTTAGAAGAAGTAGCAAGAGGTAGACTTTGAGGTCCTCTATTGGCACTATTGTGAAGTTCAATTCATTTTGCTAGAGTCCTTGAAGTTGAAGGTGATGGTGTTGGCTCACTCCCCTTCTCAATAGCCACCTCTTCTCCCTCCTTCTCTACCTCTCTTTACCCTATTACCTCTTCCTTTAACCAATTAGAGGCCGATTCCATGATAGGCCTTTGGTCTCAACTCTCCATGCAACAATGGTGTCAATCACATCCAACATGATGACATCCATGTTAAGTGTGTTTTGAAGTTGCCTTATCCACAATCGAAGATTGTAGTAAATATAGACTATGTCATTAAGATGCTGGGATTCCAGCTTGTGTGAGAGTCATGTTGCACCTATTTTGTCACAAGTCTTAAGGAAGCAATGTACAATTTTTTTTCAACAATTAGAATCATCAGCCAACTACTTGTCATGTCATTGTAAACCCAATTTCTGCAAATTGTAATGTAAATGATGCTAGTACGACTGTTTAATTATGTAACAACCTAGGTAAGCCTTTGATTTTGGCGAGGAATTTCATCCTAGGAGTTTTTTTAACCTCACCACATTATGTGTGTTTTTAAACAAGGATAATTAGCATGGTTTTTCCTCCTGCTTAAACCCTAAAGCTAGGGTGGAATTCATTGACAGAGTCTTAGGTGAGTCTTAGTGTTATATCAAGTCTTTGTAAAAGTGGTTTGAGAATAATTTAAATTATTTGGCTAAATTATTTTATTACAGATCACTTGGTCTATTAGATCATATTGTGTCGCAGAATTGGGTAAGATATTTGAGGGTCTATATGTAAAGAGGTATTCCCTCTTTGAGGGTTGAATTTGTAATATCTGATATAAAAAATATTTTAGTGCATGGTCTTTCATACTTAGAAACCATGGTTAAAATATTTGAGGGTAGACTAATAATTAATCCTCTCTCGTGTCAATTAATTAATTTTTTCTGGCAAAAATAAAATTAATCCTAAGCCAAAAAATTAATTAATTTAGAGTCAAAAAATATTTTTTGAGAAATTATTTTCACCAAGTGGAAAATGACCAAAAAAAATTCGTAGGTCAGAAAGAAGTTAATTCTTGGACGTCCCCCACAAAGGCAAAAATGAAATTTTTAAGAAAAATTTAGCCCTTGGACCTTGGTGGTTAAGCCAGTTAAATTTTTGAGGAAATTAAACCAAAAAATTGATTTTTGGATTAATAAAAAATGGGTTTTATGAAAAATTCGAAAATTCCTCAAAATAAATATTTTCTACGGTGGAGATTATTAGATCATCGAGCGATTATCAACGGTTGAGATTATTTTGACGGGGATCAAGCCAATTAGCCGTTATTTTCCACTTGGAGGATTTATCTATAAATTAGAAGCCATTTGCTTCTCAAGTCATGATGAAAATTCCGGCTCTGGTCTATGTAATTTTGTAACACTGGTATTGATCGATTGATCTGTTGGGTGTTGGAAATAATACTGGGGGGGGGTGAATCAGTATTAGTCAAATCAATAACTTTTTCTTTTCATACTCAAATTTATATACGCTACTTCAATGAAGGTAACTCGCGTGTACATGCAATTGTCTTTAAAGCAACCTCATTATATCTAGGGCTTCAATATTTCCTTCAGAGGTATGGTAGAATCTTCTATGACATATTGCAAACCCTAGAAGCATTTCAAACAAGTACAATGCATCTAACATCTTTAGATTTCATATGTTAGACTTCTACTAGGATTTAATGCAAACCCTAGATTCCATACACTAAGCTTTAACAATCAAAACCAATCTCGGCACAATCTAAGGTTTCAACCAACTGATTTGTAAACCCTAGATTTCATCTTTGAGATACTAAGCCTTAGATGTCAACAAATAAAAAACAAGCACAACATAATCTAAGGTTTCAACGATATGACCAACTTCTACTAGGGTTTGTTGTAAACCCTAGATTCATCATCATAATCATATCCTAGAATATCAGACTTCTACTAGGGCTTAGTTACAAACCCTAGAACAATGAGCATTAACGATACAATTAGCACGTATACACATCTAGGATGCACAAGCATATCATAACAACATATATCAGGGGAATCCAAGACACAAATATCTAAACAGTAAAGTTAGACATATTAAAGTTAGACATATTCCAATTAGGCTAGGGTTTTGATTAGACGGACAAACATATACCTAGGGCTTCATTCCTAGGACATCATAAGGTTCTTGCTTATAAACCCTACCAAACCCTAGAGATCTATGGATTCAATACATAACACAATAAACCCTAAATTTTCCAGAAACTCTAAGGGTCTAGGTGAACCAGATTTAAACAGGAACGCAACAAATTACAGATATAACCATACATATAGAGATGCAACAGAAATACTACTTCCTTTCATTACTGTAAAATACTGAAATATGCTTACAAACAGAAATGGAAATAAACTAGCTAGGGCGATGGTAGCTTATCTCTGAGAAGAGATGTGGCGGCTACATGTCTCTGAACTGTGTTACAATGAGGCTCGAAGGCCTATTTATTGTTGAGAAACAATGGAAAACCCTAAACATCCAAAAACCTAACCCTAGAAGATGAAACGCCAAACTGTGGGCCCCGTTTGGGTAAATTGGTACATCAACTTCCCAGGGTCGTAACTTTGGCATACGATCTCCATTTGACGCGCACAATATCTCGTTAGAAAGATCTATCCGAGAACTACAACTTTGGGAAGAGCGACCGATGACCGATGGTGCTCCCAATTTTCCCAAAAAACGTTGTTTAGGGCCTCAAAACAGCTCCGAAAGTTCAGGACCCGAAAAACTGCTAAAAATAGTAAATTGTGCTACAATTAAGGAAACTGAAAAGCTGAAAGAAACAATGGTGGGGGTCCAAGTGGACTTGGCGGGTGGCCACCAATATCCACCTGGATCATTCCTCCCCCCTTAGGAAGCAATGGTCCCCATTGCGTTGAGTTCCTCCATGAGATGAGGAAACTTCTGCTGAACTTGGTCCCTGGTGAGCCACTTGCCCTAGTGAAGGAGTTGGCCTGCTTTGACAACTTGATACAGTTGGATATTCTACAGGCAAGTGTGCTTGATCTGTGTGCCCATGATCCGATCAATTGCAACTTGTTCCATGCAATCTGGATTTAACTCTGTGGGTGTGAGTTGTTCTGCAATGTCGGATGTGTCTAATAATGGTGGAAAGTATGGCCAAAGGCGGTCCACATTGAACACTGGGTGCAGGCCAACGAATGGGGGAATGCTGAGCTCAAATGCATTGTCTCCCACAACCTTGGTAATGGTGTAAGGACCATATCGGAGTGGTTTGAGTTTCCGATAGGCTTCGGTAAGGTGTTCCTTTTGCAAATGCAACCAGACTTTGTCGCCCACCTGAAACTTGTGTGGCACCCGATGTTGATCATGTCGCTGCTTGTACTTGGCATTTGATTTCTCCAGAATGTCGTGGACCTGCTGGCGAATATGTTGGATGTGCTCAATGAAGCTATTTGCCTTATCTGTTTCGGACTGGACATGAGCCGAATCTGCGTGAGTAGCTACAAATGGCATGGCCACATCAATGGGACATAGTGGCTGGAATCCCAAGCCCACCTGAAAAGGGTTGTGGCCAGTCGAGTTGTGGAGAGCCCGATTGTAGCTGTGCTGAACATAGGGGAGGCTCTCATCCCATGTGCGTGGATGATTTGAGTTGTACATGCGCAGAATGTGTACGATCATCTTGTGGACAACCTCTGTTTGGCCATCAGTTTGAGGATGGAAGGCTGTGGACTTAGTGAGTTTGGTGTCCAACATCGACCAGAGGGGACCAAAATATACTGAGGAACCTATTGTCCAGATCTGAGATGATAGGCTGTGGGATCCCAAACTGTACCCACACTCGTTCAAAGAAGAGTTTAGTAGTGGCTTTTGCTGTGATATTCTTCTTGCAGGCTGCCATAATGGCCATCTTCAAGAACCTGTCGACGACCACAAAAACACAGTCGTTTCCATGCTTAGTAGAAGGAAGGCCCGACATGTAATCCATGGAGATGGATTCCCAAGGTCGACTAGGGGTAGGCAGCGGGGTATAGAGGCCTTGCTTCTTGATGGTCGGTTTGGCAATGGCGCAGGCAATGCATGATCTGATGTACTTCCTGACATCCTGTCGAAGATTCGGCCAATAGAAATACTTCTGCAACACTGCCACCGTTTTCTCGACCTCGAAATGCCCAACAACCCAACTATAGTGTGCTTCCCAAATCATCTTGGCACGCTTGCTTGAAGGAACACAAAGGTGACCTAGGTGGCATAACAGGGTATCCTAGAGGTGAAAATCTGGAACATGCTGACCCTCCAAGAGTGTCTGGTATGCATCGCCAAATTCTGGGTCGCTTTTGTAGAGAAGTGGCCAATCAGAAGTCTCGTGCCCACAAGAGTTGAGCACGGTGGTTAACGCCATGATCGGTGGTCGACTGAGGCAATCTGCAACATTATTGGTGCTGCCCTTCTTATACTTGATATTCAAAAGGAACTGTTGCAGGTATGGGGACCACTTCTAATGGTGATCATTCTGCAATTTCCCTTGGGTCTGTATGAACTGCACGGATCGATGGTCTGTGTGGATGACCATTTCCTTCCCCAAAATGTAATGCTTCCATTGTCGGCAGACCTGCACAATGGAATACATCTCTTTGTCATAAGTGGGATACTTCCGGACTGTGTCTGAAAGTGTCTCACTGTGATATGCCATTGGATGCCTGTGTTGAGTAAGGATTGCCCCAATAACATAGTATTGGTGCCGAGTAGAGGCGATCTTTCAACTCTGTTAATGCCTTCTGTTGAGATTCAGACCAAAAGAATTTTGCTTTCGCTCCTCCCTTGGTGACTCGACTCAAGGGCCAAGTGATATGAGAAAATCCCAACGCGAACCTGCGGTAGAAGTTGGCAAGACCTAGAAAGCCGCAGAGCTCTGTCAGAGTGGTTGGAGGTGGCCAATCCCGAATGACTTAGATCTTGGCTGGATCCACATGCACCCCTCGCTCATCAATAATGTATCCCAGATACTGAACCTGGGTCATGCCAAAAGTGCATTTCTCCAAATTGGCACATAACTTGTGTTGCCTCAGTGTTTGGAGAACCTGACAGATGTGGTGGAGGTGCTCTTCCCAACTTTGGCTGAAGATCAGGATGTCATCCAAGTATACCACTACAAATGAGTTGGTGAATGGCCGCAAGATGTCATCCATTAGCCTCATGAAGGTTGCAGGAGCATTCATCAATCCGAAAGGCATAACCACCCTTTCGAAAAGGCGCTCCTTGGCTTTGAAGGCAGTCTTCCACACATTGGAGGGTTCGATAAGTACCTGCTGATATTCTGACTTTCAATCGATCTTGCTGAAATATTTTGCCCCCTTCAGTTGGTCCGGGAGGTCATCGATCTGTGGGATCGGCTACCTATTACGGACAGTGATCTTTCAGCGCCCGATAGTCAATACAGAGTCTCCAAGTCCTATCCTTCTTCTGTACCAACACGATCGGGCTCCCATAGGTCGATGAACTCGGACGGATGTGACCTTTCTGCAGCAGCTCTTGAATTTGCTTCTTGATTTCATCATTCTCCAGAACGGAGTGCCGATAGATTGGTCCATTGGGCAGCAGCGCACCTGGGGTTCGATCGATGGAGTGCTTGACCTGACAGTGTAGAGGAACCCCTGCGGGGGAGGTGAAGATGTCCTTGTACTCCTCCACGACCTTGTCCATCTGTAGTTGTCGTGCGGAGGGGCCTTGTTTATAGGTCGTGGCCACCGTCTTCTTCTTTCCTTGAGGGCATATCATCAGGAAAACAAATTTCCCGGTTTTGGAAATGAGCTTGCTGCATTGTTTTGCAGTAACCAAAGAGATGGCGGTAGGCGGTGCTACCTCCAGTATCCTGTACAACTTATTTCCCAAAGTAACAATAACAGCACGGGGCCTTGATTCATACACAACATGTCGCTTCCACAAGTATGGTTTTCCTAATAATACATCACAAACATCAAGGGGAGTGACGTCACACAATACCTCATCCGTGAAGGGCTTGATGTTGTATGGAAGGCGACATTGTTGACTCACACGAAAATCCCATCCTTGGTGAAGCCACCCGATGGTGTACGATTGTGGATGTGCTGTGGTTGGTAAGCCCAGTCGCTTCACGACCTCTGTCGAAATGAGGTTCTTTTGGCTCCCGCTGTCGACAATGAACTGTAGCGGGGAGCCCTTTACCCACATCTGGGAGTGGAAGAGACGCTCCTCCTCCTCTGGATCTTCAGGTTCCTCCTTCTGGATGTTCGTGGTGGCAACGATGGCATTGGGCTTCGCATCGATAATCTGCTTCCCTTTGTCATTCCCCTTGTCGGGTTCTGACTTAGAGTCGGAACATGCATCTGATTCTGAAACCTTTAGCTTGGCCACTAGTGACTGCTTGGCCCGACACTCACTTGTGTTGTGAGTGGAGCTCTTATGGAACTCACACCACTTTCTTGTGTCCTTTTTCGGCTTCGCGGCGCTGTTCTTTGCTTGCAGCTTTGGCGAGTTGTCTTGGGTCGCCCCGCCTTGGCTTTGTCCTTTGTTCTGTGGTTTGGGGGCACCTTTCCCTTGCTTCGGATTCGCAGATCCAAAGTCTCGCTTCTTCTGTTTAAACTTTTGCTCGATCTTGACGACATATCAGTATGCCGTGCCGAGTGAGGAGATGTTCAGGAATTCTATTTCTTCCTGGATGTACTTGTGTAGGCAGCCGCGGTATTTGAGTACCAAATGCTGCTCCGAATCCTTGATACCCAACTTTGTGCGAAGGGTATGGAAAATATTGGTAAACTTCGACACGTCTTGGTCCCTTCCCTGCCGCAGCGTGGTCCACTTTATGTATTGATCCTCATAGCTTCCGACAGGGTAGTACTGCTCCTTGATGGCAGTCCGGAATGAATTCCAAGTGGGTGCGGTTGAAAACAGTGAGGCCGTACTTTCATCCTTCTGCTCGCAGTAGGTTTCCCACCAGTCCTTGACGTGGGGGGCGGCTTTGAGAAGAGCGAAAGTAATCTTTTCTCGGCCGGAAAAATCATGAACAGAAAAATACCCTTCTAGCAGATTTAACCATTTATCTACGGTGTCTGCATCTATCTGACCCTCAAATATGGGAATGTCAAAGTTAACTTGTACCTTAAAGGGTGTGGCGCTTCCAGAGTAGCTGTTGGAAGTAGATGTGTCGCCCCTGGGTAGCCACTGAAGGATCTGGGAAAAGTTTTCCATCATCGTGTTCCTTTGTTGCTCGAGGGCCTCTTCGAGCAAGATTTTGATAGGATCTCCTGCCCCCTTGTCTTTCTTTTCATCCTCCATGGGAGGCTGTCGGGATTTGCGAGGCTGGTCTTGCAAAGGTTCGACCAGTTCAAGCCCTAACTCCTTATATCCCGACCTCGTTGGGGACATGCAAAGAAAAATAGAGAAAGAGCAGACCGCTCTGATACCACTGATCCGGATTTAAACAGGAACACAACAAATTACAGATATAACCATACATATAGAGATGCAACAGAAATAATACTTCATTTCATTACTGTAAAATACTGAAATATGCTTACAAACAAAAATGGAAATAAACTAGCTAGGGCGATGGTAGCTTATCTCTGAGAAGAGATGTGGCGGCTACTTGCCTCTGAATTGTGTTACAATGAGGCTGGAAGGCCTATTTATTGTTGAAAAACAATGGAAAACCCTAAACATCCAAAAACTTAACCCTAGAAGATGAAACGCCAAACTGTGGGCCCCGTTTGGGTAAATTGGTATATCAACTTCCCGGGGTCGTAACTTTGGCATACGATCTCTGTTTGACGTGCACAATATCTCGTTAGAAAGATCTATCCGAGAAATACAACTTTGGGAAGAGCAACATCGGTTCATGGACTCATGTTGCTCCCAGTTTTCCCGAAAAACGTCGTTTAGGGCCTCAAAACGGCTTCAGAAGTTTAGGACCCGGAAAACTGCTAAAAATAGTAAACTGTGCTACAATTAAGGAAACTGAAAAGTTGAAAGAAACAATGGTGGGGATCCAAGTGGACTTGGCGGGTGGCCACCAATATCCACCTGGATCACTAGGATATCAACACATGGACATTATCATCAACCCTAAAATATTAGGGTTTCCATAATAATACCAAAACTCTAAACATGACATCATAAAAAAGAATAGTATTTCATTAGTAACCCTAAGCAGACGAGGGTTTTCACATTAGCATAGACCTACCCTTATGTTAGGGATTTACAGAGAACCTTTTTAGGGTTCCACAAGAATGATTAAATGTATAAAGAGGGTAGATTTATCTAATGATTAATCACCCTTATCAAGAATCTTTATGATTCATAGGTCCCAGACATAACAATGTTAGTAACGTAAACTTCAAAAGATAATGAGTGTACCTTATATGTTAAGAGAATTTTATAAAGTGTATAGTCTAAGACATAGCTGGAGATGTTCCTTTTACAGACCTTATAAGGTTTCTTTTATTGAGGTGCTCTCCTTGAATGCTTTCATAGTTTGTTCTTTTGTGAGTCCAAAGAACCAACTTGATTTATACCTGCAACGTTTATTAACAAGTACAACTGAAATATGCAAGCATAGTAGTATGATGACCATCTAGGATTTCTGTTATTTTTAGGAGATGTTGAATACTAATGCTTATTGAGTCAAAATCTAAATCTTATTCAAATTTTATTTTCCATAATGAATTGTCATATATCCTAGATATTATGGATTAGGAACAAAAGTATATGTACTATTTTTGTTAAAGAGAACTTTACAAATTCTAAAAATAACTAAAAAACAATTATGTCATACATACCTCGAATCTTACATACCTTAGTCTTTTGATCGTCCTTTAAGCTTGTTTCCCTTTTTCTAAAGACAGTTTATCATAAGGAGCAATGTTAGTACTTACTTGTATTTGGATAAGAGGACTTCAGGACTTCTTGAGGAGGAACAAATTCTTTACTGCATTCTTCATGATCTTTGTATCCTTCTATGGAGAAGCTGCTATAGGTTCCAAAGGATTTCTTCTTACACTGATGTAGATTGCTTTCTTGATATTTAATGGCTTCTTTCTTTCTTCGATATGTTCTTAGTTTCTTATCCTTTATCACAGTGATCATGTCTCCATTGGTTTTGAGGTGGTTGAACATTGCAGTAGTGATTGTATTCCTTGTACTTTCTTCGAACCTTTTATGTGCCTTCTTGAATTCCTGTAATATACCTTTAGATTCCTGTACCTTGAATTTGGATCATAAGGTTTGTAGTTTTTTGCAATTTAGCCCACAATCATAAGTCAATGTTTTTCTTTAGCCGCCTTCAATGTATAGATCAGGGAGTAACTGCATTTCCTTTTTGCCAATAAGGGATCTTCATAGCTCTGAAACCTTGTTGAGAAATCCAATAGGGTGGCAAGTTAATTGATTTATCTTATTATGACATTATCTTGTGATGTTTCATTATTAGTTTTCTTCTTTCCATTTATCTTATTCTTATCATCAAGGCTAATGCCAATCAATAAATAGAAGACGACACGAGATGTAGGCATGCAACTAGGGCAAAACCCCTACATAGGGGAAAACCTAGTCAAGAACTCTTCCTTTCTTTAGTAGATTCAATACAAAGTTGAAAGAATCAAGACCTTTTATAGCCTAGACTAAAGACTCCCTCCATCAAGTCATCCTTGTTTATCCTTCAGTTTTGAGTTTTGTGAGTAACACTTTGCAAACATAGTCTTCTCGTGCTTCAATTCTGTGGCAACCTCCTCATACTTGAGTCCTGTGGCATCCTTACCTTGCTTCAATCCTGAGGCAACTTCCTTTGGTTTCGGTCCTGTGACATTCCTTATTATGCTTCTATCATCCTTTATTTGTGTCACACTTTAGTTCTGCAATGGCATCATAACTCGGCTTCTCTTACACTTCAGTTCTGTAGTGGCATCATTAATTCGGTCCTTCATTAATCTTTATCAACAAAGATATACTTTAGTCCTTTGATCCTATGGTGGCAATATGGATATAACTCGGTTCTTCATTTCTGTGGTGGCAACATTATAACTCGGTCCTTTATAACAGAGATATTGTGGTGGCAACCCAGACTTCGGTCTTGTAACAGTCTATTCATGCTTCAGCCTTTTCATGCTTCAGTCAGTAGTAGTATAGTCTTCGATCCTGTGGTGAAAGCCCATAAAAAGGTTTTACACTTCAGTTCTGTGACAGCTTGCCTTCCTCTGTGATCACCAAACTCCCTCTCTTAGATGCCCTGAACTTATTCTCTGAAATTTGTGAACCTACGTCTTTGTTCTGCTTAGCGAAGTTTACCCTCTATTTATAGTTGTCTCCCACTGTAAAATAAGCCGACCTGTGTTTGTTTGAGAAGCCGATTTGTAGAGTATTTGTTTGGAAGCTGACCTTGCAAGGTGACTTGATGGAGGAGTCTTTTGACAAAATAAATTTGACTTTAACTTATATAAAAATCCTAAAAGCCTACAATGGAGGCTTGACCTATGACAATTGACCCAAGCATGAAACCCATGCTTTAACAAGTCAATTTAATTAATAATATTTTTTTTCTTTCTTTCTTCTGATAAATATATTTCATTATGACTTAAGTACAATTATGAAGACCGAACCTAGTTACATTCTTCAACAATGGCATCCATGTTTACTTTGATTTGGCCCTTGTGGCAAATCCATGTTGGCATTCCATTGCGGCACTAGTGTATTCGACCCTAATCGAATCTAGGCTTGCACCAACGTGCAACCCTTTGTCACCCCCAGATTCCCAGACCTCCAGATATCGACTTCAACTAATATAACCAGACAATGCGGTGTGGGCTTCGTTATAACTTTATGCACTATGCCCCCCATGCGATAAACAAAAGGAGAAATATCTAGACCTATGGACATTCGGGCTCTCATGAGATGGACAACCGTTGCCACACCTGGATGCTGTGACCCTTGATATATTGCAAAATCCGATTAAGGGTGGATCTAGCTTATGCAAGGGTGTGGTTCTTGCCAGATCCCTTAGACTTTCGGATTTTTGGGTACTTATGCAACAAACGGGGGAAATTCAGCCGTAGAGAGATTCAGGCTGTCTCCCAAAGTGATCACCCCTGCCAACCTCGGACTTCTGGATTCCCAGATTCTTCTGACACATTAAGAAAATAGGGAAGAAAAGGAAGAGATTCTAAGGCAAGAGGCTATAGACCATAAGCCAAAGTCCTGAAAAGCACAATCTAAGGCTAAACCTTAGCCTCCAACAACTCACACAAGTCTGCAAGCTACTCACATAGGTTTGCAACCCACTCTTAAGAAGTTTATCATTCATTTCTTAACATGATGAATGTTTGAGTGAATTAATGGAGTTACAATCCGAATAATAGCAATAAGGAAAACTTGCAGAGATTCATAGCTTACAACAACTTTCACAAGGTAAGCACCTACCAACACATTTATGTGTACACTCAGCTCCAAGCACACAAATAGCCTATAAATCATGAATACAGTAGCAACTCCATGGTGCCACGAGTCATTGAAACCATAACAAGCAAGATAGCTAGTAGTGAGCGTAATAGCAATCTCTAGGCAATCACTTATAAATATACAAGGACATATTAACCATCATTAACATAACAAGGCTAGCATAGCCTGTGATCTAATATGCATTTCTTTATACTCTTTATCTGAATAAATTGAAATGGTTGGCCACTGAAGGAGGGACTTTAACTCTCCACCCAACCATATGCTAGCTACATTGAAATCTTTCTTGCAACTGACCACCCTCAAGTAGGATCCATAGTTTGAGGGAATGCTTGCTCAAGGGACTTCACACTAATGGTTTAGGCACTCAAAGATGTAGTTCACTGTCCAGGTGGTTTATCAACTATCCTTTGATAGTGAGCACCATAGTAACTCACTCTGATGAGTCCATTAATAGAGCTTCATCCAGGGTCCATATGGGGTATTGCATTAGTCTGGGAGATTGAATCCACTATCCAGGTGGTTTATTAGCTGTCTTTAAATAGCAAACACCACAAGGGTCTGCAGTTCACTGCCTAGGTGGTTAACAACTCTCTAGCAAACACCACAGTGACTTAGATTGCCTTATCTAGGTGGTTTATCGGCTATAAAGCAAGCACCATAGTGATTTGGTCATCCACTAAGACTCCCATGGACCTCAGAGACGTAGACACATAGTCTAGTGGCCTCAAACACAAAACACATGGATTAACATGCAAGGTTCACATGGTGCAGGGCTCAACAATTAGCTCCACTCTTGCCTTGGCTTTCTCTTGTCATTCTCTATAGCTCCACGCTCTTTGCACCAGTCTTGGAGTTTTTAGAACAATAACCAACCAACAAGAAGGAGAATTTGCTTCCCCAGTAGAACCTCACACACTTCTCTTTTGTGCGTAATATACTTTCCTCTGCGTCCCTTCCTTTTAAAAAAAACATAGTCTCTCTGTTCTCTCTTTCCAATGTTAGTGTCCTCCTCTCCTTAGTGCTTCTTTCTTTTCTTGAAGATTCAACCTTTTCCCAGTCATTCCTTGATCTTCGAGAAGAGATGGGCGTTGTCTTTCACCCTTCAACGCCCCTATCTAGTCTCATAACTGTTGTTAGGCAATGGTAGCCCGATTGGGTCAGGACCAACTCTTGTAATAACTCCAAGGCAATTTCATGGCTTTTCAAACAAGTGAGCTTGCTTTTCCCTCAAAACTTATGGATCCCCATCGTCCTCTCCTTAGCCAGTTATTTAAGATTACATTTAATTCTTGAATTTACAGTCCAACGCTTCAGCTGACTGTGTCTCTTATGTTGGTAGCACAATTGTGCATACAAACTGTAGGGGTAATGAATAATGGCTGCTATAGTTCCCTTAGGATAATTAATCAAGTTGTTAACAAGGCTCCTACCCTTTTGATGAGTCCAACCATTTGACATCATAGTGCATCTACTGTCTTCTCATGATGCCTTAAACTCCTCCAATCCAGTAATGTAATCAACCTTTTCATTTTGAATATTAGGTCCTCTCAACTCATCATAGGAAGGGGTCTTGTACCCTAGGCCAACGATAACAATAGCATCAAACATAGGCTGGTATAATGGATTGTTCTCGACAATGTTGAAACTTGAAAGGAATGTCAATCCATAGAAAACGCCTACCCATTGGCTTGTCAGCGTCTTTATTCTCCTTTATTTTATGCATCGAGTTGATAGAAGGTTGTGCATTAAGTGTGGTTCTAGGAACAAAAGAAAAAATGAGGTTGATGAGGGGTCGACCATTGTGGAAGTTGATGCTAAAGAACTGCTGTCACTTCTTCCCTTGCTTGGTTCATGTAATTCCTCCACTTGCAACCTAATTTTTCACTATTCTCTCTAGCTACATCCATATCTACAAGTGCTTTGTTGGCAATACAACTAGTTTCCATTCTTGCTTATATGCAGATTTTTATCTCATTTCCCAGGATTTGTTTAATGTGGTATTTCAATTTGTGAAAATTTCATTCTATCACAGCAGCTGGGAATTATTCTCCTAATTGTTAATTTATTTAACAATTTATTTGAAGTTTTCTACGACAAATACCAAATAATTCACATTGTGATTTTCACAAATAAATAACTCTGAAGAAAAATAGCGTTGGAAATTGAGAAAATTTAGAACACATAAAAATTGACACCATTATTTTTGGACAAATGTGCCTGGAAAAACCCAACTTGGGAAAACCGGTGCAACAACCAAGGGTTTTATTATTATGTAGCAGTGAGAAATTCTGAGTACAATAATCTGGATGCCGAAATATGGCAATCCTGCAGAGAAAATACTAACAAAAATACTAGAGGGAAACTACCCTCACTCTGAGCAATTACGGCACAGGACTGCCTTTGAAAAGCAAGCAGTCTAACTGGGCTTGCGCTGGCTGTACGTCACATTGGAGTTGCCAAGCACAGGTGTTGTCTATCAACTACCAATCTAGCCGTCCTGCCTGCTGCTGGTTGGGAAAACATCTCTTCGACACTCTGGAACCTTTGTCCGACCTTTGGAACTGAAAACGTCTGCCCTCTTCAACAAATCGAACTGCCTTCTTGAGGCTCTGCGATACCTTTGTGCAGCCTCCTGCAGATATCTCGGCCCCTCTGCGACTGTACTCCCTGGATCTGGAAAACTTCCTTCAGCCTCACTGTTCTTGCCCCTCACTCACTGCTTCGATCTCTGGCTCTCCGACAACTGTTGCTGCTCTCTGGAAATCAATTTGTTAAGGAAATCGAACTTCCGGTGTATTCTCTAAGTGCGCATCGACTTCTTCTTATAATCCTCTGTTGGGACTCCCACGACTAAGATTAACTCTTAATCAAGGGCTAGGATCATGTTTAAGTCTATCCATGTGAGTTTCTAGACTATTCTCACCTTGATTTAATTAATTCTGATTAATTAACGATATTCCCTAAGTTTAGACTTAGGAAATATTTAAAAATTGGTTAATAATCTAATTAAGTCATTTCTAGGTAGAATTTCTAGAAACGATTTATGGGTTCTGGAGATTGCATGTATTTTAGCCTCTTCGCCAAGTTTTGTAACTAGAACACATTCGATGCTACAAAAACTAACACTCCCTCTTAGCGAGGACTGTGTTCTAGTGTTGCACACCTTGCTACAACACTATGTCTCCGTATCATCTCCTATCAGGCTGCTGATGTCTCACTGCGATTGCCCACCAACCATTGCGCAATTCTATTGATGCATCTGTGCTGCCGTTGACACTGCCATACTGTTGCGAACTATGCATTTGCACTGCTACTCCCTCTCATTTTTTGTTGCTGCAACTGCAACAACTGCAACTGAGAAGCATCCGAAATACTGAATCAACTGTGCTACTACCTACTACACTGTCCACTGAAGATTCTGCGCTGCTACTGAATTTGCATTGTGCTACTCAGTATCTGACTGCTACTAGTCTACAATTGTCACCAATGTTCCACCAAGGTTCCGGGACGAGGGGGCGAGGGAGCGAGGGGGCGCGGGAGCGGCCTATGCAAAAGCTCCCTACCATTTTTTAGGAAACGTGGGGGAGCGTCAGGGTCTTAAAAATTTATAAATATAAAATATAATTTATTAATTGAGTCCACTATGACAATTTGGTTTGAATTGAAAAGCTGCAAAGCATGATCATTGATATGAATATCATTTGACATTATACAAATTCATAATATCATATAAAATAATAAATTTAAAATTCTAATTCAGCTTGGTCAAATTCTAATTTAGATTTTGGTCAGACAGAGGGAGAGCTTCAGCTTGATAAGGTAGCCACTGAATTCTGTGAAAAGGTAAATGAACAAATCAGGAACACTGCATTGGCAGTAGAAGGGGCAACTACAATGGGTTGTCCAGTTGTATTGGATCCAACAACTAGAAAGTTTGTTATATTATATATAATATAGACAGTACACCATATGTTGAAAGAAGAGTTTTAGTTCCAGGAGAGATGAGAAGATCACATGAAAGAGTTTCTGACAGACTACTATCAAATGACATTGACTGCAGGATGACCATCTGCGAACCAACTTGGGTGACCAACGATGGCATGGATAATTTGTCTACCTTATTAGAGCAATGCCATGCAGTTCAAACTTCAAACTAACAGTGTATTTCAGGGGTGAAAATAATTTTCTGACCTGAGAATTCAAGCTGAGCCACTGTGCTCTGTGTAAATTTTGTAACTGTATAAATTCATATATAACGACAGTTCCTGAGATTTCTTGTTGCCCATAGTATTTTGTCATGCTTGCAGTAAACGCATGTTAGTCTATAGCCCACCCAATTATTTCCCACATGACATAGGTGCTGTTTCCATAGTTTGTATGTCAAATGTCATGCAAATTAAAAACACAAACTGAATGTCTCATATTCTTTGCCTGTCACTCCAGTTATCTCCCCACTGTAATCCAGCCATCACTTGAGAAAAAAAGGAGAAGTTTTAAAAGGGAAAATTCAAGTACGTGCTATATGGTCCAACAAATTGCCATGATACTGACCCTCTAAAATAACGCTTGTTGAAACCAAAAGACAACACAAGACGTTATCCCCATACAGAACATGAGTAGCTTTGTACCACTTTAGGTCTATTAAATCATAAACTATAAGCAAGGCCATATTTTGGGAGCGTGGGGAAACGTCCCCTCAGGGAAGGGAAACGTTTCCCTGGCACGTCCCCCCGAGTTTCCTCCATTTTGGGAGCGTCGGGAAACATCCCCTACTCGTCCCCAAGTCCCCGGAGCGCGAGGGAGCGAGGAAACTAGACCCCTAGGTGGGGGGGCGAGTCCCCGTGGAACACTGATTGTCACTCGGGTTCAGACTGCATCAACTACCTCAGATCCATCCTGCTACTGAATATTGTGGGCCCTCGCAGCCAGGTAATGATCCCTGAGGTGGATTCCTCAAGGACCTTGCCCATCTCTATAGCTCTCTGGGTCTACAAAGCCAAGTCACCCAACCTCACTCTTGGAGGTATATCTGCGAACATAGCAAAATCTGATCTACTCATATTGCTGCTGCTATTGTGTTGCTGCTATATCTGCACTACTGTGGCAACTATTGCAATAATGAGTCTGATCTCCCCAGATCTTGAAGTAGCTTCCATAGGGCTGCCCCCTCTGAAACTAGACTCACTCTGAGTCTCGATCTCCCTATGGGAAATCTCTCTCCTCCCTCCTGACAACTCGCACTGTCCTCCTACATTGGAAACTGGACTACAAAGTTATGCACTGAGAATCTTTTGGCTAGAACTGCTCCTGCATACTGCATCTGGGCAATTCGCACTGCCTGTGTCACTACAACTAGTTCTGCAACTGTCTCCCGGGTACTGACTGCAACTAGCTTTGTAACTGTCTAATGACAGATTGCGTCTGCTGACACTGAACCTGCTACAATGATATTGTGGGCCCCTGTAGCAAAGGTGATGGTCCCGCTGCAATAATCCGGAACTGATGCGAATGATCTCCTTGTTGCAACTATGCTGGACCCTGCCCATTCGGCACGCTGGAGTTTCATGCTCCTCCTCCTACTGGATCTGGTGCCACATTATCTCCTTTCGAGCCTAGTCCCTGGCTGGGACCCTTCCTTTCTTTGCAACTTGCACTAGACAACTCACACTTCCTTTGGCACTTATTTCCGGCAACTGAAAGTCAAACTGCTGCCCAGATCTGCATTTTGGCTAACTTGTATAGCCTCCTCTGGCAATCTCGTACGGTCATCCCTGTAAAGCTGCAAAATCTATGAAACTCAAAACTGGAGAAAATAAACCCGAAAATCTCCCTCTTTCCCGCTGCTCTGTTGCTGGATCTACTACTCGCACTCCCTTTTGGAGTGAGAATATTTGCTCACAACTATTGCCAATCTACAATTGGAAAAATTAGATCTCTGAAACTCTAGATCCCCTGAGAGAAATTTGCCCTCTACTATGTGTGCTCTTCTCTTCCACTCGGCATGGATTCTGCTCTAGCAACTGCTGCAAAACCCTCTATGCCCAATCAAGGAATATGCTCAGCGAAAATCTGAGTTGCTGCTGCTCCCTCTGCCCACTGGAATCACTATTATGGGCAAATTGAATTTCCTGCAACCCTGCAACCTTGCAACTGAAAATCGAACCTCTTGCCTAGTAATTCGCACTGCCAATTTGGGTACTGTGCAACCTCTGAGAATTTCGACTTGTTGCTGCGTTTGAGCATCGAAATTCCCTTCTTTGCTTTTGAGCTTCCCCACTGATCACTCATGCTCTGATACCATGTGAAAATTTCATTCTATCACAACAACTGGAAATTATTCTTCTAATTGTTAATTTATTTAACAATTTATTTGCAGTTTGTTATGACAAATACCAAATAATTCACACTGTGATTTTCACAAATAAATACTGCGGAAGAAAAATAGCGCTCGAAACTGAGAAAATATGGCACACACATAAAAATTGACACTGTTATTTTTGGACAAATGTCCTCGGAAAACCCAACTTGGGAAAACCGGTGCAGCAGTTGAGGGTTTTATTATTATGCAAGAGTGAGAAATTTTGAGTGCAATAATCTGGATGCTGAAATCTGGCAATCCTACAGAGAAAATACTAGAAAAAATACTAGAGGGCAATTACCCTCACTCCAGGCAATTCCGACACTGGACTGCCTCTGAAAAACAAGCCGTCCAATTGGGCCTGTGTTGGATTTGCGTCACACTGGAGCTGCCAAGCACACGTGCTGCTTGAATCGACTGCCAATCTAATTGTCCTGCCTGTTGCTGGCTGGGAAAACGTCTCTCTGGCACTCTGAAACCTCTGTCTAGCCTCTGGAACTAAAAACGTCTTCCCTCTTCAACAAATCGAACTGCCTTCTTGAGGCTCTACACTGCCACTGCGTAGCCTCCTGGAGATATCTCGGCCTCTTTGCAATTGTACTCGCTGGATTTGGAAAAATTCCTCCAGCCTCATTGTCCTTGCCCTTCACTCACTGCTTCGATCTTTGGCTTTCTAACAACTGCTGCTGCTCTCTGGAAATCGATCTACCAAGGAAATTGAACTTTTGGTGTATTCTCCAAGTGCCCATTGACTTCTTATAATCCTCTGTTGGCACTCCAACGACCAAGATTAGATCGTAATCAAGGGCTAGGATCATCTTGAAGTCGATCCATGTGAGTTTCTGGACTATTCTCACCTTGACTTAATTAATTCTAATTAATTAACCATATTCCCTAAGTTTAGACTTCGGAAATATTTAAAAATTGGTTAATAATCTAATTAAGTCATCTCTAGGTGGAATTTCTAGAAACAATTTATGGGTTTGGAGATCTCATGTATTCTAGCCTCTCCACCAAGTTTTGTGACTAGAACACATCCGATGCTACAAAAACTAACACAATCAGGAGATTCCCCCTATCATTATCGTCCTACACAACTTGCAATTCAAATTCTGTCTACTGAATCCCCTTTGGGTTCACCATATTCCCACATAGGGTACTTTTTTAGTCTTCAATGTAATGATTAAACCTAGGGCACAAAAAAATATGAAAATAATAAAATCAACTTTCTTAGAATATAAATACAAAAAAATTGCATAAAAAATACAAATTTAAATGATACATAAATGGTAGATCTCCTATAATCCAATAAAAATTAAAAAAAATAGGGAAAACTGCATAGGTGTGCAAAAGCTCTCAAAAGTTTGGAAAAACAAAAAAAGGGAGATGGACATCCATGCAAATACACCACCAGTTGTGGGAATCCCACTCTAATCCACAATAAATTGATGATGGACGACAAAAGACACTCTCTCCATGGCAAGATGAGGGAAAACTAATGGGTAAAAGAAACCCTATAAAAATCTTAAAAAAAGGTGGAAATTCATGCCCATACTTGCAAATGCGTCCACGATTGAGGGAAATCAATCCCAACTCAAAAAAACATGGATGGCAAAGGAAAATGGTACCCTCCTCATCCTTGGCTCAAGCGAAACCAGTCTCCTTCTTCTTTGCTCTCTGAACTCTTCTTTTTGTTTGCAAAATGAGCAAAAAGCCCCCAAAAAGTGACTTATAGCATCATAGTTTGCACACAGGTGATATTTTGGTCATCATGCAATATTATCACAATATTTACGATATTATCATGATAATATCACCATCTGAAAATATCACGATGTTAAGCTGCAAACATAACAATTTTGTCGTGAAAAAGATTAGGAAATCTCAATTTTTTGGCATAGCCTAGTTTTTTGGCCGAAAAAAATTCACAATTTTTTCAAGTGTGGAAAAATCATGATTTTATCTTAAACCGTGTGAAAATATTGCAAGTTGATGGAAAAAATTGCCAGGCCATGGACAAGGGGGCGATTTAACTAGTGTTATAAGAACCAAACTAGACTGAACTGAACTGGACGAAGCACAAATTTATTTAGAAAGGAAATAATTTATGAGTGGGGCAGCCTAATGTTCAATCATAGGACCTGTTACCCACCACCTGTGGGTAGTGTATATAGGAGAATTTTTTTCTCCTAGATGGTCCTCAGCCAACAACCAATAGCCCCTTGCAACCACCAGATAGCTCGATGTGCCATTATCTTCGCCACCGGAGCCAGCCATGTGGTCCCTCACCCACTTGTTATGATTGTATGTTTGAAGGTGGACCTCTCGACCCCGAAGATATGACTTTTCATTGTTTTAGTTGAGTAATTTTCCTTACTTCTCATGGGCACTTTTGGACATGGATTGGTGGGGGGGTTCAGCAGAAAGAGTGGGTTAGGTTTGTACTCTTGTCTCCACTGCTTGATTTCGTGGTTAATCTTGTATCCTAGTCTCGTGGAATCTCCTTTACCGACCATTAGCTTTAGGGTTGGCACTACATGGGAAATCTCGATTTTGGTTGCATGGAGGGTTAGCCTCACCCTCACCTTGTCCATACCTTGGGTCGGGCTTGGAATGATGCCTCGAAGGTTGATGCAACTAAAAAGAAAAGAGAAAGCATAATTTGGCCACTCTCAACAGGAAATGTACCACAAAATGCAAAAGATGGTTGGGACATACAAATTTATCACATGGGCAAAAGCCAAACATGAGCTCTACCCCTTAACCATGGCCATCACCCTGGTTCCTATGGGTCCTAGATGAGCCCCCTCCATCATTAAGGAACCCATGATTGTCCCAACCCCTGGTGGGCAATGAACAACCTCACTATAAGGGGGCATCCACTGCTATATATTACACATCATGCTCTAATCCCCTAGGGCCCCGAGTAGCTATGAAGAAAAATCAATAAAAGGAAAAAGGCATATGAAGAAGGGTGGAAAATTGGGGTAACTCCTGTACCACGATTTTCTCCTTCCTACACTCATATACCCAAGTGTGGGCTTCCCTTAATATAGCTACTCTTGCACCATGACATGTGGTCTGGATGATTCCCCTGATCCCCACTTTGTTCCATTACTATATCATTTGCCGCCTACCACTTGAGGGATGTACCATGGACATGTCACCCCCTTTAGAGGTTGAAACCACCAAATAGGGTCCTTGATTAACCCCCAAGGCCCATTATGGAAGGGCATGCCACCGTGAAGTGCCCCATTGGTTCCATGACTTCTAAGCTCTTTTACTTGATTATTCTGATGATTTGTTGTATCGGAGGGCAAAGGGACGCATTAGATCTTATGCGTGATTGTAGGGGGGTCTCCATTTGAAGCTTGGTCTCCCTATACGGGGTCCTAGCCCTCTAAAGGGCCACATTGACACTTGTAGGGTGAGCGTTGAGAGCCATGGTCCTCCACCATAGCAGAGAGTACTTCATGGATCTCCAACGACACTTATTGATTGCTCGTGTTCCACCTTTTGGATGAGGATGATGCACCTGATTTGCCATGCCCAACCCGCTCCACCCTTGCACCATACACTTGGCAGATGTTCCAGGGTCTAGAGGATGTCTCCCGCTGCAGAGGGAGGGCTTATGTCATCATCTTAGCCCTTATAGATGGCTTACAGGCATTTTCGATCCACTTGGAGACCCATGAGGATGTCCTTGTGCCCCACGCCCACTTGGGAGCACCACAGGTTCTTGCTTGGAAAACAAGGGGCCACCCCCTTGTCCACTATGTTTGAGGTCCATTATCTCATCATGGCACACTCAGGACTTCATGGCCTCCTCAAAGGCCCAACGACTCATTTTATTGATCATTTGACCATCTTGAGAGGATTATTCTTATGTTATTGAACTATTTGGTGGGCTTGTCACCAAAAGTCTTGTTATTATGCACATTATTTTATTCTAGGGATTTATTAGTCCAAATTAGACCATTCAAATCCCTTAGAGGATTGTATAAATAGAAGTGAGATGATTCATTTTCATCATCATCACTTGGATTGGGTTATTAGCTCTTGTGAGATTTTCGTTATCCCTTTTGGAGGACGAGTTTGGATGATATGGATGAATTTTGATGTTTGGATTTCTCTTTCTTATCTTGGAGCTTCATTATTGGCATAATTTGATGATTGGATATACTCTTTTATACATGTAAGTGATCTTTCATGCTTATTCTCGTTATCTACTTTTGTCACATGGATGTTGTTGGGATTTTCGATATACAAGCCTGAAATTTACTGCTTTTCTACACAAATTGGTGGAAATTGTCATCTTTTATAGCGTTGCATCATGTCATGGGCCATGTATGAATGGGTGAATGTTCCTAGAGATAATTTATGTTAAATGAATCTCGATAAGTCATCAATTATTGCAAATCGAAGTATAAAGTCCTTGAAGCAGCGACTCTCATGCCCTAATGCCATGTGAAGCTGTTTGAAGGCCTCCTTGATTGGATGAACTCTTTCCAAACCATAAATTCTCCTTGACTCCATCTCTCCCAAAAGACAAGGCACTAATCCTCCATAGGTGATCACTTTAAATCTTATTTCTTTCACCTCTCCTGCTTCTTTCTAGGCCTAGCCTTCATAAGTCATCTAGGGCATCACTTATCTCACGTTCTAGCCATCCAAACACTACGATTTTTGGTCCACAACTGTGCTGAGGTTTTCTCTAGAGGCCCTCCAGATTTGAAGCAAATCTGATGGTAGAATCTCTAGATATAACAAGCCCTAGCTCAAGGACTATTTCTCGCCCTAGGTTTCCCTTGGCTAGTGTCCTCATTGGGATCATTGAATTCAAACCTCAAAGATAATTTGTCCTTTGATCCTCTTCTCTTCCCTAATTAGGTCAAGCCCCTCATTGGGTGATCAACTCCATACCCTTGACCTAATTTTGGGTCTGCTTGGTCTCGTGTGGTCCCACAACCTACTAACACCAATTTCACAAAGATCGCACAAAGACCAATTCTCCATAGGGATTTCCAGGCCTATGAATCACCTTTGGAAGATATGTTCCCAAACTTTAGCCTTGAGAATCCTCTTAGCCCTTCCTAGAGAGCATATCACCTTGTTTCCCAAGCAAGAAAGCCATATAATTGAGTCTCTCTTGTGAATAGGCCCTAGGAATCACTCCCTATCCTATCACTGATCATACATTCTTGTGATTCCTCATATGTCGACACTCCTCCCATTGGTAAAAGTCCGTAAAGAGCAGGGAGCCTTAGCTGAGGTGATAGTGGGCTATTGCTCCTTGTTGCCTTCAACGTAGTAGTCACTCTATAGGATCCCCTTCTAGGACCCCTGCTAGTTTGAGCGGTAATATTTTGGCACTGTTGCTGGGGACACGAGATGTGTGTTTTTTCCCCATACAACATATTGACATATCATTATTGGCAACTCCAATGGAAGAACGAAGCCCTAGTTCTTCATTGAGCTTCAAAGTTAATGCTTGTAGGGTGAAGCAAGCATCTATCAAGGCACTTTAATTCACCCTAGCGACTCCATTTTAATCCTAATATGCAAAATCATGAAAAATGGACTATTGTAAAAGAGAGATTAATCTTGGTCCTACATTTGCAAAACTCAATGACCAAGACATTCAAGAACTACAAAAGGATGTGGATAAATATGCTGAATTTTATCAACTTTATTCGAGGATATGGATAAGGAATTCATGCTCAGGTTTCATAAGTCAACACAAAAGAAACTCTACATAATGAGGTGTGCCTTTGAGAAGGATCCTAGTTGTCTCCTTGACTTGGTTGGCCTAACCTATGCTTTTAATATTCTGATTGACCTAATCAATGACAAATATTATAATCAGTCGCAAAGCCCCACAAAGGGTAATCAATTGGATGATCAAGGTGACATTAAAGAAAGTTCAAGTGTGAAGGATCATCATCAAAGTGAGGAATATATGGAAGAGTGGAATCAATCTGAAGAAGTTGGAGAGGACCTTGGGAACCTAAATAATGAGCAAAAAGATGAGTCCTCCTTGGGTCCACATGATGAAAAGGATGATTTTGTGGGCACATGTGTTGGGGAAGATGAGGCTATGAAAAGTGAAGTTGAGGCTGACCTTACCTTTCTCAAGGATATTACTCCTGATGACTCTCCTTTTTTGAGCCTTGGGGAAGGTGATCCCATTAGCCCCTTGGAAGATTACATTGAAGATTACTTTTGCATTGAAAAGGAGAAATTGGAAATTGTTGGTCCTCAATTTGATTTTTCTCCCATTTATGATACTGACAAGGAGGATGAGGTTGAGATTCGTCTTCCATCTCTCTTGGGCATTACTTATGATGACATATCCATCGACACCCTTGGAAAGGAGAATTATTATTTTCCCTTGCATGAAGAGGGGCAATTGGAAGTAATCAATTCTCCTTTTAGGAATGACCCAATCTTTGATACTGATAATGATGAAATCGATGAAGCTCCCACCTATCCTCATGATTCTATATTCAAATCACTTGAGCCTTTAAATTATGATTTTGAGGAGGAAAAACCCGTTGAATATGAGACTTCACCCTCCCCTTTGCCTTTTTCTCCCGTTCATCATCTTGAGTCTTCCACTAGTGATTCCCTCACCCCATTTTGTATGATCTCTAATGACCATAGGCCCTTTCACCTCCCTAGGTATGATCTTGAGGAAGAAACAAATATCCATTAGATGCATCCCTCCTTCCCCCTCATACCCTCGGGGTTGTGAATACAATCACCTTCATTCCACAATTGTGTACCTAGAGGGAAAGCCCTGCTCTTCTGGATTAACTTATTTTCCTTCTCCTACGGTTTCCTCTTACCTCACATGGAAATCATATTTTTCCACCTCCCACCCGCTTCATCTTCCATGTGATTGTGTTTGCATTCACATTGGGATTTTCTACACAAGTAATCATATAGGCATGCATATGTATATTGATTTGGTGATATGTTGGTTGCATTGGCTTTATGATTACACTTAGTATGGGAATTACACTATATGCATGTTAGGGTAGGGTGCATTGCATACTTATTTTCTCATTAGAACTAACATCATATGATATTTCTCATGATAGATTAGTTGCATTTAGATTAAATTTGCATTTTACTTTCTTGTTGATTTTTACAGCCTAATATTAAGCATGGGTGATCATAAGACACCACGAAAACATGCTTCCTCGTGTGCTTGGTCTTTGATATGTGCAGGTAACAGGTCTATGGTACCAAGAGATTGTTGGTGTTCTCATGACCTCCCGTTCGAGTAGCTACGTGCACTTTCTCGAGAGCTCATGTCCCAGTTGGAGCCAGATATTACCTACCACCTATGGGTAGTGTATATAAGAGAATTTTTTTCTCTTAAATGGTTCTCAACTGGCAACCAGTAGCCCCTTGAAGCCACCAGATAGCGCGATGTGCCAATATCTCTGCCACTTGAGCCAACCATGTGGTCCCTCGCCCACTTGTTATGATTGTATGTTTGAAGGTGGGTCTCTCGACCCTGAAGGTATGGCTTTTCATTGGTATAGTTGAATAATTTTCCTTACTTGTCATGGGCACTTTTGGGCATGGATTGATGGGGGGGTTCGACGGAAAGAGTGGATTAGGTCTATACTCTTGTTTCCACTGCCCGATTTCGTGGTTAACCTTGTATCCTAGTCTCGTGGAATCTCCTTTATTGGCCATTAGATTTAAGGTTGACACTACATGGGAAATCCCGATTTTGGTTGCGTGGTCCCTCTTCTCGACACCACATATATCACCCTCCTTCCACTTATTTTAGCCCCATTCATCTCTTTCCCCATCCGGGTCCACATGTGTCCAGGGTTAGCCTCCCCCTTCCTTTGTCCACACCTTGGGTCGGGCTTGGAATGATGCCCTAGAGGTTGATGCAACTAAAAAGAAAAGAAAAAGCATAATTTGGCCACTCTCAATAGGAAATGTACCACAAAATGCAAAAGATGGTCGAGACACACAAATTTAGCACGTGGGAAAAACCAAACATGAACTCTACCCCTTATCCATGGTTATCACCTTGGTTCCTGTGGGCCCTAGATGAGCCCCCTCCATCATTAAGGAACCCAGGATTGTCCCAACCCATGGT
The DNA here is from genome assembly GCA_031772625.1 of Pinus tabuliformis. Taxonomy (NCBI): domain Eukaryota; kingdom Viridiplantae; phylum Streptophyta; class Pinopsida; order Pinales; family Pinaceae; genus Pinus; species Pinus tabuliformis. Next base: position 1,061,681,154 of record CM062813.1, on the reverse strand, counting down.
GGGCAATGAACCTCCTCACCTTAAGGGGGCATCCACTGCTATATATTACACATCATGCTTTCATCCCCTGGAGCCCCGAGCAGTTATGAAGAAAAATCAATAAAAAGAAAATTGCATATGAAGAAGGGTGGAAAAACAAAGGTTGGGGTAACTCATGTACTACGATTTGCTCCCTCCTACACTCATATACCTAGATGTGGGCTTCCCTCATTATAGCTACCCTTGTACCATGACATGTGGTCTGGATGATTCCCTCGATTCCCACTTTGTTCCATTACTATATCATTTGCCACCTACTGCTTGAGGGATGTACCATGGACATGTCACCCCCTTTAAAGGTTGAAACCACCTAATAGGGTCCTTGATTAACCCCCTATTGAGCTTGGAGACATTTGTACATGCATGGCCCACTATGGAAGGGCATGCCACCATGAAGTGCCCCATTGGTTCCATGACTTGTAAGCTCTTTTACTTGATTATTCTAATGATTTGTTGTATTGGAGGGCAAGGGGACACATTGGATCTTATGCAGGATTGCAAGTGGGTCTCCATTTGGGGCTTGGTCTCCCTATACAGGGTCCTAGCCCTCTAGAGGGCCACATTGGCACTTGTAGGGTGAGCGTTGAGAGCCATGGGCCTCCACCATAGCAGAGAGTACTTCATGGATCTCCAACAACACTCATTGATTGCTCGTGTTCCACCTTTTGGATGAGGATGATGCACTTGGTTCATCATGCCCAATCGACTCCACCCTTGCACCATACACTTGGTAGATGTTCCAAGTTCCAGAGGATGTCTCTCGCTGTAGAGGGAGGGCTTATGTCATCATCCTAGCCCTTACATATGGCCTATAGGCATTTTCGATCCACTTGGAGACCCATGAGGATGACCTTGTGCACCCACACCCACTTGGGAGCACCACATGTTCTTGCTTGGAAAACAAGGGGCCACCCCCTTGTCCACTATGTTTGAGGTCCATTATCTCATCATGGCACTCTCAGGACTTCATTAGGCCTCCTCAAAGGCCCAACAACTCACTTTATGGATCATTCGACTCTCTTGCGAGGCTTATTCTTATGTTATTGAGCTATTTGGTGGGCTTGTCACCAAAAATATTGTTATTATGCACATTATTTTATTCTAGGGGCATTATTAGTCCAAATTAGACCATTCGAATCCCTTAGAGGATTGTATAAATAGAAGTGAGATGATTCATTTCCATCGTCATCACTTGGATTGGGTTATTAGCTCTTGTGAGATTTTCACTATCCCTTTTGGAGGACGAGTTTGGATGATATGGATGAATTTTAATGTTTGGATTTCTCTCTCTTATCTTAGAGCTTCATTATTGGCATAATTTGATGATTGGATATACTTTTTTTTACATGTAAGTGATCTTTAATGCTTATTCTTGTTATCTACTTTTGTCACATGGATGTTGCTGGGATTTTCAATATATAAGTCTGAAATTTACTGCTTTTCTACACAAATTGGTGGAAATTGTGATCTTTTATAGCGTTGCATCATGTCATGGGCCATGTATCAAATGGGTGAATGTTCCTAGAGATAATTTATGGTAAATGAATCTCGATAAGTCATCAATTATTGCAAATCGAAGTATGAAGTCCTTGAAGCAGCTACTCTCATGCCCTAATGCCATGCGAAGTTGTTTGAAGGCCTCCTTGATTGGGTGAACTCTTTCCAAACCATAAATTCTCCTTGACTCCATCTCTCCCAAAAGACAAGGCACTAATCCTCCATAGGTGATCAATTTAAAGCTTATTTCTTTCACCTCTCCTCTTCTTTCTAGGCCTAGCCTTCATAGGTCATCTAGGGCATCACTTATCTCACATTCTAGCCATCCAAATACTACGAATGTTGGTCCACAACTGTGCTAAGGTTTGCTCTAGAGGCCCTCCAAATTTGAAGCAAATTCGACATTGGGATCTCGAGATATAGCAAGCCCTAGCTCAAGGACCATTTCTCGCCCTACATTTCCCTTGGCTAGTGTCCTCATTGGGATCATTGAATTCAAACCTCAAAGATAATTTGTCTTTTGATCCACTTCTCTTCCCTAATTAGGTCAAGCCCCTCATTGGGTGATCAACTCCATACCCTTGACCTAATTTTGGGTCTGCTTGGTCTCGTGTGGTCCCACAACCTACTAACACCAATTTCACAAAGATCACACAAAGACCAATTCTCCATAGGGATTTCCAGGCCTACGAATCACCTTTGGAAGATATATTCCCAAACCCTAGCCTCGAGAATCCTCTTAGTGCTTCCTAGAGAGTATATCACCTTGCTTCCCGAGCAAGAAAGCCATATAACTGAGTCTCTCTTGTGAATAGGTCCAAGGAGTCACTCCCTATCCTATAATTGATCATACATTCTTGTGATTCCTCATATATTGGGACTCCTCCCATCGGTGAAAGTCTGGAAAGAGTAGGGAGCCTTTGCTGAGGTGACAGTGGGCTATCGCTCCATTGTTGCCCTCGACTTAGTAGTCACTGTATAGGATCCCCTCCTGGGACCCTTGCTAGTTTGAGCGGTAACAAGACCCTACTGATGTTATGTAATTAATGGTAATGTTAAATTCTTAAAATAAAAGGACATTCATCCTTTTATTATAATTTTTAACATTATCATTGATTGTTTTAGGATGTTTGAGAGTGGTTCCAACCTCATTGGATTTCATTTGGAGAAAGAATTTTATATCCCACTCAAAATCTAGTGGACTTAACAGTTTTCAGGATTTCAAGATTGAGGTGATTGCAATGTTTCCATCGGAGTCTGTCATGTATGAGCGTATTGATCTAGCGTTTAATCAAGAGCACCAAGCACTCTATGTACCTTTGTTCGTGGCATTGATTGTTGAAATCTATCACGACCCAAGTGAAAATGTGCCCATAACTCAAACAAAATTTCGATTTGACATGTTAAGCTTTTTCTATCTTATTTTAATGCTTAGAGAGTGATATTGATGATGAGGTTCGCAATATACACAATGGTTTTGATTATGTAGGTATTCGTTGTAGCATGATTTTTTTTTGGATTCTAGAGGCCATCTAGAGCCTTCTTGTTGATATATTTTTGGTTCATTGATGGATTGCACTCATGCTATTTTGGTTATATGAACTCTTGCTATATATACGAGAAACTTTGCATGTTTGTGTATAATGGTTTGGAATCTGGATTCATATGGATGCACACACACACACACACACACACACATACATATATATATATACTTTTTTTTTTTTTCAGTTTGTATCTTTATGTATTAATTGGTTGACCAATTTTTTATTTTTATTTTTTTCCTGGTTCCAGTCTATGTCACATTCTTGGGTGGCAATGGTTCAATGGATGGTCTAGTTTTGATAAAATTGGATTTAAGTGAATTTTTTTGACTTTTTTCTTTCATTTTGCAAATAGTGAGGAGGGTTTTGAGAGCAAAGGAGAACGTTAGAGTCCAACGCCAGCCCCAGGGCCTTCTTCCTCTAGAGGAAAAGCAAGTACCTATGCTGATAAAAGGGGTAGAGGAAATCACTAGTTTATGTATCTAATTTCACTGTAGATGACTCATGATGATGAGATAAATTTATTATATTTTTTTGTTGATATTTTGAGGCTGAGTCGAGACTCAAGATTCGGGACATGATTCACTGTTGATTTGTGATGTAGAACCAAACATTTTATATATTAATTTGCTTTTCATATTTATGTGGCAATGCATCTATTTGATGTTGTGATGCTTTAGATGCTAAATTTTTTGAAAAAAGTGAATTTATTTATTTCTTTAAATTTTGCTGATGGTTGTCAATTTTTATCGATATTTTCCCATTTTTTTTTTTCTTCATTTTCTGGACCCTTACCTGTTTTATCCCAATGTTGATTTCAGCAACATTGATATTAACCAATAATATACTGGCCTGTGGAAAAATTCAGAGTTTTACAATATTAGCAATGTTGGCAACACTGATTATAATTGACTATAATGATAATGGCAAAAAAATTAATTTGCATGACTTTATGCAAGTCTTCTTATATTTCAATGTTCTGAGAAGTTTTGTTTTGGAAGAATGCTCTCTGATCCAAAATTTCACCTCCTGGTCCTTTCCTCTAGATTTCCTCCCAAAGAATGAAACATTATAATAGACACTGCTTATTTTCATCTGGGCATTTTCAATTCCGCACTATTTCCTCCAGATTGAACTATAATACATGTCCCTTTAAACTTAAACCTAATACTACCTGATTGCAATTGCCGTTATTCCTGCTATATGCAACCAAATCCAGTACATTATCTTTCAGTTAATTAGATCTTTACATAATTTGATTTTGACCTGGCGAAGCTTGGGGCTCAGTTGTAACTCTGCTTATTTGGTATTCAGGTTTTCCCTGTGGCTTAGGAAGTCTGCATTTTCTTACAGGGTGCAAGCCATCTATTTTTATAGAGTGCAAATACTAGTAATCGTTAAAATAAGTGTATTCAGTGGTGAGGTTGGAGTGCCAAACCATTAACTAGTTTTCATTCCCATTGGGTCTGCCAGCATTCTTCCCCACCTCTGTGGCATGAGTTCCCTAAGGGATAAGGTTGTGTGCAAATCTTGAGCAACTTTGGTGGAATTGATACCCCTGTTCTAAGCTGAAGGAAGTTCATTCTTCATAGTGCGGCTAGAGACAGCTATTGCTTTTAGTAGGTTAGTGGTAGCCCAGTTCTGAGGCCTGACATATTTCCTCACAGTTTAAAGTTGTTGTCTTTTGAATTGAATTTCATGTAACTTGCTGTGTCAATGAAATTGTTTTTGTTCATAGGCTCAGAATAGCACCCACAGTGTTTGATTGTTCACCAACGTAGTAACACTATTACATCCCACTTGTTAAATGAAACTTTTGGAGGAAGTTGTTCACACTTTGCGGGATAGAACTACTGTTTTATAGCCAGCAATAACCACAGCTAGCAATGCCAGTCAATCTCTGGCTGACTGTTTTGCCTCAGTTAATAGTTGTTTTAGGTAGGCTATTCAGAAGTCTGTGTTCCTGCTAAAATCTTCCTGGAATTAAAATTAATTTGGCCTGTGCCCACATAGGATTCTTTTCCAGTTTATAAGACATCTTTGTATTTTAAGTTGGAATTGGAATAAAAAGGGATCTGTTTTGCAGTTAACTATTCACCCAACAGGCACTGTGGGATCTGTTTTGCAGTTAACTATTCACCCAATAAGCACTGTGACGGTGTCTGCTTCATTATAATACTTTATCCTTGGGTTTATGTGATTTTCAGCATGCCTGTTGGCTGGGATTTTAATCTCTGTAGAAAAGTCAAAACTAACCATGAGAATAATATTCTATGAACTGCTGTGACTTGCTGCTAATTGAAGAAAATATTAATTGATACTAGATAGAATTCATTCTATTGAATTTTGCAGGGATCAATGACTTTTCTCACACCCCTACCAAAGAATGGTTTCAGACAAGCGCCGTGTTACGTGTGAGTCTGGGAAACTTTCTGTTTTTCACTATATTTGCTGTCATGATGATTGGAATTAAGACTCAAAAAGACATTCGAGATGGCTGGCACCATGGTGGATGGATTGTGAAGATAATTTGTTGGGCTTTGCTGGTAGTCTTGATGTTTTTCCTTCCCAATCCTGTCATCAGTGTTTATGGTAAGTACTGTTATTTGTGAAGTTCCAATACCAGTTCAAATGAATTTCAGTTCCATTAGTGTGAATAATTTAGGCATACTGCATTAACAAATGTTAATTTTGTTAAGCAGGTAATAGACACTAGGACTATTTCTATATTTTCAATATGTTTATGCGATACTGATGATGTTTAAAGCTAACATCTGTTACTTGGTCAAATGACAGAGACATTGTCGAAGTTTGGTTCTGGTCTATTTTTGTTGGTTCAAGTGATTCTATTGCTAGATTTCACACATAATTGGAATGATGCATGGGTTGCGAAGGATGAACAGTTCTGGTTCGTACTTCTTTTTCATTTATTTGATGACCAGAAGTTTGTACTCTTGATTTCTTCTTATCTACAGTGGAACTTGATTGATGTCTCTTTCTTGCCCCATCCAATGTATTTGAAAATAAAAACTAAAAAATTGCTGCACTTGATCATTTATGTTCTTTTTATGTTAACTGTGGTGATACATACTCTTGCAGGTACGTAGCATTGCTTGTTGTATCTATTGTCTGCTATCTAGTGACATTTGCGTTTTCTGGGTTACTCTTCTACTGGTTCAACCCTTCAGGACATGACTGCAGTCTGAATGTTTTCTTCATTGTCATGACATTGATACTAGCGTTTGTGTTTGCTGTCATTGCATTGCATCCTCAGGTACCAGAATCTTTTTATTTTAATTGTACCCATATTTTGTTGATAAAATCTTTGAAAGCATTTGAGGAACATTAAATTTTGATATATTATAGCAAGTGTTATGAATGTGAAATCTGCTTTGTTCATAAAAGAGCGAGGAAACAGGTCTTTCTTTAAGCTTTAGGCGGTTTAATTGCCATGCTTCTTTATCAGTTCTGAAACTGTTGAAAATAGTAACGAGAAAGGTCCTTTGACTTGTGCCTTAGTCAAAGAGACCACAACCACTTTTTTTCCTTAGCATGCACGAGTTCCTAAAAGTTAGGGCGAGTTCCTATAACTTAGGACAGTTCATGAAGCAGTTTGACTGATATGCAGGAGTGGAAGGCTCAGTTTGTTGTCTTCTAGTGCGAGTTAGAATGGGAACAGACAAGTGATTGAGTCTCAAGTTCTAAATTGAAACTAGATGAGTTGCATGAATTAGTTGGACTTAGTTAACTCAACAATCACAAGTGCAATTTCTAGAAATAAAACTTGCCAGATTTAGCTAATGCGAATTGCTTATAAGGAGGACGAAGGCACAAAATTGGTCAATTGTTTTGTGAGCACGAGTTGGTGAGACAAGGCAATAGAGAGTACGATTTTGTATGCAAAAGCTTGTGTGTGGGAAGGACATACTAAGGAGAAACCTGTGCGCAGTTGATAGAGGAGGATTTCTGGAATGAACAAAGTTCGTTCTTGAGATTAAATACTCCAGAAGACTTGGAATATGTAGATCTCCATTTAGGATACAAGAATATATATTAAAATGTATGAATAAGAATGATGTCACAATTGGGAGTGAGGGTCCTGTATATATAGGCAGGTAAGTACCCTTTCACGAACATTCATGTTTGTAGAGACATGCCTCTTTGTTTAACTAATTGTTATTTAATTACATATTGTTATGATTATTATTTGTTATCTATATTTATTACTTTTACATAAATTATATTCATAACATTGCCTTCCCCTTCAAAAAGCTTTGTCCTCAAAGCTTGCCGATGAAAATGTCTGATCTCTTTTTTTGTTTTGAAAGTCTTCTCGTTTCGGAACTGTCATCTTCGGTGATACAAGTTGATATGATCTTCTAAGTGATAAACAAAAATGTCACACTGAAAAGAGATCAGACCATCCTAAATTAACCTTCTGTTGAATCTTGCGGTTACTAGAAACTTGTGATGAATTGTTATCACATGAGTGGATTGCACTGACATTAATATTCTTCAGAACATCAGTTTGTTGTTTCTGTTCTAAATATGTAGCTTGAGTACTCTTGCGATTCAAATGTTGATAAGAAGTTCTAATTATTTGATTTTCCCTTATTTGTGTCGTTTTCTTGATTTATTTGAGGTACCTGATTTCCTTTTGTTATGGAAGTTGAATTTCTGGATCTTCACTTGAATCTTTTGTTGCTGGAATTGCAACTTTCTGAGTACATATTTACTTCAACTAGTTTGTCCTCTTCTTGAGTTGTGATATTGACTAGATCGATAATTGTTGTTTTTCCATCAACTTGAATTTCTACATTTGATGCTTCCTTCTCAATAAGTAGTTGTACCTTGTTTTCTAATGACTTCTTGTCTTTCTTAAGCTTTTTAATTTGCGTCAATAATTTTTCACTATGGTCTTTAAGCCGAGAAACTTCTTCATTTTTGTCATTGGTGATCTTGTCAATTTCTCTTTGCATATTTTGTTGTACTTTTTTACCTTCTTGAAAAATTATTTTTGAAATATCTTGTACGTCTTCTGTTGAAAAAAACACTGAGAGGGGGGTGAATCAGTATTATCAGATCAATAATTTTATTTCCCAAACAGATTTATATATGCTACTTCAGTGAAGTGAACTAAAACACTGAGAGGGGGGTGAATCAGTATTATCAGATCAATAATTTTATTTCCCAAACAAATTTATATATGCTACTTCAGTGAAGTGAACTAGCGTGTACACGCCACTGTGCTTAAAGAAACCAGCGTATATGCAGAGAACTTGTGATTTAGACAATTATCATGTGTTGAGCTTAAACCAGTAATATATCAGAGATTTATTAGATAGTGCAGTAAAAGCAGAATAAAGCATCACACATAAGCAACACACATGAACACCAAGATTTAAGGTGGAAACCCAATGTGGGTAAAAACCACTTGATGCTGTCGTCTCTGTCTTCTTTTAATAATAAGAAAATCTATTTACAATCTTGTACTGGTGCAGACTCATACCAGTACGCAGGCTTTTACCTGCAGAAGGTTACAACCTTCTCTCGTTCCACAGCTTTTACTGGAAGGGAGCTACAACCCCCTAGCTCTTGTACTAGCCAATATGTTTACTAGTACGTAGGTGCCAGCCTGCAGAAAACTCCGCTCTTTCACTAGGGACCACGTTTCATGAATTTTCAGACTGGATACTCCTGGATCACAACACCACAATTTGAAGGCCATGTTTCATCAAATTTTCACACTGGACCCATCAAAGCTTTTAAGCTTAAACTGCATCAACCAATATTCAGTTAATCTGAGCAATCAGATCACCGACACCAGAACACTGTACTGAACTCAGAACCTTGCATCATCATTCAGAATTAGCCGTAACCTCAAAAATCATGCATTTAATGTATACACTACTTGGCTGCACCCAAACTGCGTGTATATGCTACTTCTGTTAATCGAACTTGCGTATACCTTCAAAACTACTGCAAACATAAACTTTTGAATCAAGTCTGTACCAACTATCAATATATTGAATATCTACTGTCAACTTTCAGAGCTTTACACAGGCAGGGACAGAGATCACTTCTTCTCACTTATACAATCAATCAATCAAATGCCATCCTCCTTATGTATTCAATTTTACATTCAGATCTAAGAAGACTTCATTGATAGACAACAGTAAAACAACATAATTTGATCAGATAGTTTAGTCAGATTTGAAAAAGAAGCTTTTCTTTTGTATACGCTACTTGAAAGAACCGAACCTGCGTGTATATGCTCTTTGGAAGAGATGAACCTGCGTACAGATCTGCAAATATTGACTTAGAACTTTGCGGTAATTCCAGACTTCAGACAAACCCAGATCTTGATAGATAACGAGTAAAACAGGCACAAAACATCAGATCTAGTCTCAACCAATATCAAATCATTCAAGAATAAGTCATTCAAGTCTCATGATTCCTGATCCAATATTAAACTCAAGGTGCACATGAATATTTCAGACATAGTCCCAAACATAACCCTGCAACGGAAAATATACTTCAGATAGAAGTATTCCTTAGAATTTTATTGCTTGCACACTTTGGCCTAATGATCTTCTCCTCCTTATGTACTCTTAGGCCTTTCTCAATACCTTGGACCAAAACCACTTAGGACCAATGCCTTGGACCTAATACCTAGGGTCAATACCTTGGACCAAATGCCTCAGACCAATTACCTTGGACCAAAAAGTTGGTTTTCCAACATGTACGCGCTTTTCTTCCTCTGAAAGTGTGTGTATACGTTATACACTACTTTTGTTTTGTTAAACCGCGTGTATACGCACCTTGGACAAAGTGAACCAACATATACTTCTCTTTCTTCATTCTTTGGAGTCTGATCTGTAATCCTTTGCTGTTGACCTGCTGCACTGTGAACTTTCATCTGAGTGAGTTGCCATCAAGGACAACACCTGTATCATAATGCCAACAATCTCCCCCTTTGGACTTGATGGCAACAACAACATCAAGACACTCTCCCCCTTTGACATCAAGGGCAAAGGGCGGACCAAGATATTCTCTCCCCTATGCTGTTCATCCTCCCTCTGAGTAAACGCTGAGTTGTCTGATTGAGCTCCCCTTTGTACATGCTGAGATGCGCTGAAATTGTCCATGCTCCCCCTGAGCACAGGCAGAGTCTGCAAAAATATTTTCCAAAAGAATAACATGACTCTATAACTCAACTATGTGAGTATGACCTTCCTATCATCAATGACTCATACATACATCCATCTTCCAACCAAGTGGGGATATACCAAATTTGACTCATCCACCCAACCAAGTGGGGATATACCAATTGTTTATACATGACAAAAATATAATTACATCATCCATCCCATGCAAAGTGGGGATACAAATTACATCATTTGTCCAATAGGACTCATTCAAATGTATGAGAAGACATATCACACCCTAGACTTTTACATGACTTAAGCAACAAAAGGTATAAATATCTGAAGCCATAGTTGGACTCAGCAACCATAATGCCAATAATGCAGAATGTGAGTGAAGGCTAATGCTCCCCCTGAACCTGTGCTACCTGTGCATTGTTAAGAAGTCAATGATCAAGGCATCTTTGTCAGTTAGATAAAAATTAATGAACAGAGCATATCAATAGACTGTAATCATCAACATCAGATAGAGCACCCATATTAGAGCCTGCCCCACTGTTTTTCTCGTCTGAAAAACATATACGCTCTTTGACCCACAGAAACCCGCGTGTGTACGCGACTATACGTCATGAAACACATGTATAATAACCTTTCTCTGAAAAAATGGATTTTACAGCAGGATGATGCAGCAACTACTCCCAGCTTTTTTCTGAGATTTTCAAATGTCTCTTTAGGCAGTGGTTTAGTGAATATATCAGCGACCTGTTCTTTGGAGGGAACATACTCCAATTTGACCTTTTGTTCAAGCACTTGTTCACGTAGAAAATGGTACTTGATGGGTATGTGCTTGGTCTTGGAGTGCATGACTGGATTCTTTGAAATACTTATGACACTTTTATTATCACATAGAATGGAGATAGGTGGAGTACATGTGATCTGAATGTCTTGCAAAGTTTGCATCATCCAAAGTAGTTGTGTGCAGCAAGATGCAACAGCCACATATCCTGCTTCAACTGTAGATAAAGCAATTGAACCAAGACACTAACCTGGAACCCATATAGAATGCACCACCACTAGTGTTTTTTCTATCATCAACACTTCCTACCCAATTTGCAGCTGTATATGCAAGAAGAGTAAGATCTGTATTTCTAGGATACCATAAACCAAAGTCCTGAGTTCCTTGACGATATTTGAAAATTCTTTTGATTGCCTGAAGGTGTGATTCCTTTGGATTTGCTTGGAATCTTCCATCTATTCCTACTGCATGCATGATGTCAGGTCGGGTACTTGTTAGATAAAGCAGACTGCCAATCATGGATCTGTAAGTTGGTTGATGTACTGCTGCTAATTCATCATTTGAGCTGAGACTACATCCTGTTATCATTGGGGTACATACAAGTTTAGAATCTTCCATTCCATACCTTTTCAAGATTTGTTTGAGATATTTAGTTTGTGACAAAAAAATGCCATCTTTATTTTGTTGAACTTGTAGACCAAGAAAATAGGTAAGTTCACCAAGCAAGGACATTTCAAATTCTTGCTGCATTACTGAAGCAAAATTCTGACTCATGGATTCTTCATTGCTACCAAAAATGATATCATCAACATAAACAATAATAATTAGCAATTTATCAGTTTCAATCAGTGTTGCGAAAATCGCGATTTTTTTAGTTTGGCGATATTATCGCCCGATTTTTACGCTAATTTTTTTTTTTTTTTTTTTTTTACAAAAAATCGAAAAAAATCGAGATAACTTGAAAAAATCGCGATTTTTTGGGAAAAAATCTTTTGAATTTATTTAGTTATTTATTATTATTATTATTTTTTTCAACGATGTTTTTGATGAGGAGGAGGAGCAACAGGAGGAGGAGGTGACACAACCTACCCAGGGTACCCCTGTCACCAGTAGAGGACGTGGTCTACCTCTTGTAGCTCCTGGTTCTTCAACTTCTAGAGCACAACAGAGTCCACTGCCAACTCCACCGGCATCTACATCTAGAGGGGCAAAGGAAATCAATAGTATTAGACTTTGGTTATTTGGTTCATTTCATTGTATATGACATTATGACTCATGATATGAGTTACATTATTATATATTTTGAGGCTGAGTTGGGACTCAGGAGTCAGGACTTACTATTCAGGACATGATTCACCGTTATGTGTGATGTAGCACTAGAAATGATATTACATATCTTATATATTAGTTCTTTTATCATATTTATGTGTCAATGTATTTATTTTATGTTGTAGATGCTTTAGATATTAAAAAAATTGAAAAAAAATGAATATTTTTGTATGTTACGATTTTTTCCCGATTTTTACTGATTTTTTTTTTTCCAATTTTTACAATTTTTTCCGATTTTTTCCCTTCGCCGATAATATTTTGATAATGATTACTGCAACATTGGTTTCAATCTTTGGATATAGATTGCTATCTGCTGAACCTTTTATAAAACCTTGTTGGTGTAGATATTTGTCAAGGCGGTAATACCAGGCCCTTGGTGCCTGTTTCAGACCGTAGAGAGCCTTTTTGAGTCTGCATACAAGTTTTGCATCATTTCCAAGAATGAATTCTTCTGGCTGTTCAATATAAACTTCTTCTTCTAAATCTCCATTAAGGAAGGTTGATTTTACATCCATTTGGTATACTTTGAATTTTTGAAAGCTAGAAAGAGCAAGAAACATCCTTATGGCTTCAAGTCTGGCAACAGGTGCAAAGGTTTCTTCAAAATCTATACCTTCTTGTTGAGCATATCCCTTACAAACAAGTCTAGCCTTGTTTCTAATGACTTCTCCATTTTCATTCAGCTTGTTTTTGAATATCCATTTAGTTCCTATAATATTTTTATCATGAGGTCTAAGAACTAATTTCCAAGTATCATTCTTTTCAATTTGCTCAAGTTCTTCATCCATGGCCTTTACCCAACATTCATCTTTGCATGCTTCATTTACATTTTGAGGTTCGGTGGAAGATAGTAATGGTAGATAGCTTGAGGTCCTTGTAATAGTTCTTATTGTCTGTACACCTGCCTCTTTTTCCCCTAAAATTTGAGTTTCTGGATGATTTTTCTGAACATACCTGGACGGAGACTTTTCTTCTACCATTATCTCTTCTTTTGGTGCTTCATTGGTTTCTTCTTCAATATCATTTTGATTTGATGTGGGAAAATAATACCCATCTTCTTCATTGTCATAATCTTCTGTTGATTTTATCTGTTTTGGATTTCTGCATGCTTCATCAACTACAACATCAATGCTTTCAACAATTTTCCCAAGTCTTTTATTATAACATTTATATCCTTTACTTCTGGAGGAATAACCAAGAAGAATACCTTCATCTGTTCTGGGTTCAAACTTACCAAGTTTTTCATCAGTCTTTTTGATAAAACATTTGCTTCCAAAAACTTTAAAGTATTTTACAGTAGGAGTCTTGCCATACCAAAGTTCATGTGGAGTTGGAGTGCTATTTACCTGAACATTTGTTTTGTTAAAAATAGTTACGGCAGCGAATGCTGCTTCACCCCAGAAGGTTGCAGGAGTTCCAAATTCATCTAGCACAGCTCGAGCCATTTGTTGAACTGTTCTGTTCATTCTTTCTACCACACCATTTTGCTGAGGAGTCCTTGCGGTGGAGAATTGCCTTTTTATTCCATGTTGTTCACAAAATTCAAAGAATTCATCCGATGTAAATTCCCCTCCTCGATCAGATCTGAGACATTTGATTTTTTGATCTGATTCATTTTCAACCAAAGCTTTGAAGGCTTGGAACTTTTCAAATGCTTCATCTTTATGCTTTAGAAGACCTATCCAACACATTCTGGAAAAATCATCAATGAACAAAATAAAATATTCTTCTCCACGAGGTGAATTTTTCCTTGATGGTCCACATAGATTAGTATGGACAAGTTCAAGAGGCTTACTAGCTGACCCTTCTTTTTCCATGAAGTGAACTCTGGTTTGCTTACCGATTTGGCATGGTTTGCATATTGTATTTTCTGGGATGCTGATATCTGGAAGATCATGAACAACCTTGAGTCTGCATGCTTTTCTTATTTGAGAAAAGCTTAGATGTCCCAATCTTCTATGCCACAGCCATTTTTCATCATTTTTGCTTAGATAACACTATTGTTTTCCTCCCTTAAGTATGTATAAGTTGTTTGGATTTCTTGTACCTTTGATCACGGTCTCTCCTGTATCAAGTTCACGAACAACACATCCGTTTGATCGAAACACCACTTCATTTCCTTGATCACACATTTCACTGACACTCAACAGGTTATGCTTTAAACCGTCTACATACATAACATCTCCAGCTTTAACCTTTTCTTTTAAGAAAACAGAGCCTTTACCTTTTATGACCGTAGGAGTGTCATTTCCAAATGAGACATCTTTTCCTTTTCTAAGGCATTATATGAGTGAAGTTTTTCTTTGTCACCTGTCATGTGTTTTGAGCATCCACTGTCGATGTATCACTGATTTTCTTGTCCTTCTGCATACAAGGCTATACCACATCTTTCTGTTTGAGATTCTTTCCTTCTCCATATCTTGGGATTTAATGGCGTTTGCTCCTTTTGAGATGTTTGCCGAAATTTGCTCTTGCATTCAGGCTCTTCATGGCCAAAGTTGTTACAGATTGAGCATTCTATTTCATTTTCAAGAGGAGAAAAGTTATTATAGGAACTTATCTTGATTCCTGTTACATTCCTTTGATTTCGTGCTTCTCTAGTCATGATGGTTTTGTAAGCAACGCATTGAGCAGCTTTGTGCCCAAAATTATGACATGAAAAACATTGCCCATTAAAGAAGTTCCTGCGACTATTGAATCTATTAACCTGGTGATTGTAGTTTCTATTGATATTCATCTTTGGAGCAAATTGAGTATGATTTCCCTGAGGTTGGTTGTGGCTTCTATTCATCCTTGGAGTAAATTGAGTATGATATACCTGGTGATCTGCTTTATGCTTTTGTTGACGATTGTCATACTGTTCACTGGTCTTTGCTGCATCAAGATATCTTTTGGTGGAGGTTGACGGCTTCAGTGATTGAGATGCTTCTTCAGTATATCCAAGACCTGTCTTTATTAGAGGAGAACACTGAACTTTGATAATTTCATTTAAAGTTTCTGATCCTTTAGCAAATCTAAGATTGAGAGATTCCGTTTTCTCAAGATCCTTTCTTAGACCCACAATTTCACATTCTAGTTTTTCATTATGTTTTTCTTTTTCAGCAAGTTGGTATGTCAAGGTATCTATAATCATATTCTTTTCTTTTAAACATATTTTGAGTTTAGATATTTCTTCATGAAGGTCTTCCTCTTCTAAAGCATCCCAAAAATTATCATCGTCATAAGCCATGAGATGTCTATAATCATCACTATTAGATAAACCATTACTATCATCTTCTAAACTATCCCAAAAACCATTGCTATCATAAGCCATGAGAAGTTTGTAACCTTGTCCAGTTTCATCTTCATCACTATTAGATAAACCATTGCTATCTTCATGAGTATAGTAACTCCTTTTATTCACAACTTGTTTTCTATTCCCTTTTGCATATTCATTTCCTTTTTCATATTTATCTTTATGAGGACATCTGACAGCATAATGACCGACTCTGCCACAAGCAAAGCATTTGAAGGGTAGCTTACCTCTAAACCTTCCAGAACCCCGTTGAAGCTTCTTGACAAAGTTTACCTCATCTTCTTCTTCTGAAATATGTCCCAATTCATTGTGTTCTTCCTTTCCTTTTGCTAAAGCTTTAAATGCGGCTTCTCTCATATCTGATGGTCCTCCTTTTCTCATCTCGAAGACAATTGAGATTTCGTGAAGCTGTGTCATAGTGATATTCTGCAGGTCCAATTTTTATTCTATGGAAGACACTTTGGATTCAAATTTAGCAGACAAGGATCTCAAAATTTTCTCAACTAAGGTAACTTCCTTTATTTCTTCACCTAGATTCTTCATAAAATTGACACCCTCATCTATATGTAAGAAGTAACTAGCTATACTTTTATCACTATACATCTTAAGAGTTTCATACTGAATTCTGAGAGTTTGAAGCTTAACATGTTTTACCTGAGAGTCTCCTTCGTAGCTCAGAATGATTTTGTCCCATATCTCTTTGGCTGATTTGAGGTGCATGGCTTTGACAAACTCTGATTGTGATAGACTTCCCAATAAAGTATTGACAACTTTGGCATTGATTTCATATTGCTTTTTACCTGCTGTATCTGTAGGAATAACTGTTGGAAATGTATATCCTCCTTCCACAATTTCCCAGACATCTGTTCCAAGAGATTGTAGATAGGTTGTGGTTCTTATTTTCCAATAAACAAAGTTTCTCCCATCGAAGATTGGCGGTCTGATGGATCCCATGCTTTCTTGATTGTTCATGTTGATGGATCTCCCTTCAAGAGATCAAACTTCTTCTGAAGGACCTGCTCTGATACCAATTGTTGGAAATAATACTGAGAGGGGGGTGAATCAGTATTATCAGATCAATAATTTTATTTTCCAAACAGATTTATATACGCTACTTCAGTGAAGTGAACTAGCGTGTACACACGACTGTGCTTAAAGAAACCAGCGTATATGCAGAGAACCTGTGATTTAGACAATTATCATGTGTTGAGCTTAAATCAATATATCAGAGATTTATTAGACAGTGCAGTGAAAGTAGAATAAAGCATCACACATAAGCAACACACATGAACACCAAGATTTAAGGTGGAAACCCAATGTGGGTAAAAACCACCTGCTGTTGTCGTCTCTGTCTTCTTCTAATAATAAGAAAATTTGTTTATAATCTTGTACTGGTGCGGACTCATACCGGTACGCAGGCTTCTACCTGCAGAAGGTTACAACCTTCTCTCGTTCTCCAGCTTCTACTGAAAGGGAGCTACAACCCCCTAGCTTTTGTACTAGCCAATATGTTTACTAGTACGTAGGTGCCAACCTACAGAAAACTCCACTCTTTCACCAGGGACCACGTTTCATGAATTTTCAGACTGGATACTCCTGGATCACAACACCACAATCTGAAGGCCACATTTCATCAAATTTTCACACTGGACCCATCAAAGCTTTTAAGCTTAAACTGCATCAACCAATATTCAGTTAATTTGAGCAATCAGATCACCGACACCAAAACACTGTACTGAACTCAGAACCCTGCATCATCATTCAGAACCAGCTTTAACCTCAAAAATCATGCATTAGAATATATACGCTACTTGGCTGCACCCAAACTGCGTGTATACGCTACTTCCGTTAATTGAACCTGTGTATACGTTCAAAACTACTGCAAACATAAACTTTTGAATCAAGTCTGTACCAACTATCAATATACTGAATATCTACTGTCAACATTCAGAGCTTTACACAGACAAGGACAGAGATCACTTCTTCTCACTTATACAATCAATCAATCAAATGCCATCCTCCTTATGTATTCAGTTTTACATTCAGATCTAAGAAGACTTCATTGACAGACAACAATAAAACAACAAAATTTGATCAGATAGTTTAGTCAGATTTGAAAAAGAAGCTTTTCTTTTGTATACGCTACTTGAAAGAACCGAACCTGCGTGTATACGCTCTTTGGCCGAGATGAACCTGCGTACATATTTGCAAATATTGACTTAGAACTTTGCGGCAATTCCAGACTTCAGACAAACCCAGATCTTGATAGATAATGAGTAAAATAGGCACAAAACATCAGATCTAGTTTCAACCAATATCAGATCATTCAAGAATAAGTCATTTCAAGTCTCATGATTCCTGATCCAATATTAAACTCAAGGTGCACATGAATATTTCAGATCTAGTCCCAAACATAACCCTGCAATGTAAAATATACTTCAGATAGAAGTATTCCTTAGAATCTTATTGCTTGCACACTTTGGCCTAATGACCTTCTCCTCCTTATATATTCTTAGGCCCTTCTCAATACCTTGGACTAAAACCACTTAGGACCAATACCTTGGACCCAATACCTAGGGTCAATACCTTGGACCAAATGCCTCGGACCAATTACCTTGGACCAAAATACCTTGGATCAAATACCTTGGACCAAAAAGTTGGTTTTCCAACATGTACGCGCTTTTTTCCTATGAAAGTGTGTGTATACGTTATACGCTACTTTTGTTCTGTTAAACTGCGTGTATACGTGCCTTGGACAAAGTGAACCAGCGTGTACCTCTCTTTTTTCATTCTTTGGAGTTTGATCTGTAATCCTTTGCTGTTAACTTGTTGCACTGTGAACTTTCATCTGAGTGAGTTGCCATCAAGGACAACACCTGTATCATAATGCCAACATCTTCTGGTGTTACTGAATGTGGCTTCAGTGTAACATCCTGGAGTGTTATTTTCTTCTTCTTGTAGGAAAATGTTAAAAACTTCGTTTTCATATTTAAGATAAAGGATCTTAGAGTTTCCATCCAGGGTGAACCCGAAATAATGTCACCTTGATTGCTCCGTAGGGTTTGAACTGAGAATTGTGATTTAAATGTATAATCCTCAATGTTTAACTTTAAATTGGTTATGTCATATTTTTTGTTGCCAAAACAGTCTAATTTTTCAATTATATTCAACTCTGGAATCACTAATTGGTTTGTGGTTTTAGGCGTTATATAATTTTTATCTTCAGCAAGTGAGATAACAATAGGGACGTATTTTCCCTCAGTAGACCCTTTAATTCTAAATAGCATTGAAGCATAATTACGTGAAGTTTCCGGAAATCTTCTTTCCTTCAATTTTGAATTAGATTCCATTTGCATTTATCGAGGTGAACTTAGGTTTTTTTTTTTTTAATTTTAAAGTAGCCCCTTTAAGTATATATAAACTTATATAAAAGTCTATGTTATGTATATCACCCTTTTTCAAAAGAAAAACTCTTTGAATTTTCCCCTTTAAAAAAACCTTCAAGTACCTTTTCACCTTTTAATATAAAAGGTTTTATAATGGTCTCTTCTAACTGTAATCTTATAATAATAATACTTTATAGAAAATGTTGACCTTCTTTTTGGAATTGTTCCTTTTACACCCCTTTTTTTTCAACATATATATATGAACTTTTTATTATTTTCTTCCCGTGCTTTTTTTTCAAAACATTATTATATCTAGTTTTGCTTTTCCTTTATGAACATAGAGTTAACCTCTTTATAATTTTGAATTGTGTTGGGACTTCCTTTCCTTCTTATAATTTTGATTTTAAAAGATAGGTTTCTCCACTTCCTTTTTGTATTTAATATTAAGGTACTTTTCTCCACGTCCTTCTTGCAATTAACAATTAGTTTGATAAGCAACTTTAATTTGGGGGGCACGATTAAAATTTGGAAAGTTTTGACTATACAAATTGAATAATTGTGTACGATATGGAAATAATGAATTTTTCAATTCTTTTTTTTTACTCCCTTTGTACACTATACAGGCCTGACGGTGTTTTCTCCTTTTGTTGCCAAAGAGCAGATAGAAGAACAACAAGAAGGTTGTGAATAGACTTTACTAGTTCGAACCTGTAACCTTGGTGACACAAACGAATTTGATGTTTGATGTTTTGTAATGGTGGGTTGATTGGCGGAAATGTTGTGGTTGTCGACGACGAAAAGCAACAGCAGAATGTGCCTGTAGTGGAAGGGTGGCTTGTTAGTGATAGAGGATGACTGTGGAAAGCGGCAGACGACCAACGATGAGAGTAGTAGACAGGGAATGAGACTGCAGTATTTAGCGACAAGATGGATGGAAGCGTAGCGCAAGGAGCTACTGCAGGTCGTTGACAGTGTGAACAATCAGACGACTGGGCAGATTGTAGATACAACTAGTGGTTAGCGGTGGCCTATCGGGTGGCTGGTCTGTTGGCTACGGCGGTGAGCCAATCGGTTGTCGGCTGTGCCTTTTTATATTTTTTTAAAACCCTTATCTTGTCTGCTGTAGGTGGCTGGTCGATGGTTGAGACAACAGAGGCAACGATGTTCATTGGCGGGGCTAGAGCGTAAGTTTGCTGTGGCAATGTGCCAAGGTAGTCTGGTCGTTGAACGATGTAAGGGTTGGTTGTATTTGCCTGCGGTGGCGTTTTGATTGAAAATTTGTTTTATTATTGTTTATTTGTTTTTTTCTTTTAAGAATATTTTTTCTATATGATTTTTTTTTAATATAGTATTTGTTTTTATATGATTTGTTTTTCTGTTTATTTTTGATTTTATATGTAGTTCTCTCTTCTCCTTTTTTATATGATTTTTTATTTTTTTTTTAAATATCTAATTTTTTTTCCAATAATATATATATATATATATATATATATATTTTTTTTTTAATGGCCAAAAGCTTGAACGACGATCTGGAGAACCTCCAAATGTTTGTGGCAAACGCTTCAACGGCAACAAAGTTGAGGAATTTCAACGGTCAAAGACCTGGATTGGAGAACGAAGCTCTTGTGCAGTGGTTGAGCGGCCAGAGGATCGAACGAATTTGATACCAAATGGAATGAACAAAGTTCGTTCTTGAGATTAAATACTCCAGAAGACTTGGAATATGTAGATCTCCATTTAGGATACAAGAATATATATTAAAATGTATGAATAAGAATCATGTTACAATTGGGAGTGAGGGTCCTATATATATAGCTAGGTAAGTACCCTTTGTTGAACTGTTCTGTTCATTCTTTCTACCACACCATTTTGCTGAGGAGTCCTTGCGGTGGAGAATTGCCTTTTTATTCCATGTTGTTCACAAAATTCAAAGAATTCATCCGATGTAAATTCCCCTCCTCGATCAGATCTAAGACATTTGATTTTTTGATCTGATTAATTTTCAACCAAAGCTTTGAAGGCTTGGAACTTTTCAAATGCTTCATCTTTATGCTTTAGAAGACCTATCCAACACATTCTGGAAAAATCATCAATGAACAAAATAAAATATTCTTCTCGACGAGGTGAATTTTTCCTTGATGGTCCACATAGATTAGTATGGACAAGTTCAAGAGGCTTACTAGCTGACCCTTCTTTTTCCATGAAGTGAACTCTGGTTTGCTTACCGATTTGGCATGGTTTGCATATTGTATATTCTGGGATGCTGATATCTGGAAGATCATGAACAGCCTTGAGTCTGCATGTTTTTCTTATTTGAGAAAAGCTTAGATGTCCCAATCTTCTATGCCACAGCCATTTTTCATCATTTTTGCTTAGATAACACTATTGTTTTCCTCCCTTGAGTATGTATAAGTTGTTTGGATTTCTTGTACCTTTGATCACGGTCTCTCCTGTATCAAGCTCACGAACAACACATCCGTTTGATCGAAACACCACTTCATTTCCTTGATCACACATTTCACTGACACTCAACAGGTTATGCTTTAAACCGTCTACATACATAACATCTCCAGCTTTAACCTTTTCTTTTAAGAAAACAAAGCCTTTACCTTTTATGACCGTAGGAGTGTCATTTCCAAATGAGACATTCTTTTCCTTTTCTAAGGCATTATATGAGTGAAGTTTTTCTTTGTCACCTGTCATGTGTTTTGAGCATCCACTGTCGATGTACCACTGATTTTCTTGTCCTTCTGCATACAAGGCTATACCACATCTTTCTGTTTGAGATTCTTTCCTTCTCCATATCTTGGGATTTAATGGCGTTTGCTCCTTTTGAGATGTTTGCCGAAATTTGCTCTTGCATTCAGATTCTTCATGACCAAAGTTGTTACAGATTGAGCATTCTATTTCATTTTCAAGAGGAGAAAAGTTATTATAGGAACTTCTCTTGATTCCTGTTACATTCCTTTGATTTCGTGCTTCTCTAGTCATGATGGTTTTGTAAGCAACGCATTGAGCAGCTTTGTGCCCAAAATTATGACATGAAAAACATTGCCCATTAAAGAAGTTCCTGCGACTATTGAATCTATTAACCTGGTGATTGTAGTTTCTATTGATATTCATCTTTGGAGCAAATTGAGTATGATTTGCCTGAGGTTGGTTGTGGCTTCTATTCATCCTTGGAGTAAATTGAGTATGATTTACCTGGTGATCTGCTTTATGCCTTTGTTGACGATTGTCATACTGTTCACTGGTCTTTGCTGCATCAAGATAGCTTTTGGTGGAGGTTGACGGCTTCAGTGATTGAGATGCTTCTTCAGTATATCCAAGACCTGTCTTTATTAGAGGAGAACACTGAATTTTGATAATTTCATTTAAAGTTTCTGATCCTTTAGCAAATCTAAGATTGAGAGATTCCGTTTTCTCAAGATCCTTTCTTAGACCCACAATTTCACATTCTAGTTTTTCATTATGTTTTTCTTTTTCAGCAAGTTGGTATGTCAAGGTATCTATAATCATATTCTTTTCTTTTAAACAGATTTTGAGTTTAGATATTTCTTCATGAAGGTCTTCCTCTTCTAAAGCATCCCAAAAATTATCATCGTCATAAGCCATGAGATGTCTATAATCATCACTATTAGATAAACCATTACTATCATCTTCTAAACTATCCCAAAAATCATTGCTATCATAAGCCATGAGAAGTTTGTAACCTTGTCCAGTTTCATCTTCATCACTATTAGATAAACCATTGCTATCTTCATGAGTATAGTAACTCCTTTTATTCACAACTTGTTTTCTATTCCCTTTTGCATATTCCTTTCCTTTTTCATATTTATCTTTATGAGGACATCTGGCAGCATAATGACCGACTCTGCCACAAGCAAAGCATTTGAAGGGTAGCTTACCTCTAAACCTTCCAGAACCCCGTTGAAGCTTCTTGACAAAGTTTACCTCATCTTCTTCTTCTGAAATATGTCCCGATTCATTGTGTTCTTCCTTTCCTTTTGCTAAAGCTTTAAATGCGGCTTCTCTCATATCTGATGGTCCTCCTTTTCTCATCTCGAAGACAATTGAGATTTCGTGAAGCTGTGTCATAGTGATATTCTGCAGGTCCAATTTTTATTCTATGGCAGACACTTTGGATTCAAATTTAGCAGACAAGGATCTCAAAATTTTCTCAACTAAGGTAACTTCCTTTATTTCTTCACCTAGATTCTTCATACAATTGACACCCTCATCTATATGTAAGAAGTAACTAGCTATACTTTTATCACTATACATCTTAAGAGTTTCATACTGAATTCTGAGAGTTTGAAGCTTAACATGTTTTACCTGAGAGTCTCCTTCGTAGCTTAGAATGATTTTGTCCCATATCTCTTTGGCTGATTTGAGGTGCATGACTTTGACAAACTCTGATTGTGATAGACTTCCCAATAAAGTATTGACAACTTTGGCATTGATTTCATATTGCTTTTTACCTGCTGTATCTGTAGGAATAACTGTTGGAAATGTATATCCTCCTTCCACAATTTCCCAGACATCTGTTCCAAGAGATTGTAGATAGGTTGTGGTTCTTATTTTCCAATAAACAAAGTTTCTCCCATCGAAGATTGGCGGTCTGATGGATCCCATGCTTTCTTGATTGTTCATGTTGATGGATCTCCCTTCAAGCGATCAAACTTCTTCTGAAGGACCTGCTCTGATACCAATTGTTGGAAATAATACTGAGAGGGGGGTGAATCAGTATTATCAGATCAATAATTTTATTTTCCAAACAGATTTATATACGCTACTTCAGTGAAGTGAACTAGCGTGTACACACGACTGTGCTTAAAGAAACCAACGTATATGCAGAGAACCTGTGATTTAGACAATTATCATGTGTTGAGCTTAAAGCAATATATCAGAGATTTATTAGACAGTGCAGTGAAAGTAGAATAAAGCATTACACATAAGCAACACACATGAACACCAAGATTTAAGGTGGAAACCCAATGTGGGTAAAAACCACCTGCTGTTGTCGTCTCTGTCTTCTTTTAATAATAAGAAAATTTGTTTATAATCTTGTACTGGTGCAGACTCATACCAGTACGCAGGCTTCTACCTGCAGAAGGTTACAACCTTCTCTCGTTCTCCAGCTTCTACTGGAAGGGAGCTACAACCCCCTAGCTCTTGTACTAGCCAATATGTTTACTAGTACGTAGGTGCCAACCTACAGAAAACTCCACTCTTTCACCAGGGACCACGTTTCATGAATTTTCAGACTGGATACTCCTGGATCACAACACCACAATCTGAAGGCCACATTTCATCAAATTTTCACACTGGACCCATCAAAGCTTTTAAACTTAAACTGCATCAACCAATATTCAGTTAATTTGAACAATCAGATCACTGACACCAAAACACTGTACTGAACCCAGAACCCTGCATCATCATTCAGAACCAGCTGTAACCTCAAAAATCATGCATTAGAATGTATACGCTACTTGGTTGCACCCAAACTGCGTGTATACGCTACTTCCGTTAATTGAACCTGTGTATACCTTCAAAACTACTGCAAACATAAACTTTTGAATCAAGTCTGTACCAACTATCAATATACTGAATATCTACTGTCAACTTTCAGAGCTTTACACAGGCAAGGACAGAGATCACTTCTTCTCACTTATACAATCAATCAATCAAATGCCATCCTCCTTATGTATTCAGTTTTACATTCAGATCTAAGAAGACTTCATTGACAGACAACAATAAAACAACAAAATTTGATCAGATAGTTTAGTCAGATTTGAAAAAGAAGCTTTTCTTTTGTATACGCTACTTGAAAGAACCGAACCTGCGTGTATACGCTCTTTGGCCGAGATGAACCTGCGTACATATCTGCAAATATTGACTTAGAACTTTGCGGCAATTCCAGACTTCAGACAAACCCAGATCTTGATAGATAATGAGTAAAATAGGCACAAAACATCAGATCTAGTTTCAACCAATATCAGATCATTCAAGAATAAGTCATTTCAAGTCTCATGATTCCTGATCCAATATTAAACTCAAGGTGCACATGAATATTTCAGATCTAGTCCCAAACATAACCCTGCAATGTAAAATATACTTCAGATAGAAGTATTCCTTAGAATCTTATTGCTTGCACACTTTGGCCTAATGACCTTCTCCTCCTTATATACTCTTAGGCCCTTCTCAATACCTTGGACTAAAACCACTTAGGACCAATACCTTGGACCCAATACCTAGGGTCAATACCTTGGACCAAATGCCTCGGACCAATTACCTTGGACCAAAATACCTTGGATCAAATACCTTGGACCAAAAAGTTGGTTTTCCAACATGTACGCGCTTTTTTTCCTATGAAAGTGTGTGTATACGTTATACGCTACTTTTGTTCTGTTAAACTGCGTGTATACGTGCCTTGGACAAAGTGAACCAGCGTGTACCTCTCTTTTTTCATTCTTTGGAGTTTGATTTGTAATCCTTTGCTGTTAACTTGTTGCACTGTGAACTTTCATCTGAGTGAGTTGCCATCAAGGACAACACCTGTATCATAATGCCAACATCTTCTGGTGTTACTGAATGTGGCTTCAGTGTAACATCCTGGAGTGTTATTTTCTTCTTCTTGTAGGAAAATGTTAAAAACTTCGTTTTCATATTTAAGATGAAGGATCTTAGAGTTTCCATCCAGGGTGAACCCGAAATAATGTCACCTTGATTGCTCCGTAGGGTTTGAACTGAGAATTGTGATTTAAATGTATAATCCTCAATGTTTAACTTTAAATTGGTTATGTCATATTTTTTGTTGCCAAAACAGTCTAATTTTTCGATTATATTCAACTCTGGAATCACTAATTGGTTTGTGGTTTTAGGCGTTATATAATTTTTATCTTCAGCAAGTGAGATAACAATAGGGACGTATTTTCCCTCAGTAGACCCTTTAATTCTAAATAGCATTGAAGCATAATTACGTGAAGTTTCCGGAAATCTTCTTTCCTTCAATTTTGAATTAGATTCCATTTGCATTTATCGAGGTGAACTTAGGTTTTTTTTTTTTTTAATTTTAAAGTAGCCCCTTTAAGTATATATAAACTTATATAAAAGTCTATGTTATGTATATCACCCTTTTTCAAAAGAAAAACTCTTTGAATTTTCCCCTTTAAAAAAACCTTCAAGTACCTTTTCACCTTTTAATATAAAAGGTTTTATAATGGTCTCTTCTAACTGTAATCTTATAATAATAATACTTTATAGAAAATGTTGACCTTCTTTTTGGAATTGTTCCTTTTACACCCCTTTTTTTTCAACATATATATATCAACTTTTTATTATTTTCTTCCCGTGCTTTTTTTTCAAAACATTATTATATCTAGTTTTGCTTCTCCTTTATGAACATAGAGTTAACCTCTTTATAATTTTGAATTGTGTTGGGACTTCCTTTCCTTCTTATAATTTTAAAATTTTGATTTTAAAAGATAGGTTTCTCCACTTCCTTTTTGTATTTAATATTAAGGTACTTTTCTCCACGTCCTTCTTGCAATTAACAATTAGTTTGATAAGCAACTTTAATTTGGGGGGCACGATTAAAATTTGGAAAGTTTTGACTATACAAATTGAATAATTGTGTACGATATGGAAATAATGAATTTTTCAATTCTTTTTTTTTCTCCCTTTGTACACTATACAGGCCTGACGGTGTTTTCTCCTTTTGTTGCCAAAGAGCAGATAGAAGAACAACAAGAAGGTTGTGAATAGACTTTACTAGTTCGAACCTGTAACCTTGGTGACACAAACGAATTTGATGTTTGATGTTTTGTAATGGTGGGTTGATTGGCGGAAATGTTGTGGTTGTCGACGACGAAAAGCAACAGCAGAATGTGCCTGTAGCGGAAGGGTGGCTTGTTAGTGATAGAGGATGACTGTGGAAAGCGGCAGACGACCAATGATGAGAGTAGTAGACAGGGAATGAGACTGCAGTATTTAGCGACAAGATGGATGGAAGCGTAGCGCAAGGAGCTACTGCAGGTCGTTGACAGTGTGAACAATCAGACGACTGGGCAGATTGTAGATACAACTAGTGGTTAGCGGTGGCCTATCGGGTGGCTGGTCTGTTGGCTGCGGCGGTGAGCCAATCGGTTGTCGGCTGTGCCTTTTTATATTTTTTTAAAACCCTTATCTCGTCTGCTGTAGGTGGCTGGTCGATGGTTGAGACAACAGAGGCAGCGATGTTCATTGGCGGGGCTAGAGTGTAAGTTTGCTGCGGCAATGTGCCAAGGTAGTCTGGTCGTTGAACGATGTAAGGGTTGGTTGTATTTGGCTGCGGTTGCGTTTTGATTGAAAATTTGTTTTATTATTGTTTATTTGTTTTTTCTTTTAAGAATATTTTTTCTATATGAATTTTTTTTTAATATAATATTTGTTTTTATATGATTTGTTTTTCTGTTTATTTCTGATTTTATATGTAGTTCTCTCTTCTCCTTTTTTATATGATTTTTTATTTTTATTTTTTATTTTTTTTTAAATATCTAATTTTTTTCCAATAATATATATATATATTTTTTTAATGGCCAAAAGCTTGAACGATGATCTGGAGAACCTCCAAATGTTTGTGGCAAACGCTTCAACGGCAACAAAGTTGACGAATTTCAACGGTCAAAGACCTAGATCGGAGAACGAAGCTCTTGTGCAGTGGTTGAGCGGCTAAAGGATCGAACGAATTTGATACCAAATGGAACGAACAAAGTTCGTTCTTGAGATTAAATACTCCAGAAGACTTGGAATATGTAGATCTCCATTTAGGATACAAGAATATATATTAAAATATATGAATAAGAATGATGTTACAATTGGGAGTGAGGGTCCTATATATATAGCTAGGTAAGTACCCTTTCACAAACAGTCATGTCTATAGAGACATGCCTCTTTGTTTAACTAATTATTATTTAATTACATATTATTATGATTGTTATTTGTTATGTATATTTATTACTTTTACACAAATTATATTCATAACAATTCCTTGGGGTTTGTGCAAGGAATTAGGGAAGCAGGATTAGGGTTCTTGCAAGGTGTTTCAACTTAGGACAAGCAGGGAAGAACATGATTGTTTTTCTATTGAAATAGGGTTGTATTGTAAGAGATATATTGCTCAAAATTCTATCAATAAAATTCTCAAACAAGTAGAGGGTTTTCCCAGTTGGGTTACCTGGAAAATATTGTGTTTTTGTCATTGTGTGACTGTGTTTATTTCTGTTCCTATTCCACTGCAAATAAGTAGAGAAAATTGCGTGTCTTGGGTTACAAGTTATTTTCAAATTTCTTCATTCAAATAGAGCAGAATTTTCGTGGATATTCTACATGGCATTAGAGCGTGAATAAACACATTCATCACAAGTGCGAATTCATCATAGAAGAAGGATATCTGTTTTGGGTTCTTTCTGTGCTTGAAGAAGGCCAAGTTTAGGGCAGTTGCAAGCAAACGTCGAGGGTAGATCTATGCATAGTCTTGGGTGCCAATTCTCTCAAGAACTGGCCGCAGGTTCTGTGCAATTTTTGGGAAGAGGTCGAGCTCGTGTAGCCTAGTGTTGGAGGGCCACAAGGTCTAACTAGGATCTGGAACTAGGGCCGAGTAAGTCTCAAGATCAGAGTACAACTAGGGCTAGGTAGAAGAGAGGGCCGGGTAGTTCTGAAGGTGGTTTGGAGGCCGAATAGGAGTGTTGTAGCAGCCGCTATAGGTAGACTTAACCAGGGTTGTAATTCCCAGACGCTGGTGCACAGGACGAGGTGTTTAAGAGATGGAAAAAAGTCTTCTTTCAAGAGGTATATATGTCCTTCCATGTTGATGGTTTGCTAGAAGGTGGCAGCTTGAGAGCAGATTGGAGGGCTACTAGAAGGTGTCTATTGAGCCCTAAGTTCAGTCCTTGTGAAGGACTACAATATTGATAGGAGGGGCAGAACTATTGGGGTCGAACTTTGAAGGACTAAAGGGTAGCCAAGAGGGCTAGTGAATCAGCCCTAGTTCACAAGTGTTGGAGAACTCTCTAAGTAAGTAGAATGGTGTTCCAAGGGTTGAGAGCAGATCATTGTTTAGAAGGAGCATGCAACTTGGTTCCATGGAAAGGGAGGATCATGATAGTTTTGGAGGGTAATGGGGTGAGAGAATTTGTGAAGCAGGCTATACCACCACGACAAGATCCCCAACAGTTGACCCAACATACTAAGAATGATATCAAGGCAAGGAGGATTATTCTAGAAGGGGTCAAAGGTCATATAGTTCTTCATATCCATGAGAAGAAGACAACATATGAGATGTATCAAGCCATCTTATAATTATTATCAAATTTCTAATGATACTAGGAAGCTTGCTCTTAATGAGAAGCTAAGGAGTAATTGATGAGCAAGGATGAGCCCATCGTCACGTATTTTTCAATGTTCACTCAGGTACGAGATGAGCTAGGTGGTGTGTGTGTGATTGTACCAAAGCATGACCTTGTCAGTTTTTCTCTTCTAGGACTTCACAAGTCTTGGTGGGGTTTCCAGGATGATGTTAGTGGCAGGGAGAATTTTCCCAGTTGGGAAAGGTTATGGGCTAAGTATATTCAGGAGGAGATCTAGAGAGGGACTAGAGATGTAGATTAGTTATGACAATGGACGAGGAAAACCTTGCCCTGGAAGCAGGCAAGGCCAAGGGCAAGAAGGGCCAAGGAGAGGCCGAGTCTAGTCAAAAGGGAAAGAAGAAGGATCTAAGTAAGATCAAGTGCTTCCATTTCCATGAGTTTGGACACCATTCCACTAAGTCTCCTAAGCGGAAGAAGGAGTCCAGTAAGGATCATGTAGTTGCATCAACGGAGGTAGATGCATTTTCTGCCCAGTTTGAGAAAGATTTCTCGTTGATTGCTTGCATGGAAAGCTTAACATATAACAATATATGGTATATTGATTTAGGAGCATCCTTCCACATGACCAGAAACAGGAAGAGTTTCAGCCACCTGAAGGAGAAGGACATGCGGTTTCAGATTGAGCTAAGAGATGATGGTCAGTATGCAGCTAGAGGAGTTGGTACTGTCAGTTTTCAGAGGGATTCTTGTAATCCCCTTCATGTCAAAGATGTTCTCTATGTTCCAGGATTGAGGCAGGAACTTGTTTTGGTAGGTACCCTTGAGGACAAGGGTTATGATGTCATCTTCAACAGAGGTAAGTATTCCCTCCAACACTTATCTTCTGGATGTAAGAAGCAGATAGGTGTGAGGGTGAAGAATCTCTACAAGTTGCAGGTAGAGACAGGTGTAGCCTTGAGCAACAAGGCAAGGAGACCGCAAAGTAGAGAAGTGGTGGTTGAGCGAGAGCAGGATAGAGCTCTCAAGATGGAGTCTCATCTAGTATCTCAGTTTGAGTCTAACCTAGTTGGGAGTTGGGCCGACCAACAAGATGATGAGGATCATAGACCAGGGTGAGTGGAGGCAGCTACTCAGCCTGTGACTCCTAGTATAGGGAGAGTTCGAGCCAAGTGGGCAGAGGATTTGTTTAAGGGAGATCAAGAGAGATATTCTAGTATCACCTTCAGCCAGAGGAAGCAACCACAGAGGTACACAGGGTACATGGCACTTATGATTGAGGCGATAGACTTGCAAAGCATGATGGGACAGAACAGGTCTTCTGATTAGGTTTTGCAGAAGAAAGCATGGAAGTCTTTTAGTTTAGAGGGAGCAACTGCAACATCAAAGGATGTGGTAGTATTGGAGACAGATCCAGGTGGACGAGGTTCTTCGATAAGCACCTTCCTCGCTAAGAGGGAGTGTTGAAAATAGTAGCGAGAAAGGTCCTTTGACTTGTGCCTTAGTCAAAGAGATCACAACCAATATTTTTCCTTAGCATGTACGAGTTCTTTAAAGTTAGGGTGAGTTCCTAAAAATTAGGACAGTTCATGAAGCAGTTTGACTGATATGCAGGAGCGGAAGGCTCAGTTTGTTGTCTTCTAGTGTGAGTTAGAATTGGAAAAGACAAGTGATTGAGTCTCAAGTTCTAATTTAAGACTAGACAAGTTGCATGAGTCAGTTGGACTTAGTTAACTCAACAATCACAAGTGCGATTTCCATAAATAAAACTTGCGAGATTTAGCTAATGCGAATTGCTTATAAGGAGGATGAAGGCACAAAATTGATCAATTGTTTTGTGAACACGAGTTGGTGAGACAAGGCAATAGAAAGCACGAGTTTGTGTGCAGAAACTTGTGTGGGAAGGGTGTACTAAGGAGAAACCTGTGTGTAGTTGATAGAAGAGAATTTCCTTGGGGTTTGCGCACTGGAAATAGGGAAGCAGGATCAGGGTTCATGCAAGGTGTTTCAGCTTAGGACAAGCAGGGAAGAACATGACTGTTTTTCTATTGAAACAAGGTTGTATTGTAAGAGATTTATTGCTCAAAATTCTATCAATAAAATTCTCAAACACGCAGAGGGTTTTCCCAGTTGGGTTCCCTGGAAAATATTGTGTTTTTGGTACTGTGTGACTGTTTATTTCTGTTGCTATTCCGCTGCAAATAAGTAGAGAAAATTCTGTGTCTTGGGGTACAAGTTAGTTTCAGATTTGTTCATTCAAGCAGAGCAGAATTTTTGTGGATATTCTACAGAAACTAACATGATTTATCAGAGCAATTTATTTTAGACATGGAAAGAGGAGAGTTATAATCATTTTCCTTTTTAAAATCCAGCAGCCATTTTAACCGCACCACAAACTTCTCCACAAAGAAAGATACTTAGCTTGGTAGGACATTCCCAGTTTGGATAGGGATTTTTTTTTTCTAATTGAAAGTGAATCTTTCACGAGCTAGATAGAAATAATTATATGCGGTCCGACTTTCACAGGGTAGAGCAGTCCATGAAGGGTGAATTCATAACAGCCTGCTTGTAGTGTCCATGACGTGCATTACTTGAGCACATGTCCTCGTGGAGGTTGGAACCGAGGGGGGTAACTTGAAAAGGCAAACCACAAACCATGGGTGGATTGGGGAATTAAAGAAAAACATAACAACTATTTCAAAATTTAAATCCCAGCAGAGTATATCCCATCTTGATTACTGTCTTTATCGTGAAATATTTAGAAGCTGTAGAAAAATGAAATGTGCAGGAATATTCAGAAACAGTTTATTTTCGTGGCAAGAATATTTCAATACAATTGATAGGTGGCATGCCTGTTATAACAGATTGTGAACCACAACTCACTGTCATCTAAATGACACCTGCCTTCTGGAATCTGACTCCTAATACATTTTTATTTCACATACACAACACACTAATACTCGTGGACAGCGCACTCAACTGAATGTCACTGGGGGTGGATGTTGGAGCTGTATCTACAACATTTAATTCTATTTGTCTATGTTTTGTCAATAATTTATAGGGGATGTCTGACCTTATGAACATTTGACTAAATGAACAGTCTTACCTTTATCCTTGTGTTTCAACAATTGCTGTGTGATACTAATCCTAACAAGATGTAGCAAAATAGCAATTGTAAAATTTTCTTGTGAACATTACTGATTAGAAAGCATTGCTGCAGGCATTATATTGATTGTCTATGAGCAATATTGTAACCATCTTAATTTTGCTAGCTAGAAAACAGCTATAGACTAAATGTCTGTGTCTGAATATGCACACTGTTGGAACAGGTGAGTGGAAGTCTTCTACCAGCTTCTGTAATATCTGTATACTGTGCATACTTGTGCTACGGTGGACTTTCAAGTGAACCTAGGGATTATACATGCAATGGGCTTCATAATCATACAGCAGCTGTTTCTACTGGTACTCTCATTCTTGGGATGCTGACAACAGTTCTGTCAGTGGTCTACTCTGCTGTTCGTGCTGGATCCTCAACTACATTTCTTTCACCCCCAGCATCTCCACGCAGAGGTATTATTATCGTGATGCTCATGATACTGCTTTTCGAGAAATACAGCCTGATCACCTTGCCGCTTGCCACTAGAACACACTCCTGTCGGCTCTGCATAGATACTTGTTTCATTATGACTGTGCCCAAATTTCTGTAGTTGCAATGGTGTAGATAAAAAAGTTTGCAGCCCTGACAAATCATTGCATTGTTTATTTAATAAAGGTGTGTGCTTGGCAACTTCATTTGCAGGTTCTGAGAAGCCTTTGCTACAATCTAAAGATGTAGAGGAAGGACAGAAGGATGAAAAGAAGGATGAAAAGAATGATGAGGGACGCCCTGTCACCTATTCCTATACCTTTTTCCATTTGATTTTCGCTCTTGCCAGCATGTACTCTGCAATGCTTCTCACTGGTTGGACAAGCTCAACTAAGGACTCTGAGGAACTTGTTGATGTAGGTTGGTCTTCTGTTTGGGTCCGTATTTGCACAGAGTGGATTACTGCAGCATTGTATGTTTGGACTCTACTTGCTCCTATTTTTTTCCCAGATCGTGAGTTCTGATTTCTTTGTTGAAAATGTTCACTTGAATTGGTTAATATCCCAACGGCTTAGAGTCAATAAGTGGACATGAAATACAGTCGGCTGTCTTATCAGTCGACACTCATGAAACATCAGACATGACATGGTATTGAGTCTGAGGTGTACAGTATCCTGGGCTTTGTTTCATATTCTTAATCTTCAAAAGTATTTAAGGTTTGTATATATACTTTTAACTCTTATAATGAAGTTTGTGATAAAAAAACTTAAAACTTGAGATCTTTTTTCTTCTCCTAGTTTCTAGTAATCCTGCTTTTTCAAAGTTGTCATTGTCATTAATGTGGACTTGATTTCAATGTCTGTCTTTTAAAAACCAAAACAACTGCCATACTGGTATCCCATGAAAACTCTGAAGTTTACCCTTCCATTTGTACGGAAAGTAGGCCAATTTTTTTTATTGATTTCAAGAGGCAGATGCCCCAAACAGCTACCTACTTTCAACGGGCATGTTCACAGTTACACAAAGATACTATATCAAAACCTTCCAAGATGTTACTTACAATCTCTTCCTCTCCAAGATGTAGCTTACAATATTTTCTTCTAAATCAAGAATGTATATTACCAAAAGTTTCTTGTACATGATTAAGATTTGTCTTTTATTCCTTATAGTTGAAATTGCTTATCTATCTACATGAAAGTGTTTTCTCAAGATGCACCAGTCATTCAACGTGTTTTCAAGGGCATTGTTCTCTGGAAACCTTCACGTATGGCTATATTCTAATGCTCTTATGCATTTTTGGAGTTTCTCTCAGTGTGTATGAATATAAATATATTTTCTAAGGGAAACAGCAGAGAACATAGGAGATGTAAATTCGGATTCAGAATTTAAAATTAAAGATTTAGGTTTTAAAGTTAAAATCTAAAACTTAAAGAAAATGTGACTAGCGGCTTTCCACAAGGATTAAGAAAAAACTAATAGAAGATAGAATGTGAACCTCTTTGAATTTCTTTTCTTTATCTGTTGTTTGCTCTTGGGAGCTTCACATGGGAGTCGAAGAAGTCAATGTAAATCATCTTCTTCCTTTTTTCTGAAATGAGTTAAAATATCACTCGTTATTTATTTATTTATTTTCCAAACTCAAATGATTGGACTGCATTATATTAATAGCAAGTTCCTATGTGTAATATCTCGATCAATTTATATAATCTCTTGTATTGATCCTTTAAATATATATAATCTCATGTGTAAGTAAATGGATTTACATGGCTCAATCAATACATAGATGCCTTATGGATTACATCACTGCATCGATTGTTAGATGCTTCTTTAATAATATAAGAATGAAGTTGAAAGTTGGCTGATTATTATTGAGTGTTTGCCAAGTGTTTTTATTTTATTTTATTTAAATCAGAAAGAAATAGTTATTTTGGCTGTATAAACTTTTATTGTTTGATATATTTGTTAATGTACTTTTGTTGTAATTGGATGATATGTATTTTGGTTGTAATTGGATTATATGGTTTTGAACTTTGACATTGTAGGCGAATGCTTCATTTATCTACAAGGGCAGAATATTTTGTAGTGTTGTTAAGGATGGGTGAAGCATTAGCTCGAAACATAAGACTCTAAAACATAATTTTATGTTATAATGTTTCTGATTACTAGGTCCACCATTTGTATGTTTCATATAACGAAGTAATTGGAAACAAACTCCTTAATACATTTACTAGGTCCACCATTTGTATATTTCATATAACGAAGAAATTTGGAAACAAACTCCTTAATACATTTCCCAAACTTGGGAGAATATTGTTTATGGGTAGCTAAGAGTGCACGAGACCAATCAATATATATATATATATATATATAATGTGTCAAGCATCTCTTCCTTATTCCCTAATTTATAACGAGTTTTTGATAAATATTAATGTATCAAGTTTTAATTTCATTTATTAATATGTAGAGTTCACCTATTAACATTCATGTTATACATCTTTGGAATACCAGGAATACTAGTAGAATCTTTTTTTTAAATTATTTTAGTTAGTTCTTTGACAAGATTCATATTGATAATGCAAACTATGGATGGATTGTGTCAAGCATCTCTTCCTTATTCCCTAATTTATAACGAGTTTTTGATAAATATTAATGTATCAAGTTTTAATTTCATTTATTAATATGTAGAGTTCACCTATTAACATTCATGTTATACTTCTTTGGAATACCAGGAATACTAGTAGAATCTTTTTTTTTTTAATTATTTTAGTTAGTTTTTTTTTTTTTTTAATTATTTTAGTTAGTTCTTTGACAAGATTCATATTGATAATGCAAACTATGGATGGATTTGTCTTTTTCTTCCCACTAATCATAATGTTGAACAATTTCATTGACTAGCATTAACACCATGCGAAGAAGCCTTCATTACAAAGAAGTATTAGAGACTATAGATAAAACCTTCTCATGAAGTGCAATGTAATGTTCTAACTAGAGAAATACAGTGAATATCAAGACCTGAACTAAGCTACAACAATTAAATATGACATGCAAATATGTAACTCCACACATGCAAATACAATCAGAAGACCATTGAGCAAAAATAATAATTCCGAGCCATTTTATTGTATTTTCAATGTCAATTTGAGTATAAAATGGGATGGAATGAGTGCACCTAGGCTTGCTACAACAAGCATGCAAAACCCAGGTGAATTTGAGAGTAACTCCTCGCTAAAATTGTCACAACTCGCTGTACACTCAGCTCAGAAAATTAATGCTACTGCTACTTAAGGCAAATTGTGATTTGGGGCCTCAAATCTGCTCCAATTTTTTTATAAAATTAGAGTTAAGCTCCTCAACCCCCAACCACCCAAACCCATAAATCTTTTGGGCTGATTCCGATTGCCAGAAATTGCCCAAAATTAGTGCGAATTCCTCCAATTGCTGGCCCTGCGTCCCAGCCAGAAATTGCTGCACTTCTGCTTTAAACCCTCCCTCAAATGGCTGGAAATTCTCTACAAAAATAGTCCTGGAATTGTGTGTGAAATTCCTACACCACTCTGGCTCAAAATCTCGCTGAATCCTTGTGATGCGATTGTGCCCAGAAAGGCCCCTATGTAGGCCCTAGAAATGACATATTTGGCTCTCTCAAAAGCAAGAATCTCTAGCTTTGCAAATCACCTAAGTGGCTCACTCTCCCTCAAGGAAAATATCTGCAATTTATTCAAGTGCCTCTCCCCTGGAATCCTCTCTTCCAAGCTCTGGCTCACAATAGCTGGAAATCGATCCTCCAATTAGCTCCAAATTATCTCCTAGGGTGACACTCTTAGTTCACCAAAAGAGAGTTGAGATTTTCCGCTTGGAAATCCCTGTGCTAAGCAACACTGGTTGACTTGGATAAACAACTCAAGCAAACTCTAAGTCTGAAAATACACAATCAAGGAACCCCAAAAATGAGTTTTCTTCTATTTATAATTGTTGCCCTTCTCCTCCTTGTAGGCCCACTAGTTCAAACTCCCCTCTTTTGCCCCCATTCCCTTGTAGTTCGAATTTCTCCAAGGGGCTTGATTTTCCTTTTGGTTGGTCCCCACAACCCACCAACATTTTACTTTTTCCATTTCTCCTAAGTTGGTCTTCTTCCCGTTTTCAAAAATTAATTTATGCCTCCATACCCCCTTTTCCTAAAGCTCAAATGCCAAAACATTTATCAAGTATCAAAATTGCAAAATTGTGAATTCTTCTTAGAAAATTATTTGTTGGGGACGTGGTAATCCTCCCCTCCCAAATGTTGTTTTTCCTCAAGCAACTGTAATGTTGGGTTCTGCAAACTTTGCTCTCCTTCCCATGTGGCATCCTCTTCAGGTAAGTCCTTCCATTTAACAAGGAACTCCCTCACTGTCCTGCTTTTGAGTTTCCTTTCCCTTTCCTGTAAGATAGCTTCCGGTTCCAAAACTAAGTGCCCCTCATCATCCATGGGTGATAACTCTGTAGTACCTGTCACCCGCCGACCCA
The DNA here is from genome assembly GCA_031772625.1 of Pinus tabuliformis. NCBI lineage: Eukaryota > Viridiplantae > Streptophyta > Pinopsida > Pinales > Pinaceae > Pinus > Pinus tabuliformis. Next base: position 1,061,643,685 of record CM062813.1, on the reverse strand, counting down.
AAGCCTTTTTCATGAAAGACACATGAAAAACATTGTGTACCCTGCTTCCTGGTGGAAGCTCCAACTCATATGCTACCTCTCCTACTCGCCTGATCACCTTGTATGGTCCATAAAAGCGTGGCTTGAACTTTTCAACTCCCTTCTGCTTCAGCGTGGACTGCTTGTATGGCTGAAGTCTCAGAAAAACCAAGTCCCCCACCTCAAAATGTCGCTCAACTCTACCCTTGTCTGCATACAACTTTTGCTAGTTTTGAGTAGTCTGCAAGTTATCTTTGAGGGCTCTAAGAATATGTTGACTCTCCTGTATCCAATCCTTGGCCCTTGGGGCCCTGCTATCTCCAAAGACCATATCAGCAAACGTTAGCGCATCATAACCATATAAAGCACGAAAGGGTGACATACCCAGGACATGTGATAGGTGGTGTTGTAGCAGTACTCCTTGATGTGTAGCCACTTCACCCACACTCTTTGTTGTTCGGTCACACAATTGCGCAGGTAGCCCTCCAACCACTTATTTACTATCTCCGTTTGTTTGTCTGTCTAGGGGTGGTAACTTGTGCTAGGGTTAAGCTCGGTGCCCATAAGGTGAAATATATCCTTCCAAAATATTCCCATGAGTCTGTTATACCTATCACTAACAATCGTCTTAGGTAGCCCATGCAATCTGAACACCTCCTGGAAGAATAACTCAACTACCTACGAAGCTAAGTACTTGACTGGAATGGCAAAAAAGTGGGTGAATTTTGTCAACCTGTCAACAACCACGTAAATGCCATTTCGTCCCTGTACTGCTGACAACCCTGTAATGAAGTCCATCGAGATTCTCTCCCATTTCCTCTCCGAAATAGAAAGAGGTTGTAGTACACTGGCCGGGTGTATATGTTCTCCCTTGTTCCTTTGGTAAACGTCACACCCCTGAACATGCCTCAGGACATCCTCCTTAAGACCTTGCCAAGTGAAGTGCTCCCTAATAGCTCTGTATGTCTTGTAGAACCCCTGATGCCACGCCAAAGGTGAGTCATGAATTGCATGCATGATCTTCCCCTTCAACTATGAGCTTGGTACCAAGTAGATCCTGTCCTTGTAGTAGATGATCTCATCCATCACTCGATACCTGTCATCCCCATAAGTACCATCCAAGATCTCACATGCCTCTCGATCCTTGGAGTACTCTACCAACAACTGCGTCGTCCAGTCCTGCGTGATATCCATCAATGAGAGTGTCGCGGACCTTCGTGATAGTGCATCAACCACTATGTGTTGCTTGCCCTTGACATACTCAATCTTGAAATTGTATGCTTGGATCTTGCTGACCCATTTTTGTTGCCTCCCCTGAAGGGTCTTATGCTCTAAGAAGAATCAAATATCGTTGTTGTCAGTGTTCACCTTGAACCTGTTTCCCAATAAGTACTCCTAGAACTTGGGCAATGCATGCATAACCACTAGCATATCCTTATCATAAATGGAGTAAAATCTCTCATATGGCTGTAGTTTTCGGTTCTCAAATGCTATCAGATGGTCTCCCTGTGTCAGAACCGCCCTAACGCCCTCTCCCGATGCATCACACTCCAGAACAAAAGGCTGTGAAAAATATGGTAGGGCCAAAACATGACAACTACTCATCACCCTCTTGAGGCGCTCAAAGGCCTCCTTTGCAACGTCTATCCACTCGAAATATCCCTTCTTCGTCAGATCAGTGAGGGGTGTTGCTAGCTGGGAAAACCCCTTAACAAATCTCCTGTAATATGTGCATATGCCCAAGAATCCCCGTAACTCTGCCATGTTCCTGGGTGTAGGCCAATCCAGGATGGCCCTGATATTCTCCTGATGCACACGTACTCCATCCTCCCCTATCACATGTCCAAGATACAACATTTCTATTAGCCCAAACTCACACTTGGACATTTTAGCATACAACTGCTGCTCCTCCAGAATGCACAGTGCCTCCTCCAAGTGCTGGAGGTGCTCCTCCCATGTCCTGCTGTATATCAAAATATCATCGAAGAAAACCAAAACATATCGACGCAACTGCTTGTGGAATACATGGTTCATGCAAGACTGCTAGTGCATTGGTTAGCCCAAAGGGCATCACCAAGAACTCGAAGTGTTCGTAGTGGCAACATAACACAATCTTTGGGATGTCCTGCTCCCTCATCTAAATTTGGGGGTATCCCGAGCGCAAATCTATCTTAGGGAGGTACTTAGCTCCTTTAAGCTCATCCATTAGCTCATCGACGTGGGGAATTGGGTACTTGTTCTTCAATGTCTTCTTGTTTAGGGCCTTGTAGTCTATGTACACGCGAAGGGTCCTGTTACCCACCACATGTGGCTAGTGTATATAGGAGAAATTTTTTCTCCTAGATGGTCCTCAGTCGGCAACCAACAACCTCTTGCAACCACCAGATAGCTCGATGTGCCATTTTCTCCACCACCCGAGCCAACCATGTGGTCTCTTGCCCACTTGTTATGATTGTATATTTGAAGGTGGGCCTCATAACCCCAAAGGTATGAATTTTCATTGGTATAGTTGAGTAAATTTCCTTACTTGTCATGGACACTTTTGGGCATGGATTGGTGGGGGGATTTGACGAAAAGAGTGGGCTAGGTCTATATTCTTGTCTCCATTGCCCGATTTAGTGGTTAACCTTGTATCCTAGTCCCGTGGGATCTTCTTTATTGGCCACTAGCTTTAGGGTTGTCACTACTTGGGAAATCTCGATCTTGGTTGCGGGGTCCCGCTTCCTGACACCACATATATCACCCCCCTTCCGCTCATTTTAACCCCATTCATCTCCTTCCCCATTCGGGTCCACATAGGGTTAGCCTTCCCCTCTCCTTGTCCACACCTTGGGTCGGGTTTGGAACGAAGCCTCAGAGGTTGATGCCGCGAAAATGAAAAGAAAAACCATAATTTGGCCACAAAATTCAAAAGATGACCGGGACATACAAATTTAACACGTGAACAAAAGTAAAACATGAGCTCTACCCCTTATCCATGGCCATCACCTTGGTTCCTATAAGCCCTAGATGAGCCCCCCTCCATCATTAAGGAGCCCATGATTGTCCCAACTCCTGGTGGGCGATGAACTGCCCCACCTTAAGGCGTTATACATTGCTATAGACTACACGTCACACTCTAATCTCCTGGAGCCCCGAGCAGTTATGAAGAAAAATCAATCAAAGGCAAAAGGCATATGAAGAAGGGTGAAAAAACAAAATCTGGGGTAACTCATGTACCACGATTTTCTCCCTCCTACACTCATATCCCTAGGTGTGGGCTTCTCTTATAATAACTACCCTTGTACCATGACATGTAGTCTCGATGATTCCCCTGATCCCCACTTCATTCCATCACTACATGATTTTCCACTTGTTGAAAAGTGTGCAACAAGAAATGCTTGTTGAGAGTGCAACAAGATGATGGAGCTTAGTGAAAAGAGTCGCCTTCACTAAGTGGGCCCGCAGGCTATTTTTGGCGCAAGTCTATTTTTAGACATATGGATCATGTCTATGGATTGCAGGTTGCTGTTTATGGATGATCGGTCAAGTTGGGAAAAATAGATGGACTTCTATTTTTTATCAAAGTGTGAGTGATCACAGTGTGGGTGATCAAAGTCTATTTTTAGACTGGCTGTCAAAAATAGAAAAGTCTCATAATAATATTTGGACTATAAACTTGATCTTATTCTCTTGGAGCACTTTAGTTTGAACTACAGAGGTGGCACATGCAGCTGCCAGAAGGAAATACGCTTTTCCAGTTGAGTTGTTGCATGCACGACTTCAGTTAGAACTCAATCAGTTGAGTTTGGTGGAGTTGATTGTGGAGTTGATGGAGTTGTGTTCAGTTTGACTTGGTTAAACTAGTTGTAGTTAGTCTAACTGCAGATAGACTAATGATGAGTTGTTAAACTAATTATTAACTCATGATGCAACTAATGAATACATCAGTTAACTCAGTTGCATGTCAGTGCATGTTCAGTTCAACAGGGACAGGTGGTAGAGAATCAGATTGCTATCAGTTGTGACTATAGTTGTGCACCAGATCTTGCACAATCAAGGGATTGAGTATGCCAATGAGTTTGCTCACGTATTTGCCCAGTATTGTAGCCTTTGCTCACGTCCAACAAAGTGTGAGTGATTATTTTGAGGTGAAATACGATTTTGGGAAGCCATTCTCATCAGTTCTTGAGCAGGTATTGAGCAGTGGAGGCAGGCAAGTAGTGGGATAGATTTGGAGATCAAATCTGAGCTGTATTGTGTGTAACAGGTGGAGCTGGTACTGGATTGCTTGTGATCAGCATTGTACTTTGTAATGTTACATGGTTCAATCAATATAATATACAGATAGTTGGGGTTTTTAGCGAGATGCTTTCCCCGGGATACATACTGTGTTAATGAGTTTGATTGATGCTTCTATGTGTGCCTGTGAATGTTTCTGCTTCTGTAAATTGATGATCAACGTAGAGGAGATTATGTATTATACATGTTCCGCTTATAATTGTATGATCAGGATAATCTCTGTGAATATGTGTTAAATTATTCAAAATTTCTACACCACTTGAGGGATGTACCATGGACATGTCGCCCCCCTTTAAAGGTTGAAACTCCCTAATAGGGTCGTTGATTAACCCCCTATTGAGCCTGGAGACACTTGTACACGCCAAAGCCCAGTATGGAAGGGCATGCCACCATGAAGTGCCCCATTGATTCCATGACTTGTAAGCTCTTTTTCTTGATTATTCCAATGGTTTGTTGTATTGGAAGACAAGGGGACGCATTGGATCTTATGCAGGATTGCAGACGGATTTCCATTTGGTGCTTAGTCTCCATATACAGGGTCCTAGCCCTCGAGAGGGCCACATTGGAAGTTGTAGGGTGAGCGTTGAGATCCATGGGCCTCCACCACAGAAGAGAGTACTTCATGTTTCCCCAACACCACTCATTGATTGTTTGTGTTCCACCTTTTAGATTAGGATGATGCACTTGGTTCACCATGCCTAGCCAACTCCACACTTGTACTGTACGCTTGGCAGATGTTCCAAGGTACATAGGATGTCTCCCGCTATGGAGGGAGGGCTTATTTCATCATCCTAGCCCTTACAAATGGTCTACAAGCACTTTCGATACACTTGAAGACCCATGAGGATGTCATTGTGCCCCCACACCTAGTTGGGAGCACCACAGGTTCTTGCTTGGAAAACAAGGGGCCAACCCCTTGTCCACTATGTTTGGAGTCCATTTTCACATCACAGAACCCCTTGTACTTCATTATGCCTCCTTAAAAGCCCGAGGACTCACTATATTGAGCATTCTGCCCTCTTGAGATGCTTATTCTTATGTTATTGAGCTATTTTGGTGGGCTTGTCACCAAAAGTATTTTTATTATGAACATTATTTTATTTTAGGGGAATTATTAGTCCAAATTAGGCCATTTGAATCCCTTATAGGATTGTATAAATAGAAGAAAGGCATTCTCTCTCATTCATCATCACTTGGATTGGGATATTAGCTCTTGTGCTATTTTCGCTATCTCTTTTGGAGGACGAGTTTGGATGATTATGGATGAATTTTGATGTTTGGATCTCTCTCTCTTGTCTTGGGGCTTCATTATTGGCATAATTTGGTGATTGGATATACTCTTTATACATGTAAGTGATTCTTTTTCATGCTTATTCTTGTTATTTACTGCGTCACATGAATGTTGCTCGGATTTTCGCTATACAAGTGTAAAACTTTACTGCTTTTCTATATGAAGTAGTGGAAATTGTGATTTTTTATAACGTTGCATCATGTCAAATGCCATGTATGAATGGGTGAATGTTCCTAGAGATAATATGTGTTAAATACATCTAAACGAGTCATTAATTATTTCAAATCGAAGTATAAATTTCTTGAAGCAACTGCTCTCATGCCCTAATGCCATGCGAAGTTGCTTGAAGTCCTCCTTGATTGGGCGAACTCTTTCCAAACCATAAATTCTCCTTGACTCCATCTCTCCCAAAGGACAAGACACTAATCCTCCATAGGTGATCACTTTTAAAGCTAATTTCTCTCACCTCTCCCTCTTTTTCTAAGCCTAGCCATCATAGATCACATAGGGCATCACTTTTCTCACGATTTAGCCATCCAACGAATTCGATCTCTTGCCCACAACTGCGTTGTTGTGTCCTCTAGAAGCCCTCCAAATTTCACGAAATTCCGACTGTGGAATCTTGAGATATTTCAAGCCCTAGCTCGAAGATCAATTCTTGCCCTTGGTTTCCCATTGGCTAGTGACCTCATTGGGATAATAACATTAAATCCTCAAAATAAGACTCTTTCCTTGATCCCCTTTCCTTCCCTAATTAGGTCAAGTACATCCTTGGTTGCTCAACTTCATATCCTCAACCTAATTTTGGGTTCACTTGGCCCTTTGTGGTCCCACAACTTGTTGACTTCAATTCCACAAAGATCACTTAGAAACCAAGAATCCATAAGGCCTTTTGAGACTAGGGGCTTCCTTGATAAGACATATTCTAAAACCCTAACCTCAAAAGCCCTCTTAGCCCTTCCTAGAGAGTCTATCACCTTGCTTCTAAAGAAAGCAACCTATCTAATTGAGTCTTTCTTGTGAATAGGCCTTGGGAATCATCCATCATCCTTTCATTGACATATTCATCATTGTGATTCCTCATATACTGGGTGTCCTCCCATCAGAGAAAATCCGTAAAGAGTAAGGAGCCTTAGCTGAGGTGACAGTGGGCTATCGCTCCATTGTTACCCTCGGCCTAGTCGTTGCTCTATATAGGAACCCTTGCTAGTTTGAGCTATAACATTTTTGGCGTCATTGTCGTGGACACAGGACGTGTGTTTTGTTCTCCATATGACATATTGACATATCATTATTGGCGACTCCATTGCAAGAATGAAGCCCTAGTTCTTCATTGAATTTTAAAGTTAATGCTTCTAGGGTGAAGCAAACATCTATCAAGATATTTTGATTCACCATTGCAACTCCATTTTAATCGTAATATGAAAAATAGTGAAAAATGTACTATTGTCAAAAAGAGATTAATCTTGGTTCTACATTTGCAAAACTCCATGATCAAGGCCTTCAAGAATTGCAAATTGATGTGGACAAATATGCTGAGCTTTATGAAGATTTATTGGAAAACATGGATAAAGGAATTCATGCTCAAGTTTAATAGATCAACACAAAATCAACTCCACATAATGGTGTGTGTCTTGGAAATACTGAGAGGGGGGATGAATCAATATTCCTTTTCAATTGTTACTTTTTCCAGTTAGATCATTTATCTTTAGAACACAAAATGAACAACAATAAGAATAAATGCTTTTATTAATTTCTTCAATAAATCAAGTACTATATATGTAGAGCTCCAACCCTAGATGAAGACACCGATCTTTAATCTCCCAGGCTCCAACCTGTATTTTCCAAGCACCAACTTGGACTTCCAAGGCTCCAACCTTGTCAATTCCGGGGCTCCAACCCTATATTTGGTTCAGGCTCTGACCTGGTTTCGTGAGGACTCCGATTCTCTAGGGCTCCAAACCTATCCTCCAAGGCACCAAACTTGTTTTTTCGAGGCTCCAACCTCTAGGGCTCCAACCCTTAGTTTACTTCATCAAGATGTATTTGGTTATACTTCACGGCTTCCAATGTCTTCTTCAACGAGCCCTGTCAAGCTTTAGTTATCCCTTCACTTTAGTCTCCACATCACATCATCAATGACAACCTTGATTGTAACGAATAATATATATATAAATAATGTAAAATAATATAAATGATAATAAACATAAATAATTATTAGTTAATTAGTAATTAGGTTGAAGAGGCATGTCTAAATGAGACATGACTCTTCATGAAGAGACACTTGCGTGGTATATAAGCAAGCCTCTCATTCTCATTGTAAACATTAATTTTTTATTCATATTTAATATAATATTTGTATCCTCATGGATATCTTGATATTCCAAGTCTTTTGGAGTAATTAATCTGTAGAAGGAATTTTGTTCGCTTCATTTGGTATCAGAGGAGTTCGGTCCTCTAGGTTGTTTAACCGGTGCACAAAGCTCGTTCTCCGATCCAAGTCTTTGGCTATCGACTCTTCATCAAATTTATTGCTGTTGTAGTTCAAGCGTTTCGCTAAATATTTGGGGTTTCTCCGTCTCGCTACCATGCCTTTGGCTATATATATATAACAAAAAGGTTATTAATTTAAAAAAAATTCATATAAAAAAAAAGATAAAAAAAATAGAAAAAAATCAAATTCAAAAAAAGAAAATAAAAGAAAATAATAAAATAAGTGCATAATAAAGAAGAGGGAATCTTTCCAAGTATATTTAAACTTTTAAGTGGATAAGCCCGTGGTTTTAAAAACAACCCATGGTAATTGCCCATGGTATTTTAAAAAGTTAAAAAAAAAACAAAAAAACAAAAGGAATATGTTTTACTTTTTATGTGGAGAACATTTTTAACGGAGGTTTTAAAAACAACCCATGGTATTTTAACATCGTGACCGTGTCATATGAAAAGACGTGACCTTTATATTTATTAAGTGGGGTGACACTAAAAATTTATCAAGGGAGTAATTAAGTATAAAAAAAAGGGACCAATTTATTATTTTAATAAAAGGGTATTCAAGTTTTTAACAATCCACATTAAAAGAGAATATTTGAAAAAGATATATAAAAAATAAAGGAAGAAGAAAGAAAGTAAGTTATATATATATATATATATATAAGGGGGAAATATTTGGAAAAATATATATATAGAAAAGGCAAAAATGGAGGCTAGTAATGAAAGGTTTCCTGAAACCTTTAGTACATGTGTTTACACACTATTTAAAATCAAAGGATCACTCCTAGGAAGAGACATCATAATTTCTATCTGTCCTTGCTGAAAGAAGTAATTATGTTAGTCCTAAATGTGCTAACCAATTGGTGATTCCCGAATCAAATATAGCTGAAACAAATATTTTTGGCAAACAATACGATATAAGCAATTTACACCTAAATATTTGAGATTATACTTTTACCTCACAATTCACCGTGAAAACCTTATGTTTTAACGATAGTGACATTGTTTTGGGTTTACCTTGGATGGAAACTCTAGGTTCCTTTGTTCTAAATACAAAGAAGAAGTTTTTAACATTTTCTTACAAGAAGAAGAAAATAATTTTCCAAGATTTTACACTAAAACCAAATTCAGTAACACCAGAAGATATCTCAGATATTTCAAAAATAATGTCTCAAGAAGGTAAAAAGGTAATGTTGACAAAAATGAAGAAGTTTCTCGATTTAAAAACCATAGCGAGAAAAATTACTGTCACAAATTAAGAAACTTAAGAAGGATAAGAAGTCATTAGAAAATAAGGTACAACAACTTATCGAGAAAGAAGCATCAAATGTAGGAATTCAAGTTGATGACAAAAAAACAAATACCGATCGAGTGAATATGACAACTCAAAAAGACAAGTCAGTTAAAGAAACGACACACTTAGATGTTGCAGTTGAGCCAATGAACATCTCCAGTGAATGTTTCATAACCAACTCAACGACATCTTCGCCAGAAGAAAATCTAAAAATTGGCACATGCCCAATAAGGGAAAGTAAAGTTCCCTATCGCCATCCAAATCATGAGAGTAGACCAAACAACCATGCTACGTATCCCTACCATTCAGACCAGAAACAACAAACTGATGTTCCATATAATAGTGATGTAACCTCAATCCAGTCTTATGCTGACGAGTCGTTACAAAATTCTAGTGATCAAAATACTATACAGAAGATTAATCTCGGATGGTTTGATCCCATCTCAATGTGACAATTTTGTTTGTCACTAAGAGGATCATATCAACTTGTATCGACAAGGATGACTATTCCGAGAGAGAAAGACGTTTGAAGCCAAAAAAGAGATCAAACCTTTTTTCATCAACAAGCTTTGAGGACAAAGCTCTTTGAGGAAGGAGGCAATGTAACGAATAAAATATATATAAATAATTTAAAATAATATAAATGATAATAAGCATAAATAATTATTAGTTAATTAGTAATTAGGTTGAAGAGGCATGTCTAAATGAGACATGACTCTTCATGAAGAGACACTTGCGTGGTATATAAGCAAGCCTCTCGTTCTCATTGTAAACATTCATTTTTTATTCATATTTAATATAATATTTGTATCCTCATGGATATCTTGATATTCCAAGTCTTTTGGAGTAATTAATCTGTAGAAGGAACTTTGTTCGCTTCATTGATCTCTTAGAAGGTATCACCACTACTCTTCATCTTACCCAAATGCTTTTTCCAAGGTCACCTCATGATGACTTCAACTCATCATGGTCTCCAATAATGCCTCCAAGATCAGCTAAAGCTTTTCAACAAGATGTCTTCAATAAGCTTCTAGATGACTCTTTAAGGTATGCTCAATATCAGCTCCAACTGCTCTTCAAGATCTACAAGGTTCCAAAATAGTCTTCAAGATAATGCTTCAAAACAAGTTTTCAAACAATGCTTAAAGAAGGTCTTCCAAAGCGATGTTTGAGCTGCTCCAAGGTACTCTCCAAGATTTGATACAAGAAGCTGCTCTCAAGTCTGCACTAACAAGGTTTTAAATCTGCACAAGAGATCTTCTAAGGGATATCCCAGTAAAGGATTTCAAGGTACTTCAATACTGCTTTAAGATGTCATACAAAGAGTTCCAAGGTGCCTTCAAAGCTGCTCTAAGGCACTCTCAATACAATCCTCAAGATTTCATGCTCTAAGGCTGCTCCACAAATATTCTTCAAGAGATGTTTCTCAAATGGGAACTGCTTAAACACTTGTTTTAACCTTTCAACTAAGGTCTGCATCTTCCAAAAGAAATTCATGTCTTAAACACTGTAAGATAACTCCACAATTTTCCTTCAACTCGGTCTAGTTTTACTGTAGTGTTACAAGTCTGCTGCTCTGAGGTTTGCTCTGCACTAAAAAAAACTTTGAGGTTCAAGCCCAAAATTGTAGGTCTGCTACTCAAAAATTTCTCTGTCCAGATGTCACTAAATCTGCAATCGAAGTCCAACACAGGTCTAAAATTATCTGTGCAATAGAGACTCTTCTTCAGGACTGAAAGTCAGTCATCACAGGGCTGCTATTACAGATCTGATTTTTGCTGGCCACAGAGAGGCCGAAATTACAAAGATTTGAGGACTGTTCTGAGGTCTATCTCAGGCCGAAATTTCAGTATTCAAAGATCTATGGATTTTTTCCTAAAACGTATGCTCTCAAGGTCTATATTCTTGTTTAGATATAATCCTAGAACCCACACTAATATATTAAGAAACCTCAGATCTAAATATTATCTCCTTTGTTTGACTGAATTACCTTTTTTTATCTCTGTGTCTTTCATCGAAATTTCTTGCACGAAATGAGTGTTAAGACTTGTATTAATAGTGATTTCGTCTTCCAAATGAAGGGACACGTCCCTCTGCAGGTAGGCCGACATGAATGTGTAAGTCTAAGTCGGCTCTCTATCAGAAATATATTTTTTAACATGAAAATTCGATATCTCATAAACTACTAGGAGTTTTGGGACAAATAAGGGCTCATTGGAAAGAGGAAAAAGTCCTCTTTCAGATGGTCTAGGTCCCATGTTGAAAGGTTTCCTCCAAGGTTGAAAAAATTATTTTTCTTTGTGACTGTCCTTGAATTATTTAGTGTAGAAAATGATTAGGACAATATGGTTTCTCTTGTTTGGCTTCTTCATTGTTTGACTTCATCATCATCATAGGATCATAATGTCACTATGTAGTATCCAGAAATGAGTGTATCATCTCGTGTCATCATATAATGGTGCAGTGATACGTCACAGACAACATCATTAGGAAAGTTTCAAGGTAGTCTTCTAACCATCAAATGAGATCTGTTAAACACACACATGGCAGCGACAACATGGGAAAGATAAACAGGAGAGTGCATTTATTATTAACAAATGATATACATTTATAGTACATGGTGTGACCCTTGGATTCATATTCCAAGTGGTCTCTTGGACTCCTCTAGTCTATTCAGCTTCCACACTAACCCTTAGAGGATTAGGTGTCCAAAATTCCCCCCCTTAATCCGAAGGGTTATGTATGAGTCCAAGAAGAAAGCTGTAATACAAAATGTGCAAAAATGCATGGCAGTACTAGGATGAATGTGCTCTCTGAAATGTTGGTATAAAGGGCTGTGGTTTAAGGATGACCACCAACACTAGAACGCTTAGTGCAGTTCCCGGAACTCTTCCAATTCTGGCATGAAGCTCAAGTCTTCTGCTAGAGGAAGTGTTCCTGATGTTTTGAAGAGGGAAACCTTCAACCATGAAAGGGAGGTCTCACCCCGCATAAAAGGGAGAACTTCAACTTGAAAAGGGAAGTCTCAACCTGTGATAGTTTAAGGATGACCAACAACTCTGGAATGCTTAATGCAATTCCTGGAACTCTTCCGAAATCGACAAGAAGATGAAGTCTTTCTGCTAGAGGAAGTGTCCCCATTTCTATTGAAGAGGTGTCACAAACTGAAGGCATGCTCAGGGGCATCTTTGTCTCTGGCTACAACTCTGAATCTGGTATGGCAGGTTGTGGCTCAGGCTCGCTTGATGTGGCTTTGAAGCTTGTAGATGACCATCATTTCCCCCCCTGTTAGATACAAGGTGAGATGATGGAGAAAACTCAACTGCAAGATTGTTCAATACTCTTGAACAAGTTATGACATGTGATTGAAATATCTTCTTGGCTGTTGATGCCCATTGCCAAGAAGCGATCCATCCAAGATGAATCTTTGTTCTTGCAGTAGGCTTGTTTCTGAAGCATCTGTTTGAAGAATGACTGGTTTTATGACAGTGTTTACATGGATGAAGATCAAAACAATGATCTTTCAAATGGCCAACTTGGTCACAGTGTTGGCATTTCACAATCTATTTTGGCTGTTGTGGAAGAGAACCAGAATCTGAAACAACTGAAGGTGAACTGTCATGAGGAGCAGGTGAAGATGAACTGTCCTGAAAAAATCTAGCACTTTGAAATTGGATTGGTTTGGAGTAGTCTAGAATATGAAAGGACACGTCCTTGTCATATCCAAGACCAGTTCTGTGCTTGTCGTGGACAAGCTGTTCCCAAGTTTTGATGATGGGCTTGGGAAGTGCAAACTGAACTTCTGCATCTGCATGCAAATCTGCTTCTGAAATGAGCACTGGATCTGAATCAACTTGCTGCTTATGGGAGTCTATTTCAATGTTTTGAATAGAAACATGTTCAGAATGATGACTCCTCTGTTTTAATTCTTCTTGCTGAAGCTGAGATTCAAGCTCCAAAAATTCTACCTTTTCTAGTGTATACTGCAGATAGGTTTTAATATCACTGAGAGTGTTCTTACTAATTTTCACTGTATCATGATCAGTAGAATGCATCAAAGTTTTCAAGAATTCTAATACTTCAGTAATTTGAGCCATATTCTCCATTTTCAAAATTACACCTTTTAAAAACTGATCACAACTATGACCCAATGTGGAAAAGTAACACCCACTCACAATACAAAGACACAACAATATCCTCTATAAATGTGCACCAATTGACCAGTGTGCCATACGAAGCAACATGTATAATTCAAAGATGTTGCAACCAGATCAACTTGAATTGCTTTACAGGAGTCCAAGAGAGTCTTGAAGCATACCATGAAGCAACTTAAGTATTCATTCAACACTATAATTCTTTCTTTCTCAAAATTTTCAAGGAGCCACCAAACTAGACAATGCATATTGGTTCTTATTGAAAACTTTTATATCTCAACACCTGCTGCAAACAAAAATAAAAGAATGCCAAAATACCAATATGTGTTCCCTGTAAAAATTTCTGTTTTCCCACCCCGGTTTTCAGTTTCTCCTTATTTCTCCCATGTAGTTAAATGCCCATTCCCATAACCATACATTTAACAGACTGAAAAAATAAATATTGCTGAAAACACAAATTCTGGAAATTTTTCAGAATGCTGGAAATTGCAGAATTAAAAATCAGCAATTAAAAACAGCCATTAAAACACTGATATTTTTGGTCAACTTGACCCTGGAAAAACCCCCTACAACTCTTGGGGAAAACCAGTTTGAGAGCTCTTCTTTATTTCTGAAATTTGTCTTTTTACAGTGAGAATTATTCAGCAAAAATCAGCAAGCAAATTTACAACTTATCTCATTTCCCGTGCCTCACAGCAATCTGGAAATTACAGCAAACAGGACAGCAATAAATGCTGTACGACCTCCGTTTTGTGTGCAGAAAAATCAGCAAACTGCTCCTCGATTTTTGTGCAAAAATCTGCCTTTCACTATGTGCTGAATTAGCTGTACAAATCTGCTCAACTGCTGCCTTGGAATGTGTGCCAAGCTGCTGTCTCCTTCTCCTTCCTGCTCAGAAATCTCTCTTGCTCTCTTGCTCTCCTTCTCCCAATCTGCTCATGAAAGAATGAATGACCTTTTCCTCCTTTAATATAACTCCAAGTGACTTTTGGGTGATCCAAGTGACTTTTGGGTGATCTCTAAATCCAATGGCTGAAATAGATTTAGATCAATGGTTGAGATTAAATGCTCATTTAAATCTCACTTTCTATTTTTTAATTCACCCCACTTTAATAAAGACCCACTTAGTCATTTATTTCCAAAGTCACTTTTCCTTTCTAATTTTTCATTGACTTTATAAAAGTCACTTTAAAATTAGACTTAATAACTTTATCACTTAAAGTCACTTTTAAATTAGATTTAACTTTATAAAATTATAAAGTCACTTTAGGAGAAAAATTAAATTCTTTTGGACACTTTTCCCTAGGCCAAAGATCAAAGCCTAAGGGAACCACCTGTCCTCCGGTACCAAATTTCAACACTCCCTCTTACCGAGGAAGGTGTTCCTCACCACACCCATCTTGTCTCTGAAGTAGACATGCTTGCCCCGTGGTAAGGCTTTGGTAAGGATATCTGCAACCTGCTCATCAGTGGAAATATACTCAAGCTTCACAGCTCCCTTCTGAACATAGTCTCTGATGAAATGATATCTGATCCCGATATGCTTTGACCTGTCATGAAATACTGGATTCTCCGTGAGTTTAATGCAACTCTGATTATCACAGTAAATCACTGAAGGTCTCAACGGCTGACCAAATAAGCCAAACAACATCTTGCGAAGCCAGATAGCCTCACAACTAGCTAGACTGGCTGCCATATACTCTGCTTCCGCTGAACTCAGTGCTACTGACTGCTGCTTCCGGCTGAACCATGACACTACTGCTGAACCCAACCCAAAACAACACCCTGAAGTGCTCTTCCTATCAGAAGCACAACCTGCCCAATCAGAATCAGTGTATCCTGCCAATCTCACTCCATCTCCCTGCCTGTAGTCCAGACCATAATCCACTGTCCCCTGCAAGTACCGCAAAATGTGTTTTGCAGCCACCCAGTGAACCTTCCTAGGCTCACACATAAACTGACTCATCGTGTTGACTGCAAAACAGATATCTGGTCTAGTGTTGACCAAATACATCAAGGAACCAATCAGTTGCCTGTACAATGTGGGATCCACCAACTCGGAATCCGAAGCATGAAGCTTCTTCCAGTTGGTGATCATCGGTGTCGACATGGGTCTACAATCCTCCATGTGGAATCTGCTAAGGATGTCCACAATATACTTCCCCTGCCCCAGGAAGAAATGCCCCTCCTCCTGCCACACCTCCAAACCCAAAAAGTAATGCATCAAGCCGATGTCCTTCATCTCAAACTCCGCCGCAAGATCTCTCTTGCAGTGCTCTATGAGTCTCTCTGCACCTGTAATGATCAAGTCATCCACATACAGCACCAGAATGAGAGGCTCCTCACCAATCACAATAAAGTAAAGGTTCGGATCTGCCTCACTCTTTGTGAAACCCATCCCCTGCAAGTATGCATCTATCCTGGAGTACCAAGCTCTGGGAGCTTGCTTCAGGCCATAAAGGGCCTTCTTCAATCTGCACACATGGGACTCCTTCCCATGCACCTCAAAGCCCTGTGGCTGCTCAATGTACACCTCCTCCTGTATGAAGCCATTGAGAAATGCGGTCTTCACATCCATCTGGTGGATCTTCCAACCCATCTCTGCTGCTATCGATATAATGGAGCGGATCGAAGTATATCAAGCCACGGGAGCGAAGGTCTCCTCATAATCAACTCCCTCTACCTGGGAGAACCCTCTAGCCACAAACCTCGCTTTGAATTTCTCAATGCTGCCATCTGCAGCATGCTTTACCTTGTAAAGCCATCTGGAAGTAACCACGGATTTGCCCTCAGGCCTCGGCACCACCTCCCAAACATCATTCTTCATGATAGAAGAATACTCCTCCTGCATGGCCTCTCTCCAGACCTGCTGGCTAGCTGCCTCCTCATAGCTAGAAGGCTCAGAGTCAAGGATGCTGGTAACCATCGCCATATAACTACAAAACCTCTCAGGTGGTCTACTCTCTCTGACCGGCCTCTTCGGCTCAGCAACAGATGTGGCATCTCTCAAGGTGTCCTGAAGCCACTTGGGCTTCCTCTTCCCTGAGCGCACTTCTTCCACCGGAGAATGAAACTCCTCCTCCTCATCATCATCAGTAGCCTGAACTCCTGACTGTCTGTCTGCTGTCCTCCTGCCTGCACCTGAACCTGTAGAAGCAGAGGTACCGTGTGAACTGTCCATCAGTGGACTCCCTAGTGAACTGCTCTGTGAACTGCTCTGCATGCTGCCCGGAGCACCACCCCTCTGGCTCGATGAGCCACTGCTCACTGATGGACCTGACATCCTCATAGATGTACCTCCGGATCCTCCTGATCCCTGCCCACTGGATCCTTGCGACTGACTCAACTGCTGCTGAGGGTCTGGCTGATCCAGATACTCTAACTCCCGTGACCTCCTAAAGGCCCTGTCCTCCTCGAACTTCACATCCCGTCTGACAACAACTCTCCTCTGTGCAGGAATGTAAATCCGAAAGGCCTTTGAGGTCTCACTGTAGCCCACAAAGATACCCTTCTCTGCGGTGGGCTCTAGTTTGGTCCTCTTCTCTTGGGTATATAGGAGTATGTAATGCATCCAAAGATGTGAAGATGACCAATATCAGGCTTCTTCCCAGAGAAAGCCTCCTCCGGAGTCATGTGCCCCAAAGCACGATGCGGACTCCTGTTCTGCAAGTAAACAGCCGTGTTGCAGGCCTCTGCCCACAAGAACAATGGCAACCCCTGATCATGTATCATGGCTTTGGCAGCCTCTATGATGGATCTGTTCTTCCTCTCCGCAACCCCGTTCTGCTGGGGGTTGTAAGGAACAGTGAACTCCCTCCTAATGCCTGCCTCCGCACAATAGTCAACAAACTCTCCAAGGGTGTACTCTCCTCCATTGTCCGACCTCAAGGACTTGATCTTTCGACCTGTCTGAGTCTCCACAAGAGCTCTGAACTCCTGAAACCGCTTGAAGACCTCACTCTTGGTCTTCAAAAAATAAATCCAGGTCCTCCTGGAGTGATCATCAATGAATAAAACATAGTACTCATATCCACTCAAGGAAACATGAGACATCCGACCGCTCACATCGGAATGAATCAAATCAAGTATCCCCGTCGCTCTGCTGTCACTGCTGGGAAAAGGGGATTTGGCAAACTTGCCCATCGCACAACCTCTGCAAGTATCAAAGTGATCAGTACTGAAATCTGGCACACCTGTAGTGATCTCCCGCAATGTCCTCAAGGCTCCATGATACATATGTCCCATCCTGCGGTGCCAAATCTCACACAGCTCAGAATTGCTAGCTCTGCTGTCGGTACTACTGCTCAATGCCAAAAGGGGCTGAAATGCAAACTTGTACACCTTTGCATGGCGTACACCTATCACTCTAGCTGAATCAGCTGGAGCGCCCCTGGGATACATCAACACTTGTCCTCCCCTGAACAGTACCTCATATCCTCTGTCCTCCAAAGCTGAGACGGATATGAGGTTCTTCCTCATCCCTGGCACATAAAGAAACTCTGACACTTTCAAGGGAGGTTTGGACTCCCTCTGAAATGTCACTGTCCCCACCCCGACTGCTCTAACAACTCTGTCATCACCGAGTACTACCTCAATATCAATACCACTCTCTGAAAGCTCTGAGAAGTACTCACGGACTCCTGTCATGTGACGTGAAGCCCCACTGTCCACATACCAGATACCTGTAGATGCTCCGCTAATCGAGGGAAAAGCATGCTCCCTCTGAACCTGTTTGGCAGGTGATCCTGCACTAGAGGACTCACATGTAGTGAACGCAAACTCTCGGTCAAAACGACCAACAAAGTCCTCAATCTCTGCTGAAGCTGCCACGTCCTGGTTCTTCCCCTTCTTCTTCTTCTTCTCCGGACACACAACTGCATAGTGTCCCATCTTTTGACAATTCCAACACTTCACCTTGGAATAGTCCTTCTGTGTGTTCCCCTGTTTACCTTTACCTTTGCCTTTGCCTCCACCACCGCTTGTGGAAGCCTTCTTCTTCCCTTTGCCTTTCTTGCCTCCTGCCACCAGTGCTACGTCCTCATCCTGCTCAACTGGCTTGGCTGCCCCAAGTTGCCCTTTCCTGATCTCTGTCTGAATACAATCATCCCAAAACCTCTCCCATGTGGGAAGGGTCTCACGTGCACAAACCCCATCAGCAAAGTTCAACCATGAACGGGGGAGGCCATTCACTGCAATCCGCACCAACTCAGTGGGTGGAATGGCCTCTCCAATCGCTGCCAACTCATCTCTCACATTAGTAATCTTTGTGAGATATCCAGCTGCACTATCATTACCCATCTTAATGTTCTTTAGCTTCTCCTTCAGGACCATCTTCCGGTTCTCATTGGTACTCTGGTAGAGATTGGACAATGCTGTCCACATCTCATGGGCATTGCTCTTTCCTCTCACATGAGGAATGCAATGGTCTTTGATTCCGTCTAGAATCAGCCTCTTACCCTTATTGTTCTTCTTTTTATACTCAGCCAACTGAGTAACATCAGTGGGCACAACAACAGGGTTCTGTGCGGTATGCACCATGATATCCCAGACTTCTGCCTCCTCAAAGATACTCTGCATTCTCTCCTTCCAAACGCTGTAATTTGTATGCCCATCCAACCTATCTTCCACCCTCAATCCCAATGACATCCTGCTGTCCTAAAACTGAAAAATAGCACTGTTGTAGTAAAGATAAAACTGCTGTTTATGAAAAAATCAGCTTGCTGGAATTTTCTGAGTAAAAGATCAGCAACTGCAATTTTTCCTTTTGCTGTCCCAAACTGCCCTTCAGCACTCAAGCTCCGATACCATGTAAAAATTTCTGTTTTCCCACCCCGGTTTTCAGTTTCTCCTTATTTCTCCCATGTAGTTAAATGCCCATTCCCATAACCATACATTTAACAGACTGAAAAAATAAATATTGCTGAAAACACAAATTCTGGAAATTTTTCAGAATGCTGGAAATTGCAGAATTAAAAATCAGCAATTAAAAACAGCCATTAAAACACATTAAAACACTGATATTTTTGGTCAACTTGACCCTGGAAAAACCCCCTACAACTCTTGGGGAAAACCAGTTTGAGAGCTCTTCTTTATTTCTGAAATTTGTCTTTTTACAGTGAGAATTATTCAGCAAAAATCAGCAAGCAAATTTACAACTTATCTCCTTTCCCGTGCCTCACAGCAATCTGGAAATTACAGCAAACAGGACAGCAATAAATGCTGTACGACCTCCGTTTTGTGTGCAGAAAAATCAGCAAACTGCTCCTCGATTTTTGTGCAAAAATCTGCCTTTCACTATGTGCTGAATTAGCTGTACAAATCTGCTCAACTGCTGCCTTGGAATGTGTGCCAAGCTGCTGTCTCCTTCTCCTTCCTGCTCAGAAATCTCTCTTGCTCTCTTGCTCTCCTTCTCCCAATCTGCTCATGAAAGAATGAATGACCTTTTCCTCCTTTTCCTCCTTTAATATAACTCCAAGTGACTTTTGGGTGATCCAAGTGACTTTTGGGTGATCTCTAAATCCAATGGCTGAAATAGATTTAGATCAATGGTTGAGATTAAATGCTCATTTAAATCTCACTTTCTATTTTTTAATTCACCCCACTTTAATAAAGACCCACTTAGTCATTTATTTCCAAAGTCACTTTTCCTTTCTAATTTTTCATTGACTTTATAAAAGTCACTTTAAAATTAGACTTAATAACTTTATCACTTAAAGTCACTTTTAAATTAGATTTAACTTTATAAAATTATAAAGTCACTTTAGGAGAAAAATTAAATTCTTTTGGACACTTTTCCCTAGGCCAAAGATCAAAGCCTAAGGGAACCACCTGTCCTCCGGTACCAAATTTCAACACTCCCTCTTACCGAGGAAGGTGTTCCTCACCACACCCATCTTGTCTCTGAAGTAGACATGCTTGCCCCGTGGTAAGGCTTTGGTAAGGATATCTGCAACCTGCTCATCAGTGGAAATATACTCAAGCTTCACAGCTCCCTTCTGAACATAGTCTCTGATGAAATGATATCTGATCCCGATATGCTTTGACCTGTCATGAAATACTGGATTCTCCGTGAGTTTAATGCAACTCTGATTATCACAGTAAATCACTGAAGGTCTCAACGGCTGACCAAATAGGCCAAACAACATCTTGCGAAGCCAGATAGCCTCACAACTAGCTAGACTGGCTGCCATATACTCTGCTTCCGCTGAACTCAGTGCTACTGACTGCTGCTTCCGGCTGAACCATGACACTACTGCTGAACCCAACCCAAAACAACACCCTGAAGTGCTCTTCCTATCAGAAGCACAACCTGCCCAATCAGAATCAGTGTATCCTGCCAATCTCACTCCATCTCCCTGCCTGTAGTCCAGACCATAATCCACTGTCCCCTGCAAGTACCGCAAAATGTGTTTTGCAGCCACCCAGTGAACCTTCCTAGGCTCACACATAAACTGACTCATCGTGTTGACTGCAAAACAGATATCTGGTCTAGTGTTGACCAAATACATCAAGGAACCAATCAGTTGCCTGTACAATGTGGGATCCACCAACTCGGAATCCGAAGCATGAAGCTTCTTCCAGTTGGTGATCATCGGTGTCGACATGGGTCTACAATCCTCCATGTGGAATCTGCTAAGGATGTCCACAATATACTTCCCCTGCCCCAGGAAGAAATGCCCCTCCTCCTGCCACACCTCCAAACCCAAAAAGTAATGCATCAAGCCGATGTCCTTCATCTCAAACTCCGCCGCAAGATCTCTCTTGCAGTGCTCTATGAGTCTCTCTGCACCTGTAATGATCAAGTCATCCACATACAGCACCAGAATGAGAGGCTCCTCACCAATCACAATAAAGTAAAGGTTCGGATCTGCCTCACTCTTTGTGAAACCCATCCCCTGCAAGTATGCATCTATCCTGGAGTACCAAGCTCTGGGAGCTTGCTTCAGGCCATAAAGGGCCTTCTTCAATCTGCACACATGGGACTCCTTCCCATGCACCTCAAAGCCCTGTGGCTGCTCAATGTACACCTCCTCCTGTATGAAGCCATTGAGAAATGCGGTCTTCACATCCATCTGGTGGATCTTCCAACCCATCTCTGCTGCTATCGATATAATGGAGCGGATCGAAGTATATCGAGCCACGGGAGCGAAGGTCTCCTCATAATCAACTCCCTCTACCTGGGAGAACCCTCTAGCCACAAACCTCGCTTTGAATTTCTCAATGCTGCCATCTGCAGCATGCTTTACCTTGTAAAGCCATCTGGAAGTAACCACGGATTTGCCCTCAGGCCTCGGCACCACCTCCCAAACATCATTCTTCATGATAGAAGAATACTCCTCCTGCATGGCCTCTCTCCAGACCTGCTGGCTAGCTGCCTCCTCATAGCTAGAAGGCTCAGAGTCAAGGATGCTGGTAACCATCGCCATATAACTACAAAACCTCTCAGGTGGTCTACTCTCTCTGACCGGCCTCTTCGGCTCAGCAACAGATGTGGCATCTCTCAAGGTGTCCTGAAGCCACTTGGGCTTCCTCTTCCCTGAGCGCACTTCTTCCACCGGAGAATGAAACTCCTCCTCCTCATCATCATCAGTAGCCTGAACTCCTGACTGTCTGTCTGCTGTCCTCCTGCCTGCACCTGAACCTGTAGAAGCTGAGGTACCGTGTGAACTGTCCATCAGTGGACTCCCTAGTGAACTGCTCTGTGAACTGCTCTGCATGCTGCCCGGAGCACCACCCCTCTGGCTCGATGAGCCACTGCTCACTGATGGACCTGACATCCTCATAGATGTACCTCCGGATCCTCCTGATCCCTGCCCACTGGATCCTTGCGACTGACTCAACTGCTGCTGAGGGTCTGGCTGATCCAGATACTCTAACTCCCGTGACCTCCTAAAGGCCCTGTCCTCCTCGAACTTCACATCCCGTCTGACAACAACTCTCCTCTGTGCAGGAATGTAAATCCGAAAGGCCTTTGAGGTCTCACTGTAGCCCACAAAGATACCCTTCTCTGCGGTGGGCTCTAGTTTGGTCCTCTTCTCTTTGGGTATATAGGAGTATGTAATGCATCCAAAGATGTGAAGATGACCAATATCAGGCTTCTTCCCAGAGAAAGCCTCCTCCGGAGTCATGTGCCCCAAAGCACGATGCGGACTCCTGTTCTGCAAGTAAACAGCTGTGTTGCAGGCCTCTGCCCACAAGAACAATGGCAACCCCTGATCATGTATCATGGCTTTGGCAGCCTCTATGATGGATCTGTTCTTCCTCTCCGCAACCCCGTTCTGCTGGGGGTTGTAAGGAACAGTGAACTCCCTCCTAATGCCTGCCTCCGCACAATAGTCAACAAACTCTCCAAGGGTGTACTCTCCTCCATTGTCCGACCTCAAGGACTTGATCTTTCGACCTGTCTGAGTCTCCACAAGAGCTCTGAACTCCTGAAACCGCTTGAAGACCTCACTCTTGGTCTTCAAAAAATAAATCCAGGTCCTCCTGGAGTGATCATCAATGAATAAAACATAGTACTCATATCCACTCAAGGAAACATGAGACATCCGACCGCTCACATCGGAATGAATCAAATCAAGTATCCCCGTCGCTCTGCTGTCACTGCTGGGAAAAGGGGATTTGGCAAACTTGCCCATCGCACAACCTCTGCAAGTATCAAAGTGATCAGTACTGAAATCTGGCACACCTGTAGTGATCTCCCGCAATGTCCTCAAGGCTCCATGATACATATGTCCCATCCTGCGGTGCCAAATCTCACACAGCTCAGAATTGCTAGCTCTGCTGTCGGTACTACTGCTCAATGCCAAAAGGGGCTGAAATGCAAACTTGTACACCTTTGCATGGCGTACACCTATCACTCTAGCTGAATCAGCTGGAGCGCCCCTGGGATACATCAACACTTGTCCTCCCCTGAACAGTACCTCATATCCTCTGTCCTCCAAAGCTGAGACGGATATGAGGTTCTTCCTCATCCCTGGCACATAAAGAACCTCTGACACTTTCAAGGGAGGTTTGGACTCCCTCTGAAATGTCACTGTCCCCACCCCGACTGCTCTAACAACTCTGTCATCACCGAGTACTACCTCAATATCAATACCACTCTCTGAAAGCTCTGAGAAGTACTCACGGACTCCTGTCATGTGACGTGAAGCCCCACTGTCCACATACCAGATACCTGTAGATGCTCCGCTAATCGAGGGAAAAGCATGCTCCCTCTGAACCTGTTTGGCAGGTGATCCTGCACTAGAGGACTCACATGTAGTGAACGCAAACTCTCGGTCAAAACGACCAACAAAGTCCTCAATCTCTGCTGAAGCTGCCACGTCCTGGTTCTTCCCCTTCTTCTTCTTCTTCTCCGGACACACAACTGCATAGTGTCCCATCTTTTGACAATTCCAACACTTCACCTTGGAATAGTCCTTCTGTGTGTTCCCCTGTTTACCTTTACCTTTGCCTTTGCCTCCACCACCGCTTGTGGAAGCCTGCTTCTTCCCTTTGCCTTTCTTGCCTCCTGCCACCAGTGCTACGTCCTCATCCTGCTCAACTGGCTTGGCTGCCCCAAGTTGCCCTTTCCTGATCTCTGTCTGAATACAATCATCCCAAAACCTCTCCCATGTGGGAAGGGTCTCACGTGCACAAACCCCATCAGCAAAGTTCAACCATGAACGGGGGAGGCCATTCACTGCAATCCGCACCAACTCAGTGGGTGGAATGGCCTCTCCAATCGCTGCCAACTCATCTCTCACATTAGTAATCTTTGTGAGATATCCAGCTGCACTATCATTACCCATCTTAATGTTCTTTAGCTTCTCCTTCAGGACCATCTTCCGGTTCTCATTGGTACTCTGGTAGAGATTGGACAATGCTGTCCACATCTCATGGGCATTGCTCTTTCCTCTCACATGAGGAATGCAATGGTCTTTGATTCCGTCTAGAATCAGCCTCTTACCCTTATTGTTCTTCTTTTTATACTCAGCCAACTGAGTAACATCAGTGGGCACAACAACAGGGTTCTGTGCGGTATGCACCATGATATCCCAGACTTCTGCCTCCTCAAAGATACTCTGCATTCTCTCCTTCCAAACGCTGTAATTTGTATGCCCATCCAACCTATCCTCCACCCTCAATCCCAATGACATCCTGCTGTCCTAAAACTGAAAAATAGCACTGTTGTAGTAAAGATAAAACTGCTGTTTATGAAAAAATCAGCTTGCTGGAATTTTCTGAGTAAAAAATCAGCAACTGCAATTTTTCCTTTTGCTGTCCCAAACTGCCCTTCAGCACTCAAGCTCCGATACCATGTAAAAATTTCTGTTTTCCCACCCCGGTTTTCAGTTTCTCCTTATTTCTCCCATGTAGTTAAATGCCCATTCCCATAACCATACATTTAACAGACTGAAAAAATAAATATTGCTGAAAACACAAATTCTGGAAATTTTTCAGAATGCTGGAAATTGCAGAATTAAAAATCAGCGATTAAAAACAGCCATTAAAACACATTAAAACACTGATATTTTTGGTCAACTTGACCCTGGAAAAACCCCCTACAACTCTTGGGGAAAACCAGTTTGAGAGCTCTTCTTTATTTCTGAAATTTGTCTTTTTACAGTGAGAATTATTCAGCAAAAATCAGCAAGCAAATTTACAACTTATCTCCTTTCCCGTGCCTCACAGCAATCTGGAAATTACAGCAAACAGGACAGCAATAAATGCTGTACGACCTCCGTTTTGTGTGCAGAAAAATCAGCAAACTGCTCCTCGATTTTTGTGCAAAAATCTGCCTTTCACTATGTGCTGAATTAGCTGTACAAATCTGCTCAACTGCTGCCTTGGAATGTGTGCCAAGCTGCTGTCTCCTTCTCCTTCCTGCTCAGAAATCTCTCTTGCTCTCTTGCTCTCCTTCTCCCAATCTGCTCATGAAAGAATGAATGACCTTTTCCTCCTTTTCCTCCTTTAATATAACTCCAAGTGACTTTTGGGTGATCCAAGTGACTTTTGGGTGATCTCTAAATCCAATGGCTGAAATAGATTTAGATCAATGGTTGAGATTAAATGCTCATTTAAATCTCACTTTCTATTTTTTAATTCACCCCACTTTAATAAAGACCCACTTAGTCATTTATTTCCAAAGTCACTTTTCCTTTCTAATTTTTCATTGACTTTATAAAAGTCACTTTAAAATTAGACTTAATAACTTTATCACTTAAAGTCACTTTTAAATTAGATTTAACTTTATAAAATTATAAAGTCACTTTAGGAGAAAAATTAAATTCTTTTGGACACTTTTCCCTAGGCCAAAGATCAAAGCCTAAGGGAACCACCTGTCCTCCGGTACCAAATTTCAACATTCCCACTGGAATATCTTTTTATTTGTTGACTTCACTCTTTGAATGGCATAAATTTGTTCAAACTCAGAGCCGCTCCTACAACTGTGACTCTTCTACTGACATAAATTTGTCTTCAATGCACATATAAAATTTATTGAAACCAAATCACATATTTAACTCCAAAGTATAACCAGTGCACATATAGTCATATAATCTCAGTAATAGCATCTACAATAGACCAAGTTCTGGCACCCAATCTCGTTAGCTCATCAAAACTATCTCTGGCTGAAAGAGTAGCTGTCGAATCAAACAACTTACTGAGGCACCTTTAGTCAATACAGAGTCCATAAATGGTGAGCTTCTTAGGTTCATCGCAAGTACCTTTTTTTTTGAAGGAGAAATTATAAGATTGCCAACCAGATTAACACACTTGCCCAAATTTTCATGTATTACAAGAGCTAGTATATGGTTATATATATCCTCAGAAGGATTCAATCAAGTGAATATGATCTAATAAAGAAGGATGTCTAATTTGAGTATACACATAAAATAGATGGAGGAAATTTGATTTAACTCATTTACTTGAACAACGCCCGCAGGGTCTTCGCTATGTCCTTCAATGTTAAATCACATCTTTCTTCCATCTGAGCATTAGATATCAAGTCCAAGATAGTTTTCTGAAAATGAGAGAATGCTAGCATTCACCACTGCAAGCTGGAGTTTTGCGAACACTGCAAGGAATTTCAACAACAAGCCATTCCTCTTCTCGCAGTGGACATGGGTAAGAACATTTCTATTAACCATGCAAATCTTAATGTTGCTACTCAACACTCATGTAAAACATTTGTCTGACGAGGAGGAATTCTTGATCTCGAATGAATCTTGCTAGGGTGCATCCTGATTGTCAAGTCACAAATGAGAAAACGCCCTGTAGCGTTTCCAGACAACAAAACGCCCTATTGTCGATGCCAAGCCACATATTCTCGCGTGATGTCCCCCGTAAAGAATTAGGCCGAAGAAGCGATAAATAAGAAGGAAAGGATATAGAGGCTAATGTTATGGTGATTATGGCCGAGGGAAGTGGTATACGTATGGAGGGATACCAATAGCGTATCAACCAATTAACCGCAGTGATCAAAGGAGTGAGGAGCAGGAGTCGAGAGCGACGGTTGTAGTGATAATGAAGCTACGGGGTATGGTGCTTTTGGGAGCGGCGTTCACCACAGCGATACCACGGGATACCACGGGATACAGAAGCTGTTTACCCAAAACTTAGTTATGAGATTATTGTTAAGTGAACCCCACAATTGATAGAAACGTGTAGGTAGCCCACAACTGCTCCAACCTGTGCAATTCTTACAATAGTCGGAGCTCGAGTGCCATTCACAACGCAGTTAGTTCTCCACGCCTGGATCTCAGCAGCCACACCAACTTACACACAAGTGCACCAAAAGGAATCAACACACAAATATTTTCATGGCATTCAATCACTACAGAGAAGGCTTAAACACAATTTATTCAACGCTCTATTCCAACGCGCATAACCGATCTTGAATTATTTCGAGGAAATTAAGTCAGAATGAGCTTGTTTAGGAGAGCGATGAACGAGTTCGAGCGTAGACTGCCAATGCCCCGGTTTCAAATATCGCATCCCTTAGATCTAAGTAGAATAGAATGACAATAGTTGTTTTCTCCAGGTATGGTGACGGTGGTATGCAGTGGGAGGAGGTGAATGGGCTACCTGAACAGTCTAACTACAAGCAAAGCGTTAATTCTGAAATGGACATGTGCACAGTGAAATGGATAATGGATTTTGGGAATCTATCATAGAAATGATAAGAACACTCCATTATTCATCGAGGACAGAGCAAGAAATATTCCTCTTCTACAGTCATAAGAATAGGTCTGTGCAGTACAAAGGAATGGCAGAATTGAGGGACGTTACCTCTGTCATAACCCACAAGGAGGAGAGCAGTCTAAGTACTTCAACAGGTGTTGAATTCCGCCCTCCGATACCATCGTACGACACAGGCTTTCATGGCTTGAAGTCAAGTGTTGTAAACAGTCAGAAGCGTATTCTTTGGACAGGGCAGTGCTGCCAGAATCGAGCAAATTTATCGCGATGGAAATGATAGAAATAACGCTGAGTGAAGGAGGTTTCTCTGGTAATGCAGGCTGATATAAAACATTTGAATTTGCAGACCTAGGACGCCAATTTTACTATTTCAGGATTATGGGTAGAGGTGCAGGATTGACATGCACATAAAGGCCACAGAAAAACAAGCTCACATAAACAAGTGGCTCATACTTGAGCAGGGCAGGAGATCGCCCGCTCTGATACCATGTTAAACACACACATGGCAGCAACAACATGGGAAAAATAAACAAGAGAGTGCATTTATTATTAACAAATGATATACATTTATAGTACATGGTGTGACCCTTGGATTCATACTCCAAGTGGTCTCTTGGACTCCTCTAGTCTTTTCGGCTTCCACACTAACCCTTAGAGGATTAGGTCTCCAACAATATCTTCCACATCATCATCTAGTCTTCCAACCTTCATCAAGTGCCATCATTAATTGTGGTCATTCATTTAGTGTATGACATCATCAAGTGTATGACTTCATATGTCATCAAGGGTTAAGGTCTAGATCAGCAAGGTACATGCAAAATTATAGTTAATTCAAGGGCTCCGTAGGACTTCTTCATTGATGTTTTGACATCTTTGTGGCTTGACATCTTCATTGATGGTATCCTTGTCAAACAATAGTCTTGACATCATCATCTGGAACCAAGCATCTCAAGAATATTGACATCTTTGTTAATGCCATATTGACATCAATGACAACTTTTATTAACAATCTCCCCCTTTGTCATTGATGGCAATATTCTTACCCTTCCAACATTCTCTCCCCCTTTTACATCATTGGAAAACAGGGTGCCCAAGTACTCCCCCTGTCAAGCTGCTTCTTTTCTTCATCAATAGTGGTTCTTTATAGGTATGTTACTCCCCATGTCATGGTGCTTTTCCTTCTCGCAATGTGGTTCATGATATATGTGTTTACATTTCTTCATGTGATGAACCAAGTCCCCCTACCTGCATAATATCCTTTAGCTTCTTTAGACGAGAAATATTTATTCCTTATGATCAAGTGGAAGAAATCTTCAACAATAGTCCATCAGATAAGTAAGGAATCATGTTCTTCAATGGAGTTTCTCCCAAGAGATGAACTATCAAAAGATGATTGTCCATGTGTGACTCATCAAGAATTTCATAGGGCCCATTCATGGAGAGATTTTGCAAGAATGATTGAGAATCATAAGCCCCCCCTAACAGTATGCATGATCTCCTTTTGGCAGAGTCTCATCATCAAATAGTTGGAATATCAAGGATGTCTTCATCAAATCAACAACATGTGTTGTTGGCCAGAGTGTCCAAGAGGCTTTCAAATCCAATTTTATTCTTTCTCCATACTTGTGTAACTTTCTTCTTTGGCTTGGTTGTCATGGTTCTAGCTTGTGTAGGGACCCAAGTCAAGTTACAATCACATGCCATATGTCCAATGTTATGGAAATTGAAGCACTCCATATTTTTCATGAATGAGAAATCATGACTTCTTCTTGCAAAATTGATTCTAGGAGATGGACAGGGACCATTATATTTGTCTTTGTGATAAGCCCTACGATCTTTTGCCATGTGCCCAAAGTTTGTACAAGAATAGAAATAACCAAGAAATATACTTTGATACCTGGGAGATGAAGATTTCCTTGATGTACTTCTAAAGTGTTTATGCCTTGGGATTCTTTGATGATATTCATTACTTTTTGTATTCCTGACACCATCTACAAGTCTCCTTGGAATAGGATTTCTTCCATTCTTGTCTTGACCCTTCTCCTTTCCTTTGCTGGAACTGGGAGCATCAAAATTTCTTCTTGGCTTCCTCACATCCTTGTTGTTAGAATCATTATCATTCTTGCTTGAGGATTCACCTGCATATCCAAGACTTGATTTATTGAGGGGAGACCTTTGATGACTTAGGATGTCATCTAGGGTTTGAGAACTTTTCAAGTTCTTATTCAACAAGTCAACTTCCTTTTTAAGAAAGACAATTTCTTCATTCATTTTCTTGCATTCTTCATCCTTCTTTGATAGAATGATCCCCATTTCTTCCTTCATCTTGATTGCTTCACATGATTGGGCCTTAAGCGAAGTGATTTATGATCTTAACTTGGTGATGTCATCTTCCTTTTCTTCTAGTTGGAATATCATGGTGTTTCTCTCCTTTTTTGCTTCATCAACTAGTCCTTCTATGAATGCCAAAGTTTCCATCACCTTCTCAGCTCCTTGTGCTTGTTTCCTTTCTTATTCTAGTTGAGATCTAAGGGAGGGGACCTCTTCCTTGTATTGACCAATCTCTGCTTCAAGTTTGTTCAAGTTCTTGAGTTTTTGTTTAAGGTGGCTTGACAAAGTTTCTTCCCTTTTCTTTGCCTTATCCAATTGATTTGTCATGGTTATGACTTCTTCATGATGCTCTCTTTTGTTTTGATGAAATTCCTCCTTAAGTTTGGTGAGCTCCTCATCTCTTTCTTGTACTTGAAGCTTGAAAAGGTCAACTTCCTTCCTTGTCTTGTCTTGGTCACCATCTTGTGCTTTCTTCTTAAGTTTCTCATTTTCCTTTTTCAAATAGTTAATCTCTTCTATGGCAGCTATAAGTTTGGTTAGGAGATCTTCTTCAAAGTCTTCTTTATTTTCTTCATCTTCTAGGTCCTCTTTGGCCTTGATGTCATCACTCTTATTTTCATCTTCCTTGATGGGTTCTCGATTTCCTTCTTGCTTTCCATCATCTTATTGACTAGAGGTCATGGCTAATGCTCCTTTTGAGTCAAGGTCATGAAGTTTGTCCCATATATATTTTGCTGACGAACACTTTCCCAAATTGGCCTTTATAGAATTCGATAGCCCATTCAAAATTGTCTTCATTGCTCTTGTATTGTACTCCTTGGATTTACCGTCCATTATGTTATCAGTAATCACTGATTCCCATATTCCAACGCCTTGAGACATTAAGAAATTTCTCATTCTTACCTTCCATACATCAAAGTTTCTATTGAACAATGGAACCTTCCCAATTTGATTGTCCTCAATTTTCACAATTGAGGAAGATACATATTTAGGAGGTTTGGAGGATTTCTTCCTTGCCTTTGCCATTTGTGTTCTAAGGATCAACCTTCAATCTATTAGGCTTTGAGTGAAGGTACTAGCTCTAATACCAATTGTTGGAAATACTGAGGGGGGGGTGAATCAATATTCCTTTTCAATTGTTACTTTTACTAGTTAGATCATTTATATTTAGAACACAAAATGAACAACAATAAGAATAAATGCTTTTATTAATTTCTTCAATAAATCAAGTACAATATATGTAGGGCTCCAAGCCTAGATGAAGACACTTATCTTCAATCTCCCAAGTTCCAACCTGTATTTTCCAAGCACCAACTTGGACTTCCAAGGCTCTAACCCTAAGAGCTCCAACCCTATATTTGGTTCAGGCTCCAACCTAGTTTCTTGAGGACTCTGATCCTCTAGGGTTCCAACCCTATCCTCCAAGGCACCAAACTTGTCTTTTCGAGGCTCCAACCTCTAGGGATCCAACCTTAAGTTTACTTCATCAAGATGTATTTGGTTATACTTCATGGCTCCCAATTTCTTCTTCAACGAGCCCTATCAATCTTCAACTATCCCTTCACTTTAGTCTCCACGTCACATCATCAATGACAACCTTGATCTCTTAAAAGGTGTCACTACTGCTCTTCATCTTACCCAAACACTTTTTCCAAGGTCACCTCATGATTACTTCAACTCATCATGGTCTCCAATAATGTCTCCAAGATTACCTAAAGCTTTTCAACAAGATGTCTTCAGTAAGCTTCTAGATGACTCTTCAAGGTATGCTCAATATTATCTCCAACTGCTCTTCAAGATCTACAAGGTTCCAAAATAGTCCTCAAGATAATGCTTCAACACAAGTCTTCAAACAATGCTTAAAGAAGGTCTTCCAAAGTCATGTTTCAGCTGCTCCAAGGTACTCTCCAAGATTTGATACAAGAAGATGCTCTCAAGTCTGCACTAACAAGGTTTTAAATCTGCACAAGGGATCTTCTAAGGGCTATCCCAGTAAAGGATTTCAAGATACTTCAATACTGCTTTAAGATGTCATCCTAAGAGTTACAAGGTGCCTTCAAAGCTGCTCTAAGGCACTCTCAATACAATCCTCAAGATTGCCTGCTCTAAGGCTGCTCCACAAATATTCTTCAAGAGATGTTTCTCAAAAGGGAACTGCTTAAACACTTGTTTTAACCTTTCAACTAAGGTCTGCAACTTCCAAAAGAAATTCAAGGTATATCTTAACGAATGTAAGACAACTCCACAATTTTCCTTCAACTCAGTCTAGTTTTACTGTAGTGCTACAAATCTGCTGCTCTGAGGTTTGCTCTCCATTAAAATAAATCTTTGAGGTTCAAGCCCAAAATTGTAGGTCTGCTGCTTAAAAATTGCTCTGTCCAGATGTCACTAAATCTGCAATCGAAGTCCAACACAGGTCTAAAATTATCTGTGCAATAGAGACTCTTCTTCAGGACTGAAATTCAGTCAACACAGGGCTGCTATCACAGGTATAATTTTTGCTGGCCACATAGAGGCCGAAATTATAGAGATTTGAGGACTGTTCTAAGGTCTATCTCAGGCCGAAATTTCAGTATTCAAAGATCTGCGTATTATGCCCTAAAACATTTGCTCTCAAGGTCTAATATCTTGTTCAGATATAATCCCAGAACCCACACTAATATATTAAAAAACCTCAGATCTGAATATTGTCTCCTTTGTTTGAACGAATTACCTTTTTTTATAATCTCTGTGTCTTTCACCGAAATTTCTTGCATGAAATGAGTTTTAAGACTTGTATTAATAGTGATTTCGTCTTCCAAATGAAGGGACACGTCTCTCTGTAGTTAGGCCGACATGAATGTGTAAGTCTAATTTGGCTCAGTATCAGAAATATATTTTTTAACTTGAAAATTCGATATCTCACAAACTACTAGGATTTTTGGGACAAATAAGGGCTCATTGGAAAGAGGAAAATGTCCTCTTTCAGATGGTCTAGGTCCCATGTTGAAAGGTTGCCTCTAAGGCTGCAAAAATTATTTTTCTTTTTGATTGTCCTTGAATTATTTAGTGCAGAAAATGATTAGGACAGTATGGCTTCTCTTGTTTGGCTTCTTCATTGTTTGACTTCTTCATCATCAGAGGATCATAATGTCATCATGTAGTATCCAGAAATGAGTGTATCATCTCATGTCATCATATAATGGTGTAGTGATACGTCATATGCAACATCATTAGGAAAGTTTCAAGGTAGTCTTCTAACCATCAAATGAGATCTTCCACGTCATCATCTAGTATTCCAACCTTCATCAAGTGCCATCATCAATTGTGGTCATTTGTTTAGTGTATGACATCATCAAGTGTATGAATCCATATGTCATCAAGGGTTAAGGTCTAGATCATCAAGGCACATGCAACATTATAGTTAATTCAAGGGCTCCGTAGGACTGCTTCATTAATGGTTTGACATCTTCGTGGCTTGACATCTTCATTGATGGTATCCTTGTCAAACAAGAGTCTTGACATCATCGTCTGGAACCAGGAATCTCAAGAATATTGACATCTCGGTTAATGCCATATTGACATCAATGAAAACCTTGATTAACAGTGTGCCTATGAGAAGGATCCTATTTGTCTCCTTGACTTTGCTAGCCTCACCTGTGATTTTAAAATTATGATTGACCTAATCAATGGAAAATATTATAATCAGTCACAAAGCACCATGAAAGGTAATCAAATGGATGATCAAGGTGATACTGAAGAAAGTTAAAATGTGAAGGATCATCATGAAAGTGAGGAATATATGGAAGAGTGGAATCAATCTAAAGAAGATAGTGATGAGGACCTTTAGGATGCAAATTTAAGGATTGAGAATATGCATGGCATGAGTGAAATCCCTATTAAAGCCTGTGAAGATGAACATGATGAAGCAAGGACTTTCATTCAAGAAAGGGTGCTTGAGGATATGAATATTGTAGCTCCCTGTGAAGATGAAATTTCTGATTTCTTGTGTATTAGTGAGGGAAAATGTGATGTGGGAAACCATCATTTTAATAGTGACCCTATTTATGATACTGACACGAAAAATGAAGTTGAAGTTGATTCTCTTTTTCTCCATGACATCACTGATAATGATATCCCTACTCACACCACCGAAAGGGAGGATTGTGGTTTTCCCTCACATGAAGAAGGTTTATTAGAAAGGGCAGGACCCATTTATGACACCG
The DNA here is from genome assembly GCA_031772625.1 of Pinus tabuliformis. Lineage (NCBI taxonomy): Eukaryota > Viridiplantae > Streptophyta > Pinopsida > Pinales > Pinaceae > Pinus > Pinus tabuliformis. The sequence continues at coordinate 1,061,609,437 of CM062813.1, read as the reverse complement.
ACAAGGAGGATGGGGTTGAGGTTGGTCTTCCATTTCCCTTGAGCATTATTTATGATGACATATCCATCGATACCCTTGGGAAAGATAATTATTATTTTCCCTTGCACGAAAGGGGGAGTTGGAAGTAATTGATTCCCCTTTTAAGGAAGACCCTATCACTGATACTAATGATGATGAAATCAATAAGGCACCTACCTATCCTTCTTATGATTCTATATTCAAATCACTTGATCCTTTAGATTATGATTTTGAGGAAGAAAAACCCGTTGAATAATACTTCACCTTCTCCTTTTCCTTTTTCCCTTGTTCATCAAATTAAGTTTTCCACATGTGATTTCTTAACTCCTTGTTGTATGATCCCAAGTGACCATGAGCCCTTTCCTCCTCCTAAGCATAGTATCAAGGAAGAGCCCCTCATTGAACATATTTTACCTCCTCGGACACACCCTCAGGGTTATGATCACTCCATAACCGCCCCTCTCCAGTGTAACCATCACATTGAGCAACATGTTTATCGCACTCCTCCCTTCCCTCATACTCCTTTCCCAAAGCATAATATTACGAGCAATGATTGTGATAGGGAGTTCTTGAGAGTGGTCATTCATTCCGCCATTGTGTACTTAGAGGGAAATCCCCACACTTCTAGATTGCCTTATTTTCCTTTTCCTAGTGTTTCCTTTTGCCTCGAATGGAGATCATATTTTCCCACTTCCCACCCACATAATCACCCATGTGATTGGTTTTACATTTGCTTTGGGATTTGTTGCATGAATAATCATATAGGAAAACATATTTATATTAATTTGATGATATGTTGGTTACAATGTCTTTATGATTACACTTAGTATTAGCTTTATACCATATGCATGTTAGGGTAGGATGCATTGCATGCTCATTCTCTCATTAGAACTAAATCATATGATATTCTCATGATAAGTTAGTTCCATTTAGATTAAATTTGCACTTTAATTTCTTGTTGATTTTTATGGCCTAGTACTAAGCATGGGTAATCATAAGACACTACAAAAACATGCTGCCCCATGAGCCTGGTCTTTGATATGTGAAGGTAACAGTTTTGCGATACCAAGAGATTGCTCGTGTTTGCATGACCTCCTGTTCGAGTAGCTTCATGCACCATTCCAAGAGCTCGTGTCCCAGTTGGAGCCAGATGTTACCCACCACCTGTGGGTAGTGTATATAGGAGATTTTTTTTTCTCCTAGATGGTCCTCAACTGGCAGCCAACAGCCTCTTGTAGCCACCAGATAGCTCGATGTGCCATTTTCTTTGCCACCCGAGCTGTCCCAGTTGGAGCCAGATGTTACCCACCACCTGTGGGTAGTGTATATAGGAGAATTTTTTTCTCCTAGATGGTCCTCAACTGGCAGCCAGTAGCCTCTTGTAGCCACCAGATAGCTCGATGTGCCATTTTCTCCGCCACCTGAGCCAACCATGTTATCCCTCTCCCACTTGTTATGATTGAATGTTTTAGGGTGGGCCACCCGATCCCGAAGGTATCGATTTTCAATGCTATAGTTGAGTAATTTTCCTTACTTGTCATGGACACTTTTGGGCATGGATTGGTGGGGGGATTCAGTGGAAAGAGTGGGCTAGGTATATATTCTTGTCTCCATTGCCTGATTTAATGGTTAAACTTGTATCTTAGTCCCGTGGGATATCCTTTACTGGCCACTAGCTTTAGGGTTGACACTAATTGGGAAATATTGATTTTGGTTGCGCGGTCCCACTTCTTGACACCACATATATCATCCTCCTTCTGCTCATTTTAGGTCATTCATCTCCTTCCCCATCCGGGTCCACATGTGTCCACTGGGTCCACATAGAGTTAGCCTCCCCCTCCCCATGTCCACACCTTGGGGTTGGGCCTAGAACGATGCCTCAGAGGTTGATGCAACTAAAAATAAAAGAAAAAGCATAATTTGACCACTCTCAACATGAAACGTACCAAGAAATGAAAAATATGGTTACGACATACAAATTGAGCACGTGGGAAAACACCAAACATGAGCTCTAACCCTTATCCATGGCCATCACCCTAGTTCTTATGGGCCCTAGATGAGACCCCCTCCATCATTAAGGAACCCATGATTGTCCCAACCCCTAGTGGGCAATGAAATATTGCCTTATCTTAAGGGGGTATCCATTACTATATACTACATATCATGCTCTCATCCCCTGGAGCCCCGAGCAATTATGAAGCAAAATCAATCAAAGGAAAAAGGCATATGAAGAGGGGTGGAAAAACAAAGTCCGGGGTAACTGATGTACCAAAATTTTCTCCCTCCTACACTCATATACCCAGGTTTGGGCTTCCCTTATTATAGCTACCCTTGTACCATGACATGTTGTTTGGATGATTCCCCTGATCCTCACTCTGTTCCATTACTATATCATTTTCCACCTTCCACTTGAGGGATGTAACATGGACATGTTGCTCCCCTTTAAAGGTCGAAACCATCTAATAAGGTCCTTGATTAATCCCCTATTGAGCCTGGAGACACTTGTACATGCCAAAGCTCACTATGGAAGGGCATGCCACCATGCAGTGCCCCATTGATTCCATGACTTTTACGCTGTTTTTCTTGACTATTCCAATGGTTTTTGTATTGGAAGGCAAGGGGGCACATTGGATCTTATGCAGGATTGTAGGTGGATCTCCATTTGGGGCATGGTCTCGCTATACAGGGTCTTAGCCTTGCAGAGGGTCACATTGGAACTTGTAGGATGAGCGTTGAGAGCCATGGGACTCCACCATTGCAAAGAGTACTTCATGGATCCATAGCACCACTCATTGATTGTTTGTGTTCCACCTTTTGGATGAGGATGATGTGCCTGGTTCACCATGCCCAGTCAGCTTCACACTTGTACCATACACTTAGTAGATGTTCCATGGTCCAAAGGATGTCTCCCACTGCAGAGGGAAGGCTTATGTCATCATCCTAGCCCTTACAAATGGTCTACGGGAACTTTTGATTGACTTGGAGACCCATGAGGATGTCCTTGTGCCCCCACACCCACTTGGGAGCACCATGGGTTTTTTCTTGGAAAACAATGGGCCAACCCCTTTTCCATTATGTTTGGAGTCCATTTTGATATCATGGCACCCCTTGGATTTCATTAGGCCTCCTCAAAGGCCCAATGACCCACTATATTGATCATTCTACCCTCTTGAGAGGCTTATTCTTATGTTATTGAGCTATTTTGGTGGGCTTGTCACCAAAGTATTGTTATTATGCACATTATTTTATTTTAGGGGCATTATTAGTCCAAAATGGGCCATTCGTATCCTTCAGAGGACTGTATAAATAGAATAGAGACATTCTCTCTCATTCATCATCACTTGAATTTGGTTATTAGGTCTTGTGAATTTTTCACTATCCCTTTTGGAGGACAAGTTTGGATGGTTATGGATGAATTTTGATGTTTGAATCTCTCTCTCTTGTCTTGGAGCTTCATTATTGGAATAATTTGATGATTTGATATGCTCTTTGTACATATAAGTGCTTGTTTTTCATGATTATTCTTGTTATTTATTGTGTCACATGAATGTTGCTGGGATTCTCGCTATACAAGTTTAAAAATTTACTACTTTTCTATACGAATTTGTGGAAATATTGATATTTAATAGCATTGCATCATGTCATAGGCCATGTATGAATGAGTGAATGTTCCTAGAGATAATTTGTGTTAAATACATCCCGATAAGTCATCAATTATTGCGATCAAAGTATAAAGTTCTTGAAACAACCGCTCTCATGCCGTAATGCCATGTGAAGTTGCTTGAAGGCCTCATTGATTGTGTGAACTCTTTCCAAACCATAAATTCTCCTCGACTCCCTATGAGCCTTGGTATTGCAACAAGAATGCTACAACTCCCAAGGCTACCGACTTTAATTATCAACCCGGGGTTTGTACAAACTTAAGAGGTATCAACACTATATGTGTAGCATACAATGTGTCCTTCCTTTGCTGTCATGATGTAATGGAGTGCATGTACTAAAGTCAAATCCTAAACTAATTGCAGAAAATGAAATGTTCGAAATGGAACCTTAACCTATTGCAAGAAAGAAAGTACAAGGAAAGAGACTGAAATCAAATGCTAAAACCCACCATTTTCTAACTAACTTCTAATAGGCTCTGCTTCAAAAGAATGCTAAGTTAACGTGTATGCAATCCTACTGTCCTAAGCATGCAGATTCAACCCATCAAACCTTCTATTGCTGTGCATGTAAATGAATAAAATAAATCTGTTTTTCTTTTTGTCTTTTTTCATGTGAGTGTGAAAGCTAATCTCTTTTGGTGATGTGGCAGGTGGCTTGGAGATGATGGTGAATGGTCAGAAGGCTTGAGAGACAAGTAGCGACCCTTTGCTAGCTTCTTAGAGGCTTTTTCCTCAATTCAGCCTCAAAACAAGGTTTCCTAAGAGATGCTACATGATTTCCTACAGGATGTCCTGAAAACCTATAGGATCCCCTGAAAACCTACATGATCCCTTGAAAACCTATAGGATACAACCGAGAGAAAAATGATGGATTTGAAGGTGATGGAAAGCTCAGGGAAGGTGGTTGGTGGATGGAATGAGGCAAGGGAGTGCCTATGATCACTTCAGAACTCAAAACCAAAGTTGGGAGATGGATGAATTTGCTAAAAAATCTTGGAGAAGTTTCCTTGTGAAATGATGAAATTGGTGAGGGTTTAGTGAAAGAAAGTGAGGACCATGGGTGGATGAAGTTGGGATGAGGTTGCTGACTATGAAATCTCTCTGTACTCCTGAAACACTTGCACTGCATCAAACATTGACATTTACCCAAAAATCATGCAAACAAGAAGAATTTCAATTATCTAAAGGAAACAAAAATTCATGAGCTAGCTATCTACTTCATGCATGAGGAAAACTTTGTAGAATGATACAAAACATTGATGAGATCTAATATAACACTGAAGATAGAAATGGAAATCAAATCCTACCCTTGAAAACTAGAAAAATGCTGACCTAAGTGTGGAGCAAGAGGGTTAAAATGGTCTTGATGGCGTGGAGGTCAAGTAGAGGCCTAATCCCAGCTTCAATGATGTTTTTTCTCAATTCGAGCTCAAAATAGGCTTTCTTAGAGGATGTTACAGTGATTTCCTTCAGGATGTACAATTTTACTATAATTCATCGAATGACCAAGCAAATCAAATCCAAATTGGATAGACAATTTTTTTTATTAACTAGGATGTCTTAGGTCCCCATTCCAAGTGGAATCACTCAAAAATACCTTTGTTAACCTATGCTAAAAAATAGAAAAACATTACTAGTCGAAAATCTAGAAATCCGAGAACTAGTGAGCTAGTAAATCTAAAAAATTCCTAACCAAATCAAGTGCAAATGCAATGGGGTAGTTATTGTTATGAACCATAATGTTTTTTTGATATAATGCAAGTGGAACCAACTTGATTGAAGCTTGTTAGTATGCTCTAAAAAATAGCAGAAATTTACTGTTCTTTTTCTAAAAAGGAGGTCCAGAAATCTAGATTTGGGAATAAGAAGACTAATCCAAGCAGCTCAATGATTACTATGAACTTCCAAAGGTTTTCCAAGGATGAAATAATGCTTGTGATCCTGAAAAAGGACTTTCATTAACCATTTAACTCAATCCTATAATAAGAAATCATTAACACTAAATGCATAAGTAGAAAGAAATAAAAACTAGAGATGCATGCGAATAAGCAGTGAAAAGAAGGAAAGAAAATGATACAAAAGGGCTCTAAGGCTCCTAGGATGGCCAAGCCCAAGGAAAATCAGAGACCTATGGAGGAGAACAAGATTTAGAAGCTGAACATGACACCAATATTCATTATTTTCATCAATAAAATTACATCCCTGCAAGAAAATACAATGGAGCTGCAGAAATAAGAGTTCTCTCCACAAGAACACTAATGAAAATCTCCCCCTAGAGGAAAATTCGACTTGGTACTTATAAAAAATGATTAGGAATCATTCACCATGAATGGAGGAATATTTCCCCACCAAAATCCCTTGATTAGTGGATCTAGTCCCCAATACTAGGAATCTGCATTAAATGGCAAGGAACACATTCCTAAATTTTCTCAATCATTGGAGTTCCACAATCCGTGTCATGCAAATTAGACTTGGTACTCATACAAAATGATTAGGAATCATTCCCCATGAATGGAGGAAGATTTCCCCACCAAAATCCCTTGATTAGTGGATTTGGTCCCCAATACTAGGAATCTGCATTAAATAGCAGGGAACACATTCCTAGATTTTTTCAATGATTGGAGTTCCACAATATGTGCCATAATTCCATAATATCTTGTTGATTTATTATTTATTATTGATCCTCCTGTAGTAGGGAACATGTCCCTAAATTATCTCCTCCTCCAAATCTTCATAATCTGCCCAATATTTTCATAATATTCCACAAAAATAAATAATATTAGGCACAAATATGCAATGGATTGACCTGAAACTTTCTAAGCATGTTTCCATCATCATTATGCACCTCCCCATAAAAAAAATTGGTCAATGGATGCACGGATATCGAAAAAAACTAAAAATGGATGAAGGTGATGTAGGCCGATTTCTTGGAAACCGTGCACTGGAATTTGATGAAATTTCTTGGGCATGTTACCATAATCCATATGCATCTCCCCATGAAACAGATTTTTAAATGGATGCACAGATATTGAGAAAATGAAAAAATGTCTGTAGGTGATGGAGGCTGATTTCTTGACAAATGTGCACTGGAATTTGTTGAAATTGCTTAAGCATGTTACCATCATCCATATGCATCTCCCCCGGAAACAACTTGGAAAATGGATGCATGGTTTTCATGTTATAGAAAAAACAAATTTCTACTCTATGTGTTTTTGTATCTTTTAGAAAAACAAAGGATCTTGTAGTTTTTAAGGACAACAAGCAAACTGAATGGTAGAAGCTTGATAATGATGGGTGGATAGTGAAAATAGATGAGGGTGATGGATTGGCATGGCCTTGGCCTTGTTGGAGCATTTGAGCAAAGGAGGAGAAAGTCAAAATTTTACTTTTTTTGACTAGGCTTGACCAATTTTCCTTTTGGTACCAACTTGTTCTTGTTGCTTGCAGATGTTGGAGAGTACATGCATTCATCAGAGAGATACATGAAGCAATTTTTTATTTTTTATTTTTTTTTAGGCCTACTAGCCACCTCAAGGAGGTTTTCAACTAGTAGGTTTGCTTAGGCGCCTCAAAGGAGGTTTTCACCTAGGATCTTTTCTTTTTTCCTCTTTTTTTTTTTTTCCCAACCCATTGACCGCCTCATGGAAGTTTTCAATCAATGAGCCAATCTGAGGCGCTTCAAAGGAGGTTTTCACTTGAGATTTTTATTTTTTTTCTTCTTATTTTTCAATTTTTTTTTTCTCTTCTACCCTACCCTATTTGAAAAACAAAATCTCTTTCAAGTATAAGAATACTTCCAATGGAGCCATGTGCACATCAAGATGACAGACAAAATGATGTGGAGGATTGAAATGTATGATTTGACATGTACCTGGATTTCAGAGACCAAATGATTTGACTTTGAAAGGATCAAGCATAATTGAAGAAGTGAGTGATGCTCCATCTTGTTGATTTTCTAGAACTAAACCTCAATATAGCTTTGATGTCCTTGGTTTTCTTGCTTATCTGGATCATTCTTCATGTCTTCTTCTACCATGACCTTCAAATCTTCCTCTTTTGCTGATTGTTCTCTTGAATACATGGAGGATTTGATGGTAACCATGAGGGAGCTCTCTCGATCTATGATTTTGATGTCTGCTCTTCATCAAGTGCAGCCCATGATTCCGTGGTCTTCTCATTTGAATCTTCTTCTTTTGGATGTGGTCCCTTAATGATATCAAGATAATCTCTTTTTTGCAATACTCTTCCTCAGCTATGGTGAATATCATTGATCTCAAGAGGAGATGTTTGGAAGTTTTGTACCTCATCATTGTAAGTGGGCTGAGCTACTTCAATGCGTGGGTTTGGAAATGGTGGTACAAGTAGTTGAGTGGGAGTGTATATTTGAGATGGATGTGATTGGGGTTGTGGTTGTGGTGGAGGTGAATGGTAGGGATAACATGGAGTTGGGTATGAAGGATATTGAGGAAAGTATTGAGGATATTTTAGATGGCTCCCATAAGTTCCTTGCCAACCTTGTTGCCAAGATTGGTTTTTGGGTTGAGATGGACAATGTTGCCAAGAAAAAGGTGTGTTCCAATTACTTTGAGGTGGATATGCATAACCTTGAAATTGTGAATTAGGCTCTTGCATCATATTACGCTAAATATGCTGCCATGGTCCTCTTGGAGCTACATAACATTGCTACGTTGGCAATTGACTTGCTCCATTGTCCTCTTGGTGAACTTCCTTCAACCTTGGTAATGAGGAGCAACATTTAACATCATGTGATTCTGCATGGACAACACAAACACATTCTTTTTCTCATTTTGTATTCTTAATATTTCTACTTGTTCGGTTAGATTGCTAAGAATTTGTGTTTTAAATTCATCAAACAAATTTCCAAGTTTAGCTTGACTTACCGATCTTGATGCTGATTGACTTACTCTTGCCTTTCCTCTTAATATGTGTTTGCATGTTTCACAAATTTCTTCAAATGATAATTGATATACATTACCTCTACTCATGAGATTAAGGAGATCAATACACTCATCCCTAATTGTTTTAAGTAAGAGGGTTTTTAGTTTGTCGGATCCTAAATGATGTAGTTTTTCCCTTTTAACATTATACATGAACCTCTCTATTAGATCCTCTAGAATCTCATCTTCTCTTTGATTCATTCTAAATATTTCCTCTTTAAAATCATGATCTATATATTTTTCTAGAAATATCTTTTGCATCTCACTCCATGATCTTATTGAATTAGTCCCTAAACTCATGGACCATTTAAGAGCTCTATCCTTCAATGTTGCCAGAAACAATCTCAGTTTTTGAGTTTTTAATAAGTAACCATAAGATCTACAAACAATTTCAAATTCAAAGAGAAAGGTTTCTGGACCCTCTGACCTTATACCATGAAATTTTGAAAGAAAAGATGGAGGGATGTTCTTCATGTGCACACTACCATCAATATCTTGAATGTGAAATATGAGAGGATCTTCCTCATTGTCATCATCTCCATTCATTTCTTTTACATTCTTTGCCATCTCTTCTTCTTGTACCTGCAAAAGTGGATGGTGTTGTGGCTCTTACTGCACCACGTGATCAAATGGGGGGTGGGTTGGTGTTGGAGAAATTTTGTTTTTGTTTTTATGATTGAATGAAAACTATAATGCAATGCAATTTTATACTTTTGAAATTAAATATGCTTAACACAAATATTTTTTTGTTTTTGCAAAAAGCAAAAAGAAATGAATCAACTAGGGAAGAAAACAATGCATACTTTGACACCTCCCCGACAACGACGCCAAAAAATGATGAGCTTCGGTATTGCGAGAAGAATGCTGCAACTTCCAAGGCTACTGACTTTAATTATCAACTCGGGGTTTGTACAAACTTAAGAGGTATCGACACTATATGTGCAACATACAATGTGTCCTTCCTTTGCTATCATGATGTAATGGAGTGCATGTACTGAAGTCAAATCCTAAACTAATTGTAGAAAATAAAATGTTCGAAATGGAACCTTAACCTATTGCAAGAAAGAAAGTACAAGGAAAGAGACTAAAATCAAATGCTAAAACACACCATTTTCTAACTAACTGCTAAGAGGCTTTGCTTCAAAAGAATGCTAAGTTAACATGTATGCAATCCTACTGTCCTAAGCATGCAGATTCAAACCATCAAACCTTCTATTCCTATGCATGTAAATGAATAAAATAAATCTAATTTTCTTTTTGTCTTTTTTCATGTGAGAGTGTGAAAGATAATCTCTTTTGGTGATGTGGCAGGTGGCTTGGAGATGATGGTGAATGGTCAGAAGGCTTGGGAGACAAGTAGGGACCTTTTGCTAGCTTCCTAGAGGCTTTTTCCTCAATTCGGTCTCAAAACAGGGTTTCCTACAGGATGCTACATGATTTCCTATTGGATGTCCTTAAAACCTATAGGATACAACCAAGAGAAAAATGATGGATGTTGAAGGTGATGGAAAGCTTAGGGAAGGTGGTTGGTGGATGGAATGAGGCAAGGGAGTGCCTAGGACCACTTCAGAACTCAAAATCAAAGTTGGGAGATGGATGGATTTGATCAAAAATCTTGGAGAAGTTTCCTTGTGAAATGATGAAATTGGTGAGGGTTTAGTGAAAGAAAGTGAGGACCATGGGTGGATGAAGTTGGGATGAGGTTGCTGACTATGAAATCTCTTTGTACTCCTGAAACACCTGCACTACATCAAACATTGACATTTACCCAAAAATCATGCAAACAAGAAGAATTTCAATTATCTAAAGGAAACAAAATTTCATGAGCTAGCTGTCTACTTCATGCATGAGGAAAACTTTGTAGAATGATATAAAACATTGATGAGATCTAATGTAAGACTGAAGATAGAAGAAATGGAAATCAAATCCTACCCTTGAAAACTAGAAAAATGCTGACCTAAGTGTGGAGAAAGAGGGTTAAAATGGTCTTGATGGCATGGAGGTCAAGTAGAGGCCTAATCCCAGCTTCAATGATGATTTTTCTCAATTTAGGCTCAAAACAGGCTTTCCTACAGGATGCTACAGTGATTTCCTACAGGATGTACAAATTTACTATAATTCATCGAATGACCAAGCAAATCAAATCCAAATTGGATGGGACAAATTTTTTTATTAACTAGGATGTCTTAGGTCCCCATTCCAAGTGGAATCACTCAAAAATACATTTTTTAACCTATGCTAAAAAATAGAAAAACATTACTAGTCGAAAATCTAGAAATCCGAGAACTAGTGAGCTAGTAAATCTAAAAAATGCCTAACCAAATCAAGTGAAAATGCAATGGGGTAATTTTTTTTATGAACTAGAATTTTTTTGTGATCTAATGCAAGTGGAACCAACTCGATTGAAGCTTGTTAGTATGCTCTAAAAAATAGTAGAAATTTACTAATCTTTTCTAAAAAGGAGGTCCAAAAATCTAGATTTGGGAATAAGAAGACTAATCCAAGCAGCTCAATGATTACTATGAAATTACACAGGTTTTCCAAGGATGAAATAATGCTTTTGATCCTACAAAATAACTTTCATTAACCATTTAACTCAATCCTACAACAAGAAATCATTAATACTAAATGCAGAAGTAGAAAGAAATAAAAACTAGAGATGCATGTGAATAAGCAGTGAAAAAAAGGAAATAAAATGATACAAAAGGGCTCTGAAGCTCCTAGGATGGCCAAGCCCAAGGAAACTTAGATAAATATGGAGGAGAACAAGATTTAGAAGCTGAACATGAGACCAATCTTTATTATTTTCATCAATACAATTACATCCCAGCAAGAAAATACAATGGAGCTGCATAAATAAGAGTTCTCTCCACAAGAACACTAATGAAAATCACCCCCTAGAGGTGAATTCGACTTGGTAATTATGAAAAATGAATAGGAATCATTACCCATGAATGGAGGAAGCTTTCCCCACTAAAATCCCTTGATTAGTGGATCTGGTCCCCAATACTAGGAATCTGCATTAAATGGCAAGGGATACATTCCTAGATTTTCTCAATCATTGGAGTTCCACAATCTGTGCTATGCAAATTCGACTTGGTACTCATACAAAATGATTAGGAATCATTCCCCATGAATGGAGGAAGCCTTCCCCACTAAAATCCCTTGATCAGTGGATCTGGTCCCCAATACTAGGAATCTGCATTAAATGACGGGGAACACATTCCTAGATTTTCTCAATCATTGGAGTTCCACAATCTGTGCCATAATTTCATAATATCTTGTTGATTTATTATTTATTATTTATCCTCCTGTAGTAGGGAACAATTCCCTAAGTTATCTCCTCCAAATCTTCATAATCTGCTCAATATTCTCATAATATTCCACAAAATAAATAATATTAAGCACAAATATGCAATTATTCATAAACCTTCCTAATGAATATATTAAAGTTAAAAATACATTATCTAATGTAGAAAGAGAGGTTTAATGTGCTGAAGCATGGTCATAGGCCTTAATTTATGTTTTATTTTAGAGGCATGGGCCTTAATTTATGTCTAATTTAGAGGCCCATCAACTCCATCTCTCCCAAAATACAAAGCACTGATCCTCCATAAGTGATCACTTTTAAAACTTTTTTTTTCCCACCTCTACCTATTTTTATATGCCTAGCCATCATAGGTCACCTAGGACATCACTTTTCTCACGATTTACCCATCCAAAGATTTCGATCTCTTTCCCACAACAACGCTGGTGTGCCCTCTAGAAGCCCTTCAAATTTCACTAAATTCTGACGATGGGATTTTGAGATATTTCAAGCCGTAGCTCGAAGATCGATTTTTTCCCTTGGTTTCCCATTGGCTAGTGATCTCATTGGGATCATAACATTAAATCATAAAAATAAGATTCTTTCCTTGATCCCCTTTCCTTCCCTAATTAGGTCAAGTACATCCTTGGTTTATCAACTCCATATCCTTGACCTAATTTTGGTTCCACTTGGCCCTTTGTGGTCCCATAACTTGTTGCTTCCAATTCCGCAAAGATCACTTAGAATCCAAGCATCCATAAGGCCTTTTAAGACTAGGGGCTTCCTTGATAAGACATATTCTCAAACCCTAACCTCAAAAGCCCTCTTAGCCATTCCTAGGGAACCTATCACCTTGCTTGTAAAGCAACCAACCCATCTAATTGAGTCTCTCTTGTGAATAGGCCTTGGGAATCACCCTTGATCCTTTTATTGACATATTCATAATTTTGATTCCTCATATACTAGGTCTCCTCCCATCTATGAAAGTCTATAAAGAGTAGGGAACCTTAACTGAGGTGACAGTGGGCTATCGCTCCATTGTTTCCCTCGACCTAGTAGTTTCTATATATAGTAACCCATCCTAGGACCCCTGTTATTTCTAGCGGTAACAAGTCGCATATTTCTTCTTCACCAATACAACCGAAGAAGCGAAGGGACTAGAATTGGGCCTAATCTGCCCCAATCTCAACAAATCCTGTATTTTCGTCTCAATCTCATCCCCATAATGGCTTGGGATGCCTATAAGGAGTGGTAATGACTACATGCACCCCCTCCTCCAACTTGATGGTATGCTCAAATCCTCTATCTGGAGGAAAACTTGGAGGGATGTCCCCAAATACCACATGATGCTTCTCTAAGAGAGCCGATATGTCTGGATGTTTCGTCTACGTTGGTGCCCTTATCTCCGAAATCCACAAATCTAGAACCTAAGCTATATCTTCATTCCTGAAGTCAGCTGACATCCTATGCGCTGACACCATCTGAGGTGGATATGAGTGCATATGTTATGAAACCGGCTCATTAAAAGATATAAAAGATAGATGAACGCCTTAGAAATAAGCCTCTTTGAGGGGGAAACCTCCTTTACATTACACAAATGAACAATTCTTGGATGATTCAAATGAAAAAACATCCTTTCTATATATAGGAGTCTAAGGGGTCACAATATAACCAAGCCAACCTAACAATAATAATATAAAGGCACAAAAATAACAATAGGGGATTCTATGGGGCACAATATTAACAATATGCGGACAATAGGGGCACAACAATAATAATAAGGGATACAACGACAATAGTAATGGGGGAATAACTAGTATTATAGGGACCTAACATGCCCCTCTCCTTCAAAAACGTGTTGTTGTCAACGCTTGAGTAGTTCTGGATGCTTCTGTATAAAATTCTCATCCTCCCATGTGGAATCTTCAATGGGTAAGTTCTTCCACTTGATGAGATACTTCGAAATTGATCGATTTCGTAGTTGTCGAGTTCTTGTTTCTACGACTACTTTAGGTTCCAATATGATTTTTCCTTCCTCATCACGTTCTGGCAATATTGTTTGAACTGTAAGCTTGTCACCTATAACCTTCTTTAAGCATGAAACTGGAAAACTGGGTGCACTCGGGAAGCTATAGGAAGCTCCAATTTGTATGCCATAGTACCTATCTTTTGCAACACTTTTTACGGACCATAATACTTTGGTGATAATTTATTATCCTTCTTAGCTTGCTTGAGGGACATTCGTTTATATGATTGTAGCCGTAGGAATACCCAATCACCTACAACAAAAATTCTTTTGCTGCGATGTTGACCTGCCTGCTGTTTCATTCTATTCTGTGCCAAGGTGAGGTTATCCTTTAAGAGTTGGAGAACTTGTTGCTGATGATCGATGTGATCTTCTACTGCTTGAACCTTAAAATTTTCTCTTAAATATGATGTGATGGATGATATCCATAAAGTGCCATAAATGGGGTCATTTTTTTTGCAGTATGGAAGGAAGTGTTATACTACCATTCAGCTAGAGGCAACCATTTGACCCATTGTGCCTGTGTTTGTTTACTATCTTAGTTTTCCCATCAGATTGAGGATGATAAGATGAGCTATGAGCTAACTGAGTACCAAGAAAAGAAAAATGTTATGTCCAAAAATTTCTAGTGAAAATGGGATCTCTATCACTTACAATAATCTTTGGGTTTCCATGTAGCTTTTGAATTGTTTCCATAAATGCAGTAGAAATTGTACTCGCTTTAAATGGATGAGATAATGCACAAAAGTGTGCATACTTGGTAAGTCTGTCAATTACCACCATGATAACACTCTTTCCTTTGGACTTGGGTAAACCTGTGATAAAATCCATTGAAACCTCCTCCCAACGTTGGCTTGGAATGGATAAAGGTTGTAATAGTCCTGGGGTCTTAATTGTTTCAACTTTATTTTGTTGGAAAACCAAACATTCTGCCACAAACTTTTGAATATCCGATTTAAGGCCATCCCAAAAAAAATCCTTCTTAACCCTGTGGTAGGTTTTTAGAAATCCTGAGTGCCCTCCTAAGGGAGAGGTGTGCAATTCCCTAGGAATATTTTGTTTGAGTTGGGAATTATTACATAGGTATAACCAATCCTTGTACCATAACGAATCATTTTTCCAACTAAATGTATCAGATGTACTGGGATCTTGTTGTATCTTTTGAATGAGTGCCCACACTTTCTCGTCATTCTTCCATTCATCCCTTGGTTCATTTATCCAATCTGGTTGGATAATAGAAATGGCGCAAAGAAATGGTTCTACATCCTCATCCTTTCTTGAGAGTGCATTTGCCACAACATTTTTCTTCCCTTTTTTGTAGATGATTTCAAAGTCATAACCCAACATCTTTGTGACCCATTTTTGCTGCTCTTCTGAAGATAATCTTTTTTCTAAAAAATTTTTAAGACTATCATGATATGTTTTTACCTTGAAGTGTCTTCCCATTAGGTAGGGTCACCATTTCTTAAGTGCATGTAATATTGCCAACATTTCTTTCTCATAAATAGCTTTATGTAAATACTTTCCTTTGATTGGACGACTTTCGAAAGCAATGGGTCTTTCTTCTTGCATTAAAATAACACCAATTCCATTTCCTGAGGCATCACATTCCACAATAAAGGTTTTTGTGAAGTCCGGTGTAGCTAAGACTGGTGCTTGGCACATTGCCTCTTTAAGATGTTCAAAGGCCTTCGTTGCTTCTAGAGTCCATGAAAATGCATCTTTTTTCAATAATGTTGTTAGAGGTGCTGCTATCCTCCCATAATTCTTAACAAACTTGCGATAATAACCTGTCAACCCAAGAAATCCTCGTAGATGCTTTATGGATGTGGGGATTTTCCATTCCTTAATGGTTTTAATTTTTCTAGGGTCTACCTTAACACCTTCATGAGATACAATATGACCCAGATATTCCACCTCTTGTACTCCAAAGAAACATTTGGAGATTTTTGCATATAATTGTTTCTCCTCCAATAGTTCAGCACCATGTCAACATGTTGGACATGATCCTTCCAAGACTTGCTGTAGATTAGTATATCATCAAAAAATACTAACACAAATTTTCTAAGGAAGGGTTTGAAAATGGAATTCATCATACATTGAAATGTAGAAGGTGCATTAGTAAGGCCAAAAGGCATGACTAAAAATTCATAATGACCCTCATGAGTTCTAAATGCTGTTTTTGGAATGTCTTCAGTCTTAATTATGATTTGATGATATCCTAAACGAAGATCCAACTTGGTTAAGTAAATTGATCCATGCAATTGATCCAATAATTCATCAATGACAGGAATGGGAAATTTATCTTTAATAGTGAGCTCGTTGAGCTCCCTATAATCTGGACACATGCGCCATGATCCATCCTTCTTGTGAACCAATACTACTGGAGCAGAGAAATAACTTTGACTAGGTTGAATTATACTAGCCTCTAGCATTTCTGCAACCATACGTTCAATTTCACTCTTTTGGACATAGGGATATCTGTAAGGCCTGATGTTTGGAGGAACACTTCTTGGAATCAAATTAATAGTGATGAGCCTCATAAATGGGTAATTATATGGGCTCATTTTACCTCCTAACCTAGTCAAATCAACCATTGTCTTAGCTTATTGTATGATTTTCTGATTATATTTATGCTTATAGGGTGAGTTGAGTTAGTTATTATGCCATGTGGTCTAACATGTATTTAATGCAGATTGTTGATGGATTTCGAGGTCAAAGTCAAGGATCTAGTGGTCAAACTGCAACAATAACTCGAAGTAGACAGAGGAGAGGACTTATAGGAGGGAACCCCCCTCATTTATTGCTCCTCACTTCGAATTCCCCTTCATTCAGCTCGGAGTACAAGCAACCGAATCATGCACTAGAAGGCAACCGAGAAAGTGGAAGATGATTGATAGTTATCTCGAGTTTTGGGAGCCAAGCCTCCCTGATTTTAAGGAAGCTGTTGGTAGATTCAGATGTATAAGTAGAGAGGCCTAGGGCCTCACTAAGGTCGACTTTTTTGCTTGTGTAAACTCTGCTCAAATTTCGAGCTTACTATTTTATGACAGTTTTATGTAATCTTGATATTTTTTGATAATGAAGATGGAATCATTTTTGAGCTCACACTAAGTTACCTCAGAGGGCTGAAGCTCTTGGGTTAGGGCCCAATCCAAGTAGCTAAGCTCCTCTTTACTTGTATTTGTATGCTTTACTTCAGTTTGTAGATTAATTTGTTGTTAGATGTATTTCTCTTACGGTTAAGAATAGGTTACTTTTGATGATTTAGTAGCTTGCTTCCATTTGTACTTTCTGTAGCAGGTTAAGCAGTGATCAGAAAATATTCAAAAGGCTAGCAACAGTGCCTTGGCCTCTCTTCCTCCCTATGGGACCATGATTTGAGGCAAAGACTCTCTTGCTGCCCCAAAAACACAGATTTTCCTCATTCCTAGGACTTCTAGTGTTTGCAGCTCTCTAGTAGGTTGATAGTCCAGTTTTTCTTTGCTTTAGATCCTCTTTATCATGTTCACTTCTTGATTTGCAATATTCCTTTTGCATGCTTTCCTTTCTTACGACATTTCCCATCATTTCCTTTTATACATCATAGTTTAGGCCATTTTAATGCAAAACTCTGTTTCTCCTAGGATGCACTCATTTCATTGGTTGCTTGATTTTCTTGGTTGACTGTCAGTTTCTATGCAGTATATCTCTTCCAGAAGTAGGCCAGCTTACCAGCAATCACACCCTCCATCTGCTCCATTCCCTATCGATCTCCCAAACCTCACCTCAATTCTGCCCTAGTTTCCTTCATTTTTCATAGAACTTCTTCTTCTCTCCTTGAGAAAGCCCAATCATATTTCTCTCTCCTGGTGATTCATGGTAGAACTTAGTTGCCCTAACACCTCATTCCAACCTTCATCCACCTTTTTCACCTACTCTCACACCCTCAAAACAACGAAAATTACTCTCAGCCTCCTCCTGTAGTTTCCTTGTTTTCCTCCTGTAGTTTTCCTGTGTCCTCTTGTAGTTTTTCCTGTAGGATTTCTTTTGAAGGCTGAGTATGGGAAAAGCCTCTAGAAGGCCACCTAAGACCTGCTAGCACCCATCCACACCATCCTACATCCTCCCAAGCTCCAAAACCGCCCTCTAATGCCACCTGTTCGCTGCCACAATCACACACAATAAATTAGATGCATGTTAAATTCACATAAAAACACATAAAAATCCAAAAGTATGTTTTTTGCTTATTTACTTCCAGAAATAGCATAGTTAGATGTTGTTTACTTCCTTGAGTAGGTAATGGCATTTCTTTCATGGTTTTCATAGTGTTTTTGGCAAAAGTAGAATTAGCTTGTTAATTAGGGTTTACTAGGTTTTGCTTTACATTCCAGTCTTTCTCCTTTTTGCAGTTAGAATAGCATCTGTAGAGTAATCTTTCTTTCCTTTCATCACATATAGAGCTTCTTCTGAAATCTATAGAGGTTGGCTTGAGCTCCTAGTGATCTCGCGTCGGCTGACCAAGTGACAACCTGCAGTGAGAACTAGTACTTGTGCATATAGCACCGACGCTTCCAAGTTTGTTACGAACTACTGGGTTGATAAAAGTAAAGTTGGTAGCCCAGGAGTTGCAACATTCTTGCTGCAATACTGGCACTCACCACTTTTTGGCATCGTTTCTGGGGAAGCATCAGAGTATTATGTGATTACTGCTTTCTTCTATTTCCTATTGCAACATTCTGCTAATAGTTTATTTCGGCAAAAGTAGACTAGTCATTTCTTTTCTTTCAGTTCTGCATTTCCTTGCTTTCCTTTTCAATTCTGAAAATTTCCATTCAGCAAGTTCATTTCAGATAGTTTCAATTTGTTTTGTTCAATCACAATTTCATTTTTTGCAGTTACTTTTAGTGTGGGGAAAAAGAAACAAAAAACCAACCAAAAATATTTCCTTTCATGCCTCATAGGAGTAGAGATAACTTAGAATTTTTTTTGCCAAACACCCCTACTGCTTCACACAACCAACCTTCTCTCTTCTTCGGTGGCTGCAATCAAGAAGAACCCTTAGGTGAACATCCAGACATATTTGAAGAACCTATAGGGGAAGAATAAGAAGAAAACATTCCTCTGGAGCCAATGGCTGAAAATAGAAATGCTAGGGGAAATGGAGAGAGAATAGAGGGTACCTTCCCCATTCGGGAGACCAATGGGGACACCAAAATGAAGAATATAAGTCCTTCAGCCCTACCTCACTTCCATGGTCTGACTACAGAAGATCCTGACACCTTCTTGTTTGAGTTTGCTGTCATCTGTCGAACTTATGACTATGTAGAAGACGAGCAAAAGTTGAAATTGTTCCCTTCTACTCTCAAGGATGCAACATTGCGCTGGTTCATGGGATTACCTGGCAATAGCATCACAACTTGGGCTCAGATGCAGCAGGCCTTTAACAACAAGTATCAAGACTATTGTAGGTCAAAATATACTAAAGAAGAAATCTTCCGAATGACCATAGGAAGTGATGAGTCCCTAGAAGACTATGAAGAGAGGTTCCAGCTCAGTTACAAAAGAGCCAGGTGTACACTTGACCCTGAGTCTCTGAAGTTGGTCCTGCTCAGGGGAATTTGGGAAGACCTTTTAGACACCCTCCATCTACTAGCCGGGGGAGACATCTACCAACTATCCTATGAGGACATAAATATTGTTTTTAGAAACCATTCTAGAGCAGCTAGAAAGAAAGGTAGGGGGAGTCAACCCATAGCCAGTACCTCTTCTTCCAATTCATCCATTAAAGGTGAAATTGGAAACATGCTGGAAGACTTCAAGAGTGAGATGCTGCAGACTCTTGCCATGCAAATGGATACCTTACATATCAAAAGAAAACAAGAGGAAGCAGAGAGGGCTTTGGCCATTTTTTGCCCTAGATGCACCAGGAGGCATCCTAGGAATGAATGCTCATTGAACTCTATAGAGGTTTGTTCAGTCTGTGAAGAAGATCATTCTACAGATAAGTGCCCTTCCTTGCCCAGACTTAAAGCTGTATACCAAGGGGCCAAAGGAGTCACTGAACATATCTATTACATAAACCAAAGGAGGCTGCATGGACCTAGACCATACCAGCAGGGGATGCAAGGGACATCTCAGGCATACTACAACCCCAACCAAGTCACCTCCATACCTTCTTGGGGCCCCCTGCTCATCCTTCCTGGTCCACGCCTCCTCCTTGGTCCTTCACATCTCAATATCATGCCCAACCAGCCACCCATTCATTTCAACCCTATGCTCAGCCGCAACCTCAGTGGAATGCATCTCATCAGGGGTGGAGGCCCCAATACAACTCTCTTCCCACTCTTCTGCCTCCACCACCTGCCCAACCACAACCGTTACCTTCTGCTCCACCAAGGCAACCCCAAATGCCTGCCCAGCCAAATCCAAACCCAAACAACAGATAGGCTTAGCTAATGTATAGTGGGGAACCATTATGCCCAACTTATGCTGTGGAGATTCAAGAAATTAACTTGCGATCCGGGAAAGTTCTCCCAGATAGCCAGCCTCCACCTAGAGAGGTTGAGGAAGATAGAGAGGAAAGCGAACCTAAAGAAAATCCACCCTTTCCTGAGAGACTATCCATGACAATCCAGCCTACCCCAGAAGAGACTGAACTCCTGGGAGAATTGAAACATTTATGTGTGAAGATACCACTTCTCCAAGCCATAAAAGATGTGCCTATCTACAATAGGTTGATCAAAGAGAAGTGCTTTAGGCATCCAGGAAGGTGCAAGAGAGATGTCCCAACCATCAATGTCATAGGACAACTATTTGACCTGATGTTGGGGCAGATAATCTGTCCAAAATATTTGGACCCTGGAAGCCCAGTAGTTGATGTCCACATCAATGGCACAATGGTCCCACATACCTTAATTGATCTAGGAGCTGCCATTAATGCAATGACAAAGGACACAATGCTCAAACTTAACCTCCAAGGCTCCTTGAGGAAGAGCACGACAGTGCTGTAGCTAGCAGACTGCTCCACAGTGACCCCTGAGGGGATTGTGGAAGATGTGATGGTCTCCATTGATTATTGGGAGTACCTTGCTGATTTCTTAGTTCTCCAGCCAAAGGCAAAGCTTACTGGGTATCCTCTCATTCTGGGAAGACCCTGGTTGGTTACAACCGATGCCTACATCAGCTGCCGAGCTAGGAACATGACCATAA
The DNA here is from genome assembly GCA_031772625.1 of Pinus tabuliformis. NCBI lineage: Eukaryota > Viridiplantae > Streptophyta > Pinopsida > Pinales > Pinaceae > Pinus > Pinus tabuliformis. The sequence continues at coordinate 1,061,588,275 of CM062813.1, read as the reverse complement.
AGAATGGGCACATGTCCAAGCAGTTAATCTTATATCCTCTTGCCCAACCCTTGCTAGAACATGATCTACCTCTCTGGTTGGAGGAGGAGGATGAGGATGAAGTTTATTCTGCACCACTTTGTACATTATAAATCACCATGGGGGAAAACCGCAATATGAGGATGATATGATTAAAAATTTGATTCAGAATCCACCTCCCAGTGTATCACCATTAGAAGACATAGTAAGAGAAACCCAAAACAACCCCTCAACTGATCTCTGTGTGGCCAACCCCACTTCTCTCCGTGTTAAAAATATAGAGTTCGGCCCAAAAAGAACATTGAAAATCAATCCATCCCTATCTACTTCCCAGGAGAAGGAGCTATGCAGCATACTGAGAAAACATCTATATGCCTTCGCCTGGAGTTATAAGGAGATGAAGGGAGTGCACCCTTCAGTATGTACTCATCATATATACATCAAGGAAGATTGCAAACCAGTCAAGCAGCCTCAAAGGAGGATGAACCCAACACTTAAAGATATTGTTAAGGAAGAACTGTAGAAATTGCTTGATGCAGGATTCATCTATCCCATCTCTGACAGTGAATGGGTCTCTCCTTTGGTGCTAGTGCCAAAGAAAAATGGTAAGTGGAGAATCTGTGTCGACTATCAAGAATTGAACAAAGCCACTAAAAAGGACCATTTTCCTTTACCTTTCATAGATCAAGTGTTAGACGGTCTGGTAGAGAAAAAGTTTTTCTCCTTCCTAGATGGGTTTAGCGGGTACAATTAGATTCAAATCAGCCTGGAAGACCAATATAAGACCACTTTCACTTGTCCTTGGGGTACCTTTGCATATCAGGTCCTTCCTTTTGGTTTGTGCAATGCTCCAACCACTTTCCAAAGAGTGGTATTGAGTATATTTTCTAAACTGGTTCATGATGCAGTAGAAATATACATGGATGATTTTACTCCTTATGGCTCTGACTTTCAGGAAGCTTTATCTAACCTAGGAAAAGTTCTAGATAAGTGTATTGAGATGAACCTGTCCCTCAGTCCGGAAAAATGTGAATTTTTTATGACTGAAGGGACCGTGCTAGGTCATGCAATATCTCAACAAGGACTGTAGGTGGACCCCAACAAAATTGCCATCATCTAAAGGGTCCCACCTCCTCAAAAAGTGAGAGATGTTAGAAGCTTCCTAGGCTTAGCTGGATATTACAGGATATTCATTAAAGACTTCAGCAAGTTAGGCTCTCCTTTGTTTGGCCTCCTAGGCAAAGATGTTGAGTTCATATGGTCGAAAAACTGTCAAGAATCCCTAGATACCTTGAAGAGCAAGCTAGTGACTGCCCCAATTCTTAGAGGTCCAAATTGGGCCCTACCCTTTCACATTCACACAGATGTCTCGAACAAAGAAATAGGAGTAGCCTTAGGACAAATTGATGAAAAGTTACCTTATGCCATATACTTTATAAGCAAAAACTTGTCAAAGGCAGAGTTAAACTATACAATGACCGAGAAGGAACTTTTAGCTGTCGTGCATTCCTTAAAAAAATTCAGACATTATATCACATGCTATCAAAACTTTGTGCACACTGATCATGCTACAATTAGATATTTAATGAACAAACTAGATGTAAATGCTCGCATTATTAGATGGTTGCTTTTACTGCAGCAGTTTGATCTGACCATTATTGATAAGCCTGATAAAGAGAATGTTGTTGCTGACTTTTTGTCTAGAGTAAATTTGCCTGCAGGTGAAGAAGGAATGGTGGATGACCAAATGCCAGATGAACACCTATTTTCTATATCAGTACTCTCTCCATGGTTTGCTGATATAGCAAACTACTTGGTTTCAACACAGTTCCCACCACACCTATCCTCAAAAGAGAAGAGCAAGATAGTAAGGAAAAGTGCCCCTTTCACCTGGATTGGAGGCAATATCTTCAAACTTGGCCCAGATCAGATCTTGAGAAGATGTGTCAGGGAGGAGGAAGTCTTTGACATCCTCCTGACTTGTCATGACGGGCCTTGTGGAGGTCATTTTGCAGCAAAAAGAATTGCCTTCAAGATATTGCAAGCAGGTTACTATTGGCCCACTCTTCATCAGGATGTGAGGAGATACACGAGCCAATGTGATCGGTGTCCGAGGATGGAGAAACCCACTCCAAAGGATGAAATTCCCATGCAACCTCAAGTGACCTTTGAGCCATTTGAGAAGTGGGGCATGGACTTTGTGGGGCCTATCAACCCTCCTTCAAAGCAGAAGCAGTACATCATTGTGTGCACTGACTACCTGACAAAGTGGGCGGAGAAAAAAGCAACCAAAGCAGCGACAAAGGAAAAAGTAGTTGAGTTTTTGAGGGAAAACATATTCTACAAGTTTAGGTATCCGAGAGAGTTGGTCATAGACCAAGGTAGTAAATTCACTTCCAACCTGATTGAAGACTTGCTCACACATCATAAGATCAAGCACATGACTTCCACCCCTTACCATCCACAAGTCAATGGGTAAGTGGAGGTCACTAATAGAGCATTGGAAGGGATCCTAACCAAGGTAGTGAGCAGCAGCAGAAAAGACTGGGCGGACAGATTAGTTGAGGCCACTTGGGCCTACAACACAACATGGAGGACCACCATCGGGTTCACACCCTATGAATTGGTCTATGGGAAGAAGGCTTTGCTGTCAATAGAGTTTGAATTCAATACCCTAAGGATGGCAGCCCAGCTGGACCTAGACCTTAGCCATGCACAGAAGGAGATATTACTTCAGCTCAATGGATTGGATGAATACAGATTGCAAGCCCTTCTCCATACAGAGGTAGTTCAGCTTCAGAGAAAGATATGGCATGACAAAAATACCAAGGAGAAGCAATTCCAAGAGGGAGATTGGGCACTACTCTACCATTCAAGATACAAGGATTTCAAAGGCAAGTTGAGGACAAGATGGCTGGGACCCTACACTGTGGATAAATGCAATGACAATGGTTCAGTTCTGATCAGAACCATTGATGATGAAGCCATCTCCATGCTTGTCAATGGACATCGGTTGAAAGTCTACAAGAAACCCCTCTCCAAGTGAGAGTTTATTGAAGATTTGAATAAAATAGTGATGGTAGTGGAGCATGTCTTAGCTTCCACTTCACCCACTCACTGAAGAAAAAAGAGAAAAAATAAGGACTCAAGTGAAAACCTCCATGAGGCGCTTGAGTCCCATCATTGGGTTGAAAACCTCTTCTGAGGCGGCCCAGTGATGTCAAAAAAAAAAGGGGAAAAAGAGACAGAAGAGGGAGAAAATGAGGCAGAGAGGGCAGAGAAAAGAGAAGAGTCCCCTAAAACTTTGGAAAGAGAATTAACAGCTGCCCTCACTGCCCTCAGTACACCAGTCAAGTAGAAACAAAAGAGGAAAATAAAAACCTCCATGTATTTTAGGGCAAGGAAGAGTACCATAATTAAAACAGACAAAACTTAGCCCTCATCAAAGACTCCCATTAACATTGAAGATTCACCATCTGCCAAGGTGAAAGAATATCCTTCCAAGACACCCATAACCTATGAAAGAAGGACTACACGATCTTCTACATGGAAGGGAAAGGCAATTCTACAGGACCCCAAACCAGACCTACATGAGGATAAAACAGTCCTACAGGAGAGGAGACACAAAAACTTCAGGAAAAGATAGGAGGACAGCCAGAGGTGAAAGAGGAAGCACAAGAGCTACAAGAACCTGACCCCTAGCCTAATATTGACTCCTATTACAGATTACTTGAGGGAGGCAAGATAATCCCACAGAAATTTGCAATTCCACTGTTTTTCGAATTGGAAAAAGAGAGAGTGAGAACGAATAGGTGGATGCAGATAGCCAAGTCCAAAGGAGTTGAGGATATTGGCCACATGGAAGACAAACTCAGGGAAATGGGCAGGGAATTGAGTGCTCTCAGAGACAGAGAAGCCATTACAAGAAGCCACCTTGAGAATGAGAATGAATTACTAAGGAGGTAGCTGCAGGAGAAAGAGACTCATTTGGCATACATGGCCAGCTTATCCATAGAATCATTACAATGCAGAACACCAGCCAAACCTTATGGCCTCTATCTGAAGGATCAATGGCTTCAATTCCAAATAAAAACTTTGGCACAAAGAGGCATAATGCCTTTCCAAGACTACAGGCAGTTCATGGATTTGTGTGACCAAAGCACCTCCGAGGACAAAGCAAATATGGCAGAGTTCTATCTACACAACATGGCCCTCATAGACTTGAATGTGTGGGACCCCAATGCCAAGCTAGGGGATCTGCAATTAATGGCCATGGCGTCATGGATGAACCATGAAGAATTAAGGGCAATAGAAATGAAAAGATTGTTAATAAAAGAGTAGAATGAACCATTGATGATAAGAGCTGAGCCATCAAATCCTATGGCACTCATCAACACACACAACCTACTTGCTAATGACCCTCAGATTGCCCCTAAATATCTAGCCAATCAGGAACAAGCCATTGCACACTTTGAAGATATGCTTAGGCTACTTGGGGATGACTGTGTGCATGCATGCATGAGAATATGGAACACCCTACCCCATAGCTTGCAGATCAGAGAATACCATTCCCCCATGATGCTGAAGGAGGCATTGAAAAGAGTGCCAATGTATAAGCGCTCCGTGGAAAGGCTGAAGGTCAACTAGATTGGCCTCAAACTGAGTCCTCCACTCATATTAGGCATGCTGGAAGGTAGAAGAGAAGAAGAAGAGAAGGAGCAGTGGAAGGACATAGACAGAAAGGAAGGATTTTATGGAGAACATGAGCAGACCACATCAGAATCCTGGAATGCTTGGGAGGCCACCAGGGCCATAAAAGATGAAGAGATTGACTAGGTTGCTCAGAGGATGAGAAACACCTTCAGTAGGGGGGTGATGATGAGCCTCATAAATGGGTAATTATATGGCTTCATTTTACCTCCTAACCTAGTCAAATCAACCATTCTCGTAGCTTATTGTATGATTTTCTGATTATATTTATGCTTATAGGGTGAGTTGAGTTAGTTATTATGCCATGTGGTATAACATGTATTTAATGCAAATTATTGATGGATTTCGAGGTCAAATTCAAGGATCTAGTGGTCAAAATACAGAAATAACTCGAAGTAGACAGAGGAGAGGACTTATAGGAGGGAATCCCGCTCATTTATTTCTCCTCACTTCGAATTCCCCTTTATTCAGCTCGGAGTACAAGCAGCCTAATCATGCACTAGAAGTCAACCGAGCAAGTGGAAGATGATTGATAGTTATCTCGAGTTTTGGGAGCCAAGACTCCCTGATTTTAAGGAAGCTGTTGGTAGCTTTAGATGTATAAGTAGAGAGGCCTAGGGCCTCACTAAGGTCGACTTTTTTTCTTGTGTAAACTCTGCTCAAATTTCGAGCTTACTATTTTATGACAGTTTTATGTAATCTTGCTATTTTTTTTATAATGAAGATGGAATCCTTTTTGAGCTCGCACAATTACCTAAGAGGGCTGAAGCTCTTGGGTTAGGGCCCAATCCAAGCAGCCAAGCTCCTCTTTACTTGTATTTGTATGCTTTACTTCAGTTTGTATATTAGTTTGTTGTTAGATGTATTTCTCTTATGGTTAAGAATAGGTTGCTTTTGATGATTTAGTAGCTTGCTTCCATTTGTGCTTTCTGTAGCAGGTTAAGTAGTGATCAGAGAAGATTCAAAAGGATAGCAATAGTTCCTTGGCCTCTCTTCCTCCCTCTGGGACCATGATTTGAGGCAAAGACTCTCTTGCTACACCAAAAACACAGATTTTCCTCATTCCTAGGACTTCTAGTGTTTGCAGCTCTCTAGTAGGTTGATAGTCCAGTTTTACTTTGCTTTAGATCCTCTTTATCATTTTCACTTCATGATTTGCAATAGTCCTTTTGCATGCTTTCCTTTCTTACAACATTTCCCAGCGTTTCCTTCTATACATAATAGTTTAGGCCATTTTAATGCAAAACTCTGTTTCTCCTAGAATGCACTCATTTCATTGGTTGCTTGATTTTCTTGGTTGAATGTTATTTTATATGCAGCATATCTCTTCCAGTAGTAGGCTAGCTTACCAGGAATCACACCCTCCATCTGATCCATGCCCTATCGGTCTCCCAAACCTCACCTCAATTCTGCTCTAGTTTCCTTCATTTTTCATAGAACTTCTTTCTCTCTCCTTGAGAAAACCCAATCATCTTTCTCTCTCCTGGTGATTCATGGTACACCTTAGCCACCCTAACACCTCATTCCAACCTTCATCCACTCTCACACCCTCAAAACATGGAAAATTTCTCTCAGCCTCCTCCTGTAGGCCTCTTATAGTTTCCCTGTTTTCCTCCTGTAGTTTTCATGTGTCCTCCTGTAGTTTTTCCTGTAGGCTTTCTTTTGAAGTCCGAGTGTGGGAAAAGCCTCCAGAAGGCCACCTAAGACCTCCTAGGACCCATCCACACCATCCTACATCCTCCCAAGCTCCAAAACCTCCCTCTGATGCCACCTGTTCGCTGCCACACTCACACACAATAAATTAGATGCATGTTAAATTCACATAAAAACACATAAAAATCCAAAAGTATTTTTTTTTGCTTATTTACTTCCAGAAATAACATAGTTAGATGTTGTTTACTTCCTTGAGTAGGTAATGGCATTTATTTCATGGTTTTCATAGTCTTTTTGGAAAAATTAGAATTAGCGTGTTAATTAGGGTTTACTAGATTTTGCTTTACATTCTAGTGTTTCTCCTTTCTGCAGTTAGAATAGCATCTGTAGAGTAATCTTTCTTTCCTTTCATCACACATAGAGCTTCTTTTGAAATATATAGAAGTTGGCTTGAGCTCCTAGTGATCTCGCGCCGGCTGACCAAGTGAGAACCTGTAGTGAGAACTAGTACTTGTGCATATAGCACCGGTGCTTCCAAGTTTGTTACGAACTACCGGGTTGATACAAGTAAAGTTGGTAGTCCAGGAGTTACAACATTCTTGCTGCAATACTGGCGCCCACCAAATAGCATGATCATGATCACGAATAGGTGGGAGGCCTTTGGGAGTCTCAAATACCTTGGAATGATTGTCCAAGACTTTTTGGAGATCTGGAGAAATGGATGATTTCGATGTGGGAACCTCTAGTGAAGATAATTGTGCAATTATGCCTCGTTGTTCTTTATTTAGAAGCTTTTTCATTCTGTTAGAGCTGATTATCTTCCTCGTTTTCCTGTGATACCCCTTAATTCAACTTCCTTCCCTTCTGAAAAGAATTTCATGAAAAGTTGAAAATTAAAAGCTATTGTACCCAAGGATTGTAGCCATTGGACTCCTAGTACAACATCAACACCACCCATTGGAATGGAAATCAATGGGCTATTCAATACATATTATCCCATGTATAACTTGATATTATGACACTTTCCTGAGAAATTTATGGTTCCTCCACTTGCAACCATCACTTGACACTCTGGTGCTGGATATAGGAAGCAATTTAATTCCTTGGCTATCTTACAATGAATAAAATTATGGGTACTTCCCGAATCAATCAACACTATTACCTTTTTGTTCTTGATATTCCCTTCTATCTTGATAGTTTGAGGAGTGGTAATTCCAGCCAATGCATTACAAGATATAGTCGGATTCATTTCTTCTTTTTCTAGGGTTTGTTCCTTTTCTTCCTCCTCTTCACAATCTATGTAAAATAATTTCTTCTCTGCACACTTATGACCTTTAGTGTATTTGCTATCACAACTATAACAAAGTTATTTTTCTCTTTTTTCTTCCAGTTGTTGTGGTGTCAACCTTGTAGGTTGTGGATGGCTAGGGGCAGTAACACTTCCATCTTTATGATTGTGAGTGGTAGGCTTCCTTGTTGCCATAATTTTGCTTTCCATTTTTCTTTCCAACCTGAATGCCTTCTCCAATGAATCAGCTTCCCAAAGGCGAACCTCATGTTGGATGTTATATTTTAAAGTCCCTATGAACACATCAATCCTATGCTCCTCTGGAATATATTTTACTCTTATATTCAATTTTTGGAAGTCCTCAATGTGCTCCATCATTGAACCCTTTTGTTTGAGATTTATCAATTGGCCAAAAAAAGTGTTGCTTTTTGTATCCTCATAATGTGCTATCATTTCCTCCGTAAAAATAGCCCAAGTGACAATTTTTTTTACGAGAGCAAAGCCATCGATACAATACAAACTGATTTGGTTCCAAATATAAAGTTGCAATGCGTACCTTTTGTGTGTTTTGCACATTATGGAGATCGAAAAATTGCTCTATATGTAGTATCCATGTTCTGGGATCCTTGCCATCAAACTTCCTCATATCGATCTTTGGAACATGGTAGTTCTTTGATCCAACGTTAGAGTCTATGAAATCATGATTAACATTTATTTTGTTCTCATCATGAGTTCCCTTTCCTACCCTTTCGCCATTAGTAAGCATTTCTTGTAGAAACTTTGTCAAATCTGTCTTCAAATTTGTCTGCAAATCTTCCATGCCTTTCTTTAAATCATCCATCTTAGCTTCCACACCATCCATCTTAGCTTCTACGCCGTCCATCTTAGCTTCCATGTCGTCCATCTTAGCTTCCACACCATCCATCTTAGCTTCCACATCATTCATCTTAGCTTCTACGCCTTTCTTTAAACCATCCATCTTAGCTTCTACGCTTTTCTTTAAAACATCCATCTTAGCTTCTACGTCTTTCTTTAAACCATCCATCTTATTTTCTATTACTTTTTGTGCGAGTGAAATTTGTTGCCCTTGGTCTCGTAATTTTGATATATCATGTTGCATTTCTTCCTCTTCTTCATGAGTCATGCTAGAGCTTTCAGGTTGCTTACTCGGTGTTTCCATTTTATTTCTTCGGGGCATCAATTACCGATAATAATGCTTCACTATGCCCTTTGAATTCCTTCAAACTATTTTTTCAAACCAAGCTTATGAAAAAATTTAAAAAAACTACACACCTTTTTTCACTTTGTAGGAGCTCGATATTGAATTTGATGTATCTCTGTAATTTTGGATCTCCCATGTCTGAAATTTATTCTTGCAGTAACCCTCTGAGTAATATTTCTAACCCAGCAAGTCTGATCAAGGTTGGATTCTCCAATGAAGAGTTATACCAAATCTCCCACGATGACTTGAGTATAGACTGGTTCAATAGAGCGAACTTGTACGATGTGCTGGAGGTCACTGTTTTAACCTTAGGTTTTGAAACTAATACTCAAAAAAACTACAGTCCATCCTATTTCTATAACTTCTTACGAAAATTCAATCTGATGCTCAAAGCGAAAGTTATGACGATTTTCCCAAGGTGACCTGTTTGGAATGTAATTTGGGGGTCTGTAAAAACCCTAACTTCCTCAGATCCTATCTCCGAAACTATAGAGAGACAAGATCTGAAATTTGGACCAGAGGTTCAGCGCGATTTCGTCTCAAATGGGTTTTTTTTTAGCTTTTGAAACATCACAGAAAACAAGTTATAGCGAAAATTCCACGATGACCTGTTTGGAGCAGCGAAACCCTACAATCCAAAGCTTTGATACCAAATGTTATGAGACCAGCTCACAAAAAGATAGAAAAGATAGATGAACTCCTTAGAAATAAGCCTCTTCGAGGGGGAAACCTCCTTTACATTTCACAAATGAACAATTATTGGATGATTCAAATGACAAAACCTCCTTTCTATATATAGGAGTCTAAGGGGTCACAATATAACCAAGATGACCTAACAATAATAATATAAAGGCACAAAAATAACAATAGAGGGATTCTATGGGGCACAATATTAACAATATGGGGACAATAGGGGCACAACAATAATAATAAGGGATAAAATGACAATAGTAATGGGGGAATCATTAGTATTGTAGGGACCTAACAGCATACCTCTCAACACCACCAGTTTCCCATCCGGGCCTATGAAATCCATCTCCCTTTTCTTCCAATCCATGGTGACACATCAGAGAGAATACAACCATTGAACCCCCATCACTACATTGGTGCCTAGAATGCCCACCACAAAGAAGTGATCTATCACTGGGTAGTTCCCCATGGTCACAATCATACTGGGGACATACCTAGTGCACTACATGGTCCTATCTCCTGACACTAATACTGAAAACCCCTCAAAGGACTTTATTTGAATGCCTCTCTTCTCAACCAATTGTGCATCAATAAAATTGTGGCTAGCCCCACTATCCACCAACAGAGACACGTACTTCCCCTATATCGTGCCCTTGATCCGTAGTGTCAAATACTTCAGAACTCCTCGAAGTGAATAAATAACCCCTCTAGTGGGCAAGAACGCTCCTCCACTAGGTCGGGGTGGTGAGCGACCTCCTCCCGTGCCCTGGGGTCCACAATCTCCTGTATCTTCCTCCTTCTCTATTTCCTCCTCTATCTCACTGTTTGAAAATACCTCTATGTAGTGGGCCTTATCCTTGGTACACTGATGCCTTGGTGCCAATGGCTCCTAGAAAGCGAAGCACAATTTCCTCCTCCGGAGGTGCCTCCTGGTCTCATTGTCTAACTGCCCTCTCTCTGACCACTCCTTCTAAGGAGGTTTGATGTATTTCCCCTTCTGAGGGAAAATGGGCCCAGTAAGTGCTAAAGCTCTCGTCTTTGGGACTGCATTAAGCATGTCTTGTGCCCAGATAATGGCATCCTACAACGATATTGGTATGTATGCTCATACCTAACTACACAGTGGATCTTCTAACCCCTCAATAAACTACATAATCGACCTCGCCTCAGAAATGTCTGAGACCATCACCACAAGTCTCTAAAACTCAACTATATAAGCCTTTGCACTGCATGTCTGCTTCAAGTTAGCCAGCTCCCTAAATTGAAACTCTAGGTCCTTCTTATCAAACCTATCCACTAGTCTGTGAGTGAAATTGGTATAATATGTGATGGAGGCATGCCCGAGTGTGATCAACCCATGATACCACCACTCTTGCATACCCCCATCCAGATGTAGTGTGACAAATCTGATGACATCAGTCTCCCTCAAAGGGTTCAAATTAAGATAGCTATCTAATTTTTGAACCCATGCTTTCACTAAACTCCTAGTTGACCCATAAAAACTGGTTAGTGTCACCTTCCCTGCCAACCTTTGATTATCCCAACTCTAATATCCCTGCCCTCCTACAGATGAAGTTCCAACCCCTGGCATGTACTTCGCCTTCATATGGAAATAATTTGCAAAAGTTAGAATCCTCCTAACTCTAGGATCCAATGTCTTATACTCATCAACCCTATCATTGAAGGACCTATTCAGCTCCATGAATGAAACTGCCCCTCTCTCTCACTTTGGTTCCTCAGTGAAGTGAGGCATGGTGGGTCTGTTAGTCTGGACTTTTGTGTGAGTGGGTTGCTGGTTTGTGCGTGGATGTACATGGCTCCCCTATGCTATCCAGGAACCTCTTTTTTCCTCATTGGTTCCTCCTTGCGACCCTCCATGCATGTTCTACCTTTGCAGCTCCATCAACTGCCTCATCATCCCCATCATCTATTAATTCGACCTTACTAGTTCCTCCAATAGTGAGTAAAGCCCACCCTGTCTTGCCTTCTCATCGCCACCATTGTCTCCCATGAAGTCTCTAGAATTCTCAAACTCTGTATTTGAAAAATGCTCAGGCTTGTCCTCTCTACCATGACCCCTTCCTATACCTCTGCCTCTGCCTCTGGGATGGTAAAACGCTCCACCAAACGACCTTGTCATCACCTGCTATTGAGCCCACAACTGACCAAGAACATGCTTTGATACAACTGTAATGTTCTAACTAGAGAAATACAGTGAATATCAAGACATGAGCTAAGCTACAACAATTAAATATGGCATGCAAATATGAGACTCTACACATGCGAATACAATCAGAAGACCATTAAGCATAAATAAAAATTCTGAGCCATTTTATTATATTTGCAATGCTAATCTGAGTACAAAATGAGATGGAATGAGTGCACATGGGCTTGCTATCACAAGCATGAAAGACCCAGGTGAATATGGTATAACTCTAAGTTGAAATTAACACAACTGGTTGTACGCTCTGCTCAGATAATCACTGCTATTGATGCTTGAGGCAAACTATGATTTGGAACCTCAAATCTACTCCAAAAATTATGCAAAATTAGAGTTAAGCTCCTCAACCTCCAAACAACCAAACCCAAAAATATTTTGGGCTGATTCCGACTTCCCAAAAATTCCCAAGATTAGTGCAAATTCCTCCAACTAGTAGTCCTACGTCCCACCCAAAAAATGTTTCACTTCTGCTCCAAATCCTCCCTCAAATGGTTGGAAATTATCTACAAAAATAGTCTTGGAATTATGTGTGAAATTCCTGCCCGACTCTGGCTCAAAATATTGTTCAATCCTTGTGCTGCAATTGTGCCTAGAAAGACCCCTTGCACAAGCCCTAGAAATGACAAATTTGGCTCTCTAAAAGGCAACAATCTCTAGCTCTGTAAATCAGCCAAGTGGCTTTCTCTCCCTCAAGGAAAATCTCCGCAATTTCTTCAAGTGCTACTCCCCTGGAATCCCCTCTTCCAAGCTCTGCGAATTTCTGCCTCTGCATTCTCCAAGAAACACACATTGGCTGGATCAAGTACTAAGATGGCTCAAATTAGTTGGAAATTGATCCTCCAATCAGCTCCAAATTCTCTTTTAGGGTGACACTCTCGTTTCCTCAAAAGAGAGCTATGATTTTCCGCTTGGAAATCACTGTCCTAAGCAGCATTGGTTGACTCTAAAGAACTCAAGAAAACTCTTAGTCTGAAAATAAACATTCAAGGAACCCCAAAAATAGGTTTTCTTCTCCTATTTATAATTTTTGCCCTTCTCCTCCTTGTGGGCCCACTAGTTCGAACTCCCCTCTTTTGCCTCCATTCCCTTGTAGTTCGAATTTCTCCAAGGGGTTCAATTTTCCTTTTGGGTGCCCCCCACGACCCACCAACATTTTAAACTTTCCATTTCTCCTAAGTTGGTGTTCTTCCCCTTTTCAAAATTTAATTTATGTCTCCATACCCATTTTTCCTAAGTTCACAGGCCAAAACATTTATCAAGTACCAAAATTGCAAAATTGTGAATTCTCCTTGGAAAATTATTTTTTGTGAACATGACATGTGATATTAATGTTATGTACTAAGCAACTTTAGTTTGTACCAAGGAAATCTCTTGATGATCCTTCCCATAAATAGCGTGCAAGGAAGCAACTTCATCATGAAGTTTTTCATGAGATTCTAACAAAATAACATCTTCTCACAAATTTCTTGGAGTGTTTGAAGAGCCAATTCTTCAACTCCATCAATAGTATCCATGAAGAAAATAAATACAAATACTTTGAAATATTCAATATGATTGCAAAATGCAAAATGTATAAGTGAAGCACATTTAGCGAACTCATAAAAAAATATTTTTCCTCTCTTTTCTTCAACAAAATACCTCAAGGTAAAATAACACTATCCTTCCCTTTAATAAAGTATTCAACTTTTACAATAGTATCCTCCTTAATGTTGATTTTTATAACTATGGCTGGTCTTCATAATGTATGTTTGAGTCATTATGAATTTGTAAAGCATATTTAAATGCTTGGAGTCAAAAGAAAAATTATTTTGAGTCAAAGTCCCATTGTGACTTTTAAAGGAAGAAATTTGAATTTTTGAAAATTAAAATTTTGGTTCCAAAATATAAATTTGGCCTCTTCCTAGTCAAGTCAACCCATCAAATAATTAAAGTTGCTTCCATCAAAATACACGTTCATTTAGCGTAAGGTAAAGCTATTTAAAGGGCCAATTCGTTCTTCCATTTCGGGCCAAGAATTAGCTCACATCTTCTGAGATAACTTTAGATGGTCTAAGGCAATGAATTTATGGTCTACAAGCTACAAAAGTTCTACAATTTTTGAACTATAAAAAGTCACTATTCTGTGGTATGCGAGCTACATAAAGTTGTCATTCTGCAATTTGCGAGCTACAAAATGTCGCTCTTTCTTTAATGTTTGTGTTAGGTCCCTATAATACTAGTGTATTCCCTTATTATTATTGTCACTGTACACCTTATTGTTATTGTTGTGCCCATGTCGTCCCCATATTGTTATTAATGTGCCCCATAGAAGCCCACTATTTTTTTTTTTTTTCTGCGTAAAGACTATTTCTATTAAAAAAGAGAAAAATATGTACATGGAGGTCGAGACCTCAGAGGGGGTAGAAGCCAGCCCTCAGCCAGAGATTCTAAAACATACAGATCCTGCTATCTGCCCTTTTAGGATTGAGAGACTTCAAAACATGATTTGTTAGACCCTGACATACAAAAAAATAATCCTGTTCTGAGTCTAACACAACATTACTATCACCTACTATGGCTTTACTGGTAAACATTCTGTCATACCTGCCGTGAACAAAATTGAGGCAAAAACAAGGCTTGCCGAGCCAAGAATTGTTGCTGCACATCAGATTAAGTTGGCTTGCACCAATACAAAACGAGAACTGAGACAAGAACAGTAACCAGAGACCCAAAACATAGACGCATAACATAAAATAAAATAGAGCAGAGGCAAGAGTGCTACCCGTAGGCAATGAACCGGCATCATTCGGCATGTTGCGGAGAGTCGGGCGCATCCTTGTCCACCTGGCTAGAAGAGGCAATCCAAGTGAAGAATCCATTGTCTGCATTCCCCTCGATACCACCATCTGGAGGAATTACCAGATTCAAGATGCTACCTGGATGATGAACCGGCCCACAAGCAAGCACCTCGCGCTGACTCGATTCTGCCGGAGGCTGAGGCGCCTCAGGAACAGTGCCGTCTTCCTGCATGTTGTCTTCATTAAACACAACCCCAGCCATCTCCCCCTGAAGGACACTGTCATCCTGATACTAAGAGGTGGTTGTGTGGGTCAAGCTGCTGGGTTTATCCTCCTCCTCAGCAAGAATAACAGTGATGCTGGCTGACAACACTGGCCTGTTGAGCCTGCTATGGAAGGTGAAGCGGGTTGTTTTAAAGGAGTTGTGTGGGAGAGGTCTAGCATGGCCGGAGGGCGGAGAGGACGGGGAGGCAGAAGCAATAGGGATAATGTTCTGAGGAGCAGAATGAGAGGCCCTGCCTCTATTACCCGTATTGCCTCCACGGCGAGAGACTCCACGACGGCGAGGCATCTTCGAATTATCAGAGCAACCAAGTAAGGGAAAATGGCAGAGCTGAAGGGGGAAGGACTGAGCACAGACGAACCAGGCAAGACTTAAAACCCAAGCGTGCTTCCAGACTACCTGAACGAAACAGGGGTGCGGGAAGAAAATCAGGCAGAGGTGGAAAGAGCCGAGGGCAATGGCGTGAACCAGACACCAGGCCATGAATAAAACATCGAGCATAATCTCTCGAACCAAGCGCGCATTGAAGACGAACTGTGCGACCATAATTCCGTCCTTTGTCCAATTGATATCGCATGCCATTGAGATGTGCAATCCTCGTCCGCGAGCCAGGTGCAGGGACAACTGCCTGCAATGAATGAACCCTCATAAATGCGCAGCATTAACACCCGCATCCGGGTTAGAAGCCCACTATTGTTATTGTTGTGCCCTTACATTATTATTGTTATGTCGGCTTTGATTATATTGTGATCCCTTAGAATCCTATATACAGAAAGGAGGTCTTGTCATTTGAATCATCCAAGAATTGTGTAATTTAAATGAGGTTTCCCCCTCGAAGAGTCTACATTTTAAGTCATTTATCTATCTCTTTCTTATATTTTGTGAGTTGGTTGCATAGCAATTGGTATTAGAGCTTTGGATTCTAGGGTTTTGTTGCTTCAAACAGGTCATCATGGCATGTTCGATATAACGTTTTTTCTACAAAGTTTCAGAATCTGAAATTAAAACCCATTTGAGAAGAAACCTTGATGAATGGAGTGACCGAATGTCAGATCTTGTCTCGCTACATTGGCGGAGATATGAACTAAGGAAGTTAGGATTTTGGCAGGCTCCAGAATTGGATCTCAAATAGGTCATCTTGGGAAAATCGTCATAACATTCTCTCTGAGCATCTGCTTCAAATTTCATAAAAAGTGACAGAAAGAATATGGACTATAGTTTTTTGGGTACTGTTTTCAAAACCTAAGGTCAAAACAGTGACACGTGGCACGTCGTACAATTTCTCTCTACTGAACCAATCTATAATTAGTTCATTGCGGGAGATTGGGCATAAATCTTTCTTCGAGAATCCAATTGCAATCAGAATTGTGGGGTTGGAAAGAAGACTCAAAGGAATATCAGAGACCAAAATTTTAGAACTTGGAGATCTAAAATTACAGAGTTACAAGAATTTCAAGATCGAGCGCATACAAAGCAGAAAAAAAAAGATGTGTAGTTTTTTTTTTTTTAAATTTGCATAAGCCTTGTTTGAGAAAGTAGTTTGAAGTGATTCAAAGGGAATTATGAAGCATAATTATTATTCATTGATGAACTGAAGAAAGAAAATGGAAATGCCTAGTAAGCAACCTGAAATATCTACTATGACACATAAATAAGAGGAAGAAATGCAACATATATCAAAATTAAGAGACCAAGTGAACCAAATTTCGTTCTCAAAAAAGGTAACTGAAGCTAAGATGGATGGTTTAAATAATGGAATGGAAGCTAAGATGGATGGCATGGAAGCTAAGATGGATGGTATAGAAGCAAAACTTAAAGGCAACATGGAAGATTTGAAGATAGATTTGACAAAGTTGCTACAAGAAATGCTTACTAATGGCGAAAGAGTAGTAAAGGAAACTTGTGATGAGAACAAAATAAATGTTAGTCATGATTTCACAGACTTAATGTTGGATTGAAGACCCACCATGTTCCAAAGAATGATTTGAGGAAGTTTGATGGCAAGGATCCCGTAACATGGATACTATAGATGGAACAATATTTCTATCTCCATAATGTGCAAAGCACACAAAAGGTACGCATTGTAACTTTATATTTGGAACCCAATCGGTTTGCATGGTATCGATGGATTTTCTCTCATAAACATATTGTCATTTGGGAAATTTTTATGGAAGAAATAATAGCACATTATGAGGATACGAAAAGCAACATCTTTTTTAGCTAGTTGATAAATCTAAAAAAAAAGGGTTCAATGGTGGAGCACATTGAGGGCTTCCACAAATTGAATATAAGGGTAAAAGATATTCCAGAGGAGCATAAGATTGATGTGTTCATAGGGAATTTAAAGGATAACATCCAACATGAGGTTCGCCTTTGGGAACCTGATTCATTGGAGAAGGCATTCAGGTTGGCAAGAAAAATTGAAAGCAAAGTTATGGCAACAAGGAAGCCTACCACTCACAAATATAAAGATGGAAGTGTTTTTGCCCCTAGAATTCCACAACCTACAAGGTTGACACCACAAAAATTGAAAGAAAAAAGAGAAAAAAGGTTTTGTTACAGTTGTGATAGCAAATACACTAAAGGTCATAAGTGTGCTGAGAAGAAATTATTTTACATAGATTGTGAAGAGGAGGGAGAAAAGGAACAAGAAACATCAAAAGAAGAGGATACACACCAGGAACAAGCCCTAGAGAAATAAGAAATGAATCCGAACATATCTTGTAATGCATTGGCTGGAATTACCACTCCTCAAACTATCAAGATAGAAGGATATATCAAGAAGAAAAAGGTAATAATGTTGATTGCTTCATGCAGTACCCATAATTTTATTCATTGTAAGATAGCCAAGGAAATAAATTGCTTCCTATATCCAGCACCAGAGTGTCAATTGATGGTTGTAAATGGAGGAACCGTAAATTGCTTTGGAAAGTGCCATAATATCAAGCTATCCATGGGAGAATATGTGTTGAATAGTCCAATGCTTTCCATTCCAATGGGTGGTGCTGATGCTGTACTAGGAGTACAATGGCTACAATCTTTGGGTACGATAACTTTTAATTTTCAAGAACCTTTCTTGAAATTTGTTTCGAAAGGAAAGGAAGTTGAATTAAGGGGTATCATAGGGAAACCGAGAAAAATAATCAGCTCTAACAACAAGACAAAGCTTCTAAATAAAGAACAATGAGGTGTAATTGCACAATTATGTTCGCTAGAGGTTCCCACATTGGAATCATCTATTTCTCTAGATCTCCAAAAAGTCTTGGACAATCATTCCATGGTATTTGAGACTCCCAAAGGCCTCCCACCTATTCATGATCATGATCATGCTATTCATTTGATTCCAAGAAGTGTTTCTCTAAACAACAGGCCTTACAGATATCCCTATTCCAAAAGAGTGAAATTGAACGTATGGTTGCATAAATGCTAGAGGATGGTGTAATTCAACCTAGTCAAAGTTCTTTCTTTGTTCTAGTAGTATTGGTGCACAAGAAGGATGGATCATGGCGCATGTTTCCGGATTATAGGAAGCTCAACAAGTTCACTATTAAAGATAAATTCCCCATTCCTGTCGTTGATGAATTATTGGATGAATTGCAGGGAGCTATTTAATTCACCAAGTTAGACTTTCGTTCAGGATATCATGAAATCAATATGAAGACTGAAGACATTCCGAAAACATAATTTAGAACTCATGAGGGTCATTATGAATTTTTGGTCTTGCCTTTTAGCCTTACCAATGCAGCTTCTGCATTTCAAGGTTTGATGAATTCCATTTTCAAACCCTTCCTTAGAAAAATTGTGTTAGTATTTTTTGATGATATACTAATCTACAACAAGTCTTGGAAGGATCATGTTCAACATGTTGACAGAGTGCTCAAACTATTGGAGGAGAAACAATTATATGCAAAAACCTCCAAATGTTTCTTTGGAGTACAAGAGGTGGAATATTTGGGTCATATTGTATCTCATGAAGGTGTTAAGGTAGACCCTAGCAAAATTAAAGCCATTAAGGAATGGAAAATCCCCACATCCATAAAGCATCTGCGAGGATTTCTCGGGTTGACAGGATATTATCGCAAGTTTGTTAAGAATTATGGGAGAATAATGACACCTCTAACAACATTAATGATGAAAGATGCATTTTCTTGGACTCCAGAAGCAACGAAGGCCTTTGAACATCTTAAATAGGCAATTTGCCAAGCATCGGTCTTAGCTATGCCAGACTTCACAAAAACATTTATTGTGGAATGTGATGCCTCAGGAAATAGAATTGGTGATATTTTAAAGCAAGAAGAAAGACCCATTTCTTTCGAAAGTCATCCAATCAAAGGAAAATATTTACACAAAGCTATTTATGAGAAGGAAATGTTGGAAATACTACATGCACTTAAGAAATGGAGACCTTACCTAATGGGAAGACACTTCAAGGTAAAAACAGATCATGATGGTCTTAAATACTTTTTAGAACAAATATTATCTTCAGAAGAGCAGCAAAAATGGGTCACAAAGATGTTGGGTTATGACTTTGAAATCATCTACCAAAAAGGGAAGCAAAATGTTGTTACAGATACACTCTCAAGAAAGGATGAGGATGTGGAAGCATTGCTTTATGCCATTTCTATTACCCAACCAGATAGGATAAACCAAACAAGGGATGAATGGAAGAATGATGAAGAAGTGTGGGCACTCATTCAAATGTTGCAACAAGATCCCAGTATATTTGATACATTTAGCTAGAAAAATGATTCGTTATGGTACAAATATCGCTTATACCTTTGTAAGAATTCCAAACTCAAACAAAAGATTCTTAGGGAATTGTACACATCTCCCTTAGGAGGGAATTCAGGGTTTTTAAAAAATTACCACAGGGTTAAGAAGGCTTTTTTTGGGATGGCCTTAAATCTGATATTCAAAAGTTTGTGGCGGAATGTTTGGTTTGCCAACAAAATGAAGTTGAGACAATTAAGACCCCAGGTCTATTACAACCTTTATCCATTCCAAGTCAACATTGGGAGGAGGTTTCAATGGATTTTATCACAAGTTTACCCAAGTCCGAAGGAAAGAGTGTCATCATGGTGGTAGTTGATAGATATACCAAGTATGCACACTTTTGTGCATTATCTCATCCATTTAAAGCTAGTAGAGTTGCTACTGCATTTATGGAAACAATTCAAAAGCTACATGGAAACCCAAATATTATTGTAAGTGACAAAGATCCTATTTTCACTGGAAATTTTTAGACAAAATTGTTTTCTTTTCTGGGTACTTAGTTAGCTCATAGCTCATCTTATCATCCTCAATCTGATGGGAAAATTGAGATAGTGAACAAATTTTTGGAAGGATATCTCCGTTGCTTTTTATATGATAAACGAACACAATGGGTCGAATGATTGCCTCTCGCTGAATGGTGGTATAACACTTCCTTCCATACTACAACAAAATGACCCCATTTATGGCGCTTTATGGATATCATCCACTATCCATCACATCATATTTAAGAGAAAACTCTAAGGTTCAATCAGTGGAAGATCACATCGAGCATCAACAAAAATTTCTCCAACTCTTAAAGGATAACCTCACTTTGGTGTAGAATAGAATGAAACAACAAGTAGATCAACATTGCAGTGAAAGAAGATTTGATGTAGGTGACTAGATATTTCTACGGATACAATCATACAAACAAATGTCCCTCAATCAAGCTAAGAAGGATAATAAATTATCATCAAAGTAATACGGTCCGTATAAGGTGTTGCAAAAGACTGGTTCTATGGCATACAAATTGGAACTTCCTCCATCATCTCGAGTGCACCCAGTTTTCCATGTTTCAAACAATATTGCCAGAGCTTGACGAGGAAGGAAAAATCATATTGGAACATGAAGCAGTCACAGAAACAAGAGCTCAACAACTACGAAATCGATCAATTTCAGAGTATCTCATCATGTGGAAGAACTTACCCACTAAAGATTCTACATGGGAGGATGAGCATTTTATATAGAAGCATCAAGAACTACTCAAGCATTGAGGACAACACTTTTTTTGAAGGAGAGGGGCATGTTAGGTCCCTATAATACTAGTGTATTCCCTTATTATTATTGTCATTGCACCCCTAATTGTTATTGCTGTGCCCATGTTGTCCCCATATTTTTATTATTGTACCCCATAGAAGCCCACTATTGTTATTGTTGTGCCATTACATTATTATTGTTATGTCGAATCTGATTATATTGTGACCCCTTAGACTCCTATATAGAAGGGAGGCCTTGTCATTTGATCATCCAAGAATTTTTCATTTGTGTAATGTAAACGAGGTTTCCCCCTCGAAGAGGCTATGTTTTAATTAGTTGATCTATCTCTTTCTTCTATTTTGTGAGATGGTCGCATAACAGTTTGGGAGCTACAAAAGGTCACCATTATGTGATCTACGAGCTACAAACAATTTCTATTTGTTTAAGATCTATGAGCTATAGTAATTCGTTGTTCTACGGTCTATGAGCTACCAAAAATCATTTTTATCTGAGGTCTGCAAAGAAAAGAAGGATGACTTATGAGGCCGAGAAGAGGAAAGAACAAAGTATGTTTTTGGGCCAAATTGACTTGACTAGGAGTATGGACTAGGTTCCAGGTTTGACCTATTTGTTGACTTAGATGTGTCTTTGTTGAATTGAATAATTCTCTATTGAAAAAGGTTGCTAGGTTTTTCCCCATGAGGGTTTTCCCAGGGTAAATCTCTATGTTCTTTGTGTGGAATGTCTCTTTATGGTTTTACAATCTCATATGATTTATGGTTGATGTCTTTAGTATAATTATTGAATGATTGAAATAATGGATAAGAATACAAAAGATCATACTCATCAAAGATAATTATCAGTATAAAATTCCATGTAAAAATCAACACTTTGTTACATTTGATCCAAAAAAATATCTCCAAAGAAAATTGTTTGAAGTATAATTTTCCTTTTTCAATTTATCCTTATCTGATTTTTTTTTCAAAGAAAAGGAAGTAACTTGTGCTTATGTTATACATCATTTCCTTACTTTTAATTAAATTTCCTCATTTTCAACCAATTTAATCAGAATTCAATAAACAAAAAATCCATGAATATGTTCAATTTATGGTTAAATTGAAACTATGACATTATGGATGATTTAGAGATTGTGGAAAATTCTAAAATCATAGATTTAAGTTGAAAAATTTGTGGTTTAACAATTTTGAAGTTTCAACACTTAGGTTTGGGCCCTAATCATGTCAACAAAAGGTTGGGAATGGGGTGTTTTAGTGAATGTCTAGCCCATGTTATGTTGTACTCAAAACTAACAAGGTTCACTATCTAAGCTTACCATTCAATTCTCAAATAACTCCACGAAAGGTGTATTTCACTAATGAAGTGGTGTTGAACCTTGTCAAATAAAACAATGTTTTTGAAAATCATTCACTTAGCTACTAGGATCCATGTGTTCCTTGGACTTATGCAATTGTTCCTACATCTTCATCCTCATCTAGTGTATTTAATACAATATCCTTTTAATAATCCGCTTAAGGACCAACTCTATACGACCCTCCATAAGGCCCTTGGGAAAGACTTCATCCCATTTCCTAGTATTTTGATTTTATATCTCTTTTGTGTTAGTGCATTTTGGTGTATTTTAATGTTAATTTAATTTTTCTTATATGGATAGAAGAAGCCTTACACACACAATAACAGGGAGTGGAAAATTTTTGCAAGAAACATTTGAGGGTAAATTGAAAAGCATTTGCGAGTCTAGAGCTTGGTTTGAGCATAAATGGTGCAAGGTTTGACGTTTCTCCATTTAATCTTATTAATTGTTTGTGGTATATGAAAATATGACAACAATGAATCACTCATATTTTGAATCCATATTTAGAGCTAAATTGAAAAGTAGAGGTGAGTATTTTCAATAATGGTCACATGCAATTTTACATTGTTGCATGGTTGAACCATCTAGTCAAATGTCCTGGGTAGGGGTGTCGCTTTGAATCTAGTGAACAAATGATGGTTTTTTGCATGAAAAACATCGCAACCTTGGGATTTTGGAGAGGATTCCACTTTATATTGCATAATTTTATAAATCATAAAAATAGACATCAACCAATGAATATAATAACTAATGTGATTGCTCATTGATTTTTTTTATATTATACCATTTGTAAATTTCTAGGAGCCCTCTAGAATTGCAAAGTGTTGTTCTTTTTCCATTGGTTCCCATATGATCGAATGTGGGTCCATTTAGATCAAACTATGTTTCACTGAAGGTTTGATGTGTATTCTCTTAAACATTAATCAATTATTACAACAATTACAAGTTTCTTAAAGCATTGGCCTTTCTCCCTGCTCTTACCTTGTTTCCATGAATGAATAATAATTTGGCAATTAATGACAATCACCATAGGGCTAGTATTAATCCAAGTTGTTGTAGTCTCTCTCCCTTTTAATAATATGGGGCTCACAATGCCTACTCTCACTATGAGAGGATTCTAATCCACAAGATCTCTATTCATGTAGGTGCCCCTACATTATAACAAGCGTTACAAGAATGCATCACAATAAAATTCATTGAACAATTGAAGTATGGGGAGTGCATTGGGGAGGAATATGTAAGATTCTATCATTATATGGATTAGAATACTAGGTCGTTTTGCAAGGTGTCATTCCATCTCATGCCCATAAAATTAAATGTGATCTAAACCAAACACCACCTCTTTGCATGACAACACCAACAATAAAAATACAGAAAAATGCACTTACATTTGCATAGAGATTATGCACCAATACTCAATACTCAAGTTTCACATCTTAATATGGTCATGTGATATTTGGCACGACCATTAAGCAACCCAACCATGAGAGTGATGTGATAGTAGACTTGACAACTGCATGATTTGGATTTGTGATGACTATTAACCAACCTGACCTCAATACTCAAGTTTCACATCTTAATATGTTCATATGCTATTTGGCATGATCATTAAGCAACCCAACTATGACCTCAATACTCAAGTTTCACATCTTAATATGGTCATGTGCTATTTGGCATGACCATTAAGCAACCCAACCATGAGAGTGATGTGATAGTTGACCTTCCAACTGCATGATTTGGATTTGTGAAGACCATTAACCAACCTAACCATGAGATTGATATTGATGTGTAAATTGCAGTGTATATTCAACTGGACAATTCGTCACAACAGGTAAGATAAAACTAAACCTAAGATCTAAAATCTATACTATGAGGGTTAATTTTTCCTTATAGTTTTTAATTCGTTAATTATCGTGTTTTTCTTATGCATGCCATAAATAAAATATGGAAATTATATAACAATGAAATACAACTTACAAACCACAATGAGCATAATATATGATTTGGGAAACACTTAATGAGAAAACCTATTGGAAAGTGAGGCTACTCTACTCTCTTTTTCTCTAAATGGAAATGGATGCAAGTACAAAGGAGTGAGACCCGTGGCTTCTAGGCTACTACAATTTACAAACCCTCTTTGTTTTATATCTCTCTATCCACTCTCAGCTACTCTTCTCATTAATGGAACAAAATGCACTAGAACAAAAAGGAAGCCATTTTCCTCTTAGTGGCCCAGTTGTAACACAACTTAAGTCTACTAGTGGTTAAGTTTGACACCTTCAACTCTTAACTAGAGTAGCAATATTAACCCTTTTGTAGTCCTCTTCATCATGATCACATGTCTAACCCATTTTCCATGAATAATGGGGGTTGACATGGAAATCCTCTCAAATCATGGTGGTCAAAATAGGAAGGTCAACTCCCAAGTGGCATAACTTTTTCCTATGAAATCCATTTGATGTTTTCATTGCACCCTTCGAAAGCTATCTAACTGTAGAATAGCACTGGGGGTGTTATTCTTAAGATTTTTTTTTTACACTCCCCAAAAAATATATTTGGTG
Organism: Pinus tabuliformis; assembly: GCA_031772625.1. NCBI lineage: Eukaryota > Viridiplantae > Streptophyta > Pinopsida > Pinales > Pinaceae > Pinus > Pinus tabuliformis. Next base: position 1,061,563,471 of record CM062813.1, on the reverse strand, counting down.
CCTCAAAATAATTTTGAAAGGTTTCATACCCCAATTCACCAAATAAGGACCTGCTAGTAAAATGGTCCTATGAGCTAATTCCTCTATTTTTTCCACTTTGAAAGCATCGATATGGATGAAAAATAATATACTGATCTAAGTAGATCATAAGTACCCATTTTGGGAGGATTTTTGTCCCAATTTGTTTTTACTAAATGAGGTGAGGACATTTTTCCTCTAACTTCTCCCCGGAGTACCATTTAATCTTGCTTGGAAGATGCCCTTTCAACCCAATTTTACAAAGGTCACATTATTCTTATCTTGCAGTTCTAGACCTCTTCTGCAAAACTATAACTTCTATTAACTCTTCCTAGGATTTTGGTTCCAAATACTATAAATAATGTAGTACCCTCTCCTTTTCTTGATCCATTATGGAAGGCTCATAGAGTTTTGAATTTTCTACATTCACTACCGAGTAAATGTGCATGTATGCGAGTAGACTGAGTCTATAGGAATTATCTACCACATTCTTTAGAATCGCAAGGGGACGATATCATAGAACCTTGATTTTCTTACGAGGACCTTGTAGCCTCTCCTTGTTTAATTGTAACCATACTCAGTCTCACACTTGGAATGAATTCTTTGTTTTATGCTAATCATGCCTGGCCTTGTATTTTTCTTATGATTTCTACACCATCTCTTGTCACTTTAGTTGGATCTTCCTAGTCTTCTCAATATTTTTTTCTCCCCTTAGGACATCCTCGATGAGATACTCCCTCGTCGTCCTTGCTTCCCATATGTAATATCCAAAGGTGAAGGTGGACAATATCCAAAATGGGGACTTAATATTAGAAGTGTAGATTAATATGTTATAACAATGCCATTTATTTACCATATTTTCATCCAAAATCTTCAGATGCTTCTGATTGTAACCCCTCAGAAACTGCACCAAAGTCCTGTTGGCTAATTATGTTTTTCCATCTATCTATGGATGAAATGTTGAAGACCTCTTCACCTTGATGTCCATATTTTTCCACAATGTAGTCCAAAATTTACTAAGAAATCTTGTGTCCTTTTATGAAATGATGTTCTTTGGTATCCTAAAGTGCACCTAGACCTATCCAAAGAACAAGTTCGCTAATTCTTTCCCACTGATGGTATTTTTACGGGGAATTAGAACACACATCTGACTGAACCTGTAAAGTACCACAAGAAAATAGTCTTGTCCCTTCCTAGTTGTTAGTAAACCTCCCATAGAGTCGAATGGAAATACTTTCTCAACGATGACTGGGTATAGGAAAGGGATGATACAAACCCTGTTCGACATTAATAGGATTTCTAGTACAATAAAGAATGCATCCTCTTATGAACCTATCTACCTCTTCTTGCATCTGGGGCTAATACAAAAACCTCTACAAGTTTGCCATTGTCTTCCCTACACCAACGTGCCCTACAAACTTGGAGGTTAAAGCCTCTCTAATAAGCTTCAATTGCTCACCTTTAGGATACATAAATTATCCATCCTATTGAGTAACTTGTTCTAGGTATGGTAGTCAAATTTGTTGTCACTATTGCGCACATGACTATGGCTTTGCAACCATTGAAACACTTCCTTGAAGTTCTCATCCTCTATGTATGCCTCTCTATATGCATAATGGGTGAATGGCTTCATGTGCATCAGAGTTCCCAAAGTTGTGATATTTTTATGTGGGTGGATTTGAATGCATGTCGACCAAATCATTTTTGTTTCCCTTCTTGTATTTTATCACTAAATGAATCCACTATAAAAACCCCATCCACTTGTAATTCCTAGTATGTTGTAGCTTACTCTAGGCTTGTGGGTATTGTAGTGGTTGGTGATATATGTAGATTACTATCTCCTTTCCCATAAAATATTGTTTCCACTTATTCATAGCTTCCACTAGAGCATAAATCTCCTTGTCATAGGTAGGGTAGTTGAGAACCTTCCCATGAAATAATTTAGAATGGTAGCATAAACACCTTCCTCCATACATCAAGACTGATCCCATAGCATAACCATTTGCATATGTCTCCGCTTTGAAGCACTATTGCAAGTTTGGTAATGCCATAACCAATGCTTGGATGATATTCTTGTTTATGTTGAAAATGCAACAAGATGATGGAGCTTAGTGAAAATAAGTCACCTTCACTAAGTGAGCTCGCAGGCTATTTTTGGCGCAAAGTCTATTTTTAGACTATGTCTATTTTTAGACATATGGATCATGGTCTATGAGTTGCAGGATGCTATTTATGGATGATTGGTCATGTTGGTAAAAAAATATGGACCTCTATTTTTAGACATATGGGCGGAGTCTATTTTTATACTGCCAGTCTAAAAATAGAACAGTCGAATATTATTAGCTCTTAATAATATTTGGACTATAAACATTATCTTATCCTCTTGCAGCACTTCAGTTCGAGCTACAGATGTGGCACATGCAACTGTCAGAAGGAAATATGATTTTCTTATGGGTTAGTTGAGCTATTGCATGATGGACTTCAGTTAGAACTCAAGTGATTGAGTTTGGTGGAGTTGATTGAGGAGTTGATGGAGTTGTGTTCAGTTTGACTTAGTTGAACTAGTTGTATTTAGTCTAACTAAAAAATACACTAGTGATGAGTGGTGTGAGTTAATTATTAATTAATTCACTAATTATTAACTCATAAATCAACTAAAGAATACATTAGTTAACTCAGTGCATGGACAGTTTAGTGGAGACAAGTGTTAGAGGTGGGTGAAAGGGTGAGACTACTATCAGTTGTGACTATAGCTGTGCATGAGATTTCCACAATCATTGATTGAGATTGCCAATGAGGATTGCACAATACAAGCCAAGGGAATTTGAACTTGGATCCATTCCTATTCTCACATTAGATTGCGTAGTAGAGGCAGGAAAACAACGGAGGAGATTTGAACCTGTGACTTGATTCAAATATGAGCTAGTTTGTGTGTAGCAGGTGGAGATAGTACTGAGTACTTGTGAGGAGTATTGTACTATGTATTTTTACATGTTCTCTATCATTATAATATACAGATAGTTGGGGGTTTTCAGCTGTATGCTTTCCCCGTTACATACTGTGTTGATATGTGTGATTAATGTTTCAATGTGCGCATGAGATTGTTTTTAATTCCGCAAATTGATGATCAACGTAGAGGACGTTATGTATTATGCATGCATTCCGCAAATAGTGTATAATCAGGATAATCTCTGCGAATAAGTTTTATATTATTCAAAGTTTCTACAGTTTAACTCCTCAAAGGCTCTCTGTTGACCCTTTCTCTGCTGGGAACTCTTGCCAATCGTTGTTATGGCATGGAGTGGTGCTACTACTTTTTGTTTTTGATAGAAATGGTAATGGGACTACCCATTAGAACTCATTTATACTATTTTTTTCCACAATTTTCACCAAGTAGAACATGTCTCTGGAGATTTGAACCCACCATGGCTAGGAACACAAACATGCTCCCCACCAGTTGAGCTAAACTCCTTCGAGATGGAGTGGTTCTACTACTGAAAATGAGGCTACAAATGTCCTAAGGTACTTCTTTTCCCCAATGAAACTCCTAACCTCAAAAACATTAGCAAGCGCCAACCATTTCATGATGGCCTCCATATTGGTAGGATCTATCTTTATCTATATTCCACCTATAACATATCATAGATACACCAAATGCTGTTGTACAAACTCACACTTCTTGAGATTTTCCAATAGTTGAAGTTTTTTCAATGTCTCTAGCACCTGTGTGAAATGTGATATGTGCTCCTCCTATGTAGCACTGTATACCAGTATATCATCCAAATAAACAATAATAAATGAATCTATAAAAGGACACAGTTTATCATTCTTTAATTTCATGAACATAGCTGGCGCATTACATAGGTTAAATGGAATGACTAACCACTCATATAAACCTTGTTTGGTTTTGAAGGTGGTCTTCCAAGTATCTTCTTCTATAATCCAAACCTAGTGATTTAAACCTATCGTGGTCAAGTATTTCGCTTGTTGAAACTAATCTAACATATAATCTATCTTGGGTAGGGGGTATTTATTCTTGAGCGTAATTTTATTTAATACCCTGTAATCAATACACATCTACCAAGTCCCATCCTTCTTTGGCACATTGAAAATGCTTGACCCACATGGTGAGGTAATTGGTCTGTAGGTTTTAGCCTTGTACAAAAATTGCCTACAAACAAATTCTTAAAATATAAAAATATACAATGGGGAGAACATAAAATATACTCAGAGTTTTTCTCCTGGAACCCAAACTGAGAAAACCAGATTGATTTTTCATTATATTCCTTTCAATGTTACAATACATATATATATAAATGTCGAAGAATTCATAAAATCCCAATACATTAACCTTGTATTAGAACATAAACGTAGTTCCCTTGACCAAATCTATAAAATACCATGGGAAAAAAACTATCATGCCCAAAACCATTTGCGAAAACCTTGCACAAAACCATGCGTAGGTATGCCCACAATCCTTGGGTCCACATAATTTTTTTTTTCCTATGGAATTTCCCCAGACCCCATGTAGGGGGGATACTACCCCCTACAAACCTCATGATAAGGGGGGCTTCCACCCCTTGTGACCCCCTCGCTAGGCCTGACACAACATACTAACACCTGGGGCTAGTCGCGGAAAGAATATAACACATACCAAACATGATCAAATTACACCCTGTTTCTATAGCTAATGGAATTGCTTTTTCACCTAGTTTTACTCTATAATGAACTTCCTACATATCCCAGTGTTTGGAAATGAAGATTCAACAAGAATTGGATCTCAAGTTCCATTTATCTCTTGGGTGGTAGCCCTTTAGGCTCCTAGAAAAAAGCCATTGTATGCATATAGTAACTCTTCTAGTTGTTGTTTCTATTCCTTAGTGTGCCCCTCTAGGTATGATTTACCTCTCACAGAATCTTCTACAAAATGATTTTCTCTTAAAAACTACAAAACATACTTCATGCTAGAACTAATCAACTTGTTAGCTCAGTTGGCACTTACCAGTGAAATCTTCGACTTACTCTTGTGCATGTTGATAATGAAGGATATTTTGTCCTTGATGAGGAAATACTGGTTGGATCTGCATATGAAGATCACATCCTGCATGTACATGTAGGGATTCCAAACACAACCCCTCATAAAATAGGTGGAACTACATCCAACTCTACTTCATCAATAAAATCAACACTAATAGCACACTTGATTTTGCATTGTTTTTTACCTTTATCTCTACCTCTTTGTTGACCCATCCTAATGGATATGGGTTAGGATGGTCATGAGTCTCCAATCCCAGTTTCTTGACCAAATTTGTTAGTATGAGATTTGATTGTGATCCTAAGTTGAATAAAGTATCGATTTTCATCTTCTTGACCTATATCTTTATATGAAAGAGTCTAGTCATTTCCTTCTCTTCATGTTGCTGAAGGCTACTCAAATTCACCTCCTTATGCACTTATGTATAAAAAAATTTCTCTTCCACATTCGAGCTACTTTCCACTTGATTACTCAAATCTATGGCCATGATATATTTCTTCTTATCATATTTCTTTTGGTTTTTCAGGTTGAGCTATGGATGCACCTTATAACACTTCTCCTCTCTATGACCATCATTTTTATAGTGGTTGCAGTGGTTGTTGGGATCTTTTCACTGGTGTGTTATGACTGCCCTCTTTTTATCTTTTCCCCCTTTCTGCTTGTTCATACTCTCATTGGAAGTTTCATGGTGTTCCTTTTTATTTGACCCACTTGATTTCCTTATCTTATAGCATATGTTCTCCAAGTACTATAATTGTACACAAGCCTCATCCACCATTCCAAGTTTGAACATAACTTTCTTTGGTATATGGCTATGTATACCCCCATATACTTGAGGAATATGTTTGGATTCTTTGGGGATATACCCAACATTATTGCAATATTCCTAAATTTTATGGTGTGCTCCTTTGCACCTTGCCCATATATCTACCTAAAGTAATGCCACTAGATCCACTGATCCTCTACATACCCAATAGGGTAGGACTATGACTTTATGAGAGTTTTGAAATCCTCCCAGTTAGTCACTAAAGGATATCCCTCTATTTTTAGGGTTTTCGTGTCGCATTTTTACCAGGTCAGGGCATGGCCCTCTAAATTTAGAAGTGCAAATGAAATTTTCCGTTCCTCCACTATGTGGTGAATAAAAAATTAAATATCTAACTGTTGCAACCAATGATTTAACTTAAAAGTGTCAATATCACCTTGTTATGAATTGATATCAACCTTCGCTTCCATTTGATGAGGACTATTAATGGTTCAAGACATTTGAACTGAGTTGTTCCTTTTTGGATTCTTTCTTAGGCTCCCTCTCTAGTTTTTCTTGATGCCTCAATCTCCCATCTGATTTTACCTCTATGTTAGAACCTCTATCTTCTTCAAATAAATTGAGCTTATTGGTCAAGACCACCATGAGGAGAATCACATTAAGGTTGATATCTACGACTTGTGCACAAACCTCTTATTTATGGGACCTTGAGGGTTATTAATAGATTCATTGACCACAGATAGAGTTTTATGACATTCAACTTAAATAAGATCCCTGTTGGCTTGAGGGGTCCTGACCCAGGTTCAGAGTTAGTTGTGCCAACCAACAAAACCATAACTGCTGGCCCTTTCGGCAACAACCCATGTAGCGCAGGCTGCAGTCTCACTCGAAGCAGTATTGGGGGATGACATAACCATGTTTCTGCATCCAGAGGTCAGTGTGATGGGTTCCTACAGTTTCTAGGGATTATTTCGATCTTCATGAACCCTAACCCTTATAATACAGATAATTGCAATAACGTTCAAAAAACGAATCTAAGTCTTCACGCAATGCTTTAATCATTAATAACATTAAGTAAATAAGCAGATCTGCTACTTTCACGCATCAATTAAGCATCTCTTCATATAGTTTGATAATAACAGAACGAATATACAAAAATTGCATAAGTAAACACGGATGCATAGATACACAATTATGGCTCAAAATAGTCTTTATTAGATGTATTCTTTACTGTTACAGACTCTTCTTCCTTGCTCACTCAGCTACATGGGCCTTCACACTTAGCCTGTGGACTTAACAAGGTCTCCGTGCACTCAGCAGTAGGAGCCTTCCTCTTAACCTAAGTACAGGAAAAAAACTTTCCTGCCATAGCTTACTTGCCCATACAATGATCTTCTATTCTATGATGATCTCCTAGACTCATTATGACTCCTTTATATATAGCCTTCTCTTTTACAATACCATGGTTCACGAACCATGGGCGGGTCACAAAACCTCCTATATTATAACAAACTAAGGGACTAACCCCCTTTTGACTCCTATGACCTTCGCACTCTACTCCCACAAAATGTGGAGACTTTACAATTATAACAAAAATTAATTACAAAATTTACCCTAGGGGACCCTGTCCCAATAGCCCCCCAACACAATTTGGTGACTCGTCCTCGAGTCACTCTGCTGGTGGTGCCTCGATATTCACCTGCAACTCACTAAACTTGATCTTCAAAACCTATAGGTCTGTGGTTCCCTGCGTGGCAGCTTGCTGCACTTCTTCAACCAACTTTTCAGTAGTTGGGCCTTCAACTGCAAGGCCCATGGTCCTATGATTCTGTTGCATGCCCTTGATCTTTCTTTGCATGGGCGTAGTCAACTAGCTGGCCTCATCTGCCCATGTATGTGTCCTTGAAGAGATGATTGTTTCCTTGTGGCGCAACTCGTCGATCTCGCTCTGAATTAACTTGCCTTCATGCAGTCTGTGAACCTTTTCACAAGTTCTAAGGTCCGCGTCGTTGATCTAATTTCGTTGAATTGCCTCTGCTTCTCCCTGATGTATGCAACCATATTCTGTAGAGTGGGATCCTCCTGCAGTGAGGTCCACAATTCCATGGCCTTCTCAAGCAACACAGTGTAACCCTTGATGACATCTTCCAAGGTTTCCATGCCTGCTTTGATAGCAGCTTCGCGTTGTTCTCTAACTTCTGGAGGAGTCGTGTTACACAACATTTTGTCACTGTCCTTGTACTCTCCGTTCCTCGATCCTGGAGGACCTCTACAGTGAACCTTATATGCTTTCCCATCATGAATAGTATGCCTTTACATCCCTCTTCATCTACAGAACATTTCCCTCTTACATCATTTCCCAAGAATATTCCTTCAAACTCAATTTTCAAGACCGATGCTAGTGCTCAGTTTCTTGCATGCACCGATTTGCAGAGTCTAGCACTGGGCCTAGCATCAGAACAAGGCTAGTGAGCCATTCATGACCTGCGTCGACCCTCTTTTGGAATGTCTTTAAAAATGGAGTCGAAGCTTCCAGGTCTAGAAGCTTCGTGAATGGAAGTCTGGTAAATGGTTGGGTAAGATAGAGCCGAGAGACACTGTTTGGGCTTGTTTCCCCTATTAAAATGGAAAAAACCAAAGAGATAAGGCCTCTCCCATCATAATAGGATGCATCTCCCTTCTCTCAAAGCTATATAAACTCCTCCTTTTCCAAGCTGAACTAGTCTTTTTTTGGAGCTTGAATAACCAACAAGATATTGATAGCTTTAGCCTTCTAGTTTGTGTTTGTTAAGGGAGAATAGGTGTGTAGTGTGTTTGGTTTGGAACTAAGGGGAAGAGGCCTTAAACTTCCATTTTGAGGCAAAACTATGAGATGCTAAGAGTGGTGCTAAAACCCAGACATGCCGAAGGAGACCTGCAACGTCAAGGCTTTGGTTGTATTTCATTCTGAAGTTTATTTTAATACAACTAATGGTTTATTTCCTATATTGGGTGTCATATTACATTTGATAGCTTAGAACTCCTTGACCTTTTAAGTAGATTGAATTCGATTTTATGCTATCACTTTTTCTGTTGTTTCTTGCGTATTTGTTTCAAGTATTTGAACGGAAGGAACAAAAGGAAGCCAGAGCAAGGAAGCAAGATCACCATCAAGTGGATTAGCGTTATAAGAGGTAGGCCCTCTTATTCGATTCTAATCTAAGGAAATTTAAATTAGATTGTCTTGTTTGTGGCTAGACCCACTCTCTTGGGCTAGAGGGATTGTCTCTATCCACAGAGAGAATTTACCTACTCCACAAATTGGCGACTCCACTGGGGATCCATCCCTCTCTTTGGATTGTTTTCATTTCATGATTTGTGTGGAATTTTGTCGTATCACTCTTTCTCTTTGGTTTTCTATACTTTTCCTTGTTTACTTCTTTGATTCTAGAATTTAGAGTGATAGGTATGGTTTTGGTTTGTGATATAACTTATTTATTTTTTCTTTGAATCCATCGATCAACGATGTTTATTTTATGACAGTCACACCGACCAGTGTGATTTCCCCTTGAACAGTTGCGCCGTAGCCCTTTATGGCGCTTGTTGTCAGTTAGACAGTGGCAACGATTCCTATAGGTTAAAATTAGGGTTTCTCCTAAACCATTTCTAGTGTGTCTTGTTCTCATAGGTTTTGTTTCTTGGCTTGTTTTCCTTTATTCTCCATGGCTAGAAATATTTTCTAGCTTGATTTGTTTGCTTGTTTGGTTTGAGTTTTCCTTACTTTATTTTTTGAGTTTTTGGATGGTTTGTGTCCCTGGGCCATCTAGGTCATTTTCCATTCATTCATTGGTCTGCTCATGAAGTCAGGTTGTTGGTTAGCTGCTCCATGCATTTCATATTTTAGTCCTTGTGTCTATATTTCTTTGTTTTCAATTGAACAAGTTAAAAATTTTGTTTGATCTTCTCTCGATTGAACATCTCTTTTCGAGCATAGATTACACTGCTCATTTTGTCTCAATTGAGTCTTTGCATGCTTGGTTTGAAGGGAGTTCTCTTTCTTGTGCTTTGCATATGATTGATGTTGATTGTTTGAAAAATTTCATTGAAATGTTTATGTGAAATATTCATTTTATCATTCCATTGAAAAAATACATCATTCTAGTTTGTTAAATTGATATGTTGCATTAAGTAGAATCATTGAAAGCTAGAATTACATCATCATGAGCATTTGAAATGAAATGAACTTCTTTTACTGTTGAAAGGACTAGTTGAAGTGCATTTGATAGGAGAATAGGAAGTGGAAAGAATTTTCATTGTTTTGTTTTGAAAAGCAAAGTGGTGAAGAGTCATCTTGCTTTCAGTTGCTTGTTTGTTCCATTGATTTTTTTCTCTACTCTCAATTAGTGTAAACATTCATCGAATTGAAAGGGTTTTGTCTCATATAGCTACATATAGGAGTTTTTTCATGTGACATCGATAGGGCCTGAAAACTGAGACTTAATTTCAAGATAAACCTTTAAAATATATTCAATTAACCTAAGGCGCATTTGAAACTAAACACTCACATTTATAGGTCTAGGCTAGAGATGTGTTCCAATGTCTTTAAACCTAGCAGTCGTTGTTCACTTCGGCACTAGAGAACGCTAGTACGGACTTGTGCTCCTCGTACCATCACGTATATAAAGGGAGACCCCACTAGGTTTGCAATCCTTTATCCGTAGGAAGCCGAGTCTTCTGCCTTGTAAACGTGATACACCGAACACAAAATTCAGGGAGATTGCCTTCCCGTACTTCTCGGTTCGCCGAGAGGCATTCTGCAGTTCACGGTTACCTGGTAATCCTTTTGCCTAGATTATCCTGAGCAGTAATTTTGGTCATTTTGACTCTTTAAATTTAAAATATCATCGAGCACTTGTCCTTTCGAGCTCGTTTAAACCGAAAGTGACTAGAGTCATCTTTTCCTTTTTCTCAACTCTTAAAACATGAAAAGGCATCCGTCTCTTGATGGGCCTCTAAATTAGACATAAATTAAGACCCATGCCTCTAACTTAAAACATAAATTAAAGCCTATGACCATCCTTCAGCACATTAAACCTCTCTTTTTGCATTAGATAATTTATTTTTAACTTTAATATATTCATTAGGAAGGTTTATGAATAATTTAATATTTGTGCCTAATATTATTTATTTTTGTGGAATATTATGAGAATATTGGGTAGATTATGAAGAGTTGGAGGACATAATTTAGGGACTTGTTCCCTACTACTGGAGGATCAATAATAAATAATAAGTCAACAAGATATTATGGAATTATGACACAAATTGTGGAACTCCAATGATTGAGAAAATCTAGAAATGTGTTCCACTAATCAAGGGAGCAGATCCACCAATCAAGGGAGCAGATCCACTAATCAAGGTATTTCAGTGGGGAAAGCTTTCTCCATCCATGGGGAATGATTCTTAATCATTTTGTATAAGTACCAAGTCGAATTTTCCTCTAGGGAATGATTGAGAAAATATAGGAATGTGTTCCCTGCCATTTAATGCAAATTCCTAGTATTGGGGACTAGATCCACTAATCAAGTGATTTTGGTGGGGAAAGATTCCTCCATTCATGGGGAATGATTCCTAATCATTTTTTATAAGTACCAAGTCGAATTTGCCTCTAGATATAGATTTTCATTAGTGTTATTGTGGAGAGAGCTTGTATTCTTGTAGCTCCATTGTATTTTCTTGCAGGGATGTAATTCTATTGACAAAAATAATGAAGATTGGTGTCATGTTCAGCTTCTAAATCTTGTTCTCCTCCATAGTTCTCTGAGTTTCCTTGGGCTTCGTCATCCTAGGAACCTCAGAGCCATTTTGTATCATTTTCTTTCCTTCTTTTCATTGCTTATTCACATGCATCTCTAGTTTTTATTCCTTTCTATTTCTGCATCTAGGATTAATAATTTATTGTTTTAGGATTAAGTTAAATGGTTGATGTAAGTTATTTTGTAGGATCACAAGCATTATTTCATCATTGGAAAAGATTTGGAAGTTCATAATAATCATTGAGTTGCTTGGATTAGTCTTCTCATTCCCAAATCTAGATTGTTGGACCTCCCTTTTAGCAAAGAACAATAAATTTCAGCTATTTTTTAGAGCATTCTAACGAGCTTGAATCGAATTGATTCCACTTGCATTAGATTAAAAAAACATTCTAGTTCATAACAAAAATTACCGCATTTCATTTTCATTTGGTTTGGTTAGGCATTTTTTAGATTTACTAGCTCACTAGTTCTCGAATTTCTAGATTTTCATCTAGTAATGTTTTTTATTTATTTTTGCATGGGTTAACAGAGGTAATTTTGAGTGATTCCACTTGGAATGGGGACCTAAGAAATCCTAGTTAATACCAAAAATTGTCCCATCCAATTTGGATTTGATTTGCTTGGTCATTCGACGAATTATTGTAAATCTGTACATCCTGTAGGAAATGAGGGGATCCTCTAGGAAATCACTGTAGCATCCTGTAGGAAAGCTTGTTTTAAGGCCGAATTGAGGAAAAGTCCTCTAGGAAGCTAGAAAAGGGTTCCTACTTGTCTCCCAAGCCTTCTGACCATTCACCATCATCTCCAAGCCACCTGCCACATCACCAAAAGAGATTAGCTTTCACACTCTCACATGAAAAAGACAAAAAGAAAAACAAATTTATTTTATTCATTTACATGCACAATAATAGAAGGTTTGATGGTTTGAATCTGCATGCTTAGGATAGTAGGATTGCATACATGTTAACTTAGCATTCTTTTGAAGCAAATCCTCTTAGGATTTAGTTAGAAAATGGTGTGTTTTAGCATTTGATTTCATTCTCTTTCCTTGTACTTTCTTTCTTGCAATAGGTTAAGGTTCCATTTCGAACATTTCATTTTCTTCAATTAGTTTAGGATTTGAATTCAGTACATACACTCCATTACATTATGACAGCAAAGGAAGGACACATTGTATGCTACACATATAGTGCTGATACCTCTTAAGTTTGTACGAACCTTGGGTTGATAATTAAAGTTGGTAGCCTTGGGAGTTGCAGCATTCTTATTGCAATACCGAAGCTCATCACTTTTTGGCACCGTTTCCGGGGAGGTGTCAAAGTATGCATTGTTTTCTTCCCTAGTTGATTCATTTCTTTTTAATTTTTGCAAAAACAAAAAAATATTTTCATTACGCATATTTAATTTCAAAAGTAGAAAATTTAATTGCATTATAGTTTTCATTCAATCATAAAAACAAAAACAAAATTCTCCAACACCAACCCACCCCCCCATTTGATCACATTGTGCAGTTAGAGCCATATCCCCATTCACTTTTGTAGGTAGAAGAAGAAGATGGCGAAGAATGTAGAAGAAATTGATGGCGATGATGACAATGAGGAAGATCCTATCGGATTTCCCATTCAAGACACTGATGGAAGTGTGCACATGAAGAACATCCCTCCATCTTTTCTTCCAAAATTTCATGGTCTAAGGTCAGAGGATCCGAAAACCTTTCTCTTTGAATTTGAGATTGTTTGTATATCTTATGGTTACTTATTAAAAACTCAAAAATTGAGATTGTTTCCAGCAACATTGAAGGATAGAGCTCTTAAATGGTTCATGTGATCCAGGTGGATATTGGTGGCCACCCGCTAATTCCACTTGGATCCCCACTAGTGCTTCTTTCAGTTTTTCAGTTTCCTTAATTATAGCACAGTTTACTATTTTTAGCAGTTTTTCGGGTCCTAAACTTCCGGAGCCGTTTTGAGGCCCTAAACGACGTTTTTTGGGAAATCTACCGCCAACGATTTTTTTTTCTAAAATCGTATTTTTTGTCGTAGTCCTCGGAGAGATCTTTCCAACAGGCTATCATGCGCATCAAACGGAGATAATATGACCAATTCGCGACCCCGAGAAGTTGGCTGTCCAACTCACCCCAACGGGGCCCACAAACTCTTGGTGTTACATCTCCTCGGGTTAGGGTTTTGGTTGTTTAGGGTTTTCTCTTATTGTTCAATAATAAAAAGTCCCTTGAGCCTCATTGTAAGACAGTTCAGAGGCATGTAGCCGCCACATCTCTTCTCAGAGATAAGCTACCATCGCCCTAGCTGGTTTATTTCCATTTCTGTTTATAAGCATATTTCAGTATTTTACAGTAATGAAATGAAGTATTATTTCCGCTGCATATCTATCTTTATGGTTATCTCTGTATTTTATTGCATTCTTGTTTAAATCCGGATCATCATGAGTTTAGCGACTAATTCAATAAGATCATGGAATGATATGCAAAATATATTCCTATAAAAATATAAAGATCATGATCTTAAAGAAGAAATCTTTAGAATGAATCAAAGAGAAGATGAGAGTCTAGAGGACCTAATAGAGAGGTTCATGTATAATGTTAAGAGGGAAAAACTACATCATTTAGGATTCGACACACTAAAAACCCTCTTACTTAGAACAATTAGGGATGAGTGGATTGATCTCCTTAATCTCATGAGTAGATGTGATGTATACCAATTATCATTTGAGGAAATTTGTGGAACATGCAAACACATATCAAGAGGAAAAGCAAGAGTAGGTAAATCAACACAAGATCGATAAGTCAAGCTAAACTTGGAAATTTGTTTGATGATTTTAAAACAAAAATTCTTAGTAATCTAACAAAACAAGTAGAAATGTTAAGAATGCAAGATGAAGGAAAAGAAAATGCTGATATTTGTGTTGCAGAATCACATGATGTTAAACATTGTCCATCATTACCAGGGTTGAAGGAGGTTTACCAAGAGGACAATGGAGCTAGTCAATTTCCAATGTAGCTATGTTATGTAGCTCCAAGAGGACCATGGCAGCCTATTCAACCTCATATGATGCAAGAGCGTAATTCACAATTTCAAGGTTATGCATATCCACCTCAAAGTAATTGGAACACACCTTTTCCTTGGCAACATTGATCAACCCTAAAACCAATCTTGGCAACAAGGTTGGGAAGGAACTTATGGGAGCCATCCACAATATCCTTAGTATTTTCCTTAATATCCTCCATACGAAACTCCATGTTATCCCTACCATTCACCTCCACCACAACCACAACCACATCCACATCCATCTCAAATATACACTCCCACTCAACTACCTGTACCACCATTTCCAAACCCACACATTGAAGTAGCTCAACCCACTTACAATGCTGAGGTACAAAACTTCCAAACATCTCCTCTTGAGCTCAATGGTATTCACCATAGCTTAGGAAGAGTATTGAAAAAAAGAGATTATCTTGATATCATTGAAGGACCACATCCAAAAGAAGAAGATTCAAATAAGAAGACTACAGAACCATGGGCTACGATTGATGAAGAGCATACATCAAAATCAGATATTGAGAGAACTCCCTCATGGTTACCATCAAATCCTCCATGTATTCAAGAGAACAATCAACAAAAAGAGGAAGATTTGAAGGTCATGGTAGAATAAGACATGAAGAATGATCCAGATCAGCAAAAGGACCAAGGACATCACAACTATATTGAAATATGGTTCCAGATAGTCACTAAGTTGCAACATCACTCTCTTCCTCAACTATGTTTGATCCTTTTAAAGTCAAATCATTTGGTCTCTGAAATCTAGGTACATGTCTAAACATACATTTCAAGCCTCCACATCATTTTGTGTGTCATCTTGATGTGCACACGACTCCATTGGAAGTATTCTTATACTTGAAAGTGATTTTGTTTTTCAAGTAGGGTAGGGTAGAAATAAAAATAAAAAATGAAAAATAAGAGAAAAAATAAAAATCTCAGGTGAAAACCTCCTTTGAGGCGTCTTAGATTGGATCATTGATTAAAAACCTCCATGAGGCAGTCAATGGGTTGGGAAAAAAGAAAAAAAGAGGAAAAAGAAAAGATCCTAGGTGAAAACCTCCTTTGAGGCGCCTAGGCAGACCTACAAGTTGAAAACCTTATTGAGGCAGCTAGTACGCCTAGAAGAAAAAAGAGAAAAAAAATAAAAGAAGTCCTTGCTCCATGCATCTCTTTGATAAATGCATGTACTCTCCAACATCTGCAAGCAACAAGAACAAGTTGGTACCAAAAGGAAAATTGATCAAGCCTAGTCAAAATAAGTCAAATTTTGACTTTCTCCTACTTCGCTCAAATGCTCCAATAGAGCCAAGGCCATGCCAATCCATCACCCTCATCTATTTTCACCATCCACCCATCATTCTCAAGCTTCTACCACTCATTTTCCTTGTTGTCCTAAAAAACTACAGGATGCTCTGTTTTATTACAGGATACAAAAATACACAGAGCAGAAATTGTTTTTTACCATAACTTGAAAACCATGCATCCATTTGCCAATCTGTTTCAGGGGGCGATGCATATGGATGACGGTAACACGCTCAAGCAGTTTCAGCAAATTCCAATGCACGGTTTCCAAGAAATTGGCCTCCATCACCTTTAGCCATTTTTGCATTTTCTCAATATTCGTGCATCCATTTAAACAGTAGTTTCATGGGGAGATGCATATGGATGACGGTAACATGCCAAAGAAATTTCAAAAAATTCCAGTGCAAGGTTTCCAAGAAATCAGCCTCCATCACCTTCATCTATTTTTAGTTTTTCTTGAGATCCGTGCATCCATTGACCAAAATGTTTCTATGGGAAGGTGCCTAATGATGATGGCAACATGATCAAAAAGTTTCAGCTTAATCTAGTCTACTGTTTGGGAGATATGGACAAAAAGTCATTGTCCTATAAACCTACAGGATACAGAATAGCACCTACAGGATTGGCAGTGATCATTTTTAAAGGAGATCCAGAGGTCAAAGAAGCTCCTCCCGAGCTTAGAAGCATTATCAGGATCATCAGCATCACCATCCAACACCTACACATCAACATCAACTCAGCAACAACATGCATGTCTCTCCAACAACCATCAGGTAAGTACAGGTATGCAATATTATTGATCTCTTCTCTTGAGCATATTATAGTTAGAAATTTGTTGTCAATGCATGAGAGATGAGGTTTTATAAGCTAAGGATGGGTCAGTAGTCTCAGTCGCGTTTAAATAGTTGATTGCAGCTCACTCCTTCACTCATGCAATGTTGAAAAGTCAAATTATGAAGGGTAATGATTTCAAGGAATGAGGACAACAGTTAAAAGAATACTCTTTTGCAAAGGCCAAGTTACCACAACACTCCAAGCCCTCCATCCACTTCATATTCACTATCTATTCATCATTCATCGATCCCATTTCATTCTTGAGAAAAAAAAACAAGAAGAGCACCCTCTCCATTTTCAAAAACCTACACCACTCCCTTTGAGCCCTAGCATCATCATCCAATCCCTCTTCATCATTTCTCATCATTCCCATACAGTTAGAAGACTCTGAAGGAAGAAAGAATAACTACTACATGAAGACAAAATGATGCTACAAGAAGCAAGAAATAAAAAATATGCTAAAACCCAAAATGATAGTGCCTAAGAGAGACCTAATCAAAACAGAGAACTCCAAGGCCATTAGGTAATCATCTAGGCCACAAGGGAGAAGAAGAAGGCAACAACAAGAAATAAGGCATTCACCATCAAAATATAAATCAAACTGCAGTGATGGAAAGAGGTGTTCCAAGAGGTCTCCAATATCTTTCTAGCTTTTGTCTAGGGTCTAAAAATGGGAGAAATGCATGGGAGTCAAGTTGAGGGCCTGCCCTAACCTCAGTTTGTCATTTATGCTCAAAACTGGTTTCCTGTAGTTTTAACAGGGTTTCCTGTAGTTTTGACAAGAATTCCTACAGGATGTCCTAGTTCTCATCTAAATGCATTTTGAAGGTGTTAGAGGTGTTCAAATGGCAGAAGGTTGATAAGGATATCTAAGACCTTGCTAAAAAAAAACTATTCAAAAACTCATCTTGAATAAGGGAAAGAAAGCAAGCTAATGGTCTCAAGAAACAATGTCTTTTCTTTGAACAAATATGTTTTTCGGCTTGTCCTTGCAGAGATTACATCCAAGATTTTTAATGCACAAGAGAGAGGCCACGAGGGCCATGGATGAGGCACAATGAGGTCACTAAGGTGCTCAAAGGATGAGCAACACTTTCAGCAGGGGGTATGATGGGCCTCTAAATTAGACATAAATTAAGGCCCATGCCTCTAAATTAAAACATAAATTAAAGCCTATGACCATCCTTCAGCACATTAAACCTCTCTTTTTGCATTAGATAATTTATTTTTAACTTTAATATACTCATTAGGAAGGTTTATGAATAATTGAATATTTGTGCCTAATATTATTTATTTTTGTGGAATATTATGAGAATATTGGGCAGATTATGAAGAGTTGGAGAAAGAGATAATTTAGGGACTTGTTCCCTACTACTGGAGGATCAATAATAAATAATAAGTCAACAAGATATTATGGAATTATAACACAAATTGTGGAACTACAATGATTGAGAAAATCTAGGAATGTGTTCCACTAATCAAGGGATTTCGGTGGGGAAAGCTTCCTCCATCCATGGGGAATGATTCTTAATCATTTTGTATAAGTACCAAGTCGAATTTGCCTCTAGGGAATGATTGAGAAAATCTAGGAATGTGTTCCCTGCCATTTAATGCAAATTCCTTGTATTGGGGACTAGATCCACTAATCAAGGGATTTTGGTGGGGAAAGCTTCCTCCATTCATGGGGAATGATACCTAATCATTTTTTATAAGTACCAAGTCAAATTTGTGTCTAGATATAGATTTTCATTAGTGTTATTGTGGAGAGAGCTTGTATTCTTGCAACTCCATTGTATTTTCTTGCAGGGATGTAATTCTATTGATGAAAATAATGAAGATTGTTGTCATGTTCAGCTTATAAATCTTGTTCTCCTCCATAGGTCTCTAATTTTCCTTGGGTGTGGCCATCCCAAGAACCTCAGATCCCTTTTGTATCATTTTCTTTCCTTCTTTTCATTGCTTATTCACATGCATCTCTAGTTTTTATTCATTTTTATTTCTGCATTTAGGATTAATAATTTATTGTTGTAGGATTGAGTTAAATGGTTTATGTAAGTTCTTTTGGAGGATCACAAGCATTATTTCATCCTTGGAAAAGATTTGGAAGTTCATAATAATCATTGAGTTTCTTGGATTAGTCTTCTCATTCCCAAATCTAGATTGTTGGACCTTCTTTTTAGCAAATAACAATAAATTTCTGCTATTTTTTAGAGAATGCTAACGAGCTTCAATCAACTTGATTCCACTTGAATTAGATCACAAAAACATTCTAGTTCATAAAAAAAATCACCCCATTTCATTTGCACTTGATTTGGTTAGGCATTTTTTAGATTTACTATCTCACTAGTTCTTGAATTTCTAGATTTTCGACTAGTAATGTTTTTTATTTTTTTTGCATGTGTTAACAGAGGTATTTTTGAGTGATTCCATTTGGAATGGGGACCTAAGACATCCTAGTTAATACCAAAATTTGTCCCATCAAATTTGGATTTGATTTTCTTGGTCATTCGACGAATTATTGTAAATCTTTATGTCCCATAGGAAATTAGGGGATCCTGTAGGAAATCACTGTAGCATCCTGTAGGAAAGCCTGTTTTGAGGCTGAATTGAGGAAAAATCCTCTAGGAAGCTAGCAAAGGATCCCTACTTGTCTCCCAAGCCTTCCGACCATTCACCATCATCTCCAAGCCACCTGCCACATCACCAAAAGAGATTAACTTTCACACTCTCACATGAAAAAGACAAAAAGAAAAACAAATTTACTTTATTCATTTACATGCACAACAGTAGAAGGTTTGATGGTTTGAATCTGCATGCTTAGTATAGTAGGATTGCATACATGTTAACTTAGCATTCTTTTGAAGAAAATCCTCTTAGGAGTTAGTTAGAAAATGGTGTGTTTTAGCATTTGATTTGATTCTCTTTCCTTGTACTTTCTTTATTGCAATAAGTTAAGGTTCCATTTCGAACATTTCATTTTCTTCAATTAGTTTAGGATTTGAATTCAGTACATACACTCCATTACATTATGACAGCAAAGGAAGGACACATTGTATGCTGCACATATAGTTTCAATACCTCTTAAGATTGTACGAACCCCGGGTTGATAATTAAATTCAGTAGCCTTGGGAGTTGCAACATTCTTGTTGCAATACCGAGGCTCATCATCTCTTTCCGCGTCTTAAATTTTTTTTTTTCCCACGATCGCATCACATTCCTGATAGTCTTATTATGGACCACATCATGAGTATACCTTTAATATATTTTAAATAAGCCCTGAAATTAATCTCTCTTCTCTTGTTGTTTGAGAAAACGTCATCGTGATTGAACCATTAGGTTCGCCTAGTTCCTCTTCCTCTCCTCCATCTGAAAGATCATCTGAGGA
Organism: Pinus tabuliformis; assembly: GCA_031772625.1. Lineage (NCBI taxonomy): Eukaryota > Viridiplantae > Streptophyta > Pinopsida > Pinales > Pinaceae > Pinus > Pinus tabuliformis. The sequence goes on along the minus strand of CM062813.1, from coordinate 1,061,543,277 downwards.
GCCTCTCCCTAAACTCCCGCAGTCGCTTGAGGATCAATGTGTTGAACTTGGAATTGTTCTGAGTATTCAACTTTTGTCATCTCATCCTCCTCCATCAGATACTGGGTCACCTTACGAATTCGGCCTGGAATCTCCGAATAATCCTATCTAGACGCCCGAGAGTCTGTCGACTCTTGAAGGTCAGCAAGGACTGGTTTTTTACCCTCCGAATCCTTTGTTCGATTATGTTATGATATCACCGCATCATCCGTACAGTCCGTATGATCGACCTAGTATTATTTTGGAATTATCTCCTCGAACATCTTCGATTGCTCGTCGTTGTTTGTTTCCATCCATGGAACGAGAAGGTAAGATTCTAGTCTCCTCTTTGAGTCACTCAGAGGTTTCTGCTACACACACTCCTCACGTAGTTGATGAACAGGGATATTCATTCCCTCTAGAAGGTTTCCCTTACACGAGAAGCATTTCGACCAATGTTTACCTTGAGTATAGCGAGCCTTTATTGCCACATGGTTATACCTCTCTAGCTCACTTGGTTTTAGACACTCCTAGTTCCTCGTTGTTATATCAAAACACTATTTGATATTTCGGCGCTATGCCTACCTAAGGTCCGTTCGTTCAGAATCCGACCTCTCGACCGATTGTACAAACTGCTGTCACTTCATTTCCTGGCAACCAACCATTCTGACTATACTTGTTTCGTCGTTTCAACCGACTCTTTCGGTTCAACTGACATTCTCAAGTCAAGTCGCGGTAAGTTCTTCCACCCCTCCGGTGAGTGGATAGACTATGCCACCGCCTGGGGGGCAAGACCCGAATATCTCCATGATGTCTGGTGCAACCAATGTGAGTGGATTACAAACTCACATGGTTGGAATGAATCAACCCTCTTACGATGCTATTTTGAATGCTGTTGGTCCATCTGGATCAAGTAATGTCCAATACCAGCAGCCGAACCTGGCTAGTCCATCTGGGTTAAGTAAAGTCCAATACTAGCAACCATATGTGTCTTAGGTTCCATTCCAACCTCCTTATGTTCCATATGGTTCACAAGTGATTGTAAATCTACCTTACATCCTTCAAGCTGGGCCCTATGTTCAGCTTGGTCCATCCGCTGTGTCTAATGGATATGGCCATATCCAATTTAGGAACTTTCAATACCCTCAGGGTGTCACTCCAGGAACTGTCCAAGTACCCTTGCAGTAACAAGGAAAACCCTTGCAACAACAAGGGAAACCTTCGTAGTAGCAAGGGAAATCTTTGCAGCCACAAGGACAATGGCAACAACTGCAGGGGCAACCCTCGCAACAGTCGCAACAAATTTTGCAACCGCAGACGCAGTTTGTTCAGAAATCCTCCCAACCTATGTCCTCGCAAGGTCAACCTCTACAGCTGCAGGGACATCCTTTACAGCATCAAAGCCAATCTTTGCAGCAATAAGGTCAACCCGGGCACCAGCAACCCTTGTATCCATATCAGCAAGGTCAGCCTTTGCAAGGTCCAGGTCAAGTCCTGTAGCAGCAGGCTCAAAATCCTTATGTCCTGTAGCAGCAGGTTCATAATCCTTATGTCCAGAGTCAATAGCTTCAGCAACCTTATAACCCGTATGTTGCCTATCAGCAGCCTATGGCAGGGCAGTATCAAACCTACCTGGGACCGAATCCTCCTTATGGGCAGGGTAACCCTCAGTGGGGGCAGAATCAGATTCCATATGGACAGAATCTACCACAATGGAGGAAAAATCCCTACCAACAAGGATGGACTCCACAATATGGGTCTCCTCAAAGGCCCTACTTTCCTTTTAATATGCAATTGCCATTCTTGGCCACATTGGAGCTGCCAGATGTTTCTAGACTTATGAATGATCCCATTCTTCATTCGCCATACTAGCCTCCAGTTCCGTCTAAGATTCCGAGCGATTTCCTGAAGTTTGAGGGAAAAGCGAAGGAGGATCCACAAGCCCACGTGATGACATATCACCTCTGGTGCTCCTCCAATTCGTACATTGATGATTTCATCCATCTCCGGCTTTTTCAATGAAACTTGATAGGTGTTGTAGCTAAGTGGTACATCGAATTTCCTCGAAGTACCTATAGTGACTTCAACACTCTCGCTATGGTTTTCCTCACCCATTTCCAGCTGCAAGTTTGCTATGAAACTGGCACGCATCTGCGTATGTCACTTAAGAAAGACACTACAACCCATATCTCCGATCACATCCACGAATGGAGGCGTCGACTTCGCCTGATCAAGTTTGAAATTTCTGATCAGTTGTTGAAAGAATGGTTCACCAAATCATTCGTCAACAAAGTTGCTAAGGACATAGGGATGGGGGGATGCGTTATTGAGGAGAAAGCCATCGCTTGTGCCCCTTATTTAGACCTTGTCTACTCGCAATCTGGCATGTTATATGTGATGTTAACCGATGCTCCAAGACCATTGTTTGGTCAATTTAGTGTGTCCTAAATTGCTATATAAATTGTCAATCCGGGAGTCGTAAACAACTGAAGTGAAGTGCACTATATATGCAAGATAACCGATTTCTTAATTCTTTGTCATTTTTGATTTTTTGGTTTGTTTTTGGATTTATCTTTTGTTGATTCCCTAATGTGAGATGGCAAAATTCAAGTATGGATATAAGTGTTCAAGGCAATGGTGACTTCTACAATGATTTCCAAACTTCAAAATTCTCAAAAAGGTTTTAAAACTTGCAGTGATGAAATCAATTCCTAAAAGAAAATAAAAATGTACCAAACAGTGAGCTAGTGACAATGAAGCCCAGTATCCTTGCTGCTGTATAAAAAGAGAAAAAAAACTGAACTTAAAGCAATTCAAAAACTGTAAGCAAAGTAAACTAAATCATACTACTTCAACTCATATTCTGACCCCTCACCATTTGACTCGCTCTGGCTATAGGAGGTAATCATAAACAAATTGAGTAATCTGATATCTAAATTGCATAAAATGAAACTAAGATCAAACTATGCATTCATACTTCAATCCCTCACCATTCGACTCGCTCTGGCTATAGGAGGTAACTGAAAATGACATGAGTAATCTAATCACTAACTTGCAGAAAAGTAAACTAAATCATACTACATCAGCTCATATTCTGATCCCTCACCATTCGACTCGCTCTGGATATAGGAGGTAATCATAAACAAGTTGTGTAATCTAATATTTAAATTGCATAAAAGTAAATGAGCAAAACAAAACTGAAAGAAATAACAATGCTGGAATTAGAACTCAGAAAATAAATCAGCAGAAGGACAAGATGATTTCATGTCATTAGTCATTAAAAAGCTATGTGAAATTGCCCGGGCTGTCTACAAGAACCTGAAAGAAAAACACTGATCAGTTAACAATCATGAGAAAGCATAAAAGAAAATATGGACAGCAGTTAACATGAATATCAAAAACAATATAATATATACAAGCAAACGATTATGGAAACAGTAACATAATGGAAGAAAGCAAGAAACTATACAGTAGTTACAGAGCCTTGGTGTACAGGGGCCCTCTGCAACCTCAGCCAATCAGAAATCAGTCACAAATTGAACTTAAGAACACTGTCTTCTCATATATTAAAATGCAGTCATAAGATAAAGATAGAGCACGACACAGTGGGCTCGTAAAACAGTCAAAATTACATATATCAAGCTAACTAATAAGCGTATGATAACGCTTTATTTATAACTGAGGATGCTACAACTACTTTCTAAATTCTGTCCTGCTAAACAGACACATGAATAACCACGTCCGGAGATCTAGCAATATGGTAGCCGTGACAATTAAATCCAAGGAGTGGTGGCTGTTGGATTTGGGTTCACGGAGCAGTCCACAGGTGTTAGCACACCTCCTGAGATTGAGGAATTTGCCACGCAAGTCTTCACGTGGTGAAAAACAGAGTCCTGCCACCGCAAAACTCTTAGGTTGACCACCGCTTTGACTGTCCTTGACCATGGCCTTTGGTGAGTGATTCGGCTGAACCAAGGGGACACGTTCCATGTACACATCATTTGCAGCTTGCCCATGTGGCCGGATTCTCTAGTAGACACCTGTAACATAGACTTCAAAAAAATGGCTACGGAAAGTTGAGCTGGCTGCGGAAACTGACAAGATTCCGCAGCTGACTGAGAAAAAATCTAAATCAAACAGCAGTCACAAGACATAGTTAGGAAACCATTTTATAAGCTCTTTTTAAACTAATATGCAATGATTTGACAGCTTGGTGGTTCAAGTAACTGGAAAAGAAGGCTAAAAAGGTGTATAAGGAAGATGCAAGTTTGGGACTCAACAACCATCATCAGATCCGACAACATCGAAGTCTTCGGGTACACTGCCTGTTGATGGAGTGATTGGTTCCGTGTCATAGACCCCCGCGAAATATTCTTCCAAGAAGAAGTCGGTCTCGAACACTAGTTCCAATGATCCCTCTCGAAATTCACCTGGTCCTGGTAAAACCTCTGAAGTTCATGTTGTCCAGTCTACCACAACAGACAAAACTTCTAAAGGTAAAAAGAAGGGCAAAGGCAAGGCCAAAGCCGATGCCCCGAAACACGACCCTCCTAAGTCATCTGTTGGCAATGCTTCTCAAAGAAAGCCCAAGTATCCATGCCTCATCTGTGAGGAGGATCATTACACTAAATATTGTCCCCGATGATCTGAAGTGAGTTGCTTGCTCAAAGGGACCCCAGCTGTCTTGAAAGAACCCTTTCCATCCTAGCAGACCCAAATGGTAGACCAGCCTCAGTCTTCCGCTTCCATAGGTTCCCAAGTTTTTATGATGAACACGCCTATAAATGTGGCTACCAGATCAAAATATTATCAAACACCTACTCTGAAGGCAGGGAAAGAGAAAGAAAGTACCCCTTCCTCCTCTATCCCGTCAACCTTTGGTCCTCTCCATATAGAACGACCTAATCCCGATTTTGCTATTCGACCACCCTCTCGAGGTGTGCTGCGAAAGTCCTTGTATAATCCAAACGCTCGATCCGCTCAGCATTACAATATTGTTGAGGATTTGGCTCAAGTGCCATCAGCTATGTCTGCCCTCGAGGTCCTTCAAAGTTTTCCTTCTCAGCGAAAATCATTGTTGTTGGCTATTGGAGGTATTGATCCATTTGATTCCAATCTCATTTGCTTTGATCTGGAAAACCATGTTGCACGCTTACCTCATCAGATTGTCTTTCTCATTTAGGTGATCATTAATGAAAAGAAAATTCATAGGACCATTATCGATGAAGGTGCCTCCACCTGCATTATGTCTGTGTCTTTTTGGAAGGAAATTGGTTCTCCTACCCTGAACCAATCACCTAACACATTGGAAGCCTTTGATGGACACAATTCTCGACCATTCGGTGTCCTTCCTAATCTTGCCATTACTTTGGAGGTTAAGATAGTTAATGTCAAAGTAGAAATTGTTGATGCAAACCTTAACTATAATATTCTACTCAGACGGAGTTGGACCCATTCTATGCATGTTGTAGCTTCCTCTCTTTTCCACAGGCTCCGTTTTCCTCATCAAGGGAAAATCGTCACGGTCGACCAATTTTCCTTCTTTGCCTCTTCCTCATTGGATGGAAATGTTCCTTACGTGAATCATATCGGTGCTCCATATGAGATAAGACTGATCAAGATAAGACTGATTGATGAAGATAAAACTGCCTATATCTGTCCGTGGGGGGATTTTGCGTATAAAAAGCCCCCTTTTGGCCTCAAGAATGCTGGAGCTACTTTTCAATGAGCGATGTCCTATGCTTTCCATGACATTAAAAACATCGTTCAACCTTATCTGGATGACCTTCTTGCTCATTCACGTAAGCACCATGACCATCCCGATCATCTTCGACAAATATTTCTTTGTTGTAGACACTATAACATTCGACTGAATCCACATAAGTTTGTCTTCAGCGTCGAATCCAAACGACTTCTCGGTTTTATTGTTTTGAAAGATAGAATTCATCTTGATCCTCTTAAAGTCGAGGCTATTGTTAATCTACCCCCTCCCTCTTCATTGCATCAATTATAGAGTCTGCAAGGGAAAGCAAATTTCCTTTGTCGCTTTGTGCCTAACTATGCTGAGCTAGCTTTAGCGTTCACCCAATTGCTTAAGAAAGGAACTCCATTCATTTGGGATGAGGCTACCCAAAAGTCTTTTGATGACTTGAAAGCTGTCCTCATTAATTCTCCTTTGTTGCACCCTCTGAGCTATCATTGCGATTATTTCCTCTATATAGCTACAGCTTCTAGCACTATTTCTATGGTGCTGGTGCAAGACGACGATGAAGGTCATGTACATGCCATTTATTAACTTAGCCACAATCTCCTCGATACTGAGACCTGTTATGCTCATGTTAAGAAATTGGCTTTGGCTGCTATGTAGGTTGTTCAACGCTTTCGGCATTATATTCTCCTTCGCACTACAACCGTGATTTCCGAGTGCAACCCCATGACTTACATTCTGACTCGTCAATTACTTGGGGGAAAATATTCCAAGTGGATTCTCATCCTCCAGGAATTCAATTTGGTGTCACTACTACCAAATCCAAGAAATCACTTGTATTTGGTGAGTTGTTTTGTTCTCTTCCCTCTGCTTCTCTTCTTAATGGTGCTGATGAGCAGCTCCTCGATGAGACTCTCTTTTTGATTAACACTATCAATCCTTGGTACGGTGATATCATCGTGTATCTCCAAACTTCTACCTTCCGGTCTGCGTTTTCCAAGGGTGATCACCGGCGCATTCGACATCAATCCCAACCTTACTACATCGATGGGGATACTTTATACCATGTTGGTGTTGATTCAATTCTTCACTGACGTTTAACTCTCGATGAGGCTGAAAGAGTCTTGAATGACTACCATTTTGGCACATGTGGTGGTCATCTGTCTGGCTACGCCACTACTCAAAAGATACTCCACGCTGGCTATTTCTAGCCCTCTATCTTTAAGGACTGCATCCTTGTTGTTTGCAAATGCCATGAGTGCCAGATTTATCAGCGGAAAATGCACGCCCCACCTGCTCACCTTCACCCCGTTATTACCGTTGGTCCCTTTGCCAAATGAGGCATCAATTTTATGACATGTAACCCTCATTCGGCGCAGGGGCATCGTTATATCATTATTGCCATGGATTACTTCACCAAATGGTCTGAAGCGATGCCTACATATTCAACTGACAGTAAAACGGCTACGCAATTTCTCTTCAATCATGTTATTTCCAAGTTTGGAGTGCCTCAAGCCATTGTCATTGACCCTAGCTCCCATTTTCGCGATTATATGATGGCTGAGCTAACTTCTATGTTGGGCTTGCATCACAACGACTTAACTCCATATTATCCTCAGGCCAATGACCAAGTTGAAGCTGTAAACAAAGTGTTAGTTACTATGCTTCAGCGCACCATTGGGATGCACAAATCCAATTGGCATCTCATAATTTTTTCAGCTTTGTGGGCCTACCAAACCTCAACCAAAGACGCAACTGGATTCACCCCTTTCCAGCTAGTCTACGGTCTGGAAGCTACCTTACCGATTGAATGTGAAATTCCCTCACTCAAATTGGTTGTTGAATTACTCCCTAAAACCTAGCCTCAAGAAGAGCATCTCCTATATTTGGAATGATTGGATGATACCCGCCATCTCTCTACTTTAGTCATTGAAGCCCAGAAAAAGTGAGTTAAATCCCATTTCGATTAGTCGGTCTCTCCTCGTGCTTTTTCTGAGGGTGATCTGGTCTTGCTATATGACCAAGCTAATGATAAGTTGGGGGAAAGAAAATTCAAACCCATGTGGCATGGGCTCTATATTGTCAAGTGAGTATTACAAAAAGGGGCCTATGAGCTGATTGATTACGAGGGAACCCCTTGAACAAGCCCTGCAATGGGCTGTACCTCAAAAAGTATTATGCGTGAGTCATCTCGCATGGTTACTTTTGTACATAAGTGTGTTATTCATTTTTGTGTAGTGTGGTTTGGTGTGTTTTTCAAGTAGGTTTCCTTCTTATTATGTCTTCACCTTCTTTGCAGATGTCTGTGACTCCTTATGTCAGTTTGGCTAACGATGCTTGCTGTAGTACCCAGAATTTATCATTCGCGGCATGGGCTATTTATGACCCTCATGGTGATTTGATTGATCTTAAAGGTATTTGTTTAGGTCACACAACTAATAGCATTGCTGAATATAGCGCAATTATCGAACTCTTGTCAGAAGCCATTTCTCTTGACATCCTAGAAATGGTTGTAAAACTTGATTCACAACTTGTTGTTCTTCAACTCAATGGGCAATATTCTGTCAGAAACCCTCCAATATTGAGAATGTATTTGTGTATTCGTCTCTTGGAAATAAATTTGATTATATCACATATCATCACATTCCTAGGCATATGAATACATTAACATATGCATTAGCTAATTATGTGTTAGACAAACATTTACACAATATGTGAAAAACAAAACATTGTATCATAGTAAACAAGAAATGTAGCATCTATATATATATATGTCAATAATGTTTGTGTGTCATACATCAAAACCCAAAAAAATAATATATGTGTTCCAAGTACATACGTGGCTCGCAGGCCTAAAAAATGTAAACACTAAACTATGGACTACTCAATATTATTCTCATGATAGCATGTCACTGATCGTACTACGCGAGTCAGTAATCGGCGGATCCGATCTGACACTCCCACTATGTGCCGCTGATAACAACGTGTAATGTCCTCCATCTGTGCATACTCTGGGATGCCTCTCGTCAGGTTATCGAGATTCCACGCAATATCCTCCTCATTGTCAACTCCTTCCTGATAAGGAGAGATCTCAAATTGTCGAGCTACGCGTCTAGCGATCGGGGACATCCCAACTGGTTTCTCTGGTCCCACATCTGCAATTACAAAATCAAAGTGTCACGAACGCATATATTCAAAAAACATTAAAAAATAAAAAACAAAATGTTTTGCTCACCTCCATCATCAAAAGCCTCTCCCTCTGGGAGCGTCATGTCAGGATCGAAGCGGAAGTCTGTCCCTCTATATGGCCAATCCTCCACAACAATCAACTGATTCATCAGCCATGCAAAGAAAGCGGGCTTGTATGACATGTGCTGGCCCCCTCCAGTTCTGGGCATCAGATCACTCCATTGGACCATTCGTGGATCTCATGGCATTGGGGGATTTACCTTTGCCAGTTGATAGTGGAACAGTGGGATTCGTTCCAAGAAGAAAGTCACCAGAACATAACCATATCCAAATTGCCTCAGGTTTCTTGCCTTGCATTTGGATAATTGGCACTTCATGTTCACTTTCATGGCTTCCGCCCAGTTAAAGACAGTGGGTGCCGTGTAGTCTATTGCATGTTGGAACTTAGACTTGTTGGACTTATGTAATGCCTAAGCCCCAGCTACCTTGTTAATGGTCAAGAGCAACACCTTCAGTACAAGGTCGCATATGGTCATGATGCCAACCTTGGCGCTTGTAGATTTCAGAGCTCCTGGGAAATGTTCTGCAAGGAGCGCGTTCACACTCGCCCCAAAAGGCTTGCCTCCATACAATTGGACTGGTTCCCCTCTGCGGGACAGTCCGGTAATGAAGTAGATGACTAAAGTCTCTAGCTCTAGCTCTTGGTCATGGATCATAAATACCTCTCATCCAATGTCCCATAGACTAATCAAGTATTGTAGTAGCTCAGGTTGAGCCCGAAGGCCAGGTGTAAAAAAGAACTTGAGGAGCCCTTAGTTCCTCAATGCATCCAGACAGTTTGGATCTTCCAATGCTAATGAATCTATTCTTTCGTGCTCACATTCTTTCCACTCGATCACCATCTTTCGTGCTGTAATTTGCTTGCAAACACCATGCATTCAACTTAACATCAATTTTTGCAAGAGGAATTTGGGATTTAACACAATGAAATCGGTTGAAATTTGAAAAATTCATTTCTCTGCGCCGGTGCGACTATGTTAAAAACAGATGTGTTGACGGCACGAGTGCCCGTGTTAAAAACCCCCGATTGGCATGGTCCCGTGCCTAGATCCTGCGCCGACCGAGGGTGATTTTTTTTGCAAAAAATCCCTCCAAAACCTTGAAAAATGGTTAAATGCATGAAGAACAGGTATGAATGCAAAGATTAGGGCCTCATCTCTTACCTGCAACAGACGGTTCGTCGATCGACCTCCTGGATCCGCTGCAATTGCTCCTCAAGATTTAGGGCACAAGTGGGTAAAAGTTGCTCCAAATGAGGTAAAAGAGGTAAATGGTAAGAAATGTTTTATTTTTTCCCTTTTTATAAACTTTTCACCATGTTTTAGGGTTTAAAATATTTTTTTTTCCATTTTGCCTTAGAAACGGATAATATGTTTTCTTCTTGTGCAGTGACAGTTGATGATTTGCCAATGATGATGCTGGAGTTGTGTTTAAGATCTTTTCCCGACTCGTAAAAAACTCAAATGAAAAGATCGCCGAGTATTTTTCCATTTTTGACTCATTAAAGAAAATAAAATGGGGGGTCTTCTTTAAGTTCTTTTCCGACTCTTAAAACACGAAAAGATTGTCGAGCTCTTGTCATTTTGACCTCGTAAAACGGTTCCGAAACGTCGTTTACCCAGTATATGTTTACCCCTTTTTCGGGCTGGGATAAACTATTTACGAAAAAGGTACTCCTTGGCTGACATGGTCAAGAGGTTCTCTCAAGTATTTTTTTCTACCTTTTCGGGCTCGAGAGACAAATGCATGAAAAATGACCTTTTGGAGTTTTCTTTTCCGTGTCTTTTTCAAACTCTCTAAACATGAAAATATACAGAGTTACACCTTTGTCGGACTTGTTAAAATATTAAACAACATCGGATTCGTCACCATGACAAACATGAACTTCTCCTTCCTAGGGCTCATTAATCTTAATAGGTCGGATATGTCCGAAGGATGGACTTATAATGCAAGCATATGCTATCCCCTTCAAGCTTATGATAAAAATTAATTGGGGTACCTGCCAAAAATGGTGGGGGAAAATGGGAAATTTTTACCAGTTGTGTCGGCAGCTAGTCACTCTTGAACATGACATTTTCTGCTTCGTGTCGGGTTGCGATATCCTCACTTCATCATTGACCTTCATAGGTTTGGGCCATCCACTTTTTTCCTTTCCATCTAATCTTTTCCATGTCATCATGACCTCCGATCCTATGGATCCAAAATCTACCAAACTCTGGATTCATGTTGTCGATATGTTCAAGAGTCAATCCTTCTGTAGTTTACACTAATTCTTGATTAGCTTCTCACCCAACCAACACGTAGAGGGGACTCCGAAAAAAACGCAGAGATCTGCTCGCCTTCACGCAGAGACACGCAGACTTCACGCTGAGAATACAGACACGCAGCCTTTACGCTGAGAGCTTTCTCGACTTCCTCCCTTTCACGCAGCAATGGCTCCGTCCTATTTTTTTTAATATGCAGCACTCATCGACATTTGTCTTTCAGCACTCCACGACGGCTTCGGTGTTGGAGAGACCTCTGGACAACACTCCTAGACTCCAGACTCAACTCACTGGTTCTGATACCAATTTTTGTTCGAATAGGGGAAATGAGGAAAGAAAATAAACATTTAGTTATACATTGACCAAGAAAGATTCATAACTAACTGGAAAACTGAAACCAAACACACAAATAACAACACAGGATTTACGTGGTAAAACCTTGATAGGGTGTCAAGGAAACATCCACGGGGCAAGGGATTGGAATCTCTATTCAATCAATAATGATTCTCCATGATTACATTTCTCAGGCATTCACTAGTTTTATACAAGCGGGGAAATGAGGAAAGAAAATAAACATTCAGTTATACATTGACCAAGAAAGATTCATAACTAACTGGAAAACTGAAACCAAACACACAAATAACAACACAGGTTTACGTGGTAAAACCTTGACACGGTGTCAAGGAAACATCCATGGGGCAAGGGATTGGAATCTCTATTCAATCAATAATGATTCTCCATGATTACGTTTCTCGGGCATTCACTAGTTTTATACAAGCCTCCTCTGTTACATAACTGTTGTTTCGGTATAAAACTAACTAATAGTAGCTAATACAGTTATTACTCATATTTACATAATTTGTTGTCAAACTTCCAACAATTGAGGCTTTCCAAGGACACTAGCAGAGATTTGTTAAGACGGGTATTTGAATGGATCTCCTTTTTCTACTCCATTCTTTTTGTAGCTTTTCATATCCTGTGGAGTAGTTTGTTGATTGAATTAAATATTGGTAATATTTGGGGAGAGAGTATTAGAATAGTGGTACTTGGGTCATGCTTATGAAATGTGGAAAATGATTTTTTTGGAAAAATCTATAGTTGACATATTTAGGCTTTGGGATGTTCATTTTAACCTGATTTCATTAACCTATTGCCTATTAATCGCGAGTAAATATGGCATGTAATTTTTGGGATTTATTGGATCCTACTTCACTAAGTTATGAAGGGGTTACGAACATCAAATTAAATATCAATTTCAGTTTCATCTTGAGAAATAATGAATTACCAGTCTCAGACAACCTTCCCTACATTGAGTTTAATGTAACATATATATATCTCTTATCAAATAAAAATAATTGTTTGTAGATGATAATGACTAAAAGTTGTTTGGATATTAACGGAATTAAGCAAGTTGTGCTCAATGTAAAGTTCCCTTAAATCACATTTCTTGTTGAATGTTACAATTTTTCTTACAAGATTGGCTAATGCTGCCCTACATGGTGGCAGTTGCTTTTGGCAGTTTGAATCTTCTATAAACAATAAGGTGTGATGACCCACTCTTATTCAGGTTTGTGGCATACTAGTTATGTTCAAGTAGATGATTGTGGCATCTCATACTCTTTGCAGAATTGAAAGCATGTTTGCAAATATCTGCATATGATGGTTACAATCCTTGGGATCATTTATTTCTATCATAAGCCATTACTTCTAAGTTTTCATCCAATTGTTCACTGTTTAGGAGCTCTAAGTGGTTGTATATGGTATATATATAATTTACATCTACCATCTTTTCTTTTGATTCAACTATCCCAAGTTAGAATTCAAGTTTATGTGTGCAACCCAGTCATGTGATTTTGGTGGACAATGTTTGTCAACTAAATTCATAGTAGTCAGACTTTAGTGGCCAATAAATTGGAATATGAATAGCTCCTTTGTCCTTTCTGCAGTTCCTTTACGAATAAGAATAAAAGGATGAATTTGTCTTATATTACTTTTCTGTTGTGTAAGCTTTTGAAAGCAATAACAACTAGGCCATTATTTAAGTGCCTGATTTACCTATTATTAGTAATTAGTAATTATCCAGTGCAATACGTGGGCATTCAGACTAAATGATTACTAAATCATTACTTATGAATAAGTAGTTAGGTGATCTAACTATTCATAATTGTTCCAATCAGATGATTGAGAAGATTCTGTTGCAGCGGTTCAAGTTAACATAGCTGAAAAACATCCAACATGACCAAAGGAAAAAAATATTTCATCTTTCCACCTTGTTACAAGAATCAATATCCAGTGGCTATACGTGATCCATATTGCACGATTATACTACGTATAATTGGGTCATACAGGCTACCTATTACGTTCTAGATTTTTGGGTTGAAGAAACATCAGAAAATTTCAGGCACCATAAAGAATCAATTATTGGTCCCAAGCTTTCCCCTAGTTCCTTACTGCAACAGTGGAAAGTGGATCTTGAGTTCTTTCTGTCAATTGTTTGTAAGATTTGTTTAATTTAACATAAACATGTTAAGAAATTTTAGAACATAAGGCTTGACAGAAGAAAGAGATGGAAAGACAAATAGAGGCAATTATATTGGTGGCCTCCTTTTCTAGTTCATGTTAAAATGGGAAACATTTATTGTATCAATTGCCGTTTCTTTCATACTAAAGGTCCTACACTATTCAAGGATTTATTTTTTGTTCTTTATTTTGGCTTTCTGAACCTGTGTAGCTCTCATTCCTTTGTATTATCTCTTATTAATTTTGGAGTTGCATTAGGCATTCTCAATTCTGTCTTTTACTATAGCCTCGTTGACTGCAGTTTAGTTCATTAGCGGACATCAGGGAAGTTTCATATTAAAAGTCGAAAGATTTGTTCGATCATTTGCTGCTTATTTCATGTGGACTAAACCTTCTAGATCGATACGAGCCGTAACATGGAACATTGGCCTCCTTTATGTATTGACACTCACCATATTGAATAGAGTATCAAGTACATTCTCTCTCATATAGTGATTTGTATCATTGCCTGTGGATTTGCGTGGTTTTGTGACATATTGACCAAACCACTATCCTTAACATTACAGTCTTGCAGTGGAAAATTTCCTAATGAAATCTTAAGGATGGGTCTGGACCTCTCTTACCCATTAACAAATTAACAAATTAGTTCTTGATAGCTCTCCAATTTTCTGTACCTGTCAAAACACCATGAATAGGAGTCTGGTTTGACCTGAGATATAAAAATGGCTCTTCAGTATAAAATTTATATGTTTCACAAAATTCAAAGTACTAACTTCTCTTAGTGTTAACAATACAGGAGAAGTTGAAGCACTGTGTAAGGCATGCTTTGAGCAGGAAGCAGCCATTGGCATTTATTATCTTGTATGGTCCAGATGAATAAATAATTTATATGCAAGTAATGTTTCTTTTTGTTGCAATTAGATTGTAATAATGCACAGAAAAGCATCTGATTTTGTGCTTCATGATTTTTTGCAGTCTCTATCATTTATTGATGGAATCCTAAGTTCTCCAGGTATTTGGTTTCATTTCCTTTCCCATACAACATTATTTTGAAGAACATTGAGGCTTACCAAGGACACTAGCTGAGATTTGTTAAGACGGGTATTTGAATGGAATCCCCTTTTTCTAGTCCCTTCTTTTTGTAGTTTTTCATATCCTGTGGAGTAGTTTGTTGATTGAATTAAATCATGATAATATTTGGGGAGAGAGTATTAGAATAGTGGAACTTGGGTCATGCTTATGAAATGTGGAAAATAATTTTTTTGTATAGTGGACATATTTGGGCTTTGGGATGTTCATTTTACCCTGATTTCATTAACCTATTGTCTGTTAATCACGAATCAATATGACATGTAATTTTTGGGATTTATTGGATCCTACTCCACTAAGTTATGAAGGGGCTATGAACAGAATTTGTTCTTAATTAACATCAAATTAAATATCAATTTCAGTTTCATCTTGAGAAATAATGAATTACTAGTCTCAGACAACTTGCCCTGCATTGAGTTTAATGTAACATATATATCTCTGATTAAAATAGAAATAATTGTTTGTAGATAATAGTGACTAAAAGTTGTTTGGATATTAACGGAAGTAAGGAACTTGCGCTCAATATAAAGTTCCCTTAAATCACATTTCTTGTTGAATGTTACAAATTTTATTACTAGATTGGCTAACACTGCCCTAGATGGTGGCAGTGGCTTTTGGCAGTTTGAATCTTCTATAAACAATAGTGTGATGACCCACTCTTATTCAGGTTTCTGGCATACTAGATATGTTCAAGTAGATGATTATGGCATCTCATACTCTTTGCAGAATTGAAAGCATGTTTGAAAATATCTGCATATGATGGTTACAATCCTTGGGATCATTTATTTCTATCATAAGCCATTACTTCTAAGTTTTCATCCAATTGTTGGCTATTTAGGAGCACTAAGTGGTTGTATATGGTATATATACAGTGTTCCACAGGGACGTGCCCCCCCGGGTCGGGTGCACGCATCCCTCGCACACCATGCCCCTGGGACGGGTAGTCTACAGGGGTGCCTTTCCCCACACACCCTTTTTGGGGAGTCTTGGGGAGACGCAAGGGGGTGTGTTTGCCCAGTATGGCGGACGAGACTCCCCAAAAGGGGTGTGTCTGGGCGTCCCCCTCAAAACTTTAGTATCTAGTATATAGTATATGGTAATATACTAGTATGTTTTGCTTTCAATTTAGATTCTAGAATGATGAATGATATTGATCAATGTATGTCATTATTTAATTCAATCATGAATTTAAATTTTATGTGTGGATCAAATTTCAATTTTCAATGTATTGGTATCCATATTACTATTAGTCTATTTAATATTTATGCTTTCATTATTGAACAATGCATATGAACTTGAATTATATATATATATAATAATAATAAAATTGTATACCTCGACACCCCCCCGCACCCCCGAAATTTCCCTAAACTTTTAGGGTACTCTCACACGTCCCCCCTGTACGTCTCCCCGCACCCGCGTCTCCCCACACCGGAGTCTTGGTGGAACATTGTATATATATAATTTACATCTACCATCTTTTCTTTTGATTCAACTATCCCAAGTTACAATTCAAGTTTATGTGTGCAACCCAGGCATGTGATTTTGATGAACAATGTTTGTCAACTAAATTCATAATAGTCAGACTTTCGTGGCCAATAAATTGGAATAGCTCCTTTGTCCTTTCTACAGTTCCTTTATGAATAAGAATAGAGGATGGATTTGTCTTATATTACTTTTATGATGTGTAAGCTCTTGAAAGCAATAACAACTAAGCCATTATTTAAGTGCATGATTTACCTATTATTAGTAATTATTAATTATCATGTGCAATACATGGGCATTTAGACTAAATCATTACTTATGAATAACTCGTTAGGTGATCTAACTATTTAGAATTGATTCAATCGGCTGATTGAGAAGATTCTGTTGCAGTGGTTCAAGTTAACATAGCTGAAAAACATCCAAGATGACCAAAGGAAAAAAAAAATTCATCTTTCCACCTTGTTACAAGAATCAATATCCAGTGGCTATACGTGATCCATATTGCACGGTTATACTACTTATAATTTGGTCATACCTTCTATATTTTTGGGTTGAAGAAACATCATAAAATTTCAGGCACCATAAAGAATCAATTATTGGTCCCAAGATTTTCCCCAGTTCCTTACTGCAACAAAGGAAAGTGGATCTTGAGTTCTTGTTTGGTCAATTGTTCATAAGATTTGTTTAATTTAACATAAACTTGTTAAGCAATTTTAGAACATAAGGCTTGACATAAGCAAGAGATGGAAGGAAAAATGGAGGCAATTATATTGTTGGCCTCCTTTGCTATTTCATGTTAAAATTGGAAACATTTAATGTATCAATTGTTGCTTCTTTCATACTAAAGGTCCTACACTATTCCAAGATTTATTTTTTGTTATTTATTTTGACTTTCTGAACTTGTGTAGCTCTCATTCGTTTTTATTATCTCTTATTAATTTTGGAGTTGCATTAGGCATTCTCAATTCTGTCTTTTACTATAGTCTTGCTGACTACATTTTAGGTCATTAGTGGACATCACGGAAGTTTCATATTAAAAGTGGAAAGATTTGTTCTATCATTTGTTGCTTATTTCATGTGGACAACTTTAGAGTTTGACCACTTATAGAATTGATGGGAGTAGTTTTTAATTTGTTCAATTCATGCTTTTGTACCATTTGCATGTTCTAGGTATCACAAGTGTATCAAACAATGAAAACCATAGCCCCTTCAAGGATGAAACCATTTTCTGATTTTTCTATTGTAGAGAAGCTTAGTGTGGATATTATGAAGTAAAATTTATTATAGCTAAAGATTGACCATTCAAAAGGCATTGTAAAGTTTGGTAGTTAGGTGAAGAATTTAGTTTTTTGGTTTTCAATGTTTTGAATACAAAATTAAGCCTTGGGTAATTTTGAGGATGTTGCTTTTGTTCATGGAGTATTTTTGAGAGTGAGGATGTTAAATTAAAAGAAACAATGCAACATTTGTATAACCAATTCAAACCAAATGTGGGGTGGGAGGGTTTTGAACCCAGCTCGCCCCCACACAACTCGCCGACAGTTTCCAACAAGCCAACGACTTGTCATTTGAAAACTACGCCCATAAATTTTTTTAAAAACCCAAATTTACCATTCGTATGGGCAGCGGAGGAGTAGAGCGGTGGAACCAAGAGTGGCTAGGGGTGCCAGTGTTAGAATTTGACAAATTTATAATCATTTTTATATGATTTCACGACAAGAATCCAATGGTGATGTCCATTTCTGCATCTGATCTCTGCATTTTTCATCCATGACCAAGATTGGAGGTATAAGGGCCATTTTTGTAAAGTTGATTGTAATTCATTTCTTTGTTGCCACTTAATGAAAGAAGGCCTCCCCACTTTGAGCAGGGCCCGGAGACGTAGCCTACATTGGGTGAACTCCGTAATCAAATCATTTCTATGCCTTTGATCTCATGGTTTCTTTATGATTTCCTCTTCTTTTCATGTGTTTAAGTTACCTGGTTACATGCTCTTTTATATGTAATTTTGTATGCATCCTTGAAGTTAAAATATCTGGATCAAGTTTGGTATTAGAGAAGGTCTTCTTGATGCGAGTTGCATCAGTGAATGCTAACCATGAATAAGCTCCAAAGAGGAGAAGGAAAACCTAAATCCTTTGATCCCAAAATGGGGCGTGCATCACGAAGACAGAATATGGAAGATGAGGAAGCTCAAATGGAGGAAGAGCAAAATTATCACAAGATCTTCTTCACCATGGAAGAGAAAGTTGACAAGTTCTTTGCGAAATATGAGAAGACAATCAAGCCTGAGAAGAAAGAGCCAGATGATCATGCATCAGTAAATCATGAAGGTGGAAGAGGAGAACCTCTTAAACCACCCTCTCCATCCTCTAGTGATAGTTCTTCCTCTTCTTCTCATCACTCTAACAGGCATCATATCAACACATCTAAGAAGCCATTTTTAAGCTAGATGTAAAGTTTGATTTTCCCACATATAATGGAGAATGTAGTGCAGAGAAACTAAACAATTGTATTAGTCAGATCGAGGCGTATTGCCGGATTCAGCAAATCGAGGAAGATGAGGCCAAGATCCAATTAGCATCTCTTCGGTTCAGTGGCACCACTCTCGTCTCATGGGAGAGAAAGTAGTAGAAAGGAAACAAAAACTTGGGTAATCTCTTTTCTTCTTGGTCTAATTTTGTTTCTGAATTAAAAGATCAATTTTATCCTTTGGGTTATCAAGAAAAGGCTTTAATGGAATGACAATATTTAAGGCAACGAAAGGGTCAAAATGTACAAAGCTTCACAGAAGAGTTTAGAAAACAAGCATTGAATTTTAGCATTTCACTTGATTCACACAAAATTGTAACAAAGTATATTGGTGTTTTACATAGTTATATCAGGAATTCTTTGTTATTATTTGAGCCTACTACTATTGATGTGACTAGTGTGAAGGCCACTCACCTTGAAAGCATTGGCAAGAATGATAAAGAAGAGAAACTAAAGAAATATTCCTTCACACCTCATAATGGCAAGTTCAAAGGAAAAGGCAAGGGAAAGGACAAGAAAGCAGCTACAACCAAGAAGGAGGAAAGAGAAAAACCATCTTGCACACATTGCAAGAAGAAAGGCCGTGATGATGAACATTGTTGGAAGTTGCAGAAGTTGAAACAAAAGAGATTTGGTGGGAAGAACAAGCAAAATATGGTGGTAAACGTGCAACAAGACCTTGGATATGATTCCGGTGATGAGACACTAATCACTGTAGTGGCCACCCAAGGTTCTCCTTCTCTTCATGCTAATTAAAATTCTGAATTTCATGCAAGTACATGTTCTTCAAATGAGTATCTTGTTAATAAATGAAAGAGGTTTGAATTGTTCCACATTAGAGTCGTAATGAAACATACTAAAGTGGAAGCCTTGTTTGATCCGGGCTCACAACCAAATTTGATTTCAGAATCCTTGGTTAAAAAGTTGGGATTAGAGAGAAAGCCTCATTCGAAACCCTACCCTCTTGGTTGGGTGTGTGATAAAGAAAAATTACATGTAACCAAACAATGTAGAGCTAGAATTGTGATTGAATCCAAACTAGTAGATGAGGTTGATCTTGATGTTGTACCCTTGGATATCTGTGGTATTGTATTGGGGAGTCCATATTTGTATGACAGGAAATAAGTTTTCTTTTGCCATGAAAACAAGTATCACCTCATGGAAGATGAGGTGGAATACATTGTTAGAGCTCATTGCACCAAAATCAGTGTGAGTCTTGTAAGTGTAGGTCAGATGAAGAGATTGATAAATTCCAACAAAGGGTTCATGCTCATGGTTGTGAGAGAAAAAGATGCCGAGACATTTGAATCTTTCCAAGGTTGTGATCCCACTCATAAAAAGGAATTGTATGAAATTGTTTCTAACTATGATGGGCTTTTTCAAGAACCAAGTGGGTTGCCTCCAAAGCATGAGATCCAGCATGAGATTCGCTTGCAGCAGGATGGTCCTTTACTTAGCATTGGTATGTATAGGTTATCATCCATTCAGATGGAGGAGATAAATAAGTAGGTATAAGAATTGTTGAACCAAGGGGTCATAAGGCCAACTTCTGCTCCATGTGGCTCACCCATCATGTTGGTGCCGAAAAAAGATGGCACATGGAGGATGTGCGTAGACTACAGGGCACTCAACAAAATAGCAATGAAGAATAGGTGCCCTCTCCCTCACATTGATGATTTATTAGATCAATTGAAAAATGTTGTCTCTTTCACAAAATTGGACTTGTGTAGTGGTTATCATCAGGTCAAGATTGCAAAACAAGATGTATGGAAGATTGCATTCAAGACAAAACATGGGTTGTTTGAATGGCTGGTGATGCCATTTGGGGTGATGAATGATATTTTTAGACCTTTTCTTGATGATTTTATACTTGTGTATCTTGATGACATTATTATTTACAATAGGACATGGGATGATCATGTGAGTCATGTTTTTTTTCCCGTAGAAAAAGTCGCAATTTCTATTAATCATAAGAAATTACATTTTGTAGATGCTATGCATATGCATACCGAGGCTGTTTGCCTCTCAGTGAAAACCAAAATAGACTTGTCATTGTTCCAAGCCACTAGAAAAACCAGATATTCTAGATTGTATTCTCTCCTCTCATCAAACTGTTGTCCACGCAGGGAGTTTGGAGAGGTATAAGATCAAAAAAAGATAAACAACATAGAGTTTTCATTGTTCAGACATCATTGTGCAGCTGTAGCTTGCTGCCCAAAATTTTACAAAAAATAATAATAGTTTTGTTTTTATCACCATAGTCCATAACAGTCTTTTAACCAGAAAGAAGTAAAAGCATATAAACAAAATAACAGTAAGATTATGCATGTTGGGACCCCTTTCAAATGTGAGCATCCCTTTGTGCCTGTTCAACAAAGGGTCTGTGATAGTGCTGAAAGAAGGTACCATCCCGATCTTCTTGTATTAACCAGGTCTCTTCTTGCCTCTGCGCTGCTTGTTTGGATAGGTAGTCCGCCCGAGTGTTGCGCTCCCTGTATATATGTCGACAGTCAAAATTTTCAAAAGCATCTGTTAGTCTGAGTGCCTCATCCAGGATGTGTCTCAAAGAGAAAGCAGTGCAATTTGATTTTCTTGTTAGCCAATTGCAAACAATCATTGAGTCACCAAACAGTTGTAATTTTGTGCATCCTTTCTCTAGTGCAAAGGATATGAGAAATTTTGCAGTGGAGAGTTCCGCATAATTGTTTGTGCCTCTTCCCAGTGGAATTTGTAGCGAGAAAGAATGGTTCTCACGCAAGAAAAGAATGCCTCCCCCCCCACAGCCATCCTCTTGGGCTGAGCCATCAAAGTATGCCCAGGGGAAAGATTTGTCAATGAGTTCAGGGGTGATGGATCGAGGGAGGGCCGGAGGAGGATCATCAGGAATGAGAGCGAGGTCTGCTAATATGTGGGCAATGGTGATCGGCCAGTGTGGGATTTTTTGGTCGAAAATTGCTCTATTTCTTGCGATCCAGATTGACCAACACATGAGGAGAGGTATGTTCCTGTCTTTTCCTGAGTGTTGTACCTGCCAGTTACCCCAAGCCTCAGCGATAGTCTGGCCTTGCCACAGGTGAAGGGAGGGGGAACGAGAAGAGAGGAGTGACCATAATTCAAGAATCACCGGACAGGTGAGAAATAAGTGTTCCGTATCTTCCTCGTTACTTCTGCAGAGATGGCACCAGAAGGGGCCATAGAAGGACCTTTTGATCAGATTTGCCCCAGTAGGAATCTTGTTGGAGAGAATAGCCCACATGAGTAGCCGAGTTCTGGGGGCGGCTTTTAGATGCCAGATTGATTTCCACCATGGCTGTGAGATGTCTGGCTGGTGATGTTGCATTAGCTGCAAATAACCTTCTTTTGGGGAGTATGTTCCTGATTTTGCATGGGCCCAGACAATCTCATCTTCTCCCTCCGATATTCTGATGTGAGCTTGTGAGAGAGCCTCAGTGTAAGAATTCCATTCTTGTCTCCATTGATCCGGAATGTGGAGATCGCGGGAAGACCTCCAAGCTTGATGGAGGAAACCAGAATTTCCATGGTCAGCAATGTGGGCAATGTGCGTGACTCCTTGATCCCTTAGATGTGTTAGGAGCCGCTCTGATAGTCTTTGCATGTTTCCACAGCCAATCCAGGGGTCGACACCAATGCGAACAGAGTTTCCCTGCTTAATTCTCCAAGTCAAGCCCTCCCTGATTAGAGGAAGAGAGTTTAGGACAGCTTTCCAGATGATGGAGTGATTACCACTTCCCCTATGTTCCCTGCGGATCCAGCTGAAGACACTTTCAGGTGCAATATATTTTTCCAAGACAACTTTCTGCCAGAGGCTATTGGACGTGAGGAGTTGCCATCCCATTTTTGCAGCGAGAGCATTTGCAAAAAAATCTAATCTCTTAATTCCCCATCCTCCCCATTTTTTCGGTTTAGCTATGGAGTCCCATTTAACCCAGGCAAAGAGATTTCCTTGATTTGATCCCTTCCATAAGAATCTGCAGCAAATTTTTTGAAGCCTAGATAGTATCCCCCTAGGTATCCACGCCAAAGACATCCAGTACACCGGCGTTGCTTCCAGCACAGCTTTAATTAGAATGAGTCTGCCTGCCCTAGTAAGGTATCTGTTATACCAGACATTGATTCTTTTCTCCACCTTAGAGATTAACCAAATCCAATCTGCTATTCTGTAACCTCCATGTTTGATCCGGAATCCCAGGTATTTTAGCCCTTCCTCCATTGGGTGAATATGGAAAGGAAAGCGATTCCTGGTATAGATGACTTCTTGTGGAGAACAACTGATCGCTGAAAGGGTAGATTTTTGAACATTTATTACCATCCCTGTAGCTTTCTGAAAGAGATCGAAAACCTGATGTAATGCCGATGAATCAGCCATACCTCCATTTAAGAAAATTAGCACATCATCCACAAACAGGAGATGTGTGAGGAAACAGTTGTCTGTGATTTTGATTCCTTTTATACGACCTCTTCTGTGTTCTGCTGCAATCAATCTACTTAGACCTTCCATGATGAGTAAAAAAAGTAGGGGAGATAGGGGGCAGCCTTGTCTGAGCCCTCTTTCAGCAGTGAAAAAAGGGGTGGGGGAACCATTAAGGAGGACACTGAAAGATACATCAGAGATGCAGCACATGATTCTTTTGATGAATAGGTAAGGGAAACCCAGATGAGTGAGGAGCATTCTGATGTAAAGAAGATTTACCCTATCAAAGGCTTTTGAGAGGTCCACCTTGAGGATCATACCCTTTAGGTTTTTGCTCTTCATAGAGTGGAGGAGTTCTTGTGCAGTGCCAATTGCTTCATGGATCTGGCGCTTGTGGAGAAAAGCAAATTGTTCAGAGGATATGTTGGCCGAAAGGATGGGTTTAAGCCTATTCGCTAGAATTTTGGCCAGGATCTTATAGAGACAATTACAGAGCGAGATAGGCCTGAAGTCATTAAAAGATACTGGCTTATCAGATTTTGGGATGAGTGCAATGAAAGTGGCTTTGATGCTAGAGGGGATAGATCCATTGTGGCAGCAGTGGTTAATGGCCTTGAGGATGTCATTTCCAATAAGCTCAAAAAAGGCTGAGAAAAATTCAATAGTCCAGCCATCAGGACCCGGGCTTTTGTCCTTTTGGAAACCTTTGATAGTGGCTTCCAATTCCGCCAGAGAGATATCTTTAGTCAGCTCCTCCGCCTCATCCTCATCCACAAATCTTGGGAAAAGTTCTGCAACCCTCATTATTTCCAAGAGATTTGCTTGTCCTGGAGCTTTGTATATATTCTTAAAATGTGAGGATGCAAGATGTGCAAGTTCCCCTTGACTGCTGACCTGATGTCCTTGTTCATCTTTCAGTTCCCAAATAGTGTTGATCGCCTTTCGCCCATTTGCAAAACGGTGGAAAAATTTTGAATTTTCATCCCCCTCCTTGAGCCATATGGCTCTGCTCCTGAGTCTCCAAGAGTCCTCCCTATCTCTGAGTATCTGAGATCTCCTTTTGATTAGGTCTTCAAATAAAGTTTTCTGTTCAGGAGATATATAGGTTCCATCTGAATTTTCTTCAAGGGCCTCAATTGCTTGTTCCGCCTGGGAGAGAATCTGATCATCCTGTTTCCTCTTTGTTTTCGCCCATTCTCTAGATTTTCCTTTGATTTCTGTGAGGTTTCTAACCAAACCATTGGCTGGGTCCATATTCTCAGAGATTGGGTGAGCATTCCAGTAATCCGTTATCAACTTTAAGTATGATGGATCCCGGAGCCAAGTTGCATTGAATTTATATGGGGCATTTTGAGCTCGTTGTCTTGCTTCTATTTCCAGGAAAATGGGCCTATGGTCCGAGATCCCTCCACTTCCCACCCATTGACGAGCTCGAGGGAAAAGGGAGCAGAGCCCTTCTTTCATGATGAAACGATCCAGCCTTCTCGCTAGGCTTTGATCCCCTGATCTGTTGTTCTTCCAAGTGAATTGGAGCTTAGCTGAAGGGAGATCAATCCAATGGTGATCTTCAAGTAGCTGCCCAAAGTAATCAGAGAGGGGATCAATTTGAGCTAGATGTCCCCAGGATTCGGAGAACCCTATAGAGAAATTTAAATCTCCACCCAGAATGATGTTCTCCGCTTGAAGGATTGGGGAACCAAGGAGCTTTTGCCAGAAATGCTCTCTGTTTACACAGGGGCCATAGACATTTAATACTATGAGATTTTCCTCCAAGTCTCTCGAGTATATCTCTGCCCCCAGAAAACCCCCTCCACCCCAGATGTTTTTTAGCATAAGAGATTTGTTCTTGAAGCCTATAGCTATGCCTCCTGATCGGCCTGAGACATCAATGGCCGAGAAAGTCCACCCAGGCAGCCATGAACCCAGAATGGAGGATGCCGAGTCTGCTTTGCATAAAGTTTCTTGTAAGAAGATAATGTCCACAGGGTTTGAGAGTAAGAGTCGCTTCAGTGCCATTTTTTTGTCCGGGCTGGCCAACCCTCTGCAGTTGAAGGACAAAATAATCATGGAGGGGGATGGGGGAGGGTATCTTGCGCTCTAAGGGCCCTGGGAAGAGTTTTTTGTTTGCCAAGGAGTATGTCTTCCTCCGTTTGTTTCTGAGCAATCGATTTTGAGGAGGGTCGACCGCGCCCCTGCTTGGGCGAAAAGAGATGGGGATCCACCGGCATCCCAACGGAGTCCGAGATTTTCAGTTTTGTGGACGATCGGGTAGGGTATCTCGGAGACGAGTTTACAGAGGGGGACGGCGAGGGAAAGGAAGGGAGGGGGAAAGAGGGGGAGGAGGATAAAGAAGGATGGCCTGTATGTCCGGGGATGGGGCAGGTAACATACAGTGAGCCGACAGGGAGGAGGGATGAACAGGGTACCTTTACCAGGTCCTGTGCCGACGGGGATGAGGGGGGAGGGAGCCTGATGGGGGGGGGGGATGCCAGCCGAAGATAAACTCAATGATGCAAAATGAGAAATAGAGGCAGACGAAAAAGTGGACATACCCGAGGAGAAGACCGCTCCCTTTGCTGCCTTTGAACGCGTCAGCGGAGGGGATGGAGGCCTGGGCGCTTTAGATGTCTGCTTCCTGCGGCGGGGGGCTTGGGGCGCTTCCACCGTATCCGAGTTGATGATGTTATCCGCTCTGGGTGCCTCAGCAGCCGGAGGATCTGGCATTCCTTCAGAGGAGGGTAGCTCCTGGCCCGGAGCAGTCTGCTGAGACTTCTGAAGGAGGGGGCAGTCCCTGAATAGGTGTCCCACCTGGTGGCACCTTCTGCATCTGTAGGGTATACCTTCATAGTCCAACTTCTGCTTCCTAGAAGTAGCTTTCCATTGAATAGTGATATGTTCAGGCACGCCCCCCCTGGTATCCATGTGAACAAGTATCCTTGCGAATGCCAAAGAGCCTGATGCAATATAGGACTTATCTGTTTCCATGAAGGTGCCAAGGGCATTCCCGATTCTTTTGAAAATATCTTCCGACCAGTACTGCGGAGGTAAGCCCGGGAGCCGGACCCAAACTGGTCCAATGCCTAAAAGCTCCGTCTCCGGGTCGAAAAGGGGCGTCCACCGTTTGAGGAGGACCGGGGCTTTCTCAAAATGCCAGAACGAGGAAAGAACCCAGCTCGTGTGGTCCGCTCTTGCAAATCGGAGTGCAAACCATCCTCGCACAAAAGTCTGGACCGATGGCATCTCCGCAAGATATGGTCCCCAAATCTCGGTCGCCCACTGTTTTAATTTTGCAGCCGAAGCATGTCTGCCTCTAATCCGACCCACCAGGACACAGTCCGCTAGATCCATGACGTCGCCCCACTGAATATCTTCTTCCAGCCGAAGGAAAACGTCCTCCGCAGTAGATTTGAAACAACGCTGCTTCTTGGCAGGGCGGGAGGACATACGGCCCGGATTTGCAGTGTCCTGAGAACCCACGGGGGGAGGGAAGGAGGGAGGGGGAGGGGGGATGGTCCCAAGAGAGGGGAAAGCTTCCGGGAGGGGAGGGACCGCGTGATAACTACCAGAGGGGGCAGAGGGACCCGAGGGAGGGTTTGAGATAGAGATGGGAGGGTTTACTGACGAGAGGGAGGGGAGCTCCAGAGAGGTAATCGGGGGAGGGGGGTGGGAGGGATTGACCGGAGCTTGTGGGGAAGCAGAAACCGGGGAAGATTGTAGACAATCCGCCAGAAACCCTAGTGAAGCAGGAGAGGGGACCGCAAATGAGTTCCAGGAGGAGGGTTCGCCAGGGTAAAGGGAGGTGGGGAGTGAAGGGTCGATGGTGGGCGACAGATGCTCCAGACTAGCAGATAAGTGCTCACTGTGTAAACCCCCTGAGGAGGCAAACGTGGAGTGCCAGATGGAGCTTTCCGCCAGCGGGGACTCCGAATAATCTACCTCCTCCGAATCCATGGTGACAGCTGCAGTTCCTTCCTCGGAAAACAGGTAACCGCCTGAGAGGGACAGCCTCGAAACCAGGTAACCGCAGGACGTCGGCACCGACAGCGGAGTAACCGTTTGGGATGATACTGTTGGAGGTCTAGCTGCAGGTCACGATCTTCGGCAGCTGTGAAAACGACGCCTGCGAGCTGTCGGCAAGCGGAGCGGGGACTTCGAACCAAAACAGGGAGCGCAGTAAACCCTGGGGGGAGTAAAAAACCTAGGTGAAATGGGCGTGAACGCGGAGTGCAGCAGGGTAAAAAAGAAAAAGGTGAATCACGGGGCGCGGGGGACCCGAGAGCAGTCGCGCGAGCCAATAGCAAGAAAGGTGGAGGTACAGGGGTACAGGTGGGGGTTTACAGGGCCGTGGACCGGCCTGCAAACCCCATCAGAAGGGTTCATGGCCATTCATGCAGAGCCAGAAAGCTCTCATGTGAGTCATGTTAAAAAGGTGATTGATGTTTTTCAAAAAGAAAAATTGTATGTCAAAATGTCCAAGTGTGAGTTTGGGAAGACCTCTTTGGTTTATTTAGGTCACATTGTTGGAGGTTGACAATTGAAAATAGATCCTTCTAAAATTGATGTGATTATAAAGTGGCCTAAACCCACCAATGTTATAGAGGTTCATAGCTTTTTGGGTGCATTACAATATTGGAGAAGGTTCATTTCCAACTTCTCCATCATTGCATCCCCCTTACATGCATTGACGAGTGTGAAGCAAACCTTTCAGTGGGGAGGAAAGCAACAGAGAGCCTTTGATAAACAGAAATAGAAGATCCGTACCGCACCAGCTTTAGCCTTACCTGACCTCCATTAGCCTTTTGAGATTGAGACAGATGCCAATGGATATACCATGGGAGTAGTATTGATGCAGCAAAGGAAACTTGTATGTTACCATTCAGAGACATTCTTCCAAGATTTTGTGAACTGTCCCACATACGACAAGAATTTGTATGCCTTGGTTCAAAGCGTGAAGAAGTGGAAGCACTATTTGATCGACAAGGAGACAATTATTCACACAAATTACTAGCCCTTGCAGAGTCTCTAGTCACAGACCAAGCTTCAACAAGCACGTCATTTTAGATGGATGTGATTCCTCTAGAAGTTTCACTTGGTAATAAAATACAAGAAGGGCACCAAAAACAAAGTGGCAGATATTCTTTCTCGCCCTCCTATTTTTTCATTTATAGTTTTGCAAAATGCCTCTTTGTATTTTGAAAGTTATGCTGAACAATATGGTGATGATGATTATTTTAAGGAGATTTATGCAAAGTTGACTCATGGATCGCAGGTGGATAATTACCATTTGAAAGGAAAGTTGTTGTACCACCTTGGAAAACTTTCTATCCCAACCAATGAAAGAATACATGTAATCAGAGAGGCACATACATCTTTGTGTCATTTCCAGAGGTTGTGTTATTGGCCTCACATGAAAAATGTTGTGACTCGATATGTAAATGGGATGTGTGTTGTGTTCAGTGAGAAAGACGACTAATAGAAATTGGGGCTCTACACACCACTCCTTGTTCTAAGTCGTCCATGGGAAAGTGTATCAATGGATTGTGTAGGTGGTTTGCCTTTGTCTAGGAGAGGTCATGATTATTTGTATGTCGTTGTGGATCAATTTAGAAAACTGTGTGTCTTAATGCCTTGTAAAAATCAGGTCCACTTTGGGCTACCCACATCCATTATGTCTGATCGAGACTCTCACTTTCTTGGAGAGTTATTAACGAGTTTGTGGATAATGATGGACACCAAGTTGAAGAGGAGCATGACATTTCATTCGCAGACCAATGAAGAAACAGAGGTTTTCAACTGTATAGTGATACACTTACTCCCTGTTGTGGCAAGCACCCAAAGTTGTGGGATGAGTAACTTCCTTATGTACAACACACATATAGTCGGATAGTGCATTCATCCACTTAGAGCTCATTGTTCGAGACATGCTTTGGCTATTTGCCAAAGGATCCCTTAGACATGGTATTTCGGAGAGATGAATATTCCAGTGGCCAAGGTGACTGGGACAAAGCACGAAAGTTAATTTAGCAAATTCAGTTGTTTCACCAGGCAATGCAGGAACAGTTGGAGAAAAGTCAAGCTCAATACAAATCTCGACATGAACAACACTAAGTCGATCACCAATTATAGGTTGGAGACAAAGTGTGGCTCCACATCAGCAAAGACGGAATGAAAGGGGAAGGAAATAAGTTGAGACCAATCCAATATGGCCCATTCACCATATTGTAGAAGATTGGAGACAATGCCTTTTGTCTTGATTTTCCAACATACATGCAAATGTACTCAGTGGTGAACGTTGAAAACTTGAAGCTTTATGAGCCTCCATTGATCATGGACACTGAAGAGGTTGGACAAGTTCCTACAATGGGCGATTTTGCACCAGAATACTTGGACAAGTTACAAGAGGATATCATTCTTGACATGAAGACTAGGACTTCAGTATGGGGAGATGTGGAGTACCATCGTATTGGTTTCAAAGGAATGCATCAAAGTAAGGTCCGATGGATTGAAAAGGAAAAAGTGAGAGAGAAATTCCCTCACTTTCCAATTGACTAATAAAGCTTTTGGTGGTCCAAAATACCATTAGTTGGGAGGAATGGTCTGGGTGGCTCCATAAATAGAAATGAACTTGAAATAGCTTAAAAATAAAAGTCATTATATGGAAGTGAAACCAGGACTAGATCGTAGTGCTCGTCACCTTGATTCCAATGATGCAAACGACACTTAAATCCGAGTTCATATACTCAAGTAATAGCCGATCAAAGTTCTGGTCAAACTTGGCCAAGTGGCAGTCACTAACGAGGCAACAATTTGGTGAAGGGATGGTGCACGGAAAAAAGCAGTCGGAAAAGGTGAATTTTTCGCCTCCTTAATGTGTCTAGTAACAATCAATTTCGAGCGGGATTTTTTTAATTATTATGGTGTAAAAAATAAAAATAAATATATGTTTGGGGGTAGGCTGCCACCCCCACCACACCCCCCCCCCCCAACGGTACCAACGGAAATGTATATATTATAACATGGAGGTTCCACCCACCTGACAGGTGTCATCATTGCATGGGGTCGCTGGGGTTCGAACCCGCCCGATGCATGCGGGTTGGTGGGACCACATTAAACTCAACCACAAACAACCATAACATTAAAAGAAAACAAGGTCACGTTTTTATAACAAGTTCGAACCAAATGTGGGATGGGTGGGTTTTGAACCTAGCCCGCCCCTACAGAACCTGCCGATGGCTTCCAACAAGCTAACGACTTGTCATTTGAAAACTCTACCCACGAAAACCTTTAAAAACCCAAATTTTATATTTGACCGGGTAGCGAAGGAGCAGAGCGACTAAACAAGGAGCGGCTAGGGGCAGCAGAACCTTGAGAAAGGAATCTTGCTAGATGTTGAAAAGATTCCTTTGGGGTCCAGAGGTGTCAGTGTCATAATTTGACAAATTTGTAGTCATTTTTATATGATTTCGCGACACGAATCCAATGGTGATTCTTGTTTTTTCATCTGAGCTTTGTATTTTTCTTCCATGGCCGAGATTAGAGGTATAAGGGTCATTTTTGTAAAGTTGATTGTAGTTAATTTCTTTGCTACCACTTAATGAAAGAAGACCACCCCACTTTGACCAGGGCCCGGAGACGTAGCCCACATTGGGTGAACTCCATAATCAAATCGTTTATATGCCTTTGATCTCATGGTTGATTTATGATTTCCACTTCTTTTCATGTGTTTAAGTTACTTGGTTACATGCTCTTTTATATGCAATTCTGTATGCATCCTTAAAGTTGAAATATTTGGATCAAGTGCTTAAACAAGGATAGAAGATAAATTTGAAGATGCCTCAAGTTTAACATACAAATAAGGGCATATAGATGAAGGAGATGGAGGCGGATTTTCTCCATACATTCAAGTTCTTCTTCATTGAAGTTAAGAGTGAAAATATATGGCATTTTTGCTTCTATAATAGTAATTTTATATTAAATGTCATTTCATTGCAATGTAGATGAATAAACAAGGTCTAGAATTATTGAAGATTTCCATTATGGCAAGGTTGGCATTTTTTAAATTTTAATCTTTTCCCTTATGGAACTTCCATTAGTTACAATGTTGTTGAGATTAGTTACATGTAAATGGTCAAAACTCATAAAATGTTATATTTTTCCAAACATAAAAAGTCTTTATATTTCGAAAAGAAATATACATGTTTCACCTATATATGGATGAGCATAGCCATTTTTGGTTCCACTTTGGCAACTGGTAAATTCATTTATGCATATAAATCAGCCTAAATTTTAATACAACAAAAACGAAAATAAAAATCCATCTCTTTATCCACTGATACACAAAGAACAAAAATCATTTCCTTCTTTCAACATTGCAAATGAAATATTCTGCAAAAGACTCTATACCCTGATGTTTATTGCTTCCATGAAAGTGCCATCAATAGTTTCCCATATACTCACAGTACCAGCTTAGAGCTCCATTGCTTCCTTAGATATATTATCTACACGGGAATTTAGATCCTTGAAAATATGCTTGAAAGAGAGCCATTTGAAACACTAAAAGGAATCAAGAACTTTCTGGAGAATAGTGTTGAGGGTATACTTTCAATGACAATTTCATTGTTTGCTTATTTCATTATCATCTATGAATAACCGAAGGTATGAGACCATAAACCCAAAAATTTTGCTTTGTATTGGTTCCCTACGATGCACATATTTGACTTAAACAAAATCATTTTTTCTTATGAAAAGAACTACACCAATATCACAAAGGGGAGTATTTCCTTGGCATGCTCCATCAAAATAACTCAAAGGAATAATATGGTCCATGGAGGATAGCTAGTTAGATGGATTTTCTTTATGGACCAAATGGATAGATTCTTTTGCAATTTCCAACGCATCATGAATCTGTCTCCCTTGGAAGAAACCAAATTGTTCTTTTGAGATCACTTCACTAAGGATAGGCTCTAAACAAGGAGCCATGACCTTAACTAATATCTTATATATAATATTGCAACAAGATATGTGTTTGAAATCCTCAAAAGAGAAACCATCGTATTTCTTTGAAATGAGAGCTATATGGGTCTTATTGAAGTAGCCAAGGACTTTTCCTGACCTCTGAGATTCCTCAATCAACAACAAAAGATCAAGTTTGATTAAATCATAAAAATTGGAATAGAATTTAACCAGAAACCAATCTGGACCCAGGCTCTTGTCTTTTTTCATAGAGGAAAGAGCATATAAAACCTCCACTTCAGAAACTTTGACCACTAGATTGAAGTTCATCTCTTTCAAAATACAAGACGAGAACAAATTTGAGGCTTTCACAATCACTTGAATGTGACATCCTGAAGGTTAAGTAAACATAGAGCTAAAATTCCTTACGCTCTCTTCTACCATTTCAAGTTAGGAACATAGATCCCCATTGCTAGAATACTAGAATGAATGTGCCATATAGTATTTAAAATTTTCCTGAAATTGGTGTATCTATGGAAAATTTCGTGTTATTATCACCATCCTTGATCCATATGGCATGAATCTTCAAGCGCCATTCAAACTCTTCTTTTTTTAATAGGCATTGTCTAACATATTCTAAAGATCGAAGTTGTGCAATATCCTCATGTCCAGAGGAGAGAGAGCATTAAATGGAAAGAAATAAAGAAGATATTAGATCCTCTACTTTCATCAGAGATGCTTTTTCAGAAGCTTTGTGGAGTTTTTCCCATTTAAAAGCCACTTCTTGCACCCAACAAAAATTATCAACGAATTGCCTCATAAACAACATAGTTGATTCCACAGATAGCAAAATCCACTCTTAATTCACCAAATTGCAGAAATATTCCAAAGCAAACCAATCTTTGTTGAATTTCAAAGGGGAACAAATTTTTAAATTGTCAAACTCAATTTGAATAACAATTGGGAGATGATCATAAAGGCCCCTGAAGGACACCCAAGACATTATTGAGAAAGAATCCCTATCTGTTAAACATAGATAAGATACGAAAGGTAAATCATTAATTGCATTTACTATTAGCATAGATACACATTTATAATACATTCTTGTGACTCTTGGATTCATCTTCCAACGTCTCTTGGACTCCCTTTGACTGCCCAACTTCCACACCTTCACCCTTAGCAGATTAGGTGTCCAACATTCCCCCCCTTAATCCAAAGGGGCATGTGTGAGTCCAAGAAGAGAGTTGTAATTCAAAATGTGAAAAAAATCATGGTAGCACTAGGCTAAATGTGCTCTCTGAAATTTTGGCATAAGGTGGTGGTTTAAGGATGACCGCTGACACTGGAATGCTTAGTGAAATTCCCAGAATTCTTCCAAGTCTGGAAAGAAGTTGAAATATTTTGCTAGAGGAAGTGTCCCTAATGATGTAAAGAGGGATACCTTCAACCTCAAAAGGGAGGTCTCAACCCCACATAGATGGTTTAAGGTTGACCACCAACCGAAGGCATGCTTAGGGGCATCTTTGTATCTGGCTACAACTCTGAATCTGGTATGGCAGGTTGTGTCTCAAGCTTGCTTGATGTGGTTTTGAAGGTTGTATATGACCATCAATTCCCCCCCTATCAGATACAAGGTGAGAAGATGAAGAGATCTCAACTACAAGACTTTTTAATATTCGATAACAAATCCTGTTGTATGAGCGAAATATCTTCTTGGATGTCGAATCCCATTGCCAAGAAGCGATCCATCCAAGATGAATCTTTGTTCTTGCAAGAGGCTTGTTTTTGAAGCATTTGTGTGAAGAATGAGTACGCTAACCACAATTATTGCATGGATGAAGATCAAAACAATGATATTTCATATGGACAACTTGGTCACAGTGTTTGCATTTAACAACTTTTGGCTGTGAATGTGGAGGAACAAAATCTAGAACAGGTGAAGGTGAACTGTCATAAAGAAATCCAACAATCTGAAACTGGATGGGCTTTGAGTAATCTGGAATATGAAAGGATGTATCCTTATCATATCCAATACCTATTATATTTCTATTATTTACAAGCTCTTCCCAAGGTCTGATGATGGGCTTGGGAAGTGTATGCTGAATTTTTGCTTCTTTCTGCAAATTTGTTCCTTCATTCGGTACTAGATCAACATCACTGATTTGCTGCTAATGGGATTCTATCTCAATGTTCTGAAAAAAAATAGGTTCAGAATGATCACTCCACTATTGTAATTATGCTCGTTGAAGATCAGATTCAAGCTCCAAAAATTCTACCTTCTATTGTGTATACTGTAGACAAGTTTTAATATCACAAAGAGTGTTCTTTTTAATGTTTATCATCCCATCAACATTGGCATGTATTAAAGTATTCAACCTGAATGCCTTCTCCAATGAATCAAGTTCCCAAAGACAAACCTCGTGTTGGATGTTATCCTTTAGAGTTCCTATGAATATATCAATCATATGCTCCTGTGGAATATCATTTACCCTTATATTCAATTTTTGGAAGTCCTCAATGTGCTCTACCATTGAACCCTTTTGTTTGAGATTTATCAATTGGCTGAAGAAGGTGTTGCTTTTTGTATCCTAATAATGTGCTATCATTTCCTTTGTAAAAATTGACCAAGTGAACTTTTGTTTAGGAGAGAAAAGCCATCAACACCAAACAAACTGATTGGGTTCCAAATATAAAGTTGCAGTGCATACCTTTTGTGTGTTTTGCACACTATGGAGATCGAAATATTGCTCCATCTGTAGTATCCATGTCACGAGATCCTTGCCATCAAACTTCCTGTTGTAGCCAGCAACACCCCCCCTTATTCAATTAAGTATCAACCATGATACTGAATGAATGGGGACCCTTAGTTAATTTTTAGGAAAAGCAAGAGTTTCTTTTTGAAGTCACAATCATACGCTTAGAAAAAGCCTCTTGGATATTTTAAAGCCTAAGTCTATGATAAAAGAGAAAACCTTTAAGGTCGCGTTGCAAAAGGATAGGAAACACCTTCATTTCCCTTTTTATGCGCAACATCCTCGTGTTAATAATGACATCGCATCGCAAATTGGTAACGCTCATAAAGAAAAACTTAAAGATTCGCCGATCTGCGATAACGCCGATCGCTAGATCGCATATCGCAGAAATGAGCCAGGCAAGATTTGGTGAACATCAAATTCCTGCGATCTGCGATATTGCGATCGCTGCGATGCCACATCCATGCGATTTGCGATCATGCGATTTGCGACGGTGCGATTTGCGATTGCACGACATGCGAGGGTACGTCAGCAAATCATAAATCACCTTAGTACGAATCCTTCGGGCGCGCCATTCAAAGAAAAGCCACTTACTATAATCTGACCCGAAATCATGCGCTTTTAATGATAGTAAATGAATTAGTTGTCAGTTATTAAATGGATTAAAGACGCGTGCCTTGGTAGAGATTTACTTCACGTAAGGTGGCATATTTGTTTTATCTCTTGCATTTAAAACTCTCCCATCACCTTTCTGGATCAGTCATTTCCATTTCACTCGTAATCTGCAGGAACAAAACGCTAAGACGTCTCAGACAGAAACGCAAAGAGAAATGGGAAAGAAAAATAGAGCTCAAAGCTCCGAAGTGAAGGAGAAGACCAAGGAGATGGCGCCCCTGTACACAGACACAGCCTGCAACAAAGACGCAGGGATATCAACATGGGAAGGCATGTACAGGCTGCTAGAGGAAGAAAAGCCTAGAATAATGAAGGTGACTGCTGTCGCAGGCGCACCACGCTCTTCTGAGGCGTCCTTGGAGGACCTAGCGTGTTCATTCCTTCACAGAATAGCAGCAAGACCCAAAATTCTACCATACACAGATATGATCAAGTGGATATTGGATGATGCAGAATTGAAGGGCAGGCAATTCAAAGTTCATGGACATGGGCTCGTGGGATCGTTTGCTGCCCAAGATCTGAAGCTTATGTATCATCTTCCTGAACCGCAAGCGACCTATAATGCACAATTTGTTAAGAAGTTCGCGGTAGAGAATCCAGATCTATCAGACACCACTAAAGAATGGTCTAGAAGAGACGAGCCGTTAAAAAAGGATAAAAACGGTATGTACAGCACTGGTTCCCTTACCTCTCCATATTGTTTTGCTGCAGCCATGCTCTGTAGGTTATTTGGTATGCCCGATATCAACAAGTTTTCATCTGAATGGCTGCCATTAATTGATGCTGCCACTAACGCCGACATCCTAGATTGGGCCAAAATCCTTTCAGATACTCTATACACGGCTGTTCTCAGTTACCGGTCTAAGAGATCCTTCTCTCAAAGGGTCTATCCTCCTTTTTATCTGTCTGCCTATATTATGGATTCTGTTTGTCTTGTATCTAATTTTCCTACTATGGGTTGGAAATGGACTACCCAAGACCCATTGCCCATCCATGTTTATCATAAGATCTTATGGGATTCCCAGTTTGCCCCTCATTTTTACCAGATTTGCCATGGGGTTATTTTGCCCCTATATAGAATGATATACGATAAGGACCCCCCAAGGTGCTCCCCCGAGGCCCAAATTGACATCATCCCCGTCGCAAGATGGTTTGGGGAAGAATGGTTTACTTACATTAGAGTTTTTGGAAGCACTGTACCTCCGCATGTCCTACCCCTATATATCCCTGATAAACTTTTGGCCCGGGAAATCGCTTATCAAACCTGTTCTGAAGGCGGCTTGACCAAGGACCTAAAGGACAAGAAGAAGGCCATTTGGCCTCAATTTCCCGTCACTTGTGGGGCCTTCTCTTTGTTCGATGTAGGACACGCTTTTGGCGAGGTGGAGAATGTGACGTGTCTTCAATTATTTAAGTTCCCAGCGAGGCCATTCGACCCAAATGATGTGGCCCAAGAATTCACAACGAACGTCAAGATAAGAGTGTTCTCTGGAAAGAAAGATCTGTTTGATGATCTCTTTCAGAGTAAGAGCTCACTCAAAGAAATTTTGCAGGAAGCCCAGTCGAGGTTTTCTTCAGATGACCTCCAGAAATTCACGTTATACAGAGAAAGAAGGCTGGCTAGTATTCCACTAGAGAGGCTACGAGTACCTACTAGAGAACCGACTCCGAGCATCAGCCTCAGTGAAAAATCCAGCACTTCCAGATCTAAGTCCAACGCCGCACAAGAAGTATCTGAGCATCCTGAAGAGTCTGGTCACGAACAAGGAAAAAACGAAGAAACAACCAAAGACACAGCTCAGTCGAGTACAATGTCTCAGCAGCAAGTTATTGCCTCACCACCAAGAGATGTCCCCCCTCTTGTCATCGAAACACCGCTTGTCACGACAGATCTAGATAAAGAGTGGGAAACCTTCAATGAATTGATCAATCTTGAAGGGCAAGTCCCGAAAACACCTGTGAATAATACACAGGTGGTGCAAGAAGTCGTTTCGACCATGGTCAGTAGCGCCACAGAAGCTGAACACCTTCCTATCGCTCCAACCTCAGAACTTCTACTTAACGTAGAAGAAATTCCCCCACTGGATGTATTCTATAGTCCCCAACACAAAGCAGTTGTAAGGAGACAGAGAAAGAAGAGAAAGCTTGAGAATACACTGTCTCAAAATGCTGAACATTTGGACGTCTTGTGGAAAGACCCAAATAATAATCCGACCGAAAATCTCACGAAGCTATCTCAGATTGCAGGAGCATATGCTTCTGCAACTATTGACAAGGCCTCTGAAGTTCAGCAACTTTTAAAGGAACAAGAAAATCATATACAACTGCTACAACAACAGTTGCAACAAGCCAACGCGAACACTGAAGCTTCCAGACAGCTCGAAAAGCTACAGGAAGACTTTCAACAAATGCATATAGGCTATCAAAAAAGTCTTGAAGAAAAAGAAAAACAACCGCAGACGATGCAAGAAATGCATAAAGATGAGCCTAAGCTGGCAGATTTTATTTCAGAGTCCATCGGCTTGAACGAGCAACTACTGCAGCAACAGGAAGAGTTGGGACGTAAAATATCACAGTGGAGGCACTTTTGTGAGCTGAGCGACAAAATCACCAGTCAGGTGGTGGAATTGCGGAGCGACTATGATCAGAACGACAAGAGGGTGACAGAATATCTGACTTGGCAAGATGATGAGGAAGGGAAAAGAGCAGGGGCACCCAGGATTAATGAAAATCATAAAGAGCTGCTCTTTAATAAATGGGACGAACAAATCACGCAGGCGGAGCAAGCAGCAGAGACAGCGGCGACACAAGCAAGCATTCTTATCGACTGTGTAAATGAAAATTTACACAGAGCCAATTTAATTACAGAGACCACCCCGGGGTACCTACCAAACAAGTTGCAACTGGAGATAGAATGGAGGCAGAAAGCGCAGGCAAAAGGGAAAGCAATCCAAGCATTGACTAGGCTGAATTGGGAAGGTTACTGGACGTACTTGGTTAAACCGCACAGCCAATGGATGACGGTGAAGTGCATTACGAACACAGCCGAGAAGGTAGCACCAGCTCTCATAGATGCCGTTTTCGCAGCCCAGCTCAGCGCAGAAATCAGCCAACCGACTCTTCTCAAGCCTATGCTGGACACTTGCAACTGCAAAGACCAAGTTCACAAGTGATTTCATTTAGAATGTTGTTTTTTCCTTTTAACTAAATTAGAAAAAGGACGGTCATTTGAAAACCGCATCCTAAAATTTTGTAATGATACTATTATTAGAATTAGGAAGTAGTATTTTAACCCTTCTCATTGCATTGGAGAAGGGTCCAGAAATTTGTCAAAAACTTATCCTCGGAACATGCACTTCTGCACCCTCAGAGGAGGTTTTGATGAATGGAAGGATCGAGATTTATTTATGTTTTCATTTTAATGTCTGCTACTGATGTTGCACTACTGTACTCTTGGTAGATGTTAGAAGTAAGTAGAGATGAATCGTTATTGCTTGAAGTTTGTGAGCGAAAATCAGTCATAAATGGTACTTTTATTTCTTGACGAATTTCTACTTATATTCTTAAAGTGATATACAGTTTTAGTTGTTTATATGTTAATGTATGGATGTTTGGGTTACCATTTGGCACTTCTGTACGGTGGAATCATCTGTTTGTGCTTGACATATGAATGACTTATTATGCGATATGCTGTTCACAACTGTTTTGCCTAACTTTTTATGCAGAATGGTTCATCTTAATTGATTTATATTCTTATAATAGCTGAATGATCTTTATTACCAGTTATTGTTCGAAATCTTTTTAGATCGCATGATAGAAGAGTTATACCCCGGGTTAGCATAGATTAGATGTGTTGTTCTCATTAGATTATAATAACATAGATTTAGTTTATAAGTTAGATTTGAGTTAGCTCTAAAGTACTTCTAGAATCAACATAATCAAACTCTACACACACACACCCTTTAGATTGGGAAGCTGGTCCCATCATCCCCAGTCAGACCCGCTACACCAAACGGGCAAGGAGCCGCCAACTAGGTTCCGGACCGGGTGGGTATCCCCCTTGTTGTTGACCCGATTTCGGGGCCCTCAACATATTTGGCGCTAGAAGGAGGGCCTGAGCATAGTGTCTGTTGGAATGTTTTCCAAATTATAAATCTTGAAACAGGATGGCTGCTCATAGAATTCCTATTTGGAGTTGCATCCATGTTCCTACCTCTTCCAACACTCCACCAGATGTGGTAAGGCTCTTGTCTCAGGTAAAATTCAACGGTGAGAATAATTCTTCTGCATTTAATCATGCCCTTCAGTTCATTCAAAAAGTTTCAAGTTCTGATATTCAGAGAATTGATGAAGGCGTTTTGTGCAGGATTTTTACTCTTACATTCATAGCGGAAGCTAGAAAATGGTGCAGAACCCTCCCAGTTGCATCAATCCACAGCTGGGACCAATTCGTTTGGACTTTCATCTTGGAATTTGATTGTTATGACTACGACCAGGTATATAATGAAATTGATTATCTACGGAAACAAGATGAACCCGTAAGGGATTTCAATATGCGATTTCATCTTAAATGTCTATAGTGTGATCTCGAGGATGAGCTCACAGATGAAGAATCTTCAGATTATGATGAGTATTTCCTACCTCCTATATCTGACCAAGCAGAAATTAGCTCGACCTTTGTTTCGTTTTCTTCTAATATAGATGAGCATTTCAAGTCAAATACACAAATCATCCATAATGAAGAAAATCTGCAAAGCCTAGGAGTCATGCATGCTCTAATACCAGAAAATAAAGATGAAAACGCTGAAAGGGAAACTACCTTGGAACCAGAAGATGACTCTGACATAAAGTCAGACAATATCATTTCAAATCAACGAATGCTGATGCCAAGGTTAGATCAACCAACTGTTTCTCTTTCAGAAAGTATCAGCGCACAAAGGTATGATCTAAAGCCCGATGTTTATGATGAATCTGATGAACAAAATTTTTTTCATGATGTTTTTAAATGCATTATTCCAGATTCACATTTTTCTCTTTATCCCGATGTTTTTAGTGATGACAATTTTTCCCCTCTCAATATCAAGCATATCTCAAAAAACACAGAGGGTTATTCAAACGACTCATCATTAGGTTTTCAAGATAAAGAGACCGCTTTAGCACAGCCTTTGATCAATGTCAAACAAGAGCTTCCTGACCTCCCTTGTCTGAAAATATATAATGAAAAAGAGGAACCTAGGGAAATCTGTAGAGTCTTTTGCGATAGTTACTTTGACAATGATGATGTTGTTGAGTTATCTCAAGTAACTCAACTAGGGTCAGATAATAAGGAACATCTTAAATTAGAAATCATATCGGCCGATCCTCATCTCAAAGTAAAAGCTCATTTGAATAATTTTACTATCCAAGACAATACCCCGATCTATGATTCATATCATGAGGAAAGCTCCATCCCTGTTCGCAATCATAACTTAGTTCCTGATTCACAAAACCTGGCCAGTTTTTGTGAGGAGCAAGATGTTACAAGTAAATCCCAGTTGTGCTGTAACACTATTTGTATAAATACCCAATCATTTCTTTCTCACTTGCACTCATTTTGTACAAAATCGGATTTCTTTTTAAATTTTCAAACTTTTGATAGATTATGTTTTAGCGATTTATATATGAGAACTTTCATTCCAAACGAAATCGCTAAAAACTCAGCGTTAACAAACAACAGGTTACAAGCCATTGAAACTAAAAAACCATTTTCACAATTTGACTTGTTATCCTTCCTATTGAGAGATCATCAATTCATAACAGGAATTCATCCTAATTTTTATGATCCAATAGGTATCCAGTTGGGAAAAAGCTCTCATGAGAAAGGAAAATCAGACAGAATTCCAATTGAGGTTGTATGTTCTTATTTCACAGCCCATATTTATGATCCAAGAAAATTTTGGTTCTTTTTACTCATGCTTGGAAGATTCATACGGCTAAGAATAATAATAAATAGATGGTTCCATTGGAAATATCATTTCACATAGTTATTTCCTGTATATAGTTAGAATAGGAGTAGGAGTAATTTAGCTAGGTTTTTAGGTTTGCTTTTAATAAATCGATAGGCAAAGTTATTCATATTCTCTACATAACCCTAGGGAATGTTTGCCTCTCATAATAATGTTTGTTTTGGTTAAACAACATTTGACATTTACTAAAGACACCTTGTCTCTGTTAAAGATTTTGAACTTCTGCTTCTATAAACAGCAAATCTTTTGGGAATTTGATCTTTATTATCAATAGGACTTTAACCTAGATATGATGATAGTTTCAACTACCGAAAAATTTAAAGAAAGCTATCTCAGTGAAGGATTTGTTTTAGGTCAGCACAATGAAAGGTATCAATATTAAAATAAAAATTCTCTGTGAAAGCAACCATTACCAAAAACAACCCTATCATTGTCATCCAGAACTTTCTTAAGGAAAGAAAAT
Organism: Pinus tabuliformis; assembly: GCA_031772625.1. NCBI lineage: Eukaryota > Viridiplantae > Streptophyta > Pinopsida > Pinales > Pinaceae > Pinus > Pinus tabuliformis. The sequence continues at coordinate 1,061,501,133 of CM062813.1, read as the reverse complement.
TTGACTTCCTCCCTGCTAAAGGAAAACGCAACATTCAGAGGAATAATCTAAAAAGACACTATATCTCAAAGAATGAGAGGTTTCATCACGAGCCGGCTTATCATGATCACAGATATTATAACTTGCTGACTTTGCCAAAAATGTCTACCAAAACAGGGCAATGACTCAAGATTGTTGCAATCAAAAGACAAGGGGTTTCATCACGAGCCAGCTTGTTCAGCAAAAGTGTAAATCAAGTGAATGACTGTGTCGTAATTTGGCCACCAAACCAAGACATTGTTCTTTAGAGAATAAAAAGGAAAAAGTGTCAAAAAAGGATTTTCTCTGAAAAAGTTGTAAATAACCTTAAGAAGGATAAAGGATCATTGCTGGGTAATAGGTAACCCTGTCGAGGCTATGGACGCCTGCTGGCAGCAGAGGCTATACCTGCGACAAAGGAGCATATTTAAAAAGAGCTGATACATAGAGAAGACTTTATTTTATGTTTTACAAGACCAAGTAATGACTGATTTAAATGCAAAGCACAAGCTGAAGATGCAAGTAATTGAAATAAAAAGAGGTTGAAACGAAACATCATTGACAGTTTGAAGTATCATTTGCTTTATCTTTTTATAATAAAGTTCAAGTTTTTCTTTAAGAAAATTTTTTAGGAGTTTCAAAGCGTTAATATAAAAGCAAAGATAACTGGTTCTCCCAAGTGAATCGCCAATTGTTGTAGCCAGCAACACCCCCCCTTATTCAATTAAGTATCAACCATGATACTGAATGAATGGGGACCCTTAGTTAATGTTTAGGAAAAGCAAGAGTTTCTTTTTGAAGTCACAATCATATGCTTAGAAAAAGCCTCTTGGATATTTTAAAGCCTAAGTCTATGATAAAAGAGAAAACCTTTAAGGTCGCGTTGCAAAAGGATAGGAAACACTTTCATTTCCCTTTTTATGCGCAGCATCCTCGTGTTAATAATGACACCGCGTCGCAAATTAGTAACGCTCATAAAGAAAAACTTAAAGATTCGCCGATCTGCGATAACGCCGATTGCTAGATCGCATATCGCAGAAATGAGCCAGGCAAGATTTGGTGAACATCAAATTCCTGCGATTTGCGATATTGCGATCGCTGCGATACCACATCCATGCGATTTGTGATCATGCAATTTGCGACGGTGCAATTTGCGATTGCACGACATGCGAGGGTACGTCAGCAAATCATAAATCACCTTAGTACGAATCCTTCGGGCGCGCCATTCAAAGAAAAGCCACTTACTATAATCTGACCCGAAATCATGCGCTTTTAATGATAGTAAATGAATTAGTTGTCAGTTATTAAATGGATTAAAGACGCGTGCCTTGGTAGAGATTTACTTCACGTAAGGTGGCATATTTGTTTTATCTCTTGCATTTAAAACTCTCCCATCACCTTTCTGGATCAGTCATTTCCATTTCACTCGTAATCTGCAGGAACAAAACGCTAAGACGTCTCAGACAGAAACGCAAAGAGAAATGGGAAAGAAAAATAGAGCTCAAAGCTCCGAAGTGAAGGAGAAGACCAAGGAGATGGCGCCCCTGTACACAGACACAACCTGCAACAAAGACGCAGGGACATCAACATGGGAAGGCATGTACAAGCTGCTAGAGGAAGAAAAGCCTAGAATAATGAAGGTGACTGCTGTAGCGGGTGCACCACACTCTTCTGAGGCGTCCTTGGAGGACCTAGCGTGTTCATTCCTTCACAGAATAGCGGCAAGACCCAAAATTCTACCATACACAGATATGATCAAGTGGATATTGGATGATGCAGAATTGAAGGGTAGGCAATTCAAAGTTCATGGACATGGGCTCGTGGGATCGTTTGCTGCCCAAGATCTGAAGCTTATGTATCATCTTCCTGAACCGCAAGCAACCTATAATGCACAATTTGTTAAGAAGTTCGCGGTAGAGAATCCAGATCTATCAGACACCACTAAAGAATGGTCTAGAAGAGACGAGCCGTTAAAAAAGGATAAAAACGGTATGTACAGCACTGGTTCCCTTACCTCTCCATATTGTTTTGCTGCAGCCATGCTCTGTAGGTTATTTGGTATGCCCGATATCAACAAGTTTTCATCTGAATGGCTACCACTAATTGATGCTGCCACTAACGTCGACATCCTAGATTGGGCCAAAATCCTTTCAGATACTCTATACACGGCTGTTCTCAGTTACCGGTCTAAGAGATCCTTCTCTTAGAGGGTCTATCCTCGTTTTTATCTGTCTGCCTATATTATGGATTCTGTTTGTCTTGTATCTAATTTTCCTACTATGGGTTGGAAATGGACTACCCAAGACCCATTGCCCATCCATGTTTATCATAAGATCTTATGGGATTCCCAGTTTGCCCCTCATTTTTACCAGATTTGCCATGGGGTTATTTTGCCCCTATATAGAATGATATACGATAAGGACCCCCCAAGGTGCTCCCCCAAGGCCCAAATTGACATCATCCCCGTCGCAAGATGGTTTGGGGAAGAATGGTTTACTTACATTAGAGTTTTTGGAAGCACTGTACCTCCGCATGTCCTACCCCTATATATCCCTGATAAACTTTTGGCCCGGGAAATCGCTTATCAAACCTATTCTGAAGGCGGCTTGACCAAGGACCTAAAGGACAAGAAGAAGGCCATTTGGCCTCAATTTCCCGTCACTTGTGGGGCCTTCTCTTTGTTCGATGTAGGACACGCTTTTGGCGAGGTGGAGAATGTGACGTGTCTTCAATTATTTAAGTTCCTAGCGAGGCCATTCGACCCAAATTATGTGGCCCAAGAATTCACAACGAACGTCAAGATAAGAGTGTTCTCTGGAAAGAAAGATCTGTTTGATGATCTCTTTCAGAGTAAGAGCTCACTCAAAGAAATTTTGCGGGAAGCCCAGTCGAGGTTGTCTTCAGGTGACCTCCAGAAATTCACGCTATACAGAGAAAGAAGGCTGGCTAGTATTCCACTAGAGAGGCTGCGAGTACCTACTAGAGAACCGACTCTGAGCATCAGCCTCAGTGAAAACTCCAGCACTTCCAGATCTAAGTCCAACGCCGCACAAGAAGTACCTGAGCATCCTGAAGAGTCTGGTCATGAATAAAGGAAAAACGAAGAAACAACCAAAGACACAGCTCAGTTGAGTACAATGTCTCAGCAGCAAGTTATTGCCTCACCACCAAGAGATGTCCCCCCTCCTGTCATCGAAACACCGCTTGTCACGACAGAGCTAGATAAAGAGTGGGAAACGTTCAATGAATTGATCAATCTTGAAGGGCAAGTCCCGAAAGCACCTGTGAATAATACACAGGTGGTGCAAGAAGTCGTTTCGACCATGGTCAGTAGTGCCACAGAAGCTGAACACCTTCCTGTCGCTCCAACCTCAGAACTTCTACTTAACGTAGAAGAAATTCCCCCACTGGATGTATTCTATAGTCCCCAACACAAAGCAGTTGTAAGGAGACAGAGAAAGAAGAGAAAGCTTGAGAATACACTGTCTCAAAATGCTGAACATTTGGACGTCGTGTGGAAAGACCCAAATAATAATCTGACCGAAAATCTCACGAAGCTGTCTCAGATTGCAGGAGCTAATGCTTCTGCAACTATTGACAAGGCCTCTGAAGTTCAGCAACTTTTAAAGGAACAAGAAAATCATATACAACTGCTACAACAATAGTTGCAACAAGCCAACACGAACACTGAAGCTTCCAGACAGCTCGAAAAGCTACAGGAAGACTTTCAACAGATGCAGATAGGCTATCAAAAAAGTCTTGAAGAAAAAGAAAAACAACTGCAGACGGTGCAAGAAATGCATAAAGATGAGCCTAAGCTGGCAGAGTTTATTTCATAGTCCATCGGCTTGAACGAGCAACTACTGCAGCAACAGGAAGAGTTGGGACATAAAATATCACAGTGGAGGCACTTTTGTGAGCTGAGCGACAAAATCACCAGTCAGGTGATGGAATTGCGGAGCGACTATGATCAGAACGACAAGAGGGTGACAGAATATCTGACTTGGCAAGATGATGAGGAAGGGAAAAGAGCAGGGGCACCCAGGATTAATGAAAATCATAAGGAGCTGCTCTTTAATAAATGGGACGAACAAATCACGCAGGCGGAGCAAGCAGCAGAGACAGCGGCGACACAGGCAAGCATTCTTATCGACTGTGTAAATGAAAATTTACACAGGGCCAATTTAATTACAGAGACCACCCCGGGGTACCTACCAAACAAGTTGCAACTGGAGACAGAATGGAGGCAGAAAGCGCAGGCAAAAGGGAAAGCAATCCAAGCATTGGCTAGGCTGAATTGGGAAGGTTACTGGACGTACTTGGTTAAACCGCACAGCCAATGGATGACGGTGAAGTGCATTACGAACGCAGCCGAGAAGGTAGCGCCAGCTCTCATAGATGTCGTTTTCGCAGCCCAGCTCAGCGCATAAATCATCCAACCGACTCTTCTCAAGCCTATGCCGGACACTTGCAACTGCAAAGACCAAGTTCACAAGTGGTTTCATTTAGAATGTTGTTTTTTCCTTTTAACTAAATTAGAAAAAGGACGATCATTTGAAAACCGTATCCTAAAATTTTGTAATGATACTATTATTAGAATTAGGAAGTAGTATTTTAACCCTTCTCATTGCATTGGAGAAGGGTCCAGAAATTTGTCAAAAACTTGTCCTCGGAACATGCACTTCTGCACCCTCAGAGGAGGTTTTGATGAATGGAAGGATCGGGATTTATTTATGTTTGCATTTTAATGTCTGCTACTGATGTTGCACTACTGTACTCTTGGTAGATGTTAGAAGTAAGTAGAGATGAATCGTTATTGCTTGAAGTTTGTGACCGAAAATCAGTCATAAATGGTACTTTTATCTCTTGACGAATTTCTGCTTATATTCTTAAAGTGATATGCAGTTTTAGTTGTTTATATGTTAATGTATGGATGTTTGGGTTACCATTTGGCACTTCTGTACGGTGGAATCATCTGTTTGTGCTTGACATATGAATGACTTATTATGTGATATGCTGTTCACAACTGTTTTGCCTAACTTTTTATGCAGAATGGTTCATCTTAATTGATTTATATTCTTATAATAGCTGAATGATCTTTATTACCAGTTATTGTTCGAAATCTTTTTAGATCGCATGATAGAAGAGTTATATCCCGGGTTAGCATAGATTAGATGTGTTGTTCTCATTAGATTATAATAACATAGATTTAGTTTATAAGTTAGATTTGAGTTAGCTCTAAAGTACTTCCAGAATCAACATAATCAAACTCTACACACACACACCCTTTAGATTGGGAAGCTGGTCCCATCATCCCCAGTCGGACCTGCTACACCAAACGGGCAAGGAGCTGCCAACCAGGTTCCGGACCGGGTGGGTATCCCCCTTGTTGTTGACCCGATTTTGGGGCCCTCAACACTTCCTCATATCGATCTTTGGAACGTGGTGGGTCTTCAATCCAACGTTAGAGTTTATGAAATCATGATTAACATTATTTTTTGTTCTCATCATGAGTTTCCTTTACTACCCTTTCGCCATTAGTAAGCATTTATTGTAGCACCTTTGTCAAATGTATCTTCAAATCTTCCATGATGCCTTTAAGTTTTACTTCTATACCATCCATCTTAGCTTCCATTGCATTTTTTAAACCATCCATCTTAGCTTCAGTTATTTTTTGTGAGAGTGAAATTTGTTGCACTTGGTCTCGTAATTTTGATATATCATGTTGCATTTCTTCCTCTTCTTCATGTGTCATAGTAGAAATTTCGGGTTGCTTACTAGGTGTTTCCATTTTATTTCTTTATGCCATCAATTAATGATAATTATGCTTCATAATTCCCTTGAATCACTTCAAACTACTTTCTCAAATAAAACTTATGCAAATTTAAAAAAAAAACTACACACCCTTTTTTTTTCGCTTTGTATGAGATCGATATTGAATTTGATGTATCTTTGTAATTTCAGATCTAAAAGGACTAAAATTATGTCATGTGGTATTCCTCTGAGTCCTCTTTCCAACCCCGAAGATCTTATCAAAATTGGATTCTTCAAGAAATAGTTATGCCCAATATCCCACGATGACGTGATTATAGACTAGTTTAGTAGAACGAACTTTTACGACGTGACACGAGTCACTGTTTAGACCTTTGGCCCTGCAAATGATAACCCACAAGCTACAGTCTATCCTCTTTCTGTCACTTTTTAATAAATTTGAATCTGATGCTCAGAGAGAAAGTTATATTGATGTTCCCAAGGTCACCTATTTGTGATCCAATTCTGGAGCCTGCACAAACCCTAACCTCCTTGGATCCTATCTCCGAAAATATAGCAAACCGAGATCTGAAATTCATATACATGGTTCAGAACGATTTCGGCTAAAATGGGTTTTAATTTCAGCTTCTTAATTTTTGTTGAAAAAATGGTATAGTGAAAATGCCACGATGTCCTGTTTGAGATGGAATTATGGAGCCTGCAAAAACCCTAACTTCCTCAGCTCATATATCTGAACATGCAGCGAGACAAGATCTGCAATTTGGACATGAGGTTCATCAAGATTGCAGTTCAAATGGGTTTTAATTTCAGATTCTGAAACTTCGTAGAAAAAACGCTATAGTGAAAAATCCACGACGACCTGTTTGAAGCAACAAAACCCTAGAATCCAAAGCTCTGATATCAAATGTTATGCAACCAACTCGCAAAATAGAAGAAACTATAGATCAGCCACTTCAAAATAAGCCTCTTCGAGGGGGAAACCTCCTTTACATTACAAAAATGAATAATTCTTGGATGATTCAAATGACAAAACCTCCTTTCTATATATAGGAGTCTAAGGGGTCATAATATAATCAGAGCCGACATAACAATAGTAATGTAAGGGCACAAAAATAATAATAGTGGACTTCTATGGGGCACAATAATAACAATATGGGGACTACATGGACACAACAATAACAATAAGGGTTAACACTAGTAGTATAGGGACCAAACAACATTTTTCATAGGTTACACCCAACGATCCATGGAGTCTTGGATTTTGACTACATTCAAGGCAGACCATTATCACTCAAAGGAAACAATGGAGACAACTTGTTCTTGCTCTTAACCTACAATAGCAAAACTTATCTCGATTTTAGGTTATTTGGGCTTGTCAACATAGCCAGCTAGGCCACTCTTCATCTTTGTTTCTGTCTGTTTACATAAACACGAAGACCCATCCCCTGTCGAAGTCGAAAAACTCACAATCACTTCACGTTTGTATATGTATTCCAAAGGTGCTCACCAAACTAACAAGCACTATCCATTTGACAGCAAAGTCATTAAGATTTTGTAGATGGGATGGCCATACATCACCTCACTAACACAACCCTCCCATTTGAAATTTTAAATTTGAATTTTGAATGCCCGCATAGAGCGCTTCATGAATACTTGGGAGGTCGACTTTCTGGCAATGTGGTTTTGGATGTTGATGTTGAGAAGATGTTTTCTTCAAAATAAAAAAATATATGAAGCCAGTCTAAGTTAGCAAGGTTATTATTTTAGCGGTCTCTGGCTGCTGCACTCCTTCATAAACCATTTCTGCTTGCCAAACTCAAGCTAGGTGGAAGTGGGAAGCACCATGTTTATTCATGCATAAACCCATTGGGAGAGGAGAAGAGATTACCATCCCTTACTTCGATGTCCTCGTTCCCTTACTGCAATGCCAAGGCAAGTGCAAGAGTTGGGGCTTCATGTGCAAGTGTAGGAGATGCATTCTGGAGTACTCTTTTAGGACATCCTTGACCCTGGAGCCTATAATTACCAAAATATTTGATGAATTAATTTCTTCAAGGTGTTGTCTACAATTATATGATGTGGATATTTAGGTAGGCACAAAGTTCTTGAGCCTTTCTGTAAATGCAGAGGAGATCATCCAGAGTTCCCACATTTTAAAAACTGAAGAAGAGAGGCTCTAGATTCATGCATCTTTTGTGTCTACATATTTGGTAGCAACAGAGTCCAAAATCATCCTTTCAACCATGTTGAACGATGAATTTCCTTCCTGGTAGAAAATTATGGAGGCCATTCAAACCACTGTTCCTGGGGACTTTTTAAATTTGGAATTGACAACTAGGAAGTTCAAAAATTTATATTGTTTGATGGAAGATGATACTTATTTTATGCAACAAGAAACAATCCAGATGAGGGAGGCGTGCATCTATGTCTTTGGGAGGCATAGTGAATATGTTCCTAGGAATGAGCACACATTCCTATGGGCATGTGTTCTTGATGGCCCCATTTCCACTTTTGGGGCCATCATTCTGATGCTAATGCCCTTATTCGATTCTCACTTGTTTTGTCAATTATTCATATTCCTTTTGAAGGTATCATTATAAAATTTCTTGTAGAATCCCTTAATACACTTCATGCTAAGTGTTTGCTCATTAGTCTACCTACTTTATTTTGTTTGCCACATATGAATTCTTTGCCATACATGACTTATGTGATTCCACAACCACTTGCCACATGGTTATTCATTTACAAGATATCACTACAGTGCTAAGTTATTTCATCATGACTATTCCCTAATTCCAAAAGCTTTCATCATGTTTTAGTTGATGCATGTGGTAGACGACGAGAAATAATTTCCCGAGAACATATTCATGGATGTTACCCCACCATATGTTAGGGACAAAGTGTAAACAATGTATCCAAAATGCTTTTGATCAGAACAATTTATGGCAAGAAGTTGATAGATCGATCCTGGAAACCCTTATAAAACCCTGATTGCCATGGAATTGTAACTTGGCTCTGATACCACTGATCCAAATCTTAGGTGCTAAGATCCAAGAACCTTGAATTCTGAGAGAAAAGTGGGAACGTAAATTTTCCAGGAAACTAATCTCAAAAAAAAAATTGAAAAAAAATGTGCAGTAAATACATCTAACATGTGGAAGGAAAGAAAACTATTCAAGAAACCCATTTATTAAATGAGATAAAATTCAAATCATTACATCATGGTCGGCCAATCTTTCCTTTTTCAAGGTGAGGCTCATTATTTATAATATTCTTGGTGCCTTCTTTACATCATTCAATACCATGGGCATATACCTCTTTCTATTTGGATCATGCATCCTGGTTGGTAGTTGAGGCCTTGTCAAGCCTAGACACCTAGGAACATGTAGGAATTACTATGGGAATGTGTTCCTGATGGCCCCATTGCCACTTTTGGGGCCATCATTCTCATGCTAGTTCCCTTATTCAATTCTCACTTGTTTTGTCAATTATGCGTAATCCTTCTCAAGGTCTCATTATAGAATTTCTTGCAACATTCCTTCATACACTTCATGCTAGGTGTTTTCTCATTAGTCTACATAGTTTATTTCATTTTCCATAAATAACTTATGTGATTCTACAACCACCTGCCTCATGGTTGTTCATTTACAAGATATCACTAGAGTGCTAAGTTATTTCATCATGACTATTCCCTAATTCCAAAAACTTGCATCATGTTTTGGCTTATTTCTCACACTTGTTTGAGAAACTTCCACATATTCACTTTATGTATCTATTTATTACTATTTTATGTTCACATCATCATTCTAGATTGATAATGGTTATGAGCACTACAATAGGTTATCATCATTCATTTCTTAAAACCCTCATTTCTTTATACTTATTTTTCTATCTTCTCATAGGTTCACTATCATTTGAAGGGTAAGTTTCTTCCAATTTTAACTTCATCACATATACTTTAAGGAATTTCAATATAGTTTCTCATGATCTGTATTGGATTATTATATTATTTGTCATCTATCTTAATGCTTTCAGATTGGAAGAATTAGAGGAATCAACTTGCAGGGTCATTTTTATCAATGGATCCTAGTTTGAAAAATTAAGGTCTAAGACCTTCCAGAGTCATTTTGAGGCATTAAACAATTTTTTGGGGTCAAAAAAATATTACTTGTGTGAGACCCTCTAGTGCTAGAAGTTCATATGTAAAATTTATGCCTCTTGCAAGTTGATATATCGCATCAACCACTATGGTACAAGTGGATTTCACATCAACCCCTATTGTTCATGCATATGGAGCTAACCATGTGTGGACTTTCAAAAATACACTAGAAGGTCCAAAATTGTACCTCTAGTTGAGGCTTGAGGGAGTCTAGCATTACCCATAGTTAGTTATTAGGTTAAGTTAAATACCTGGACACTAGGAGGACTAGGGGTTCCACTCGATGCTATTGTATTTTTTTCCATATTTTAGCAAAACAAATAGGTGTGGGAAGTTAAAGAGAAAAACAAAGGGGGTTAAGATTTTGTAGCAACTTTACAAGCCACAGTTCTTAGGTAACTCAATAGATAGTACCTTTTTCTTTGTATCTACATGTTTTTTCATACTAGAGAATTAGAGCAAAACAACCTCATCTTCTAAATAGGTTTTCTCGCATATGGGTTTACGAGGGAAAAATTTGTGTCTATTTTGGTTGGTGTGTGTATTTATTTTCATTCTATGTTGCTCACATTTTAGCTAATTTATTTTTAAGCACACAAACAATAAATAAAGAATCTAAGTTCTAAAAGGAATTGACATTCACAATAAAGGTTTTAATATTTTATCAGATCTATTGTGATGAATTGATCCAATGGAATGTCCACGACAATTTATTGCTCATATCCACATCTTGCCTAAATGGCTAGTGTCTTCTCTACTTTCATATGTCACGTTGGTTAGTTTAGCATGTTATGGGATTGTATGTTACTTCACATCTGATGGTATTTTCTTAATGTCCATAGTGAGACTTTTATCACTATTCTTTTCATCTTCAAGATGCAACGCCCTCAAATCAAGAAAATCGAATAACAATTAATTAAGAGTTAGGTTCAACAATAATCTCAAATCCAATTTACATTTGAACCCATCATTCATATAAACTAGAATTGAGTTTGCAAATTATGCCATGATCACTAGGTTGTTACTTTCATTAACTTTATCAAAAGATCTTATTACTAGGAGAAGTATAAAAGAAAAATAGTACCTAAATAATTACTAAAATGTCTCTTCCAACAAATTATAACTATTTATTGGCCATATATATATTCCTTACCCTTGTAAATAAGTTTCCAAATTCCTTGTCCATGGGGTCTTGGATAGAGGGTGATGGGGTGATTTGTTAAGGCACTCCTTGATGTGAAGTCACCAGTTCAATCCCCCCCTCCCGGGTGATATATTGGATAATATGAAAATGTAGTCATGTCATGTGTTGGTAATTCTCCAGTTTTAAAAAATTGTTAAAACCATTACACTAAATTATCTCTTAACAAATCTTATATAAAGACATTAATAATTAATCAAATCTCCCACCGTATTAAATTATATCTTAACTAATCTTATATAAAAACATAACATTATTAGTTCAATAAATAAAACACAAAAACATTATCAATTATACCTTAACAAATGTCTCATAAAAACATATAAACCATGCCTTATAAAATGTGGGAAAAAAATATTTTACTTAATCATATATCTTTTATATATATATATATATATATATAACCAAAACCAAATAATCATTTCATAATATCATAATTTTTATTAGTATAGTAATATCATAAATTTTAATTTTATATATAATATTTAAAAAATAATTAATCTATTACTTTTTAAATATTATATTACTTTTAAATTATATATATATATATATATATATATATATATATATATATATACAAAAAATTAGGGAAAAGCTATAATTTATATTAAACTAGCTACCATTATTATATGAAATACAATTATTTCATAAATGTTATAAACAAATCAAAATAGCCTTCATAAAATAAAATGTATTTCAGGTTTAGTGACGGCTACATTACATCCACATCCACCAAGGCTAAATTACATTCACATCCTAGGAAATTTGATCCCATGACCTCCCAATTAACAAGATACTTAGCAACCAAAACTCAACCAACCAAACTATCCTTAACCTAAATATATTAATTATCACTAAATCAACATACATATTATAAATTTAAACATTTTATCTACATTTAAAAACAAACAATTATATATATATATATATATAAATAAAATATGTCACTACACATTTTTTAATAAAAAATAACATAGTTATCACAACCATTATTATTATATTATAAATTAATTTTATTTATGAATTTATAATTTTTTTAATTCACTTATTTATTTATTTGTATATACATATTTTTTCACGTATATATATATATATTTTTCCCTTTATTAATTTTATATTAAAATAATTTTTATTGTTTTCTCCTTTGCAAAGATTTTTTATTTATTTATATCATTGATACATTTCATAAAAACACAAAAGCAAACAAAAATATAAAAAATTAGTACCTACGGAGTACAGGGGAGGTTTTTGGCTGGAAAAACGTTTCCAGCCATAAATAATTCTGGTAATAATGCTAACGTCTGTTTATATAAACGGTGACAAAGATGGTGGGCTCGTACAGCTATGTCAAAAGGTTTAGCGAATTTGCAATCCGGATAAGGGTTGGTTATTAGTAAAGGTGTTGATACTATGTAAAAAAATTAGAAGAGAAGATGCACATATTATTCATAAAACTATTAATATATTTAGTTAAATTTAAATTATAAATTATATAAATAATTCTCATGGGATTTAACGAAATCTGTAAATTTTTTAACAAAATCCCAATAACCAACAAATTTATTATTATAAATTTTATTTCAAATTAATATAATAAATGGATTCCTGTCTATATTTACCAATTGCTTTATATAACTGTACTAGTTTAACTTTTTACAAAGAGAAGTTTACCAACAGCCCTATATAATTGTACTAGTTTAATAATAACATTGTACAAAGAGTTAAAAGGACAAGGATGACAGCAGAAGGTTCACTGTTATGGATGCTGCAGGATTTACATAATCCATTAATGGATTGACATAATACAGTTTTCACGGCTCTTTGACTCGTTTTTACACTTCTTTGTTATAATCCATTAATGGATTGACATAATACAGTTTTCACGGCTCTTTGACTCGTTTTTACACTTCTAAACAAAGAGTTTGATGATTTTATAAATATTTTAATTATATTTGACTGGCAAATCACCTTATAACAAACAATTTATTCATCAAATTCTATCCCTAATTATGAATAATAATATTGACAGTTATTCTGTTTTGCACTTTTGGTTTTTACAGTCTTAAAATTGGAAAGTTAACCAGTCCCAAACTTCATTAAATTTTTAAGATAATAAAGAATTTTAATTAAAAAAATTTGATGTTTCCATAATACAACAATAAAGAGTTTTGATTTTTCTATAACAAGTAGTTTTTTTATACTTAATAATTGAGAATTTGAATATTTAAGTTTAAATTTTCTTTAATTTTTAAGATAATAAAGAATTTTAATAAAAAAAATTGATATTTCCATAATACAACAATAAAGAGTTTTGATTTTTCTATAACAAGTAGTTTTTTATAATTAATAATAGAGAATTTAAATATTTGAGTTTAAATTTTCTTTATTACAATTTTGTTTTTCGGTGGATTCATCTATTTTGATTCTAATTAATATTAATAAATTATATTTATTGTTTTTGGGTGGTAATTATGGAATTACCAAAATATTCAATGTAAAAATTGTAGCCTAAGCAAAAGAGAGGAGAATCTTTAGTTTAAAAGATCTTCATATATACCTTCCTAATTTTTAAGTAAATTGAGCAAATATATTTTTTCTACCATTTTACAAATAGACACTCAAAAATAAAAGATATCTGACCCCATAAACAAACCTATTTGCACATTCTTTTTCACCCTTATATTTTTATCATTGTAATATTTAATATATCAAAAAATTAAATTAAATTAAAATAGAAAATATTGTAAAAATTCAATAGACAATTCATAATAATAATTCTAATCACTTTAATTAATTATATTATCTTAAATTTTAGAAAATGAATATCCAACTATAAATTTTTCAATACTCAATTCTTCAATGCTCAAAGTGTATTAATGAGAATTCTTCAATTATAAACCAAAAATACAGTGGAAGAAGTATCTACCATAGTAGAATTTTAAGGATAACAAGAGAAGTGTTATGACGGAATAGTCAAATACTCAATTCTTCAATGCTCAAAGTGTATTAATGAGAATTCTCCAATTATAAACCAAAAATACAGTGGAAGAAGTATCTACCATAGTAGAATTTTAAGGATAACGAGAGAAGTGTTATGACGGAATAGTCAAAAAGCAGTCTAGTGAAGGAATTCTTTGTTCATGGTGGCTCATGGATGTCCACTACTTGAGGATTGAACTGCTTATAGTAAGGTCTTATTATTTTAATAAAATAAAAAAATAAAAAAATTATATTTTAAATATAAAAATAATGGTTTTTTAAAATTTTGTTACTTAGTTAAGTTGACAAGTATGTTTATTTTGGAATTAGAATTAGAATTTATTAAAATTTATTAAAAATAATGGTTTTTTAAAATTTTGTTACTTAGTTAAGTTGACAAGTATGTTTATTTTGGAATTAGAATTAGAATTTATTAATAATTATTATGTAGATGGTGGATATTTAATCTTTATAGAATATTCATAGTAAAAGAAAATGCATGGAAATTAGATTACAAGCTTGAGTTGTGATATGAGGTTATGAGTCTTGATTTATGGATTTGGTTAATGGCTTACAAGCTTGAGTTTTGACATGATGTTATGAGTCTTGATCTATGGACTTGGTTAATGGCCATGAGGTTTGTGAAACCTCAAAATCTTTTTAAAGTTTGCCAAAATTTGAACCTTGGAATTGAAGTTCAATGAACCTTGTGACATAAGAAATGTGTCCATAAACCCGATCAACCTCGCCATAGAAACCTCCATTATACTATACTAACCTTTTGGACCACCATACAAATCTTCATTACTAAATTGATTTTTTTTGCAAAATATACTAACACCAAACCATTTACATTATTGACTTTGGTTGTAAGTTTTTATTATTAAGAATTTGGTGCAAGATTTTTTTTTTCAATATATATTTTTAGAATATTTAAAATTCACAATAGTAATTATGCATTTTATTTACATGTTTCACCTCTGTTTAGAAATGGGCTATGATCACTTTATATCTCAATAATTATTAGGAGTATATATTTTTTGTAATCAAATAGTGCGTTTAGTGGATTCCAACAGCTACCACTATAATCTCTAGGTGTTTACTTATGCCCCTTTCATAGACAAGGGGATTTGAACCTTCAACATCATCACACAACAAAGGATTATTTGAAAATATTTTTCATTTAAATAAAACATTGAATTTTCAGTTAAAAACATGTTATTTTAAATAAAATAATTTTTTATAAATTTAATATTTAAAATTAAATTTTTATAAATTTAATATTTAAAATTAAATTGAAAAACTATATAGTCAAGAAGTGGGTTCACGGATTCCAACTGCTACCACTATAATTTCTAGGTGCTTACTGATGCCCTTTCCATAGGCACAAGTGAATCGAGGGAATTTGAACCTCGAGTCACTCAGAAATTATTAGAAAATATATTTTATTTAAATAAAACTTTAAATTTTCAATTAAAAATGTTATTTTAAATAAAATATTTTTTTATAAATTTAATATTTAAAATTAAATTAAAAAATTATGATTTCCACCATCATAATTTTATATATACATTTTTTTTTCTCTGCAAATACTAACTTCTAGTAACTGTAAGGCAAAATATTTTTACATAGTGTCGAGGCTTGGAAGCACTCGACAGAACAGAACTGCCCCTTTATAGACATAAGCTGGGGAAACCAGTTACAAAGATCAAGAAACCAGATAACAGACATAAAGAGAGACATGTGTTGCCGAGAAGGAGAACTGAGCCAACACAGAAACACAAAAACATTGCAACCCAGCATATAATGTGTCACCAAATTCCCATCTGGGAGCCAAAAAACAGTAGGACAATTGCATTGAAACTTGACCACGATCCTGAAACAGAAGCCGAAACAAAAAGAGACAGTCCCAAGTGGCGCTACTTCTCCTTTGCCGGGTCATGGTTCTTCTTCTCAGCCAGACCTATATCAACAGTCTTCAGACCTTCATTGCCGCTCAAATCGCTGCCAGGGATTGCCATGGCATGGTCTGCCTCGCCATGAGTCCCGTCCTCAGCCGCAGGTCCTGTATCTTCAAGGGGAGGAAGATCTTTGAGAAAATCCTCCTGTTCAGGCTTCTCATTTTTCCAATTCTCCATGCTGTCTTTGTCCGAGGAATGCTCACTGCTTGGGGAAGGATCAGGGGCGATGCAGGCCAAAGGGGAGACTAGGTTTTCCTCTTCCGAGAGAATAATGGTGATGTGAGCAGTGACCAGGGGCCTATGCAAATTACTTTGGAATTTAAAGTGCGTGGTTTGGAAAGCACTGTTCGGGATAGGCTTACGACCAGAACTTACAGAAGGCCCAGCTTCATGGACGGGGGAGGGATTGAAGGGTTCCGGCGCAGTTTCCATGGCATGACCGACTGGAGGATGCAAGCGACTGTCACGACGCCCCCCTGAACGCTGCCTCTTGCCCGAGCGAACCATGATGACAGACAGGAGGTAGGGCGCAAATGGATTATGGACGGGATAACCAACAGGACGGAGTCGATTGAGGCGAGAGGGATGCCCAACAGAGCTTGCAACCGACAATGCAATATAACAGAACTTACAGATGACCACAAAACTTGCAGACAACAACACAATGCATGAATCTAGAACAGGGGAGAAATTACCCTTGATAGAGTTGGCTTGGAGCTCGCAGCAGTGAACCAGAATTAAACCATCACCAACAGCCTCCGCAGACCAGGTTCCGTTACCGCGCGACTGAGCACAAGGCATGGTGAAAGAACGATGGAGCGGCATGATTATAACAGAAGGAATGTTGCGTCGATCAACGCAGAACATAAATGCAAATCCGCCAACCGATCCAACATTAATAGCCTTTCCCTACTCGCATGAGTTTACGTTCCGGGAGGCCACGCTGCTCTGCAGCTGGCAGTACCGGGCATTAATTCCTTGCATGGGGAACGGTAAGGTCGGTGATGCCACCCGGATCCGGGAAATTTTATATATACATTAAAATCCAAAAAATATATATTTTAAATGTTAAAAATATGTATTATTAAATGAATTTATTCTCCCAAATTTAATAATGTTAACTAATCTTTCGAGATTGTTATTGTACAATATGTAATTAGTTTTATATTATGTTTTTACAGTTAATAAGTTACCAAGATACAATTGTCTCGTACCTAGATTGCACATGTATAAATAAGTGATTTTATCATTAATATGACGTTCTTTCATTGTGCTATTTCATTGTGGAGTTTATTCACGCTTGTACAGTGGTATCAGAGCCTGGTTGATTTGTTTATAAACTCCATGATTACTTAGTTTGCTTTTATGGTTGAGTTGTTTATAAACTCCATGCTTAGTGAGTTTGTTTTTAAGGAGGCATTAGTTTGAAGTTTATGTAGAGAAGAATGTACAAGTTTCATAAAATGCATTTTGAGGAGTGCATTACTTGCAAAACCCTGCAATAAATATTGTCGGAGTGTTGGAAACAAAGTTAAAAGAAATCAAGATAAAAGTGATTACCCACGAGTAACTCGTATTGTTGGCACAATCGAGAGTGAATAAATAACATTGAATATTATGGAAGCTCTGAAGCATTTTTTTTGAAGTGAATTATTAATTATTTTTAGTGGAATATTTTTCTCCATATTTGGCATTTGAATGTAATCCACATACTTCAGGGTTCATGAAAGTGAAAGTAAAAAACAATTACATAATTTTTTGACAAGGATTTGTAAAAATTAAATGAATATGGAGATGTTTCCAGAATATGAGACCACAAGTAAGGTGAATACATTTCTTATATATTTTATATTACTTCCAGAAACAACATCTTTGTGTTGAAGTAGGCAGAGCCAGAAAGGTGAAAATGAACAGAGAAAGAGGTAGAGTCAAAAAGGTGAAAGTGAACAGAGAAACGTGAAAGCTAATAGGAGAAAAAATTGGTGAGTATGAAGTGAATGGAAATTGTATTAAATTGTGATTAAAGAAAATATTTATCATTTCTTTTATCAAATATATTTAAGAGAAAAAAAATGGTTAAAGAAAAGTGAAAGGTGAAAATGAACAGAGAAAAAGGTAGAGGAAAAAAGGTGAAAGTGAACAGAGAAACGTGAAAGCTAATAGGAGAAAAAATTGGTGAGTATGAAGTGAATGGAAATTGTATCAAATTGTGATTAAAGGAAATATCTCTCATTTCTTTTACCAAATATATTTAAGAGAAAAAAATTGGTTAAAGAAAAGTGAAATGAGAAAGTAAAAGTAAAAGTGAAGTCTCAAAATAATTAACTTGGAGTTAAAACTAGTGGAAACATTCTAGGACAAGTTTGTTTCTATTTTGATTTGAATAAGAGGTAGAGGCAAAAAGGTGAAAGGGGACAGAGAAACATGAAAGCTAATAGGAGAAAAAATTGGTGAGTATGAAGTGAATGGAAATTGTATCAAATTGCGATTAAAGGAAATATTTTTCATTTCTTTTATCAAATATATTTAAGAGAAAAAAATGGTTAAAGAAAAGTGAAATGATAAATTAAGAGTAAAAGAGAAGTCCGAAATTAATTAACTTGGTGTTAAAAGTGGTGGAAATATTCTAGGACAAGTTTGTTTTAATTTTGATTTGAATAAAAAAAGAGATAAACAATGAGGAATGAACCTAACTCTGAACTGGGTTTTTTTGGAGCTCACCACCAAACCATTAAACCAAATCTTTGTTTAAATTAAAAGGAGAAAGAGATTTATGTTTTCTCTTTTGATCCAGGTGGATCTCCAGACACCAGTGGCATGAAAAAGGCTCAAAATTCAAAGTGGAAGAAAGTCGATTAACTTGACATCAAATCGAAGTGCTCATCGCCCTGATTCCAACGGTGTGAACGACACTCCAATCCGAGTCTGTATGAAGAAGATAGAAGAAGTCAAAGTTCAGGGTTGACTTACCCATGTGGTAGGCTTAAGGAGGGTGCAATTTGGCAAGAATCTGGCACCGGAATCCGACTAGTTTTCTGGGCGAAATTGTGGGTCCATTAATTTGTCTAATATCGCCTAAGGTTCTAGAAAACTTCTAAGTGGGCGGTGGAACCGTTATATATATATATATATATGGGGCGGGTGACTATGAGCCTGTCGCACCTTAAACCACCACAACACAAATGTATTAAAAATGGGGCGAGCGCCATGACCCCGCCACCCCCGGTGCCCACCGCATCCATATAAACTATATATGTATTGGGGGGGGGCTGTCAACCCTGCCTCCCCTCCATGCCACTCATAACCACACAAACGGTTGGCGGAAGTTTAGGGGAGCGGGCCACCGGACCAGCGGACCCGCCTCCCAATTCAAACATTTAACCACTATGTAATAATAAAAGGGAGTAGGATTTGATCCCCCGACCCCTCCTCAATGATTTCCCTTAATTGCCAATGCGCCAAACCACCTTCACTGGTAGATCCACCCACCGAACCATATATCAACCTTTTTACACGGTGCGCCCAGGGGAGAGAATGCATGTTTTTCGAGGCATATTTATTGGTATCAGATAAATAGATGATGGACTCAGTAACTTACTTGAACCTTTGAAGTGGACGCTTAAGGAAAACTTCCTCACATCAACCTGAGAAATGCGCGGACTAACGCGACCCTTTCGCTTCTCCAACGCGCCTTACAATCTCATTCCTTAAGATGATCTTGGAACAGAACAGTCCTCAGACTGGCGGCCCAGCAGGCTTCAATATTAATTCAAGCAAAAAATTACATACCAAGTTAAGCCTCAAGATTAGAGCTTGCTAGTCTCTGGTCTTTGAGAGCTCAGAATACAAACACACACTCACACTCAAACACACGATGCTTAAACTATCTACAACACACCTATTTATAAGACATATGAGAATAATTGAGGGTCCTTGTCTGACATTACTTAGTCATGACGGTGTCTGCTCAATATTCTCTTAGTACAATAATTCAAAACGCATTATAAAAAGAAGACGCACTAACAAGTGCTAGTCACTATCAAAATCTGCTTCAAAATCCGAATCTGGTGGAGTTCTTTGTCATTCCCATGAATATGTTAGCTTTGACAGCATTTCCTCTGGCTTTTCCCATGAAGATGTAAGCCACGATAGATATTCTTTCTCCCAAGTGGGGTCATTCTGTACTTGAGCATCTTGATACACATCAACAAATACTGTTTCTTTTTCGTCCCATACTTTTGCTTTTCCTTTAGAGTCAGATATCACTATTGAAGATTCTTCTTTCTGAGGTGCATGTGAACTTTGTCCGGTGTCGAATATTGCTTTTGAGGATTGTCCCATATGAAAATTTTATAGAGTCAGATGATTTTCTTAAACTTTTTTGAGGGAAGAGATAATCATCCTTATTCCACCTGTTCACATAAGCGAATGGATCAATTTCGATGCCAAGAAAAGAATCTTTCTTACTTTTTCTAAAGTCGGGCAAGGACTGAACTGCCAACTCAACACCATCCAATAATTCCCACTTGAATATTTGAAACATGCTGACACCTTGCTCTATAGCAGCTTGTACCCATAATTTACATTGATGACTGATACCTCCTTTTTCTTGCCATCCTATCTCGAACATCATTGATGAGCATACTCTGTTTGATAACAGCAAATTGATAAGACATACCACATCTTCAGTCCAACATCCTGCAGATACACTAATTGTGATTAGTGCCTTTTGATTAATTATCAATCGCATTACTCCACATCTTCCTTGCATTGGCTCTAAAGTTTTAATTAAAGAAACTTTTTCAGGTAGCTTCAAGCCATGAAATTCTTGCAGCCAATGAGAAACTTTCTTTATCTCTTCTGGATTTTCTGCCAATGTAGATTCCATTATACTATCTGTCCCATAGACTTGAGAAAAAGGATTAGGAATGATTGGGTTTCTAAATTCCATGCTCTGATAATCCCATGGCTCTGTGAATGTCCTTAGATACTGGAGGGTTCTTTCAATACACTGGGAAGCTCGAACTTGAATCTTTTTTTGACATCTTCCATTCCTGATTTCCCAATCAGCAAAAGGTTGAAACAATTCATATTGTGGGAAAGAATCAGTAGCAATATAATTTTCATCAAACCTTTGCAGAAATGCTGCATCTAATTCTTCAAATAAATCAGGAATTCTCAATGAACTTAAAAAACGTTGAACTAGTTCATTCATATTGATATCTACTAAATCTAACATATGTGCAGAGACATAAACAGCAACAGAGAAATCAATTCCACCAATAATTTGATAATAGTTCAAAGTTTTCAAAACTTTGATCATTTCTTCTGTATAGTGACTGCTCCATGTATCATCCAGAGTTTTAAAATAAACTTTTACTTTCATATTTGGTAGAGGATAAACCTTTACCAATTCTTCATCAAGATTTAGAAAAACACCAACATTCTTATGTTGCCAAGCTTGGCATCTTTGAATCCATTGGTTTCTTCTCAACCGTAAGCCAACCAGCTTTTTAATTTCTTGAGTAACATCTTCCAATAGGAATTCCAAAATTCGGAACCTTTGAACAAACGTTTCAAAATTGTCATCAGCAGGGGTTTTGCCTAAAAGGCTGAATATTTCATTCCGATGCACATGAACCTTGTTCATTTCCCTGGTCAAAGCATCTGCCAAAAAATTAGAGTTACCCGGAATCCATTCAACATCAAAATCATACATTTGGAACCACATTTGCCATGCTAACAATCTTCCACGAGCTAACTGTTTTGAGATCTTTGCATTTAGAAAATATTTAAAGTTCATGGAATCTGTTCTAATTAAAAACTTTGCTGGAGCAAGATAAATTTCAAACTTTTGGATTCCATTGAAGATGGCAAGAGTTTCCTTTTCAACAGGAAAATAATTCTTTTGATGTTTTAAAAATTCTCCCGAAGCATAAGCACAAAGAACTTCTTCTGTTTTTTCTCCTTCTCCCCTTCGTTCAAAAAGTGCGGCTGCCCAAAAATTGTCTGAAGCATCTGTCTGCAAAATTAAAAAACCATTACCTGGCGGTTTCAGAGCTGGGAGATGCTGACATTCTGTCTTTAAGAGCTGAACTGCTTTAGTTGCTTCAGGTGACCATCCGGAATGTAGATGCTGACGAATAGGAGCAGTTTTTTCAGAAAGATTAGGAATATATTTATGTACATAATTTAAAATTCCTAAAAATCTTTGGATCATCTTTACATCTGTCAACTGATCAGGAAATTCAGAGAGTTTTGTCAAAACATGTGGCTGCATCTGAATTTTTCCTTGACTAACATGAATTCCAAGAAAATCAATACTGTCTTGAAAAAGAAGCATTTTCTTCTCTGATAACACAAGACCATGTGTTTTTGCTTCTTCAAGAAACACTTGTAGATGCTTCAAATGTGTTTCTAAATCTGGACTATGTACAAGAATGTCATCTATATACACAACAATAAAATCATGTTTACTGAAGATATGGTCCATTCTTCTCTGGAAGAAAGCAGGAGCATTCTTCAAACCGAATGGAACAACTCTCCATTGAAAGAATCCGGCAGGACATGTGAAAGCAGTTTTATGGCGATCTTCTTCTTTAATCTGAACCTGATAATATCCAGATTTCATATCAAATTTGCTAAAGATCTTACTACCTTGGATTTTCTGCATTATAGTCTCTTGCCTGGGCATAGGATAATTAAAACTTTTAGTTATGGCATTCAATGGTTTATAGTTAATAACCATCCTATCTTTTCCACGGACTATTTCTGAATGATTTCGAACAAGGAATGCAGAACAAGAATAATGAGATCCACTTCGTTCAATAAGTTGAAGATCTAACAGTTCTTCAATCTGCTTTCTCATTTCTTTTTCTTCAGCAGGGGTGCAGGGTATCAATTTACCAGTTACCCCATTATCATGCAACGTAATAATTTCTTGCTGAGGGCTTTCAACTTGCCAGAAAGCTTGAGGATTGTTAGAACAACATTTTAGCAATTCCTCATATATTCTGACTTGTTCTGGTGACCAATCAGGATTTCTATTGGCTTTCTGAGTAGGTTGAGATTTAGCCTCATAAATTTGTAACACTTCTTTCCAATCATGAGACTCATTCTTTGTTTTCTTTAAACCTACTTTCTTTTGACTCTGCTCTCTTCTTGCTTCAGAGTTTGCCAAAGTTAGCCTAGGAACTGCAACTGCCTTCTTTTTTATATTGCAAATAATTTTATCTTCACTGATAGTAACAGGCAATACTGAATTAATAAATGGCATTCCTAAAAACAAACTGGCAGAAGCATCATAATGCTGTATGGCAGAGATTTTGATAATACTCCCCCCAAGTTTCAAAGAAATATTATCTACATAGTGGGTGAGATTTACTGATCCGCCAATAGTTTCTGAGACAAGAATATGCTGTAGAGGTTTCCATAAACCTTTAAAGAGAGATGGTCGTGCAAGATTATTGGAGCCACCAGTGTCAATAAAAGCATCAACAGCGATCCATTCACCTTTCACTTGAACTTCAACTGGGATATATAGAAGGTTATTGGATTTGACAATCTTTTTTAGAAAAGCATTTTCTTCAGCAAGAGCAGTAGTATTTACAGGAAGTGATGATGAGGATGACGCAACTGTTTTTGGATATGGACAAAAAGAATTCACCATGGGTTGTGGAGACAGGGAATCTAAAATGGGGGTGACATTCTTAGAGTCTGTGGTGATAACAGTATCAACTGAAGAGTCATCTGAGTATTCTTCTGTAGAATCTTCTGACTCATATTCATCACTGTAATGAAGCTCTTGTTCACTGGGTTCACTTTCCCATTCACCATAACATATATTCATTTTCTGACTGACATCGGGATTAGATTCAACATCTGACAAAGAAGCGTCTGTCAAAATATATACATCGGACACTTCATCTTGAGAATCGACAACTGACCAATTATCTACAAAATCTTCAAACTCTATACAGGCTTTTAACTTATTAGATGAACTCTTTGGACACTTACGAGCGAAATGTCCTTCTTGCTTACAAATGAAGCAAGCATTATCTCTTTTGGGTTGTTTTCTCTTTTTGATATACTTGAATTTTCTGAATGGTCGTCTTGGATTTGCAACACGTTTTGGTCTGTACTTACCATATTTTTTAGATCTTCTTTTCCTAAAGGGAGTCCATGGTAATACAGAACGACAGACATTCAGATTTGGTGAAACATTATGAACCTGTTTTTGCCAACACAAATATTTTACTTTTTCCTGACACCTGAATAAAAGATCTATCCAGTAGATTTGATCTATCTTTTTGCCCTGGACTTCTAGATCTTTCATTATCATATCTCCTAGATTTCCTGGCAGCTTAGACAAAAAGGAAATTTTCTGAGTAACATCATTGGTCAGATTAGCTTTGTATATTATTGACATATAATCATAACCAAATTTATCTAAATCCTTTAAGTCTTTCAATTCCATTCTTGTTAAATCTGTAATAAGCTGCTTCTTTTCATCTCCAGGTTCAGGGACAAATTGTGTAAGCAAAAGGACTTCTAGAGTAGCTAATCCTGAGGCTACAACATTTACTCTTTCTTCAGCTGTTCCACCCATCCACCAATCATAGACAATACCGGCCATTCTTTTTTCTGCTAATAAGAAGATTGAATAGTTGTCCAATTTGGAGACAACTTGCATCTGGTATAGAGCACCAATCCAGATTCTGATGGATTCAGCTGGATTTTTTGATTTATCAAGATCTAGAACATACCCAGATGAATTAGTGGGAAACAAATCTTCTTCTACTCTTGGATATTTGGCTTCGGTAAACACATTTGCCTTTTGGAGTGATGGCATTATAAAGGATGGAAACAAAGTAGCAGCATTCTCTAAAGTAGCCAATTCACTTTTATTTTTGTGGACAATAACTGGTTTTGGCCTTTCTATTTTATGTCCAACTTGACTACTTGATTCAGCTACATCTTCTTCTTGAGATTCACTAGTAGCCCAATTTTGAGGAACTTCCATGGTTTTGGAAAATTTTGGAGGCTGAGATTCTCTCTTCTTCTTTTCTCTTCTTCTTCTCTCTTTATCCTCCCTCTTCTGTCTATCTGCTGTTTGTTCATCATGTAATAATTTAAGATTGGCAAGAATTAATTCACTCTGGCAACCTAGATCATCAAGTACTTCTTCGGCATGTGCACACCAGGTGGTCAGATAATTACCGATCTGGTAAGTCTGATCCAAATCATTTGTATTCTGTGCATTATGCTCTATCAGGGGAGCACAGTCAGCACGAGTGGCTGGTTGTCGGGATGATGAAGAGGTTGTACAGAACTTTGTACGAGGAGGCCACTTGCCACCTTTGACAAACCGACGATTGGCATATTGCCATTCTTCAACAGGAGGAAAATAACCTATACGATGCATTTTATTTACAATAGGAAGAAAAGGTTTTGACTCTGGTATGTACAACTCAGTAGAAGACAACTGAGGTTCAGACTGACTAACTTCTTGAATTGTAGACAAATCATTACTACTAGATGGAACTTCACTTGGAGCAATAGGAAAAACATATCTTTTTGGCCTGGTTACTGGTCGAGGCGCTTTTGGTCTTGGAGGAATCAACTTTACTTGGCCATTATCTATAGCGACTCTTTTTAATTTTGACTCAGGCTTCTTTTCATCAGCGATGGATTTGTATTGGAAATACCAATTGTCGGGTAATTCAGCAGGGTCATATAAAACACCTTCAACCTGGGCATTAGATAAACCAACTGTGACACAGTCTTTTAACACAGGTTGTTTCAGCTTTGGATGGGCAGTGTTTGTCAACTGAAATGAAGCTTGTCCTATTACAGAAAGATATTCGCTTTCTTCTGCCATGGTTAGACCTTGAACCCCAGTCAACAGTTTCCAACAATCTTTTAAATGAGCATCATTTAAACTAATGGAGTAATCAGGATATATCGTCCCATATTGACATCCTGTGGACATGTTTCCCATTATGGTTCCAATCCTAGCATTATCATAGGATTGATGACGAGTGTCAAACAGTTCAGCAATGCAAGGGGTATTTATACCATGACGGAACAATGGTGCTAGACCTATCCTTATACCTCCAAAATGAAGATAGAAATATTTTCCCTCTTTGGCATATTGATGGAACTTTTTAATCTCATCATCAGAAAACATATTTAAAGCAAGGATTTGAACAGATGGTCTTGAAATCTTTATTGTAATCTCTACTTCTTTCAGGAAATTCTTTCTTTTCAGCACAAAAGTCATAGGCAGTTTATATATATCAGTAGCATGCAAAGCAGGAGGAGTCCAATTTGCAGGGTTCTCAACTATCTCATGACTTTCATTTTCAGCAATTTTAGACTCATTGGACCTTGATGAAACTTCAGTGATAACTTTGCGATCAATGGAAGAGAATGAGCGTAAAAGATTTGCCATGTTTTATAAACTAAACCAGAGGCCGACTAAAGAAGCTTTTATCTACTCAGCACAATGTAAAACAAAGATGCTTTTCGAAGGCTACCTGGCTTTCTTTAGGCTCTGTCTGTAGTTTACAAACTCAGGACTAGAACAGGGCTCTGATACCAATAAATAGATGATGGACTCAGTAACTTACTTGAACCTTTGAAGTGGACGCTTATGGCAAACTTCCTCTATGGTTGAACTAATGGCCTTGGAACAACACTTAGAATTTTTTATTCAGAACAACTGTCAAAATGTCATAATAGAAGCGGATTCAGAATTGGTCATAAATGTTGCCAAGAGAATCAATAATGGTACAGGACCGGAAAAGGTCACTAAACACTGGAGGTTAACTCAGGTTCTACACAGGATCCAAGAACATCTACGGGAACTTCGCACTCTCAGATTCATCCATGTGAGGAGAAAGGCCAACAAATTGGTGGACATTCTTGCAAATCAAGGTGTCAGCTGCAAGGACAACACAATTTTAAGGAAGTGGAACACTATGGAGCAGAGCAATCTGAAAAAACTCTGTCATAACCAGGCAGAGGAGGACAAAGCAGAGTTTAGAAGGAAAAGAACAACATCAAACCAGTAAAGGACCGCAGCCAGAGGGCTTCTTTAGGTTGGATTGATATGTTCACGATGAGAGGTACGACAAGGTGTGCGGCAAAGTCGACCAAGTTCTGGATTATGCTAAGCGACCGTCGTCAGAGTTTTGTCAGAGGTATGTCTAGGTTTGCAGCAAAGTTGACCACGATCGAGATTATTCTCCAGGACCAGTGCCAAAGGTTCATGACTGTACGCATCAACCACTTTTCCATTGGCAGGAGGTAATACCGCCTCCGGAGAGGGTTCATAGTATCGCACCACTTTTAAATCATAAGTGGTTTTATATTATTGGCAGCGATGCCACTGAGAGCAGGACACGTGGAGACGGGCCCACTCGAATTACCACTTTCCCCGCTGCTTATAGGCCGAGCACCTCGGACGCACGATATGCAGCTCAACTGTCCGATGGAGTGAGGAAAATCAACGATCGGGATCGATCGTGCGATTTAGTGGGGCTTTTCCATTGGCTGGAGGTAATACCGCCTCCGGAGAGGGTTCATAGTATCGCACGACTTTTAATTCTTAAGTGGTTTTTTGTTTTGGGCAGCGATGCCACTGAGAGCGTGACACGTGGAGACGGGCCCGCTCGAAATACCACTTTCCCCACTGCTTATAGGCCGAGCACCTCGGACGCGCGATATGCAGCTCAACCGTCCGATGGAGTGAGGAATTTCAACGATCGGGATCGATCGTGCAATTTAGGAAAATCCCCGCAAGCTATTTGTCGGCCTTCTTGGTGGGGTGTTCTGTCCCTTGACCGTTGGATCCTTTTCTATTTGAGCAACGGTGGCGATGGGTCGAGCAGCTTGGAGGCGTTGCCAGTTAAGAGGCGTACTTCTTTCCTGGGTGATTTAGTTCTGAGCCGTTATTTTGGGCCTGTTGGTTCTTCACTGTAGTTTCTGGTACATTTTGGATTTTTCCGGTTCAGCTTGGTTGTATTGAGAGGTAAGGTTTTTGTGCCGAGTCTTTTGCCTTGGCCCGTTCTTGGTTCCTTTGAGGGGCTATTCTCCTTCGCCACCATTCGGGGTGGCGTTTTGTAAATGCTGTATTTTATTAATGGATAAGAAGGACCCACTCTTGCTTAAGCAAAAAACAAAGTTGCGCTTTGGGCCACGTTAAAGTGTCCTACAATTTGACCAACCCCGGGGCATGAAACCTAGCTCCCAAAAGCGGTCGAAATTGTGGCCTCGTTAATTTTCCCAATATCCCTTATTTTCTAAAGGTTGGAAAATCTCCCCTATTCCTAATAAAATAAAAAATATATATATATTATGGTGGCGGGCCACCACCCCCACCACCCCCACCACCCCAAAAATTCTATAACAAAAATAAATTATTTAAAGGACGATGGGCCATGACCCCCGCCGGCCTAACCACAACACAAAACAAATTATCAAAGGTTGGGTGAGCGGCCATGACCCCGCCACACCCTTCTCCTATGTTTAAACATAATATTAATGGGGTGGGCATGGGCCACCTCTGGTGGACCCAACCCACACCCCCAAAACCTCATAACGCGACAACAGAAGTTTGGTAAGGGTGCCGACGGGGGTCGAATCCGCCTAGCCCACATGGCTGGGCCCCAAGCGGGTGGCCCCATTAATACATGAACTCCAGTACCAACATACCATGCCCAATCACAAAACAAATAAACGCGGAGCTGCGGGGAGTTATGGGGGTGGGCCACCCAATGTGGACCTGACCCCCCCAAATACATTTTGGTTAAACATTAAAATGATAATGTGTTTAAAAAGGGAGGTGCTGGATTTGACCACCCGACCCCTCCTCAACCATTTTCCTTACTTGCTAATGCGTCAAACGACCACCATCGGTAGATATGCCCGCAAAAAATTATATAAACCTTTTTGCACAATGTGCCCAGGCAGATAGAGGAACCAGGATCGGGCACGGAAAACGAGACAGAGTTATTTTTTAATTAATTTTTATGCAGGTGGAACCATGACTGAGTGAAATTTCCAGGAGGGTGAAATTCTTGCAGTGTCCAAATTGGACAAATTTTATGTCGATCTTACACCTCTCGGTGACATGAACCCGATGGCACAGTCAGTTCCCTGATCTGAGAAGCCGATGTGCAGGGGACCCAGAGGTGGGAATATTTGAGGAATCTAGGGGGAATCTAAAAGATTCCTTGAGCCCGAGATTTCCACTTTCTCAGAATTCAGAAATTTGACAGTCAATTTTGTATTATTCGATGCCACAAATCTGATGGTGTGTTCAGATTTTCCATTTTCTCATTCTATTTTTCAGCCACTTTTCTAAGTGGAGTGCAGGTGTCAGCATTCATGAGCGAGCAGTCATTCCCATGCGATTCAATGTCGTGAGATCGATGATCCGAACAGCTTCAACAGTTTGACATCCGCTTCTTTAGATGGCCCTTAGATGTGAGGTATATGCAGTGTGTTCATGTACTTCTATTTCTACAGATCCTTGTTTGATGTGGGATCTTGTTTCTTACTTGATTTCATGATTACTGCTTGATGTGATGCAGAATCATCTATGTGATGTACTTGTTGTCATGATTCGTCATGTTGTGTTTTGAGATCCCTTTGTTGTATGTTGATGTGATACTCATGTTGTCGCCATGTATGTTTGCATTGAGATCCCTTTTATGCCATGTTGGCGGGATGCTCATCATGCATGAGTTTGTGTCATACTAATAGGATTCCTTTTTTGGTTGAGAGTTTCTATAGCGAAACATCTCTTGGAGCCACTCCTGCGTGAGGGAATTTTTCCTTGTAGGATAATGACGTCACCTCTATGTACATCATCACTATTGATAACCCTTAATGCAGTGGCCTACACCATCTTGACACCGGGGCCCGGAGACGTAGTCCCTCT
This sequence comes from Pinus tabuliformis, assembly GCA_031772625.1. Lineage (NCBI taxonomy): Eukaryota > Viridiplantae > Streptophyta > Pinopsida > Pinales > Pinaceae > Pinus > Pinus tabuliformis. The sequence continues at coordinate 1,061,471,095 of CM062813.1, read as the reverse complement.
TGGACGAACTCCATTATCAACGGCTTATGTTCTTATGTGTTGATGATTGACATGTTCCTCTTCTTTACATCATGCAAATGTATTCACTTATGTTCTTTTAAAAATGCAATTTAACACATCATGAAAGTAAAAGGTCTTGGAAGGGTCCTTTGTCACACCCAGACCTGGATCAAGTGGTATCAGAGCGGTCTTTGCATTGATGTGAATTGCAAGTGTGAACAATGGAACGTGTAGCGACAGAGGATGAAAAAGCGATGTACGAGACCATGCTCAAAATTTCCAAAAGGGTGGAAATAATGTATGAAACTCTACAGAAAGAGACAGAGGAAAAGGAGCGATTACAACTTCAGTTACAAGCCATAGAAGAGGCCATGGAAGAAGTGAAGCACAACAACCAAAATCTTCAAATAGATAACTTTGAAGTAAAAATGCTTCTGCATGAAGAGAAAGAGTCAAAACAAAGTTTGCTATGACAGCTGCAAGCAAAGGATGAGGCCTTGGAAAAGCTACAACGTGACCCATGTGAGGTAAAAAGTAGTTCTTTGAATTCATGTATGTGTCCTGATGATGATTTCACTGTTTTTGAAAATCAAGCCACGGGAATTGGCTCCAAATTGTTGAAGAGAATTGGGTATGAAGGAAAAGGCTTCGGCATTAATGGCCAAGGCATTTAAAACCCCATCAAAGTAGAAGAATTACCCCGTCAGGCATGACTTGGGTATGTCAAGAAAGAAGTTGGGGAATGCGCTGAGACAGCTAGCGAACCACCAACAATAGATGATGAGAAGCCCTCATTATTTCTTTCCAAATCGACAGAGGAGGTAAAATATGTTGATTTCCTTTCGGTTTCGTCGTCACATAGTATGATTTCTGTTGGAGATGTGGAGATCCCAATTACAGGGACAAACATGAGGCTCCTTACCAGGATGAAGCACGAGAAAGAAGAAGAACTTGGTGTTAATAACCAAGGCATAACTCAACCATTGGAGGTTGTGCAGAGACCTCAATTTGCAAGCTTGAGATACACCATACTTCTTTACCATACTTACACCAGAGACAACAAGGAAAGGTATAACCACTCTCGACATTCAAATGTTCATTTCGATTATAATCATGTTATTAGAGATGAACGTGAACCATGGAATCGAAAGACATGCACCTTTTGTGGATTACATAACCATACATTATCTAAGTGTTGGAAAAGAATGGCAGCACACAAAAGGATGAGGCATGAAAGACCCTCTCAACAACAGGTAAAGAAACATGTTAAGAAGATCTGGAGGAAGAAGACCTATTACAGTCATTGCAACAGAAGTGGCCATCAAAAAGCCACATGTTGGAGGCTCCATCCAGAGCAGCGCCTTAAAGAAAAAGTGTCGATACATGAACCAGATAAAACAATTGTTCGACAAACAACACCACCACAGAGAGGCGACCGGTTCACCTTGATATGTGAGAAATTGTTTCTAGATATGTTAGCGTTTCATGGTCGTGCTTTTGTAAATCATTTGTTGCATTTTAAAATGTAAAAGTGATAATGTGTTTTCCATCACTTGTTCAACAACAATGATGTCTAGTCTTATTTTGAGTTGCATTTTAAAATGTGAAAGTGATGTCGTGTTTCCATCGCTTGTCAAAGAAACAATAGTGTTTGGCATCATTTTGTAAATCATGTGTTGCAGTGATGATGTGTTTTCCATCACCTGTTGAAGCAACAATGATATGTTATCCTTGTTGTCGTAGCTGGGGTATTATGTCCATCTTGATGTAAACTGTTAGAAAATTATATATTACGGAGCAATGGAACACATAAAATATTGCAGAAATATAAACACAGAAAATGCACAAAACAAGAGAGACACAGATATACGTGGTTCACCCAGTTTGGGCTACGTCCACCCCGAACAACCAGTCCTTCCTTTCTATTATCCAGGAAAATGAAGAGACACAACCTACAACAAATCCGCTGTAATATCCTCTGTTTTCTCTCACAGCCTCACCTCTCTGTTTCTCGCTCACAGAATACACATCTATATCTCAGCCTCAAATACAATGCCCTCATACAAAGAGAAGGGGTTGCCTTCTAGGGCAAAAAACCCTAAACATAAGTTCTATCATCAGATCATCTGCCTAATGAACGACCCAGATTGACTAGAAATTACTATACTTTTACAAGGCAATTTTACATTTGTTTTTAGCTTCGGGGGCACTACCCCCGAGCCCTCGCCGGGGGACCGCTGGCCCCAGGACCCCCCAGCCGGGGGGGATCAGCCCCCCCGCACCCCCCCGCGTGGAGGGGTGTACAAACTTCCTGGTGTATACATCCGGCTGAAACAAAGACCTCTGAACAATCATGCTCCACACACAACAATCTCCCACTTGGAGAATGATTGTAGAAACTCCACCGCTGCTTCATTTGCTGGACAATGACTCCTCTTTGGACCTGGCTGTTTCTCTTCTTCATCGTCATCCTTGAAGACCAATTGAAACTGAGCATATTATCAGTTTCTCCCTAGTTACAACTTTTGTTAGCATATCTGCAGGATTCTGGCTAGTGTGTATCTTTTCCAGCTTCAACTCTCCATCTTCCAACACTGATCGTATGAAATGGTACTTGAGCTGTATGTGTTTAGTCCTAGAATGAAACGCTGAGTTCTTTGCAAGATGAATGGCACATTGGCTATCACTGTATAACGTGCCCATATCATGCTCCTTACCCAATTCACCCATAAACCTTTGTAACCAAATCATTTCTTTACTAGCCTCTGTAGCAACAACATACTCTGCTTTTGTTGTTGAAAGTGCAACAACACTTTGGATTTTTGAAACCAAACTGACAGATGTTCCTCCAACAGTAAATACATATCTTGTAGTGCTCCTCCTGTTATCTCTGTCACTTGCCATATCTGCATCAACATATCCCTATATAGAAATGTTTGAACCACCAAAGCATAATGCTTGATTTGTGGTACCTTTCAAATATCTGAGAATCCATTTCAATGCCATCCAATGTTCCTTTCCTGGATTGTTCATGTACCTGCTTACAACTCCCACTGCATGTGCAATATCAGGCCTTGTGCAGACCATTGCATACATTAAGCTTCCAACTGCTGATGCATATGGAACTTTAGACATATAATCCATGTCTTCTTGGGTCTTTGGGCACATTTCCTTGCTAAGTTTGAAATGGCTAGCAAAAGGTGTACTAACTGGTTTTTCATTTTTCATATTAAATCTTTTCAACACCTTTTGTATGTACTCATTCTGAGACAATGTTAATTTGCGATTTTTCCTGTCTCTAGTTATTCTCATACCAAGGATTTGTTTTGCAGCTCCCAAATCCTTCATTGCAAATGAATTTGCCAATTTTCTTTTGAGTACATTTATTTCCTGCATGTTAGATCCTGCAACAAGCATGTCATCCACATACAATAACAATATAATATAGCTGCCACCATTTTTCTTTTTCAGATAAACACAATGATCAGAGTGACATCTAGTATAACCTTGTTCAGACATAAACTTGTCAAATTTTAGATACCACTGCCTTGGAGCCTGTTTTAAGCCATACAAGCTCTTCTTAAACCTGCACACTAGTTTCTCCTGCCCTTTCACCTCATATCCTTGTGGCTGCTGCATATATATCTCTTCCTCCAAATCCCCATGGAGAAAGGTTGTCTTTACATCTAATTGCTCAAGATGAAAATCTTCAGCTGCTACAAGACTTAAAATAGTTCTGATTGAAGTCATTTTAACAACAGGAGAAAATATTTCATCAAAATCAATACCTTTCTTCTATGCAAACCCCTTCACCACAAGTCTAGCTTTGTACCTCTGTTTTCCTCCATCTTCTTCCTTCAGCCTGTAAACCCATTTATTCGTCAATGTGGTTTTTCCTGCAGGCAACCTGACTAAATCCCAAGTCTGGTTATGCATTAAGGAGTCCATCTCTTCTTCCATGGCTACCTCCCACTTCTTCCTGCTTTCAACCTGCATTGCTTCTTCATAACATTCGGGTTCACCAGAATCAGTCAACAATAAATAATATAATGAAGGAGAGTATCGTTCAGGGGGTCTACTTATCCTGGTAGATCTTCTAATGCCACTTTCAGGTGTTTGGGGTGCCTGTTGCTGTTGTGGTGGTTGCTATTGTTGATTATTATTATTTTCAGGCACCTTTACCTTTTCAGTGATGTCATCAAGAACTGCGTATTCCTTGTTTTCGTTGTCTTTCTTATTTTCCTGCAACTGATTCTTATACAAGACCTTTTCATTGAATATTACATCTTTGCTCCTAATGATTTTGTGATTTTCATAATCATATAAGCGATAACCAAAATAATTAACACCGTATCCAATAAAGGTACATTTCGTTGACTTTGCCTCAAGCTTTGTTCTATTTTCTTTATCAATATGGACAAAGGCCTCACAACCAAAAGGCTTTAAAAAGGAGTAGTTTACCTTTTTACCTGTCCATGCTTCCTCCGGAACACCACCATCCAAGGAACTTGAAGGCCCTCTATTTATTAGATAAACAACAGTACCTACAACATCTGCCCAAAACTGTAAAGGCAATCCTGCATGCAATCTCATGCACCTTGCACGCTCCATGATTGTTCTGTTCATCCTTTCTGACACACCATTTCCTTGTGGTGTTCTTGGAACTGTCTTCTCTCTGCGAATTCCATGTTCTGAACAATACCTATCAAACTCTTTGCTGCAATATTCACCTCCATTGTCTGATCTAAGACACTTCAATTTCTTTCCTGTCTCAATCTCAACCAAAGCTTTCCATTTCTTGAAAAGTATCAAATACATCAGATTTATTCTTAATACAATAAATCCAAGTTTTTCTAGTTGCATCATCAATAAAGGTAACATAATAACGAGAGCCACCGGGAGATGATACCTGAGCACGTCCCCATACGTCTGTATGCACAAGCTCTAATTTTTCGTTCTTCTTTTCTTTCCCAACTCTAAGAAATCTGACTCTCTTCTGTTTTCCATAAATGCAGTTCTCACAGAAGTCCAAATCAACATTTTTCAAACCCGGCAACAAATTCCTTGAGTGAAGAACCTTCATCCCCTTTTCACTCATGTGTCCGAGTCTATGATTCCATAATGCTACATCTGCTCCTTTGGAAGTTAAAGCATTAACAGAGTTAGAAATACCATTGCATAAATACAATGTACCAACCTTTTCGCCTTTTGCTATTACCAGGGCTCATTTGGTGACCTTCCAAGCTTTATTTGTGAAAGTTGTCACACAACCTTCACCGCCTAACTGCCTTGTTGAAATCAGATTTTTTTATAGATCTGGAACATGCCTTACCTCCTTTAATAGCCATTGGTTTCCATTCTGCTGTTTTACAAGAACCTTACCCATTCCAACGATTTTACAGGGTTTATCATCACCCAGAAGAACTTGTCCAAAATCTCCTTGAACATAGTCATGAAAGTATTTCTTATCAGGTGTGGCATGGAATGAAGCCCCTGAATCTACCACCCAGGAATCAGTAATATTTTCGAAAGAAAGAATCAAAGCATCTTGTAACACCTCACCTGTCACATTTGCTTCATGATTGTTTTCTTGCTGTGCATCTCCTTCTTTTCCCTTCCGAGATCTACAGCCTTTCTTTAGGTGTCCTTTCTTTCCACATTTCCATCACACTATCCCTGATCTGGACTTGGATCTGCCTTTCCTTGATTTACTGCGATATCCTGAGCTCTTTCCTCTTTCCATTTTTCTTCCTCTAGACTCTGCACTCAAAGCATTTCCCGATGTCTCACCGGAGCTTTTCTTTCGCATTTCCTCGCTAAGGATAGCACCGACAACATCATCAAACTTTAAAGTACTAGATCCAGAAATGGAGTTACTAATGGCCATTACCAAACCATTCCAACTTTCTGGTAATGAGCACAAGAATAACAGAGCTCTAACTTCATCATCAAAGTTTACCCCTACAGAACTTAACTAACTTGTAACTGTATTAAAATCATTTAAATGGTTTGCAACAGATCCACCTTCCGACATATTCATATTAAATAACCGTTTCATAAGAAATACCTTGTTTGAGGCCGAGGGTTTTTCATATAGTTTCGACAACGTCTGCATCAAACCCTCTGTCGTGGTTTCCTTCGAAATGTTGAAGGTGACTAATGCAGCAAGGTACAACCGTATTGTTCTGAGTGCCTTTCGATCGAGAAGGTTCCATTCTTCGTCTTTCATACCCGTCAGCATCTTTGTTTTTCCGCCCAATGGTAGGTATAGATCTTTCTGATACAGATAATCTTCCATCTGCATCTTCCACAACGAGAAGTTTTGGTCGTTAAATTTCTGGACCCTAAACTTACCATCTTCCGCCATTGCTCCCACTTGAACTAGGAACCCTTCTTTCCTGCGAGTTTATCAGCCAAATAGACCTTCGGCTCTGATACCAGTTGTTAGAAAATTATATATTACGGAGCAATGGAACACATAAAATATTGCATAAATATAAACACAGAAAATGCACAAAACAAGAGAGACACAGATATACGTGGTTCACCCAGTTTGGGCTACGTTCACCCTTAACAGCCAGTCCTTCCTTTCTATTATCCAGCAAAATGAAGAGACACAACCTACAGCAAATCCGCTGTAATATCCTTTGTTTTCTCTCACAGTCTCACCTCTCTGTTTCTCGCTCACAGAATACACATCTATATCTCAGCCTCAAATACAATGCCCTCATACAAAGAGAGGGGTTGCCTTCTAGGGCAAAAAACCCTAAACATAAGTTCTACCGTCAGATCATCTGCCTAATGAACGGCCCAGATTGACTAGAAATTACTATACTTTTACAAGGCAATTTTACATTTGTTTTTAGCTTCGGGGGCGCTGCCCCCGAGCCCCCGCAGGGGGACCATTGGCCCCCGGACCCCCCAGCCGGGGGGCGATCAGCCCCCCCGAACCCCTCGCGTGGAGGGGTGTACAAACTTCCTGGGGTATACATATGGCTGAAACAAAGACCTCTGAACAATCATGCTCCACACACAACAATCACCCACTTGGAGAATGATTGTAGAAACTCCACCACTGCTTCATTTGCTGGACAATGACTCCTCTTTGGACCTGGCTGTTTCTCATCTTCATCGTCATCCTTGAAGACCAATTGAAACTGAGCATATTATCAGTTTCTCCCTAGTTACAACTTTTGTTAGCATATCTGCAGGATTCTGGCTAGTGTGTATCTTTTCCAGCTTCAACTCTCCATCTTCCAACACTGATCGTATGAAATGGTACTTGAGCTGTATGTGTTTAGTCCTAAAATGAAATGCTGAGTTCTTTGCAAGATGAATGGCACTTTGGCTATCACTGTATAACGTGCCCATATGATGCTCCTTACCCAATTCACCCATAAACCTTTGTAACCAAATCATTTCTTTACTAGCCTCTGTAGCAACAACATACTCTGCTTCTGTTGTTGAAAGTGCAACAACACTTTGGATTTTTGAAACCCAACTGACAGATGTTCCTCCAACAGTAAATACATATCTTGTAGTGCTCCTCCTATTATCTCTGTCACCTGCCATATCTGCATCAACATATCCCTGTATAGAAATGTTTGAACCACCAAAGCATAATGCTTGATTTGTGGTACCTTTCAAATATTTGAGAATCCATTTCACTGCCATCCAATGTTCTTTTCCTGGATTGTTCATGTACCTGCTTACAACTCCCACTGCATGTGCAATATCAGGCCTTGTGCAGACCATTGCATACATTAAGCTTCCAACTGCTGATGCATATGGAACTTTAGACATATAATCCATGTCTTCTTGGGTCTTTGGGCACATTTCCTTGCTAAGTTTGAAATGGCTAGCAAAAGGTGTACTAACTGGTTTTGCATTTTTCATATTAAATCTTTTCAACACCTTTTGTATGTACTCATTCTGAGACAATGTTAATTTGCGATTTTTCCTGTCTCTAGTTATTCTCATACCAAGGATTTGTTTTGCAACTCCCAAATCCTTCATTGCAAATGAATTTGCCAATTTTCTGTTGAGTACATTTATTTCCTGCATGTTAGATCCTGCAACAAGCATGTCATCCACATACAATAACAATATAATATAGCTGCCATCATTTTGCTTTTTCAGATAAACACAATGATCAGAGTGACATCTAGTATAACCTTGTTCAGACATAAACTTGTCAAATTTTAGATACCACTGCCTTGGAGCCTGTTTTAAGCCATACAAGCTCTTCTTCAACCTACACACTAGTTTCTCCTTCCCTTTCACCTCATATCCTTGTGGCTGCTGCATATATATCTCTTCCTCCAAATCCCCATGGAGAAAGGTTGTCTTTACATCTAACTGCTCAAGATGCAAATCTTCAGCTACTACAAGACTTAAAATAGTTCTGATTGAAGTCATTTTAACAACAGGAGAAAATATTTCATCAAAATCAATACCTTTCTTCTGTGCAAACCCCTTCACCACAAGTCTAGCTTTGTACCTCTGTTTTCCTCCATCTTCTTCCTTCAGCCTGTAAACTCATTTATTCGTCAATGTAGCTTTTCCTGCAGGCAACCTGACTAAATCCCAAGTCTGGTTATGCATTAAGGAGTCCATCTCTTCTTCCATGGCTACTTCCCACTTCTTCCTGCTTTCAACCTGCATTGCTTCTTCATAACATTCGGGTTCACTAGAATCAGTCAACAATAAATAATATAATGAAGGAGAGTATCGTTCAGGGGGTCTACTTATCCTGGTAGATCTTCTAATGCCACTTTCAGGTGTTTGGGGTGCCTGTTGCTGTTGTGGTGGTTGCTGTTGTTGATTATTATTATTTTCAGGCACCTTTACCTTTTCAGTGATGTCATCAAGAACTGCATATTCCTTGTTTTCGTTTTCTTTCTTCTTTTCCTGCAACTGATTCTTATACAAGACCTTTTCATTGAATATTACATCTCTGCTCCTAATGATTTTGTGATTTTCATAATCATATAAGCGATAACCAAAATCATTAACACCATATCCAATAAAAGGTACATTTCTTTGACTTTGCCTCAAGCTTTGTTCTATTTCCTTTATCAATATGGACAAAGGCCTCACAAACAAAAGGCTTTAAAAAGGAGTAGTTTACCTTTTTACCTGTCCATGCTTCCTCCGGAACACCACCATCCAAGGAACTTGAAGGCCCTCTGTTTATTAGATAAACAACAGTATCTACAGCATCTGCCCAAAACTGTAAAGGCAATCCTGCATGCAATCTCATGCACCTTGCACGCTCGATGATTGTTCTGTTCATCCTTTCTGACACACCATTTTCTTGTGGTTTTCTTGGAACTATCTTCTCTCTGCGAATTCCATGTTCTGAACAGTACCTATCAAACTCTTTGCTTCAATATTCACCTCCATTGTCTGATCTAAGACACTTCAATTTCTTTCTTGTCTCAATCTCAACCAAAGCTTTCCGTTTCTTGAAAAGTATCAAATACATCAGATTTATTCTTAATACAATAAATCCAAGTTTTTCTAGTTGCATCATCAATAAAGGTAACATAATAACGAGAGCCACCGAGAGATGATACCTGAGCACGTCCCCATACGTCTGTATGCACAAGCTCTAATTTTCTGTTCTTCTTTTCTTTCCCAACTCTGAGAAATCTGACTCTCTTCTATTTTCCATAAATGCAGTTCTCATAGAAGTCCAAATCAACATTTTTCAAACCCGGCAACAAATTCCTTGAGTGAAGAATCTTCATCCCCTTTTCACTCTTGTGTCCGAGTCTATGATGCCATAATGCTGCATCTGCTCCTTTGGAAGTTAAAGCATTATTAGATTTAGAAATACCATTGCATAAATACAATGTACCAACCTTTTCGCCTTTTGCTATTACCAGGGCTCATTTGGTGACCTTCCAAGCTTTATCTATGAAAGTTGTCACACAACCTTCACCGCCTAACTGCCCTGTTGAAATCAGATTTTTCTTTAGATCTGGAACATGCCTTACCTCATTTAATAGCCATTGGTTTCCATTCTGCTGTTTTACAAGAACCTTACCCATTCCAACGATTTTACAGGGTTTATCATCACCCAGACGAACTTGTCCAAAATCTCCTTGAACATAGTCATGAATGTATTTCTTATCAGGTGTGGCATGGAATGAAGCCCCTGAATCTACCACCTAGGAATCAGTAATATTTTCGAAAGAAAGAATAAAAGCATCTTGTAACACCTCACCTGTCACATTTGCTTCATGATTGTTTTCTTGCTGTGCATCTCCTTCTTTTCCCTTCCGAGATCTACAGTCTTTCTTTAGATGTCCTTTCTTTCCACATTTTCAGCACACTATCCCCAATCTGGACTTGGATCTGCCTTTCCTTGATTTACTGCGATATCCTGAGCTCTTTCCTCTTTCCATTTTTCTTCCTCTAGACTCTGCACTCAAAGCATTTCCTGATGTTTCACCGGATATTTTCCGTCGCATTTCCTCGCTAAGGATAGCACCGACAACATCATCAAACTTTAAAGTACTAGATCCAGAAATGGAGTTACTAATGGCCATTACCAAACCATTCCAACTTTCTGGTAATGAGCACAAGAATAACAGAGCTCTAACTTCATCATCAAAGTTTACCCCTACAGAACTTAACTGACTTGTAACTGTATTAAAATCATTTAAATGGTTTGCAACAGATCCACCTTCCGACATATTCATATTAAATAACCGTTTCATAAGAAATACCTTGTTTTAGGCCGAGGGTTTTTCATATAGTTTCGACAACGTCTGCATCAAACCCTCTGTCGTGGTTTCCTTCAAAATGTTGAATGCGACTGATGCAGCAAGGCACAACCGTATTGTTCCGAGTGCCTTTCTATCGAGAAGGTTCCATTCTTCGTCTTTCATACCCGTCGGAATCTTTGTTTTTCCGCCCAATGGTAGGTATAGATATTTCTGATACAGATAATATTCCATCTGCATCTTCCACAGCGAGAAGTTTTGGCCGTTAAATTTCTCGACCCTAAACTTACCATCTTCCGCCATTGCACCCACTCGAACCAGGAACCCTTCTTTCCTGCAAGTTTATCAGCCAAATAGACCTTCGGCTCTGATACCAGTTGTTAGAAAATTATATATTACGGAGCAATGGAACACATAAAATATTGCAGAAATATAAACACAGAAAACGCGCAAAACAAGAGAGACACAGATATACATGGTTCACCCAGTTTGGGCTACGTCCACCCCGAACAGCCAGTCCTTCCTTTCTATTATCCAACAAAATGAAGAGACACAACCTACAGAAAATCCGCTATAATATCCTCTGTTTCCTCTCACAGTCTCACCTCTCTGTTTCTCGCTCATAGAATACACATCTATATCTCAGCCTCAAATACAATGCCCTCATACAAAGAGAGGGGGTTGCCTTCTAGGGCAAAAAACCCTAAACATAAGTTCTACCGTCAGATCATTTGCCTAATGAACGGCCCAGATTGACTAGAAATTACTATACTTTTACAAGGCAATTTTACATTTGTTTTTAGCTTCGGGGGCGCTGCCCTCGAGCCCCCACCGGGGGACCGCTGGCCCCCAGACCCCCCAACCGGGGGGGATCGGCCCCCCCAGACCCCCGCGGGGGGGACAAGTCCCCCCCGCGTGGAGGGGTGTACAAACTTCCTGGGGTATACATCCGGTTGAAACAAAGACCTCTGAACAATCATGCTCCACACACAACAATGATTGTTAGGTAAACTTGACTCGGGATAGAGTCAAAAGTTGACCAGGGTAAACAGTGATGGTTTTAGGGCACATGGTATTGTGCACCCATGGTATTATGCCCGTGGTATTATATGTAATGGAGCCTATAAAAGGCTGGAAGGACTTCATTGTAATGAAAATGCCTGGAGGTGTGCGGTGAAGGCTCACTTGGCTGGATTGGCCAGGGTTTTGGCCAAGGATATTGAAATCAGTTGTTAAGAAATTTGACTGTATAACATAAATAAATTACCGAAAATCACTGAGAGGAACAAATATAAAAATAACCAGCAACAAACATAATCACATAAACACACATGTTTATCCGGGAAAACCCCAAATCCGGGGAAAAACCCAACCTAATGATATCTCATTAGCATTGGCCAAAACCCTTGGCCAATCCGGCCAAGTGAGCCTTCACCGCTCACCTCCAGGCCTTGCTTTACAATGAAGTCCTTCTAGCCTTTTATAAGCTCCATTACATATAATACCACGGGCAGAATACTATGGGTGCACAATACCATGTGCCCCAAAACCATCACTGTTTAACCTGGTCAACTTTGACTCTATCCCGAGTCAAGTTTACCTAACATAAACTTGCCCACCAAGTATGTGTTATAAACTCATGGCAAGTATGGGATGCGTAGGTCATTAGTTGGTCATGTAAGACAAGCATGTAATTTGAAAAACAATGTACTACAGGTTGCAGAGGTTGCAGGTGTCGTCTCATCGCATAAGGCTCCCAAAGACAAAGGTGAAGGAGATGAAAGCGAGACCTTTTAGGATGCTTGTGATGCAGATAAGGTACAAAGAAGTTGCAGATTATTTTTCATTGTTTTGGAGGACCAAAAGCTCCTCAATGGGGATGATTGATCCAGGTGGCTCCAAAGACACACACAAGACAAAGAGGGCTTATGAAAGCTTGAAAATCAAAATGATCGGAATGCTTTCGAACCGAGACCAAAGCGTAGATCTCGTCGTCCTAATCGCGACAATGCGAACAATTCGTCAATCCAAGCTCGTATGAGGGAGAACGAGCCAGTCAAAGTTCTGGTCAAAGTTGGGTTGTGGGCCAGGTTTAAGTGTCCTACAATTTGACCAACCCCGAGGCATGAAACCTAGCTCCCGAAAGCGGTTGAAATTGTGGCCTCGTTAATTTGCCCAATATCCCTTATTTTCTAAAGGTTGGAAAATCTCCCCTATTCCTAATAAAATCAAAAAAATATATATTATGGTGGCAGGCCACCACCCCCAAAATTCTATAACAAAAATAAATTATTTAAAGGCTGATGGGCCATGACCCCCGCCAACCTAACCACACACACAAAACAAATTATCAAAGGTTGGGTGGGCGGCCATGACCCCGCCACACCCTTCTCCTATGTTTAAACATAATATTAATGGGGTGGGCACGGGCCACCTCCGGTGGACCCAGCCCACACCCCCAAAACCTCACAACGTGATGGCGGAAGTTTGGTAAGGGTGTCGGCGGGGGTCGAACCCGCCTGGCCCACATGGCCAACCCCCAAGCGGGCAACCCCATTAATACATGAACTCCGGTACCAACGTACCATGCCCAATCACAAAACAAATAAATGCAGAGCTGCAGGGAGTTATGGGGGTGGGCCGCCCAATGTGGACTCGACCCCCCCCAAATACATTTCGGTTAAACATTAAAACGATAATGTGTTTAAAAAGGGAGGGGCGGGGTTTGACCACCCGACCCCTCCTCAACCATTTTCCTTACTTGCCAATGCGCCAAACGACCACCATTGGTAGATCCGCCCGCAAAACATTATATAAACGTTTTTGCACAGTGCACCCAGGCAGATGGAGGAACCAGGAGTAGGCATGGAAAACGAGGCAGAGTTAATTTTTAATTAATTTTTATGCAGGTGGAACCATGACTGAGCGAAATTTCCAAGAGGGTGAAATTCTTGCAGTGTCCAAATTGGACAAATTTTATGTCGATCTTACACCTCTTGGCGACACGAACCCAATGGCATAGTCAATTTCCTAATCTGAGCAGCCGATGTGCAAGGGACCAGGAGGAGGGAATCTTTGAGGAATCTAGGGGGAATCTAAAAGATTCCTTGAGCCCCAGATTTCCACTTTCTCAAAATTTAGAAATTTGACAGTCGATTTTGCACTATTCAACGCCACAAATCTGATGGTGTGTTCAGATTTTCCATTTTCTCATTCTATTTTTAGGCCACTTTCTTAATTGGAGTGCAGGTGTCAGCATTCATGAGCGAGCAGTCATTCCCATGTGATTCGATGCCGTGAGATCGATGATTCGAACAACTTCAGCAATTTGACATCCACTTCTTCAGATGGCCCCTGGATGTGAGGTATATGCAGTGCGTTCATGTACTTCTTTTTCTATGCATTGTGCTGCATAGATCCCTGTTTGATGTTTGATGTGGGATCCTGTTTCTTACTTGATTTCATGATTCTTGCTTGATGTGATGCGGAATCATCTATGTGATGTACTTGTTGTCATGATTTGTCATGTTGTGTTTTGAGATCCCTTTGTTGTATGTTGATGGGATACTCATGTTGTCGCCATGTATGTTTGCATTGAGATCCCTTTTATGCCATGTTGGCGGGATGCTCATCATGCATGAGTTTGTGTGATACTGATAGGAGTCCTTTTTTGATTTAGAGTTCCTGTAGCGGAACATCTCTTGGAGCCACTCCTGCGTGAGGGCATTTTTCCTTGTATGATAACGACATCACCTCTATGTACATCATCACTATTGACAGCCCTTAATGCAGTGCCCTACACCATCTTGACACCGGGGCACGGAGACATAGTCCCTCCTGGACGAACTCCGTTATCAATGGCTTATGTTTTCGTGTGTTGATGATTGACATGTTCCTCTTCTTTACAACATGCAGATGTATTCACTTATGTTCTTTTAAAAATGCAATTTAACACATCACGAAAGTAAAAGGTCTTGGAAGGCGGACCTGGATCATGGAAACTCTATTTGGTAAAGAAGTTAGGCTTAAAAACCAAACCACATCCAAAACCTTGCCCGCTTGGATGGATACATGATAAAGAAAAATTGAATGTAACTAAGCAGTGCAAGTTTAAATTTGTGATCGCCTCTAAGTTAGTGGATGAGGTAGAACTTGATGTGATACCATTGGATATTTGTGGCATGGTGTTAGGGAGTCCATATTTATATGATAGAAAAGCAGTCTTCTTCCGTCATGAAAACAAATACCAAATCACAAATGATGGGGTAGAATATATTGTAAGGGCTCATCAAACTAGAATCAATGCCATCCTTGTAAGTGCAGGACAAATGAAGAGGTTGGTGAATTCCAGTAAGGGTTGCATGCTTATGGTTGTAAGGGGGAAAGATGCAGAATTATTTGATGCTTTCCATGGCTGTGATCATGTGCATAAAGAGGAATTATGTGAATTAATTTCTAACTATGATGAGATGTTTCAGGAACCAAGGGGATTACCTCCGAAGAAGGAAATCCAACATGAGATCCATTTGCAGCATGATTCTCCTTTACCAAACATTGGCATGTACAGGATATCGACTATTGAGATGGAGGTTATCAAAAAGAAGGTGCAAGAACTATTGAACCAAGGGGTCATCAGACCGATCACTTCTCCATGCGGCTCACCGATTGTCTTAGTTCCGAAGAAAGATGGCACATGGAGGATGTGCGTGGATTACCAAGCACTAAAAAAAATCACGGTGAAAAATCGTTACCCTCTCCCGCGCATTGATGATTTACTAGATCAATTAAAGAATGTTATCTATTTCACCAAATTGGATTTGCGTAGTGGTTATCACCAGGTCCGAATTGCAGAGCAGGATGTGTGGAAAACTGCCTTCAAGACCAAACAGGGGTTGTTCGAATGGATGGTGATGCCATTATGACTTTGCAATGCTCCAGCCACTTTCATGAGGGTCATGAATGATCTCTTTAGGCCTTTCATTGATGAATTTGTTCTTGTATATCTAGATGATATTCTTGTCTTTAGTAAAAATTGGAATGAACATGTATGTCATGTAAAGAAAGTGCTTGATGTATTGAAAAAAGAAAAACTCTATGTAAAATTGTCAAAGTGTGAGTTTGGGAAAACCTCTTTGGTTTACCTAGGTCATATTGTTGGTCATGGTCAGTTAAAAATTGATCCTTCTAAAGTTGAAGCAATTGTAAATTGGCCTAATCCTACTAGTGTAACTAAGGTTCACAGCTTTTTGGGTGCAGTACAGTATTGGAGGAGATTTATTGCCAATTTCTCTATTATTGCAACATCTCTACACACACTAACAAGTGTAAAGAAAGTCTTTCAATGGGGAGGAAAGCAGTAGAAGTCCTTCGAAGCATTGAAAGAAAATATCAGCACTGCACTGGTCTTGGCCTTACCAGATCTCCAACAGCCATTCGAGATCGAGACAGACACCAACGGATATGCCATGGGAGTTGTACTAATGCAGCAAAAGAAGTCGATATGTTACCATTCAGAGAAATTCTCTCAGGCTGTGATAAACTATCCCACTTATGACAAGGAGTTATATGCCTTGGTCTAGAGTGTGAAAAAGTGGAAACACTACCTGATCGACAAGGAGACCATCATCCATACGGATCATCAGCCCTTGCATTATTTTTAGTCACAAACCAAGTTGCAGCAAGCTCGTCATTTTAGGTGGATGGATTTTCTTCAGCAATTTGATATGGTAATAAAGTATAAGAAGGGCACTGGCAATAAAGTGGTTGATATGCTATCTCGCCCTCCTATTTCTGCTTATGTTATTTTTCATAATGCTTCGTTATCTTTTGAAATTTATGCTGAAAAATATGCTAACGATGATGACTTTAAGGAGATTTATGAAAAACTAACCCATGGTTCATAGGTGGACAACTATCACTTGCAGGGAAAACTGTTGTATCACCTTGGAAAATTGTGCATACCCACAGGGGAAAGGGTACATGTAATCTGGGAGGCCCACACCTCCCTTGTGTCTGGTCATTTTGGTGTTGAAAAAACTGTGTCATGTACAAAGATTTTTCTTTTGGCCTCATATGAAGAACATTGTGACTCGCTATGTAAAGGGATGTGTGATGTGTTTTGTTTCAAAGCCCTCTAATAGAAAACTCGGGCTCTACACACCACTCCCTATTCCGAGTTGTCCATGGTAAAGTGTGTCGATGGATTTTGTAGGAGATTTTCCTTTGTTTAGAAAAGGTCATGACTATTTGTATGTCGTCGTTGACCATTTTAGTAAGATGTGTATTTTAATGCCTTGTAAAAAGAAGATCACTACAAAGAAGACTGCTTATCTTTTCTTTTAGCATGTTTGGGTCCATTTTGGGTTTCCCACATCGATTGTGTCAGATCGAGACTCTCGCTTTCTCAGAGAGTTTTGGACCAGCTTGTGGAAGATGATGGACACCAAGTTGAAAAGAAGCACGACATTTCATCCACAGATTAACAGACAGACAAGGGTTGTCAACTGCACCATGGTACACTTGTTGCGAGGCTATTGTGAAAAACATCCTAAGTTGTGGGATGAGCATCTTCCATATGTGCAACGTTCCTACAATCGAGCAGTGCACTCATCTACGCATCGTTCACCATTTGAGACATGTTTTGTCTACCTGCACAAAGATCCTTTTAATAGGGTCTTTGGAAGGGAAGATGACTCTAGTGGACGTGATGACAAGGATAAAGCGCAACGATTCATTTAGCAGATCCAGTTGATTCACCAAGCAGTATAGGAGCAATTGGAGAAAAGTCAAGCTTGGTACAAGGCTCGACATGACAAACACTGAGTCGACCATCAATTTCAAGTGGGCGACAAAGTGTGGTTCCATATCAGCAAGGACAGAATGAAGGGAGAAGGGAAGAAGTTGCGACCAATCTAGTATGGTCCATTCACCATCTTGGAGAAGATTGGAGACAATGCCTTTCATCTCAATTTGCCGACATATATGCAAATGTACTCCATAGTGAATGTGGAAAACTTAAAGCTTTATGAGCCACGATTGATTATGGACACCGAAGAGGTGGGATCAGTAACTACAGTTGATGATTTTTCACCAGAATATCTCAATGAGTTTCCCGAAGATATCATCCTTGACAGAAGAACCAACTCACGACAGGGAGATGTGGAATACTTTCGAGTTGGTTTCAAAGGGATGCACCCTAGCAAGGAAAAATGGCTGGAAAAAGAAAGAGTGAGGGGAAAATTCCCTCACTTTCTAATTGACTGATAAAGATTTTGGGGGTCCAAAAGCTCCTCAATGGGGAGGATTGATCCACGTGGATCTCCAAACACTAGTGGCATGGAAAAGGCTCAAAATTCAAAGTGGCAGAAAGTCGATTAACTTGACATCAGATCGAAGTGCTCATTGCCCTGATTCCAACGATGCGAACGACACTCCAATCAAAGTCCGTATGAAGAAGATAGAAGCAGTCAAATTTCGGGGTTGACTTACCCATGTGGCAGGCTTAAGGAGGGCACAATTTGGCAAGAATCTGGCACCAGAATCCGGCCAATTTTCCGGGCGAAATTGCGGGTCCGTTAATTTGTCTAATATCACCTAAGGTTCTGGAAAACTTCTAAGTGGGCGGTGGAACCGTTATTTATTTTTAAATAAAATATATATATAAAAATATGGGGCAGGCGGCCATGACCCCGCCACCCCCGTAACCACCACAACACAAATGTATTAAAAATGGGGTGGGCGGCCATGATCCTGCCGCCCCCGGTGCCCACCGCATCCATATAAACTATATATGTATTGGGGGGCGGGTTGTCAACCCCGCCTCCCCTCTACGCCACTCATAACCACACAAACAGTCGGTGAAAGTTTAGGGGAGCGGGCCACCGGACCAGTGGACCTGCCTCCCAATTCAAATGTTTAACCACTATGTAATAAAAAAAAAAGAGGGGCGAGATTTGATCCCCCGACCCCTCCTCAACGATTTCCCTTAATTGCCAATGCGCCAAACCGCCTTCATTGGTAGATCCGCCCACCGAACCATATATCAACCTTTTTTCACAGTGCGCCCAGGGGAGAGCACACACATTTTTCGAGGCATATGATTTGCAGGAGGCGGAATCGTGAGCAGGCCTATGACAGGGGGCGGAACCTTGCTTGAGCACATTTTCCAGGGGGCCAGTTTTGGTCCAGTGTCAGAATTGGGCAAGTTTTATATCGATTTTGCACCTCTTGGCGATAGGAACTCAATGGTGATGTCAGTTTCTGCAACAGAGCTCTCCATTTTTCAGCCATTTTCTAGATTGGAGGTATAAGACTCCTTTTGTAAATGTTGATTGTACTTCTTCTTTCTCATGCCACTTAATGAATGAAGGCCTCCCCATTGATCGAGCAGGGCCCGGAGACGTAGTCCAAATTGGACAAAATCCATTATCAAGTCTCTTGTCTTCTTTCATGCTTTTATGTGTTTCTCCTCTTCTCTCATGTGCACATTAAATTTCTATGGTTAAGCTGCAATTTATCCATGTAATTCTTTAATACATCTATAAGCAAAAGATCTTGGATCATTTTTAGAGGAAAAGAGAAAGAGAAATAATGAGGATTGAACCTAACTCTCTACTGGGTTATTTTTGGAGCTCACTAAGAAACCATTAAGCCAAATCTTTGTTTAAATTAAAAGGAGAAAAGAGATTTATGTTTTTCTTTTTAAAGAATATTGCACATATTTCATATTTGGAAAAGGATTTGTTTGGGTGCAAGTAATCATGACTTCATTGATTTCAATAGTTGGTAGAAGAAATTTTAGAGGAAGGAAGGACCATAATAATCAAGGTGATACGCAGGAAGGAGAAAAGAAAATGTCAAATGTTTTAGATGTGGAAAAGTTGGTCACACTACAGCTAATTGTAGAATTCCTTGGTAGAAAGTCAGTGAAAGGAGAGAACAATTGAATGAAAAGAAAGATCAACCACCACCAAATAAGGGAAAATCATCAGATTCTGCACATTATATGGTTTCTCATTGCAATTTTAATATTAATGATGTTATTAGTACTGCATTTTCTTCATGTCAAGACAGTTGGATTCTGGATTCAAGTGTCACATGTCATATGACTTTTAGGAGAGATTTTTTTTAAACTTTCAGTGACCAAGTTGATGGAGTAATATATTTTTATAACAAATCTCAAATTAAGCCTTCAGGAATTGGATCCATTTGTTTGAAGATACCAAAGATTGCAGATTATGTTCTACAGGATGTCCTTTACATTCCACAATTTCAAAGAAATTTAATGTCTCTTACATATTTGACAGTAATGGCATCATTGAGATACGTAGAGCATCTGATCATACAGTCATTATGACTGGTGTTGAAGAAGGTACACTTTTAAAATTGAATGGCACATCATTTACTGTAATGAATTCTAATGATATTTTTGCTCTTTTAGCACACTGAAATGATACTCTATATTCTAGTTTATTATGGCATGCTCGTTTTGGTCACATTAACTGTGACAATATCATAATTATGAGACAACAAGGTATAAAAGGATTGCTTACAATTCCAAGAAAGCTTACACCATGTGATGCTTGTATTTTGCGGAAACATCTAAGTAGCATTTTCATAGTTCTTCTTCTAGAGCTTCAAGAAAATTAGGTCTCATACATTCAGATTTATGTGGTCCTATGCCTGTTGCAACTGCCAATGGTAACAAATATATGTTGACATTTATTGATGATTATTCGAGAATGTGTTGGGTGTATTTGTTGAAAGATAAGTCACAAGTATTTGAAAATTTTAAAACTTTTCATTTGATGGTCAAAAATGAAACTCAACTGAACATTGGCATTCTCAGAATTGATAACAGTGGTGAATATACTTCTAATGCTTTTGAACAGTATTTAAAGGACAACAAAATCAAACATCAGACTACCATACCTTATAATCCACAACAAAATGGCGTTGCAGAACATATGAATAAAAATTTGCTTAATATGGTTAGATCTATGATGTTCTTTAAGAATGTTAAGTTAATATTTTGGGGAGAAGTAGTGCTTTGTGTAGCTTATATTCGCAATCGTTGTCCTTTTTATGTCATCAATAATAAATCTCATTATGAAATGTAGTATAATCGTCTTCATGTTGTTCAACATTTTAGAGTCTTTGGTTCTCTATGCTATGCATTAATTCCTAAACATCAGAGCAACAAGTTGGGTGCTAAGAGTCGCAAATGTATTTTCTTGGGATATTCTACTACTTCCAAATCTTATAGGTTGTATGATAAGGAGAAGAAGAAATTTATTCTTTCCAAAGATGTTATTTTTCTTGAATGTGACAAAGATAATTCCATTGTTGATAGAAAACTGACTCATTTGGAGAAATTTTCGTCCAAAAAATTCTATTTTGAATCTGATAATGATGTTCCATATACTGAAGGGGGGGTTCCCATTCTAGATCAGTCTGTGGTTCTTCCATATTTTACTCATGAGAATGTTATTGCTGAAGAAAATTTGGATGATAGTAATGTTTCTGCAGGACCAGAAATTGCTCTTGAAGAGCTTGTTCTTGAGCCTGTTTTTCAAGATGAGCAACCATCACAACCACTTCAACAACATTTATGAAGATCCACACGTATTCGGAGATTTCCAAGCAAATATGATGATTTTGAAATAGGAAATTCTTCTAAAGGTGATTCATGTAATGATTCTCATGACTGTGAATTCAATCATTGTACAATTAGCAAACCTAGTTGTTTTGAAGAAGCTACTAATTGTGATGAATGGAAGGATGCAATGAAAAAGGAGTATGATGCACTTATTAAAAATGGAACTTGGAGGTTATTGGATCCTCCCACAGGTGTCAAACCTATTGGTTTCAAATGGGTTTATAAGTTTAAATACAAGACAGATGGCTTGCTTGATAAATACAAGGCAAGGCTTGTAGCAAAAGGCTACACTCAGAAGGAAGGTGTTGACTACACAAAGACATTTGCTCCTACAACAAAATGGGGCACAATCAGAACTTTTTTTTCTCTTGCAACTCAAAATAGCTGGAAGATACACCATATAGATTTTAAAACAACTTTTTTGAATGGCGATTTGAAGGAGGATGTTTATATGTTTCAATGAAAAGGTATTGCTGCCAAAGGCAAAGAAAAAATGGTATGTACGTTAGTGAAGGCTTTGTGTGGACTGAAACAAGAATCTCGTGCATGGTATGAAAAGTTAACTGAACACCTTCTCAAGTTGAATTATAATTTATTTGATCTGGATGATGTGACTCTTTTTGTTAAGAAAATTGGAAAGTCAATTGTATATTTGGTTGTGTATGTAGATGATTTGGTGATCACAAGAAAAAATAATGACTATATAGCATCCGTTAAAAGAGAATTATTGAAAGCTTTTTACATGAGAATTTGGGTTTATTACATTATTATTTAGCGATTGAATTTGATCAAAAACCCAAAGACATTTTCATTTCTCAGAAAAACTATATTGGACAAATTCGGGATACAAGATTGTACTCATGTCGCTACTCCTATGGAGCAGAATTTGAAGCTTCTTTCCATTGAAGGAAGTATGTTTTACGATTCAATAAAGTACAAGCAACTTGTTGGAAATTTGAATTTTTTAACTACTACTCGACCTGACATAGCTTTTGTTGTAGGGATACTTTCCAGGTTCATGCATCAGCCATGTGAAGGTCATTGGAATGCAACAAAGAGAGTGCTCAAGTATTTGAAAGGAACTCTTGGATTAACACCCATCAATTGGAGATCATGCAATCAATTTGTTCTTGTTGATTCTACCACCGAATCTGAATATGTTGCAGCAGCTCAAGCTACAAAAGAAATCATTTGGCTTCGCAAAATACTTGAATATTTGCAGGAGAAACAAAAGGCTTCAACTCCACTACTTATTGACAACTCTTCTGCAATTCAGTTGGCCAAGAATCCCAAGTTTTATGATCAAAGCAAGCATATTAACACGAAATATGACTTGATTCGACATTATGTAGAGGCCAAAGTTATTCATCTGACAGATTGTTCTACTTTAGAGCAGATCACAAACATATTTACAAAGGCACTAGGATGTGAAAAGTTTGAAAAGTTTAGAATGTTACTCGACATGTTAGATATCCCTTCAAATTAAGGGGGAATGTTAAATAATCCTTCGAGATTGTTATTGTATAGTATAGAATATCGAATTACAAAAAAATATTATTATTTATATTAATATATTAACAAAATTAATATATATTTAAATATATAAATGAATATATTATTATTAATATAATAAAATTTTCTTTAAAATTATTATTATTATTATTATTATTATTATAAACAATATTATTATTAATATATGTGTATCAGCGTATATCAACCACATTTATTAATGTGGTTTTGTTAGTTTAATTAGGCTCCAAACTCTCTCCCTATCTCAAATATTTTTGAAACATTTTATTTTTAGTAGAATATTTTTATCCACCAGAAACACATTAATGAAATTCATATTTGGTCTTAAATAATTAAAAACGCAGGAAAATAAATTATATTTCTTTTAAAATATCAAAATCTAAATCTTCAACTTATAATAATATTTGTGCTACTCAATTTTACCAAATAGCTACATAGAAATGTGTTTCAAGCCTAATTCCTTCTAGATCTATGACAGTTATGTGTCTAGTATAATTCTTAACAAATTTGAGGATAAGTTATTTGTGCCATGTACATATTGATATTGTTCCACAATTTTAACTTCATAGTGTTACTATAAAGGAGTAACACATTAGATATGTGGAAAAGTAGAGAAAACTTAATGTTGTTCAACATATTTTTGCTCTTTATTTTGATTTATAGCTTCACGAATGTTCTTCAAACAAAACCATTGCTCTATAATCTCTTAAAGAACATGTAAAGTTCTACAAGTAAAACCAAATTGTAGTTTGTTTTATTGTAGATATAATAACATTTATATGCATAAAGTTTTCATAAGACAAAGACTAGAGATTTTATAGTTATAAAAAAATAATCTTCATAACTTATGTAACTTTGTTTTTATTTACCTAGTAATAGAAATGCATATAGAAGGAGATGGAGTTGTGCTTGATGCATTATTATTAATATTAATAATAATATTTATATTAATATATTAAGAAAATTAATATATATATATATATATATATATATATATATATATATAGATATTAATTATAAACAATATTATTATTAATATATTCCCAATCCATAATGCTAGAATCTATGATGGCTACACATTATGCTTGAAGAAACTAATTCGAGGATGTAAATCAACCATATTTATTAATGTGGTTGTGTTAGTTTGGTTAGGCTCCAAACTCTCTCCCTATCTCAAATCTTTTTGAAACATTTTATTTTTAGTAGAATACTTTTATGCACCAAAACCCCATTAATGAAATTCATATTTAACCTTAAATAATTAAAAACACAGGACAACATTTTTTTTTGGTTAAAAATATCAAAATCTAAATCTTCAACTCATAATAATAATTGTGCTACTATGTTTCAAGCCTAATTCCTTCTAGATCTATGACAGTTATGTGTCTAGTGTAATTCTTAACAAATTTGAGGATAAGCTAGTTGTCCCATGTACATATTGATCTTATTCGGCAATTTTAACTTCATAGTGTTAGTATGAAGAAGTAACACATTAGATATGTGGAAAAGTATAGAAAACTTAATCTTGGTCAACATATTTTTGCTCTTTATTTTAATTGATAGCTTCATAAATGGTTGTGGAAACAAAAGTACCATTGATTTGTTCTGTAATCTCTTAAAGAACCTGCAAAGTTTTTGGTATATTTATATGGCCAAAAAAATACAAGTAAAACCAAATTGTAGTATGTTTTATTGTAGATGTAATAAGATTTATATACATAAAATTTTCAAAAGACAAAGATAGCAGATTTTATAGTTGTAAAAAAAATTGATCTTCAAAATTTATGTAACTTTATTTTTACACACACTTTTGTCTGACAATAGAAATGCATATAGAGGGAGATGGGACTGTGCTAGACGTATTATTATTATTATTATTAATATTATTTTTTTAAATATTAATAATAATATTTATATTAATATCTTAACAGAATTAATATATTAATAAAATTAATATATATTTAAATGTATCAATGAATATATTAATATTAATATAATATAATTTATTTTTTAAATTATTATTATTAGTATTAGTTTAGGACTTTCCGTGTAACTCAAACACATTTATTATTGTAGTTGTGTTAGTTTAGTTAGGCTCCAAACTCTCTTCCTATCTCAAATCTTTTTGAAACAATTTATTTTTAATAGAATCTTTTTATGCACCAAAAATATATTAATGAACCTCATATTTGGTCTTAAATAATTAAAACACGGGACAATAAATTATATTTCTTAAAAATATCAAAATCTAAATCTTCAACTCAGAGTAATAATTGTGCTACGCAATTTTACCAAGCAACTCCATAGAAATATGTGTCAAGCCTAATTCCTTCTAGATCTATGACAATTATGTGTCTAGTGTAAATCTTAACAAATTTGAGGATAAGTTGTTTGTGCCATGTACATATTGATCTTATTCCGCAATTTTAACTTCATAGTGTTACTATAAAGGAATAAGACATTAGATATGTGGAAAAGTATAGAAAACTTAATCTTGGTCAACATGTTTTTGCTCTTTATTTTAATTGATAGCATCATGAATGGTTGTGGAAACAAAACCATTGATTTGCTCTATAATCTCTTAAAGAACATGTAAAGTTCTTGGTATATTTATATGGCCTAAAGAATACAAGTAAAACCAAATTGTAGTGTGTTTTATTGTAGATGTAATAAGATTTATATGCATAAAGTTTTCATAAGACAATGATAGGAGATTTTATAGCTGTAAAAAAAAATGATCTTCATAGCTTATGTAACTTTATTTTTACATGCACTTTTGCCCAACAATTGACATGCATATAGAAGGAGGGGAGGTTGTGCTAGAAATATTATTATTAATATTAATATTATTTTTTAATATTAATAATAATATTTATATTAATATATTAAAAAAATTAATATATATATATATATATATATATATATATATATATATATATATATATATCAATGAATATATTGGTATTAATATAATATATATATTTTTAACTATTATTATTATAAACAATATTATTATTAATATTTTTAATATACGTCTATGGGTGTATATCAACCACATTTATTAATGAAGTTGTGCTAGTTTATTTAGGCTCCAAACTCTCTCCCTATCTCAAATCTTTTTGAAACATTTTATTTTTAGTAGAATATTTTTATGCAACAAAAACACATTAATGAAATTCATATTTGGTCTTAAATAATTAAAAATATGAGACAATAAATTCTATTTCTTAAAAATATCAAAATCTAAATCTTCAACTCATAATAATAATTGTGCTACTCAATTTTACCAAGTAGTTCCATAGAAATATGTCTCAAGCCTAATTCCTTCTAGATCTATGAAAGTTATGTGTTTAGTGTAATTCTTAACAAATTTGAAAATAAGCTATTTGTGCTATGTACACATTGATCTTTTTCCACAATTTTAACTTCATAGTGTTACTATAAAAGAGTAAAACATTAGATATGTGGAAAAATATAGAAAACTTAATCTTGGTCAACATATTTTTGCTCTTTATTTTAATTGATAGCTTCATGAATGGTTGTGGAAACAAAACCATTGATTTGTTGTATAATCTCTTAAAGAACATGTAAAATTCTTGGTATATTTATATGGCCTAAAAAATACAAGTAAATCCAAATTATAGTGTGTTTTATTGTAGATGTAATAAGATTTATATGCATAAAGTTTTCATAAGACAAAGATAGGAGATTTTATAGATGTAATAAGATTTATATGCATAAAGTTTTTATAGGACAAAGATAGGAGATTTTATAGTTGTAAAAAAATTGATGTTCATAATTTATGTAACTTTTATCCTATTAATAATAATAATAATATTTATATTAATATATTAACAAAATTAATATATTAATAAAATATATATATATATATATATATATGAATATATTATTTTTAATATAATATAATTATTTTTAATATTATTATTATTATTATTATTATTATATGTTTATCTGCATATATCAACCATGTTTATTAATGTGGTTGTGCTAGTTTAATTAGGCTCTAAACTCTCTCCATATCTCAAATTTTTTTGAAAAAAAAAATTAGTAGAATATTTTTATGTACCAAAAAGACAATAATAAAATTCATATTTGGTCTTAAATAATTAAAACCATAGGACAATAAATTATATTTCTTAAAAAATATCAAAATCTAAATCTTTAACTCATAATAATAATCGTGCTACTCAATTTTACCAAGTAGCTCCATAGAAATATGTGTCAAGCCTAATTCCTTCTAGATCTATGACAATTACGTGTCTACTGTAATTCTTAACAAATTTGAGGATAAGCTAGTTGTGCCATGTGCATATTGATCTTATTCCGCAATTTTAACTTCATAGTGTTACTATGAAGACGTAACACATTAGATATGTGAAAAAGTATAGAAAACTTAATCTTGGTCAACATATTTTTGCTCTTTATTTTAATTGATAGCTTCATAAACGGTTGTGGAACAAAAAATACCATTGATTTTCTCTGTAATCTCTTAAAGAACCTGCAAAGTTCTTAGTATATTTATATGGCCAAAAAAATACAAGTAAAACAAAATTGTAGTGTGTTTTATTGTAGATGTAATAAGATTTATATGCATAAAGTTTTCATAAGACAAAGATAGGAGATTTTATAGTTGTAAAAAAAATGATCTTCAAAGCTTATGTAACTTTATTTTTACACACACTTTTGTGTGACAATAGACATGCATGTAGAAGGAGAGGGGACTAAGACTAATAAACAACTTTATTTTTACTCACACTTTTGTCTGACAATAGACATGCATGTAGAAGGAGAGGTGACCAAGACTAATAAACAAGTTGCAACCTGAAAAAGGCGAATAAAACTCAAACTACATGTATCTAATGACAATGCACTCAAATTACTTTATGGTCTAGTGACAAAATTACCACCCTCTTACAACACTCTAGAATGTAGAAGAAATTTGGTCTTCGCTAGTGATGTTGTGATATGTACTTGCATCACCTAACAAATATGTGGAATTTGAATGGGATTCTGGAATGCCAACAATTCCTTGAAAGGTGTCTCTAATAGATTGGAGTGTACGCACAATGTCCACCATAGTAGGTCGTTCTTCAGGAGAATCTTTTGTGCAAAGCAAACCCATACTTATGGATTGACTAAGGCAATTGAGATCCTTATCTACTTGAGTGCTTGTACTAGTTCTTCTTAGTAAACTCTTGTCCACCACTTCTCCTAGTTGATTTGGAAAATTGTTACCCACCCATTTCTGCAAGTTCATTCCTTCAACAAATATGTTGTTGGTTGGCTTCTTTCCAGTCAACATCTCCAACAATATGATTCCATAGCTATAAACATCACCTTTTGTTGTGACATGTCCACCCAATCCATATTCTGCATTCAAACATTCTCATCATAAGGTGTTTAATTCAAAATGTTTGATAAAAATATGAAACTCATAACATTGTATAGTATGTCATTCTATTCAAATAATACCTGGAGGAATGTAGCCTGCAGATCCCTTAAGAGCAAGTGTAGAAGTGAGAGTGGAATCCTCATAATTTGCAAAGCATATGGTTGCAATCCCAAAGTCTATTACATATGCTGTCATGTCTTCACCAAGAAGCACATTGTTTGGTTTCAAATCACAATGGATCACTTGCATGAAACAATGGTGATGGAGATACACCATGCCTTGGGCAATGTCTATTGCTATATTCAACCTTTGTAGCAATGTCAAACCACTTTCTACTTCAGCATCAGGATATAACCATTTTTCTAAGCTTCCATTTGGTATAAATGGAAATATCAAAGCTTTCACTTGGAGATCTGAATAGGAGGTTATGATTCTAATCAAATTACGATGCCTAACTCTACCCAAAACTTTGCATTCTTTTTTAAAACTTTTGTGAGCTCCCTCATTTTCCAAATTGAGAAGCTTGATTGCAACCATTGTGCCATTGTTCAAAACCCCTTTGTACACTTTCCCAAAACTACCCACTCCTAACAAGTTGGCATCACTAAATCCATTTGTTGCAGCGCTGAGCTCTCCATAGGAAATCCTTTGGTGTCCCATATTTAAGGATGCCCCAACCTCTATAGGGATATTCCTCTTGTGATTTAGTCTACACAAGATTCCTAGAAATAAACACAATACAATAGCGATGACAACTATAACAATAAGCATGACAATTTTTCTCAAATGAGAAACACTACTATGTTTGTGATTAGAGCATAGAGACAAATTTACCCAAGGTCCACAAAGACTAGGATTTCCCATAAATGATGTGGCACCAAGCTTTTTGAAAACTCCACCTTTTGGGACCTCTCCTGACAAGTTGTTGAAAGAGAAATTCATTTGAATGAGCATTTTGAGATTTGCCAACACTGTGGGTATTCCACCTGACAAATTGTTGGAGGAGAAATCCATGTTTTGAAGACTTTGAAGTTCACCGAGTGAGATTGGGATCAGACCTTCAAGTGCATTGTAAGAAAGATTTATGTATTCGAGTTCTTTGCAACTTCCAAGCCCACTTGGAATGTAACCAGTTAGTCGATTTGCAGAAACATCTATAGCTTGAAGCATAGTCATTTTGCTTAATTCCAAAGGC
Organism: Pinus tabuliformis; assembly: GCA_031772625.1. Classification (NCBI taxonomy): domain Eukaryota; kingdom Viridiplantae; phylum Streptophyta; class Pinopsida; order Pinales; family Pinaceae; genus Pinus; species Pinus tabuliformis. Next base: position 1,061,441,567 of record CM062813.1, on the reverse strand, counting down.
AAGGGGCCTTCTAATAAATTGTTTGAAAGGTTGAAATAGAAAGCTAAATTTGCAAAGCCTGCAACCTCAGGGGGTATGTCACCACTAAGTTGGTTGTATGATAGGTCTAACAGTAGTAAGTTCACACATTTCCCTAGATTCGCAGGGATTTTTCCTGATAGTTGGTTCATGTTAAGATATAGATATCTTAATTGATAAAGGCTAGCAATAGAATTGGGAATCCTTCCAGAAAGATTATTATAATGGATATCCAAAAGCCCTAAACTTTTGAGTTGCCCAATTTCCATTGGAATATTTCCTCGTAAATGATTCTTTCCCATAAATAGCCTTTCCAACTTTTGAAGCATTTTAAGTGTGACTGGGATTGCCCCCGTAAAAGAATTACCTTGTAAATCAAGAAATGTTAAACCAGATAGGTTTCCAATATGTGGAGGTATTTCCCCATATAATTCATTTTCTTGCAAGTTCAGAGAGTATATTTCTCTTGAGAGGCTGCCTATAGAAAAGGGCAAACGTCCCGTGAGACGATTATAACTTAAATCTACAAAATTTAAGGTGGAGCAGTTAGTAAGCACAGTCAGAATGGGGATGCTTGTGCTGCTACCGCTAACCAGTTGATTCGCCCCTAGGTCGAGTAATTGGAGCTGCGTCAACTTACCCAACTCCATGGGCACCATTCCGCAGAGCTGATTGTCATCTAAGTCGACCAACTGAAGGTTTGTACAATTGAAGAGAGATGCAGGAATGGTGCCACTCAACTGATTAACACCCAGATACAGTGCAGTCAACCGTGTGTTCTTGCTACACAATTCGGCGGGAATGTGACCAGTCAACTGGTTAAGGGTGATATCCAATAATCCAAGATTGGTGAAGTTGGAAAAGAAAGATGGGATTTGTCCTCTGAGATTGTTAAGACCCATTGATATATAGTTGATTTGGCTTAGCATACCCAATTCCAAAGGGATAGTCCCATGAAAGCTGTTGCGAGACAAGTCTATCGCGTTCAAAGAGGATATGTTTCCCAAGCAGGCCGGTATTCTTCCCGTCAAACTGTTAACTCCTAAGGCAAGGGTTTCTAACTTGGGGAGAACACATAGTTCTTGGGGAATACTTCCTGATAGATTGTTATAGGTCAAAGAAAAAATCGATAGTCTGCGGCACCTACCAAGATTGGGCGGAATAGAACCTTGGAGTTGATTCAGATACAGGCGAAGCTTCTTTAAGCGAAACAAATTTCCCAATTGATAGGGAATGTGACCATGAAAAGTGTTATTGGCAAGGTCGAGAATCCTAAGAAAGGAAAGATTGCCGAGAAGAGGAGAGATTGTACCTTGCAATTCCATGGATGAAACATTGAGAGAAACCACTCTCTGTCTGCGCCGACTGCATATGACACCTCTCCACCCGCAGAAGGAAACATTGCGTTTCCACGAAGTGGTTAGTAGTGAGTGAGATGGATCGTGGGTGATTGCAGAGAGAAATGCAAGGAGAGCCTCTTCATCGGAAGCATTGCCGTGATGAGGATGCCAGTGGTCAGACAATGGAAAGGCGGAAGAAAATATGGAGGGACCGAGAAAAAGACTGATAAAAGAAGACAGGAAAAGTAAAACCCCAAAAAGAGAGGGAACGTTACAGATCTCCATCTTCTTCTGCTCTCGACGGAATGGGAATGGGAATGGGAATGGTTTGAGTTTCTTGGTTTATTTATAGGAATTCTGACATTATTGCGTGGTGATAAGGATGAGAAATACAAACGTAACAGAGACGGAAGAAATGTGGGTGGGTGGGCTAATTTTCCAAATCAAAACAAAACACCATAATCAAAAGATGCTTGACTTTAATAAAATCAATCTAAGAGTATCGTCCCACTTATTAAATTTCTACACCGAAGTACCTTCAAAAATGAGCGTGAAAATATTTGAGTGTTTCCAGAAAACTTTAGACTTTAAAACGTTGAATGGCCCACCTCCATGGAGTCAAAAAGCATTCTGTAATTTGTCGCTTTGAAATAATGAAATAATTCCTTTTAAGATCACCTACGAATTATACGAAGACAAAAATCTTTTGAAGTACTTCTTTTTAAGATCACCTACTCATTTTACGAAGACAAACACTTTTGAGGTCAATGGTGGGTAGACTTAAAAGATTACCTTAAAACTTTATAAACACAAAAATCTTATTAAATATAAATTGGTTGGCTAATTTTATTCCCAATTTCATAAAGTTAATAATGAGTAGACTTCTTTAAGATTACCTACGAATTCTAGAAAGACAAAATAACGAGATCTTTTGAAATCAATGAGGTGGATTTTAAGATTACCTTCAAATTTACTAAAACAAAGTCTTTTAAATATATATTGGCGGGTTAAACACAAATCTTGTAAATATATATGGGTGGGTTAATTCTTTTTCTTTCGAATATATATTAGTTGGCTCAACAAATATATATATATGTTTGGGTAATTCTTTTTTTTGAAATCAATGGTAGATAAATTTTAAAATTATTTTAAAATTAAAAAAATAAATATATATTGGTTTTGTTATCAAATTTCAACAAGAAGCTAATTGTATTCCCAATTTCATAAAGTTAATGATGTGTAGACTTCTTTAAGATTACATACGAATTCTAGAAAGACAAAATAACAAGATCTTTTGAAAACAATGAGGTGGATTTTAAGATTACCTTCAAATTTACTAAAATAAAATCTTTTAAATATATATTGGTGGGTTAAACACAAATCTTGTAAATATATATTGGTTTGCTTATTCTTTTTTTTTTTGAATATATATTAGTTGGCTAAACAAAAATTATATATTTGTTTATATATATATAGGTTTGGGTAATTCTTTGTTTTTTGAAATCAATGGTAGATAAACTTTAAAATTACTTTTAAAAAAATAAAAAAATAAATATATATTGGTTTTGTTATCAAATTTTAGTTGTTAATTTTTAAAAGTGTTGATAGTTTCATTGTCAGCGTCGATTTGTAAATAAAACAGTGTTAAAGTGCTAATAACGTGAGTATCAACGTTGATTTCCAATTTGTAATAAACATGAGAGTGTCCATAATGCGGTTATCAACGTTTATCAGCTACAGAAAAATGATTAACATGAATATGCTGACAATGGGAGTGTCAGTGTTATCAAGTATTGGCTTGCCAAAACTAAAATTTCAATGAATACACTGACAACGAGAGTGTCAGTGTTATGAGTGTTCAATGAATACGGAGTGTTAGTGTTATCAATGTTATCACGTATTGGTTAAAAGTGTGAATATCAGTGCCAAAAATAAAATTTCAACTTCAAGTTTTTACGCACATTTCACGTTAGCAACAAAATAATCATTATTAAAATTAAAAAAGGAAAATGTGCTCACAACGGGAGTAGCAACCCATTTCTGTAAAAATGGTCAGTTAAAACTCTATTTTTCAAGTACAACACAGTAATTATGGGCACGCTTTTCAAAGAAATGAGAATTAATTTTTCAAAACCGAAAGAGGTTTTTGTCCACAAGGGACCCATTTAAAAAAACCTCTCTCGGTTTTCTAACAACTATCATGGTTTTGTATTTTCGAGGGGATCACTACTATCATGGTTTTGTATTTTCGAGGGAATCACTGGACCCTATTTTTCAGAATGGACATTTGTTGACTTGGATGCCACCTCACCAAATTTGACTTGCTGATCCTTATCTCCAACCATGACTCCAGAAACAACATGATCTCTAGAAGCAAATAGGATTGGAAAGTTTTATATGCATGTATTTGAGATGTGCGTTGTAATTATTTAGACTTTGTAATTAAAGTTTTGCTAAAAACTGGTTTTTAGTTTGTTTGTCTTTTCTATAAAGACAAGGGCAATGTAATGAAGAAGGGTTGAGAATACTTTGAAAGATCAGACGTGATGTATATTATTTTGATATTAATAGAGCTTGTTGCAAGCAATATTGCAGCATTTCAAAGATTCATGTGTTGAAGGTTTTCAGTCAGTTTCTTATGATGTTTTTCCTCTTTCTTAGTCAAAACTTGAATCCATTGATCTTCAGTAATTTGAATAAAGGTTATGAAATAGATTTCTTTGTAAATGCTCTGTTTCAGGTTATTCAAACTTCCTATATGTTTTTGTCAATTGCAGAATTCACGTGGTTGCTCTATGATGTTTACTTCTACTTTCTCCTACCATCTCTCATTAATGATTTTTTTAAGAAACCTCCAACTATCTTATCTCTATTAGACTAATTTGTATGGCCTGTAGCTATTGTCTTTATATCAGAGATTCCATGCCCAAAGGTAGTATTTTTCACATATCCCAACCAAACTTCATTTTTCATTTTTTGATAAATCTGACCATAGAACTCAATTGCAAAGCCTACTACTACAGTGACCTAGAGTAGTTTATTTTTGGGAGAGATCCCTCTCCAGGTTGAAGGACCATCTTTCAACCTCAAAGAGGTTAGAGGCTACCTTAGAGGTTTTCCCGCAACGGATTTCCTCTAAGAGATAACAAGTTGCCTAATTATTGTTTCTTTTAAAGTTAATAGTAAGTAAATTTCAAGATTACCTTCCAAAGAACTTTAAATTTATTGATTTTGGTAATTTTAATTTTTTAAGAGCTTTTGATTTTAAATATTTTATATAGAAAATTTATTTATGTTGAGAGGTGCTCTAGTCCAATATGGCAGAAATATTGTAATGTAATGTAAATATTTTGACTCAATCAGAATAAAATAAAAATAAAAATAAATCAAAATAACCTTGTGTTAAAATAAAAATAACTTCAAACTAAATAATAATAAAAAAACAATTCTATATTATTATTATCTTTTTATTTATTTATTTTTTAATTTTAATTCTATATTATTAATTTTTTTGGGTTGTTAATGTAAATTTGACTTTGTCAAGTTACTAGTGGTTTTTGAGCTCCGCATTTATGATACCCCACGGTATTGACCCATAGTATTCATGTGAAATATACCCTATTTAAAGGGGGAAATTAAACCAGCCTACATCCATCTTAAGTTTGGATTTACTAAGCGCCAATAGTGATCAAATAGCTTTTCACTCTAAAAGATGTTTGCATCTCAAGAGATCTGATCATCTTTTCATTTGGTAGATCTAGAGTTAAAATGAATCTAGACTGGTTTAAATATATTTTGGTTAGTTAATTTTGTAATAAATAAATAAATATTTTATATCGCAATTTAGTAACTCTATAAAAAAAATGTACATATCATGCTTTATAAATTAATAGGCAAAAATATTTTAAACATGTTTTGGTTGGCTAACTTTTAAAAGAATTGTGATTTTAAATGTATTATATGGTAATTCTCTAAAATTAATATGGAAATGTTGATAGTACACATTTAATAAAGAAAAATGATTTTTAAGTAATATTGTTAAAATTGTACATTGATCCGAATTTAAATAGGAATGCAACAAATTACAGATATAACCATAAATACAAAGGTGTAGCAGAAATACCACTTCATTCCAATAATATAAAATACTGAAATATGCTTACAAACATAATGGAAATAAGACTAGCTTGGGCCATGGTAGTTTATCTCTGAGAAGAGATGTGGCAGCTACATGCTTCTAAACTGTGTTATAATGAGGCTGATCCAGGGCCTATTTATTATTGAAAAACATGAGAAAAACTTAAACAACCAAAACCCTACCCCCAGGAGATGTAACGACAAGAGTTTCTGGGCCTCGTTGGGGTTAGTTGGGCAACCAACTTCCGGGGGTAGTAACTTGGTCATATTGTCTTCATTTGGCGCGTAAAATACCTCGTTGGAAAGGTCTCTTCGAGTACTACAGGTTTTTCTGTGTCCAAAAGCCTTCGATGAACCTAAAAAAAACATCGTTTAAGGGGTCAAAACTGCTTTGGAAGTTCAGGACCCAAAAAACTGCTAAAAATAGTAAATGCTGGAATAAATAAAGAAACAAATGAAACTGAATGGAGGTCTAGGTGAGATAGATTATTCACTTGGGTTTATAATATAAATCATGCTCAACCATGGTCAAACATGATCAAACATGCTCAACCATGGTCAACCATTTTTTCTAAAATCAATCATGGTAAACAATGGTCAGTCATGGCCAACCATGGTCCAACTTCGCATTGTGACAAAGATTGTCTCAATAAGAAAATGAACCTTGTTGAACCATGGTCCAATGTCGCATTCGCTTTTGCTCTCTTGGCCTCTTTTTGCTTCTGCCTTTTTCTTTTTGTGCTCCTGCTCGCAATTGAGCTCTTTTTGCTCTCAATTGCCTTAGCTTCCTACTTTGGCTTCGCTTTCTGTGCTCCTGTATCAGCACTACATCCTCTTTTTTTTTTTCTTTCTGTCATTCTGTGGCTTAAAATCCAATCTGCTTCCTGACTGTTCGTTTCCACTCTCCGGTTCTCTGGTTCCATGCCTTTGTCCGTTTGAACCCCTTCATTTGGCATTTACAGCCATTACATAACACCTCACAGGGAGGTGGCCACCTATTCTGTAACTAATGAGTGTGTCTGATTCACTGGAAATATTTGAAACGATCATTTTCTTCCATTTACTCCAAGAACGCCCGTGAAACACGAATACCCGCCAACACATTGTCCATATCGGACTTCAAATCTTGCACGATCTGCCTTATAATCTCATCAAATCCGGTCGTCCATCGGATTACGTCTTCGCCATTGATCTGGGCCTTGTTGGGGTTAGTTGGGCAACCAACTTCCGGGGGTAGTAACTTGGTCATATTGTCTTCATTTGGCGTGTAAAATACCTCATTGGAAAGGTCTCTTCGAGTACTATAGGTTTTTCTGTGTCCACAAGCCTTCGATGAACCTAAAAAAAACATCGTTTAAGGGGTCAAAACTGCTTTGGAAGTTCAGGACCCAAAAAAACTGCTAAAAATAGTAAATGCTGGAATAAATAAGGAAACAAATGAAACTGAATGGAGGTCTAGGTGAGATAGATTATTCACTTGGGTTTATAATATAAATCATGCTCAACCATGGTCCAACTTCGCATTGTGACAAAGATTGTCTCAATAAGAAAATGAATCTTGTTGAACCATGGTCCAATGTCGCATTCGCTTTTTCTCTCTTGGCCTCTTTTTGCTTCTGCCTTTTTCTTTTTGTGCTCCTGCTCGCAATTGAGCTCTTTTTGTTCTCAATTGCCTTAGCTTCCTGCTTTGGCTTCGCTTTCTATGCTCCTGTATCAGCACTGCTTCCTCTTTTTTCTTTCTGTCATTCTATGGCTTAAAATCCAATCTGCTTCCTGACTGTTCGTTTCCACTCTCCGGTTCTTTGGTTCCATGCCTTTGTCCGTTTGAACCCCTTCATTTGGCATTTATAGCCATTACATAACACCTCACAGGGAGGTGGCCACCTATTCTGTAACTGATGAGTGTGTCTGATTCACTGGAAATATTTGAAACGATCATTTTCTTCTGTTTACTCCAAGAACGCCCGTGAAACACAAATACCCGCCAACACATTGTCCATATCAAACTTCAAATCTTGCACGATCTGCCTTATAATCTCATCAAATCCGGTCGTCCATCGAATTACGTCTTCGCCATTGATCTGGGGGGCCCAGATCCTACGGTCATCATTCATATTAGGCGGCTAAGTAACATGATGTTTACCTATCCTACGTGAACGATTTTCTCTCTCTTCCACCGGGACGTGTGGCAGTCACTGTATGGGACCGGGTGGGACTCGGTTGAAACAACTTACCACTCAAAGCCCCTCCAATATTATGTCAGTTTTGTTGAATCCCGCTTCGACGGATCCGAAACAATATTTTCCGCATTTTGTAATTATTTCGGGTCTAGGTGCTCGGGGCTTCTCTTCACTAAGAGGTTTGCCCTGCGATATGCGATTAGCGACTTGTCGCTAATCAGAAACTACCTCTGCTACTTAAATTTGTCCCTACATTTGCTGGTTGGTGTCAGCGAGTGTTACCATGGTCTGCCACTCTGCGTGCTAAATCGACAGCCCTCGTTGATCTGCGCTGATTGCCATTGCAACTTTTTGAGGATTCCCTCTGATAGCTTGATGTTTATAAGACTTTGAATCTTTGGCATAATTTTTAGAGCTTCCATGAAAACTTAGAGAGTGTTCTAGGATCCATTTTAGATCAGCACTACGTATGAGCGTTAATGTTTCAAATTCTCCTTAGATTAATTGATAGATTTTAAAGTTCATCTTGAAATTGTATTAGGGTTTCAAGGCCATAACGATGTCACCTGAACACCTATGATGCAACTATATGAGAAAAGGAAAACTTTCCACTTCAATGGAAGCTAGACTAACCAAGGGAAGAAATTTCAATCAATAATGCATCAAACAAAATGCATCATGCAAAATGCCTTCCACTAACTTTCAATTTTGTCTTCCAAATGCAATGCCAAAAGTAAAAAATGATTTTGACTTTTCACTATCCTAAATGCAACTTTTTCGAAAGAAAAATGGTTTTACTTTACAAAGATGTTGTAGGAATTTACAGGGTAAGTTCCTCAAACAGAACACCAAAGGACACCGCTCACAAACATATCATAGATCAATACACCAGTATTCTTGACGTGGTTAAAACCCTCAAAGGGGGAAACAGTCCACGGCCTGAGCCAACGTGGCCACTTCAGGAAGTTTATTAATAAAATGATGAAAATGTACATAAGCTTCTCTCATGAAGGGTTACCCTACAAATTACCCTCCAGGCTCTTTAAATAGAGATCATGGACTAATCAGGTGTTAAGCCACGAATCGAGTGTCAGTAATACCGAGGAGAGAATGAACCATCAGATCACTTCATGTCTAGAACATATCGTGACCGTCAGATTGTAAGTTACAAAAGTACATAGTAAAGAAACACACTTTACCTAACTCTACACTAGACCAAGTTATACTTAACTATTTCCTATGTGTCGAAATATCCTAACATCCCCCCTTAAGAACAACTTGGGATAGGATTGAAGGATGTACAAATATGACACAATAGGAGAAGGAAGGAGGCATTAGAGCCTATTCCCCTTAGTGACAACTTCCTGAACTCCAACCATAAGTCAAAGTTTAATAAACTTTGCCTCTGTGGGAGCCTTTGTAAAGATGTCTGCAACTTGATCATCTGTTGAACAATATTTCACTTCAAGAACATGGTCATGAATGAGCTTTCTCATGAAGTGCATGTGCAATTCAATGTGCTTGTTGCACCGATGTTGGACTGGATCTTTGCATAGTTGAATGGCACTTTGATTATCACACCAAAGTGTAGTCGAATGCTGCTACTGAAAGCCAAACTCTGACAGGATCTGACAAAGCCACAAGGCTTCCTTACTAGCTTCTACAACACCATGATTCTTTGCTTCTGCTGAAGAAAGAGAAATGACACTTTGTTTCTTGCAAGCCCATGTAATAGGTCCTGAACCAATATTGAACACATAACCTGCAGTAGAATTCCGATCATCAGGTTCACCAACCCAATCGGAATCGTTGAAACCAACCAATAGAGGAGATGCTTCTGCACTGTAATGAATCCCAAACTGAACTGTACCTCGAACATAACGAAGTATTATTTTAGCTACTTTCCAATGACTTTCATGTGGTTTTTTCATAAACCAAGCAATAAGGTCAACAACAAAGGAAAGGTCAGGACGAGTATGGGTTAGATACAAAAGTTTTCCTACAAGTTGACGGTATAAGGTAGCATCAAGTTCAGGGGAAGTACAAGTGACTAAAAGTTTGGCTCTAGTACAAAAGGGAGAACGAGTTGGCTTATAGTCTTCCATGTGAAAATGGCGTAGAAGATCAAAGGCATACTTGGACTCAGAAAGGGAAATACCTTCCTTGGATTGCAAGACTTGAAGACCAAGAAAATAATGCAAGTGTCCTATGTCTGTCATTTCAAACTTCTTTTTAAGGCTGGACTTCACATGGTTTATAAAGTTGGGATCACTTCCAGTAAGGATAAGATCATCAACATAAAGAAGAAGAATGATAGGAGACTTGCACACTTTCTTGGTGTAGATAGTATTATCAGAATGACACCAAAAAACGCCAGTTTCTAGAAGAAAGCTATCCATTTTGGCATACCAAGCCCGAGGGGCTTGCTTGAGACCATAAAGGGATTTCTTAAGCTGACATATAAGGCTGGAGTCTGTTTGTATAAAGCCAATAGGTTGTTCCATATAAATTTCTTCATGCAAGTCCCCATGCAAGAAGGCAGATTTAACATCCATCTGATGGACTTCCCATTTGAAAGAGGTAGCAAGGGAAAGAAAAAGGTGGATAGAGTTCGTTTTGGCAACAGGGGAGAAGGTTTCAGTATAGTCAATGCCTTCAACTTGTGAAAAACCCTTAACAACAAGACGAGCTTTATTTTTATCAACTTTTCCATCTGATCCATACTTGGTTCTATAAACCCATTTGCATCTAACAAGTTTTCGTCCCTTTGTAAGAGGAAGAAGATCACATGTATCATGTATGAATTTACAGGGTAAGTTCCTTAGACAGAAAACCAAAGGACACCGCTCACAAACAGATCACAGATCAATACACCAATATTCTTGATGTGGTTAAAACCCTCAAAGAAGGAAATAGTCCATGGCCTGAGCCAACACAGCCACTTTAGGAAATTTATTAATAAAAGATGAAAATTTACATTAGCTTCTCTCATGAGCAGTTACCCTACAAATGACCCTCCATGCTCTTTAAATAGATATCATGGACCAATAGGGTGTTAAGCCACGGATCAAGTGTCGATAATACCGAGGAGAGAATGAACCATCAGATCACTTCATGTCTAGAACATATCGTGACCGTCACATTGTAAGTTACAAAAGTACATAGTAAAGAAACACACTTTACCTAACTCTACACTAGACCAAGTTATACTTAACTATTTCCTATGTATCGGAATATCCTAACAGATGCACTTATATGAATTATGATTTTCTTTCCATTTTGAATGATTTGATGAACCTAATACAGTTTTTAGCTTTCAATCACTGAAAAATGTGATCTATTTTCAATGACGAATCTCAAAAAATAACTTTTCAATGGAACTAATCTAATGCATTTTCACGAAAAGTAAATTGAGAAATGCAAGTTAAAACAAATGAAAAACATTGTTTTAAATGATTTACACATAAAACAACACTCAACCAATCAGCAAAAAAAACATCTCAATGACACCAACAAGCAACGAGTGATGACCAATTGACTAGAAACCCTAGAACTCAATCATATGTCACTTCAAAGCCAATGAGACGAATTTTGCAAATTAATCAAGGCAATAAATCAAAAACACCATAGACACTCTGGAAAATCATTGATAGAGGACACAAAGATTGAAAACAAGAAGAAAAACCCTGTTTTCTCTTATACGCTGGGATCATCACACATGTTAAAGGCAAGACAATGATAACCATGATTGTTGACAAGAAAACGTGATGGGCGAGAAAAGTGAAGAAAAAATGAAAAAAATATTCAAGACTAGACAAGAATCAATGTCCTCAAGCAATCACTAGCAAGTGAAAATAGTTACAGAAAAGCAAATGAGCTAGAAAACTGACAGTTGGTCAAACTCATCACAAATTCAAGGTGAAGGATTGAATGTTAAGGGTTATAGCTTCCCTAGTGGAGTCACCATTTTGTTGTCTAGGTAAATCCTCTTTGCGGACAAAGACGATCCCTCTAGCCCAATGAGTGGGTCTAGCAACCTAAGTGACAATCTACCAGACACTTTCCTAAGTTACAATTGAAAAGAGAGACGAAGAAGATGGCCTACCTTGTTTTGATGCTATTTCGATCTCCTTTGTTGAAGACCTTGAATCACTAGTGTCACGGGTTCATTCCTTCTACTCTCAACTTTTATGCACTTGCACAAGAGATCAAGACACAATAAGGCATGTAAATACAAATAGCATATTCAAAAGTAAACTACTTAATTGATCAAGGAATGTTAAGCTAAATGATAGATGAGCATACACATTTAGGGAAAATGAATGAACAATTGTATATTAATAGAAAATAAGGGGAAGCATACAACCAAGCCTTTATGTTGATAGGCTCTCCTCGAAACGAATATCCAATTCCAAGCTAAGCTCTCCAAGAACTCCTTGTCCAAGCCAAATGAGTAGCATATAGGCACAATCTTAGCATAAGGGTGAAAATAGACATAGACCAATAGAGCAACCATTTGGGAATGGGAGAGGATGAATATATAGGCTGGGAAAGGGAGTTAGGATCTCTCCAAAGATAGGATTAAGCCCTCATCTCAAGGAGGTAGCTCATGGAGATAATACCAAGAGGCCAAGTTGGGAGAACTCAACCTCATCTACACTGGACAACCTCTAGCTCTTCACTCTGGAAGCTTCTAGATCACGAAGCTTCTCATCCTCTTTCGGAAAATTGCCTTTTCGAGATCATAGTGGGTATACAAGTAAACAGAGCGATGCCATCGCGGGTCAATTATAATACAAGAGGTGACCATCGTGGTTTTTAGTCTCATAAGAGCGATGATTCTCAAATTAGGGTTTAAGAGCTATTTCCTTCAGGGGAAGCTCAAGGCATTTTCCAATCAATGTCTTAGGGAGGATCTGAGCTGCATATCTGAATGAGTACATTGCATGATGGTCATTTTTCAAGCACTTCGGGGTATTTCACAAGAAAGTACAGGAGGTGTGACAAAATACTGTGTAACAGGGGGATTCATTGATGTGTACCCACTAAAATTAAAACCTTCCTAGAGGAATAGGAAGGTGGGGGAGGCCAGAGTGGCTAAATGACTAGACCTTTTTCTCATCAAAGAATATTTTTCAACTCTTACTCCTTTTTTCCGCCAATGGATTGGTAATGGAGGTGAATCAGACCATTTCCTTATCTTCTTGGAATTAAAAGGGGCTAGTAGGAAGCCTGGTGCACCCTTTAAGTTCAACTCCTCCTAGCTAAATGATTTATCATATAAAAAATTAGTTCAAGAAAGTTGGAACTCTGAGTTGAAATTCGTGGGTCTTTCACTTGCCCAAATCTTCATGGAAAAACTTAAAAGACTGAAACATTCTACGATTCTTTGGGCGAAGGAAAAAGTGATCAAGGATGAAGAATCTCTAAACCTTATTAAAAATGAGTTGGAGGACCTTGAAAGCCTGAATAGTGATGGATATGAAATGGAAGAAAAAAAGGCAAAAAAAATGGCTTTAGAAGGGGAAAGGCATAAGATCTTAAAGGAGATTGAAGAAAAATGGAGATTAAAAAGTAAAGCGATCTTGCTAAAGGCAAGTGATGAAAACTCTAAGTTCTTTCAGAATTATGCCAAGGGTGGGAAAATCTCAAACACTATTTAGGAGTTGGAAAACGAAGAGGGGGTTTCAATGTCCTCTTTTAGTGAATTGGTTGGAATGGGGGTAAACTATTTTAAATCCATTTTTAAGGCTCCCCAGGAAGCTTCGATTGTTGAAGTCATCCAGGTGGCTCAAGTGTTCCTGAGATTCATTGATGAAGACACAAATGAATTGATAATGGCCCCGGTATCAAAGGGGGAAGTGGAAGGAGTGCTCTTTTCCATGAAAAAGGAAAGGAGTTCGGGTCTTGATGGCTGAAGGGTGGAATTATTTCAAAAAAAAATTGAGCTATTGGGGGAGGATCTGGCGGGACTGGTGGAAGAGTCTAGGAGCAAAGGGTTTGTTCATTATCCTCTAAATTCTACGTTTATTGCACTAATCCCTAAGACCGATTGCCCTAAATGTTTTGATGATTTTAGACCTGTTTCCCTATGCAATTGAATATATAAAATTATTGTTAAAATCATTGCTAGGCACCTCAAACCTATTCTTTCAATCAACATATCTCAAGATAAGTTTGGGTTTCTTGAAGGGAGACAAATTCATGAAGCTATTGGGGTGGCACAGGAAACTCTGCACAACATAAAAAAAAAAAGAACAAAAAAGGCGTGATTGTGAAGATTGACCTCTCAAAGGCTTATGAGAATATTAGCTGGATTTATCTTTTCCTTTTGATGACCCACTTGGGTTTCAACATTGAATTCATAAATTGGGTTATGATTTGTTTAACAAATGTAATTTTTGTTGTCCTCATTAATGGAGCTGCCTCCCCATTCTTTTTCAGTTAGAGGGGTCTTCGTCAGGGGTGTCCCCTTTCTCCTCTTCTTTTTTCTTTTTACAGCTAAGGGTTTGAACAAATTGATGCCATGATAAGGCGCAAATACAAAGGTATCGAAATTGTTATAAATCTCCATATGATACATCTTCTCTTTGTAGATGACATCTTACTCTTCTGTGATGGATCAAGGGGTGATATTGAAAAGATGCATTCCATTCTAAATCTTTTCCAAAAAGAAACTGAGATGAGTATAAATGCTCACAAATCATCCATTTCCCACCATGGCCTCTTTGGGGTAGAGCTTAGTAAAGCACTCGTTATCTTTCCCTTCGAAGTAAAAACCATTATGGAGAGACTCAAATACTTGGGATTGTATTTGAAGCTATATTCAGATAAATCCTCAGACTGGAAATGGTTGGTCTCAAAAATCGAGAAGAGGGTTAAGCATTGGAGCTTCAAATGTTTATCTTGAGTTGGCCACTTGGTTCTTATCAAATCAGTGTTATATCCTATCCCTGTTTACTGGATTTCTCTATCATGGGTTCCAAAAGGCATCCTTTCGCAAATCCAAAAGATCTGTGGTCATTTTCTGTGGGAGGTGCAAAGGATGAAGAGGTCCTTCCATGGGTAGCATGGGATAAAATCGCTCACCCAAAAGACAAAGAGGGTTGGGGCATTAAGGATCTCCAATGTTTTTCTCGATCCATGGCTACAAAGTTTCGTTGGACCTTCTAACAAAAAATACTCTAGGACTTCGGTGATAAGGAGGAAATATATTGATCCACTCAATGTGATAGATTAGATGAGGTCTAGGGAAAGAAATAGTGGAAACTCATCAATCATCTGAAGGCAACATTGGATTCTTTTAACATTATCAGGGATGGTCTTTCCTTGCTGGTTGGTAATGGTTCTAGTGTCTGGGTGGGCGCAGATCTGTGGGTTGGCTGCAATGAGTCTTTCATCCTTCGAAGGGTGTTAAGGGTTTTTCTCGCAGCAAGGGGCATTTACACTTTAAATAAAATTTCAAACGAGCCCACTACTTGGTTATGGTTTCAGGGGTGGTGGAGTGTTGAGGACTTAACTCTTGAACCCAAGTGGGTGGACATTTGGAAGAATTACTTGTTTGAATTCCAGCACACAAATGCTCGTAGAAAAGAAAAACCCGATGTGATGGTTTGGGTTTTCTCTCCTAGTGGTTCTTATGCTCCAAATTTTGGTTATGGTCTACAAATGAATAAGAGGTTTGGAGACCCAAGAAAATGGTGGTTCAAGTCCTTCTGGAAACTCTGTTTCCTGACAAAATCCAAGCTTTTTTCTGGTGTATTTTGCGAAACAAAATCCCCTCTTGGGACAAAATAGAAAAAAGAAACAAGCATGGGTTGGGAAGATGCCCTCTTTACAAAGCTGGTGATGAATCCTCTACTTATTTATTTTTCTTATGTCCAGTTACAAAAAGTTTTTGGGGGTTCTTTTTAAAAATGTGGGTTTGTCTTCTCAATGAGATGGGATCTCTTTGGAGGATGCTTGGCATCAGTAGTGGTCTGGGGTTTCAGATCCTCACTTCAAAAACATTCCCCCAATAATTTACTGGGGGGGTCTAGTTGGCCTAGAACCATAGTATTTTTCAGCACAAGGCTCCTGATCCGTTCCTTACTACATCTCAAGCAGTTTTCGTTTTTTCTTTGATTCGTAATATCGTTCCTTCCTTTCTAGCTTGGCCCGTACAAGCTAAATTCGTCAAGCTTGACATCCGTTAGGCCTATTTCAATGGGGCTTTAGATGCGCAAGGTGTTTGTGGGGTTGGGATCATCATCCATTTAAATAACAATTTTTCCCTCAAAAAATCTGTGGGACTTGGTTATGGGACTAATGACTATGCTGAACTAAAATCTTTGAAGCTTCTTTTGTGTTGGTTAAGGCAGCTAGATATTGGTTCAACTTAGATTTTTGGTGACTCCATGAATGTGATTAAATGGACAAACAATGAGAAGAGATATCAAAATCTAATTTTGATTCCTATTTTAGATGATATCATTTACATCAAATCAATTTTTCTTGGCATTTATTTTTTTCACATGTACAGGGAAGGAAATATGGAAGTCAACATTTTTTCTGAAAAAGGTCTTCAGCAAGCTCCGGACACTTGGCATATAATTTCAACGCACCATGGGTGGGTTACTGAGATGGACTAGCCTCCATTCCTCTAAAAAAAAATTGTACATTTATGTTTTATGCTCTGGGGACTTTGTGGCTATGGGACTGTTTCCATAGTTTTTTTTGTTATCCCCTTTACTGTTGTAACAGACTCTCCATTTTTGTCTCAAGTTTTTGGATATTTGGGTTGTTTTCTCTGTATGTACGGAGAGACCCAATTTCTCTATGATAGTTGATATTCTCTTGCACTTTGTGAACTTCTTGTATTGAGCATAGAGTTGTTTTTTCTCATTGCCTCAATATGTTGTGCTATACTTTCTAATCAGGGTGAACACACAGTTTTGGATATGAATGCTTTATTGCATCCACTATGTAACTTTTTATTTTCTTAATAAAGAGTTCGATTTTTCTTCGGAAAAAGATAAATAAATTAGATTCATAATTTTAGAGGAAGTTGGATTCCAATAACACAAATGCATAATCAAATTCTTCTTTCACTAAACAAAATCTTCTTAAAGTGTTCTTTCAATATCCACTTACAACTAGTCACTAATATGATACAAGATGACAAAGTTTTGCAAAAACAATCATTTGGAAAAGAAAAGAAAAAAAACAAGAATTAAATATTGATATGCTATAACAACCACAATTTTTTTATTTGCAATCCTTGATTTTTAAACTCTTTTTTTCTAATTTAAATTGTTTTGCAGGTAATATTTATACTCATAGGTGATAATAAGCATATCATTGTGGGTAGATTGGTCTTCTTCCATCTAATAAGCATACTTTCGCCTAGTCTCAGTCTAGTTACAAAAAAAAAAAATTACACTAACATATTTGTCTTTTTTGGAATAGGGCTCTTGGAATTTTAATTTAATTATCAATAATTATTAGGTGAATGCTAAAGATTTAATCTTCATGGAATATTCTAAAATATATTTAGTAGTAATCACTACTCAAAAATAATGATTTATCTTAAGAGTAGTAATGCCCTCTTTGTCCTTTATTTAAATTGATTAATTAAAGCAAAATACAATATCAACAAGTGTCATATAAAAAGAGCCATGAGATTTTGTGCAAGTGATAAAAAGAGCCATGAGATTTTGTGCAAGTGATATTGATAACTCATTATATTATAATAAATACCATTCACATACTAAGAATCTCCATAATTTCAAAAACTTATTAAATGTTATTTTAAATAAATGCATGTTTTACTCCAAGGATAATTTTAGGGGCGAATGTTCGCCCTTTGGGTGGGGGAATATTTTGTATCATAGTACATTTTTACAAATCACCTCAAATAGCCCACCTTATTTTAAGGGAGAGGGTAGAAAAGGTAAATTTAGCCCTTGAAATTAGGACTTACAACCTTCCATTCGCCCATTTTCAAGAATAGGTTTTATTTAAGTGAATTCTATGGGCCAAATACCATATTTATAAAAGAGGTATGGTAAATTAATAAAAATATAAATAAATGAGAGGTATGGTAAATAAATAAAACATTTTTTATATTTACTCCATAAGTCACCTTATATACATGTAATAGTGTAAACAAATAAAAATATAAGTAAAGTGGAGGTATGGTAAATAAATAAAACGTCTTTTTATACTTACTCAAACGGTATGGTAAATAAATAAAAATATAAATAAACTAGACGTATCATAAATAAATAAAACCTCTTTTTATATTTAGTCCATAATCCTCGTTCTATTTATGAAGGCTCAAGAAAGAGGTTTTATTTAAGTGAATCCTATGGGCCAAATACCATATTTGTAAAAGAGGTATGGTAAATTAATAAAAATATAAATAAACGAGAGGTATGGTGAACAAATAAAACATT
The DNA here is from genome assembly GCA_031772625.1 of Pinus tabuliformis. Lineage (NCBI taxonomy): Eukaryota > Viridiplantae > Streptophyta > Pinopsida > Pinales > Pinaceae > Pinus > Pinus tabuliformis. Next base: position 1,061,423,456 of record CM062813.1, on the reverse strand, counting down.
TTTTTATATTTACTCCATAAGTCACCTTATATTTACGAACACTCAAAAAATGGGTTATATTTAGGTGAAACCTATGGCCAAAATACTATGGGACAAATACCACGGACTAGATTGTTATTAATACCATGCAAAAAACCATTATTAACTCTAATATTAGAATTAATAAAAATAAAAATGGCACATGGTATTGACCCATGGTATTCACCTGGAATGTAGCCTATTTAAATGGGGAATTAAACCAGCATGTAGCCTATGCTAAGATTCACTAGGACTTTACAAAGTTTTATTATTTAGTGAAAGACTCGCCAAGATCTTACAAGATTTTATAATTGAGTAAAATATTCGCCATGCTTGGCGAGAGATTCGCCAAAAAATTATATATACATATTATATTATCGATAAAATCGCCTTCCATTTTTCCTATATACCATGGAGATTCGCCCATTTATTATATTTATAAATTTAGGGGTTCTTAAAATTTTCCCTGTTTTACTCATAAATCTATACTCTATATATAATAAAGGTTAATTAAATTTAGCCAAATAGAATAGTTGTTATCCTTCCCTGTTATTTTTCCCACTGAGGTTAAGATAGAGTAAGCTTATAATTTTAATTCAATCGAATTTAGCCCAGAAAATTTAGTCAACTAAGTTTACGGTGGGTGGTTGGGTGAATAACATTTTATGGAGAATTAAAAAGATGTTGAAAGCTCACTGTCATGATGTTGCAGGATTTATCAGAGTGCATTAATGGATTGACGGATAAGGAGAAATCACTCCTGTGATATGTCCAGAAAGCAAGGCATAGTAAGAGAGGAATTGTGAAGAAATTATTGCTTACACACAAAGACTTTGTGGAATATTTGATGAGGAAGTCAATGTGAAATAATTTAAAGATCGAGAGAAAGTGAAATAAGGCGGGGATGCGAAGAAATTAAATATATGCGCTGGTTGGTCCGTTGTCGTCCACAGGAAATTCTTAAAATTATATTGCGATTCTCCCATTTTTCTATGCCGTGAAGATGTGAAAAATGAATGGAAAATTCTCATATATATGTGTATGGATTCAGTGGAAGACACTGTGAAAAGAGAAATCAGCAGGAGAATTAAATGAGAAGCAGAAATTGGCGTAAGAAGTGCGGCACAGAGATGAAATTATTTGATATACAACAAGAAACTCTAAATTTCAGGAGATTCAGTCAATGTGAAATAATTGAAAGACAATAAAAAAAATGGCGAGAGATGAATAGAGTGTGGGGGGATTTTTCCAATATACGCCAAGGCATTGTAAATTTGATGAGAAGCCAGTGTGAAAGATTGGATAGAAAGGGTGATAACTGGGTAGAAAGATGAAGAAAATTCGTGGGCGTGCTGTATGAATTCAATAAAAAAGTTTTATTGAAAAGAGACCTGCGCTGACTTGGTGGTCGTCGACAAGACAGCCGGTAGTCTTCCACTAACAGAAAATGCTGCGTACGACGATTCTCCCATGTCAAAAAATCATGTCTTCCACTAACAGGAAATGCCGTGTATAGCGATTCTCCGTTACATGATTTGATGAGATGAAAATAGGTGCGCAGAATTCCTTCTGTTGCGTTGGTTGGTTGGTTGACGCTGTGGGTGGTAGAAAGATGGCGACTGTGAAAAGAAATATCAGTGTTTTCTCACGTCTACCGCTCTGTCATTTTTGAACGGGTATAGGCTCTGGAAAGTTGAAAGAAAATAAGAAATTGCAAATGGCCAGTTAAGTGATTCCAGGAGGGGAATTCATTAAAAATTTGGTTGCAACGTGTCCATCCAGGGGATCAACCCCACCATAGAAACCTCCATCATACTAAACCACTTTTTTGGACGACAATACAAATCTTCATTACTAATTTGGACATTTTCCAGCAATATATTAACACTAAGCCATTTACATTATTGATTTTGGTAGTAAGCTTTTATTATTAAGAATTTAGTACGTGATGATTTTTTCCATATAATCTGGTATATTTTTTATTTTCAATAATATTTTATTAAAATATTTAAGATTCACAAGTGTTTTGGTATTTTATTTATATATTTTATATTTGTGATGTTAAATTTTATGATGAAATTATTGTTGGCGACAGAAATTAATTTGAAGACTATTTAAAATTTTCTGATATGAATTGTGTGGAACTTTTTTTGTTAGATGTTTTGGGTGGACATCCTACCCATTTTGAAAACTAAAAATCAGATATATATTAATTATGAGAGTTAATCAACTTTATAAATAATGAAAACATGAAGTGAGGATAATGACTATTTTCTGATATGAATTGTGTGGAACTTTTTTTGTTAGATGTTTTGGGTGGACATCCTACCCATTTTGAAAACTAAAAATCAGATATATATTAATTATGAGAGTTAATCAACTTTATAAATAATGAAAACATGAAGTGAGGATAATAGTCATTAGGGTGTAAATATTAATGGTCAAAAAAATACTTACCGAGATAAATAAATAAATAAATCAATGAGATATTAGATAAAAGTTAAATTAAAATAGTATATTTCATTGATAATTATTAATGCACAGTTAAATGTTTTGAAAAAATTATTATTAAAAGGAATGGTATAGAGATTTTAATTTCAATTCTTGATAAATTAAGTCAAAGCTTGATAATGGAATTATATATTTATTTAATTTTTCATTTAATTTTAATAAATAAAAAGAATTTATATATTTTAAATATTCTTATATGGTTAGTACTTTAGAGTCTATGTAGATAAATTATTATAAATAGATTGAATGATAGAGCACTAAAGAGAGTTTTATTTTAATCTAAATAAATTTATTTATAGTAAATTTATTTATAGTTAATCTAAAAATATATATTTAGATTAATGATGTTAATATATATATAAAATATGGAAAGGTTGAGTAAAGGTTAGAATCATTTTAATTTAATATTATTATTTATGTAGATAAATAATTTTTATTTATTTATTTATTAATTAATAAATTTATTTTGGAAGATGGTTAGACCAAGAATAAATAGAGATAGGATATGACCATGAGAGAATATAAACTCTATATTAATAATTATTAGTTTTGAAAGAGTAAGGTTAAATCAAATTAATTAATTAAAAGAATTTCGGGAATAGAAAAGGGTTAAGATTAAAATGAAATGAAAGATTAATGAGAATAAAAATAATAGATTTTGGTGAATATGAGATTGAGTTAATTATTATTAAAACATTGAATAGTATTAAAATAATATTAAAGTTTATTATTAGATTAAAGAAGTATAAAAATAGTTTAAATTAGAATAAGATTAAAAATATAAAATAAAAATAGATTAAGAAAGTATGTCCATGCTCTCTTGGATAAGAGTGATTGGATGCCTGTTAAGGCATTCTTAAGAGTGATCGGGTGCTCTGTTAAGGCATTCCTTGATGTGAAGTCACCGCTTCAATTTCTTGCCGAGATCCAGGTCATATATTGGACACTTTGGAGATGTAGTCCTCACAAACTTACAAATTTTTTTTAAAAAGTATAAAATAAAATAAATTATATTAGAATTAGATCAAGAAAGAATAAGAAGAAAATTTTGATTAAAATATTATTATTAAGAATAATATAAAATATAATTTAACTGGAGAAAAAATAAAATAGAATTAAAAGTAGTATTTCATTAAGATTACTTTAAATTAAAGAATTAAAAAGAATAAATATTTTAAGGAGAATGATTAATAATAAAGAAAAAATTAAGAATCGGAACACACAATTTGACGAATGAATCACACAACTCACAAGTGATACAAACTGCACCTAGAGGTTGTCAAACAACCTTGTCACATTTTCATTAACCAAATCAATAATCAATACACAAATTTATTTTGTAAGGGAGATCTAAACAAAGTCCTAAGAAATAGGATCTAAGTCCTAAATAAACTACCAAATGATTATTTCTCCATTATTTCCAAATCTCCCCCTTAATGGAGAAAGGATTTATTTCAACACCTAGTATCTCCCTAAACAACTCAAATTTCATCTTCCCAAGAGGCTTAGTGAAAATATTAGCGACATTTTCACAAGTATTATAATACATTATAGTAATATCTTTAAAATGCATCTTCTTTCTAACAAAATGAAACTGAGCATCAACATGTTTTGTTCTTGCATGATAAATTGGATTATTAGCCAACTTGATTGAGCTCTGGTTATCACATTTGCTCACTGTACCCTTCTTTTGTTCTTCTCCAACATTTTGAAGAACTCTCCTCAACCAAAAAGCTTCACAAGTTGCTACACACAAAGATTTATACTTTGTTTCAGTGGATGACAAAGATACAATAGGTTTCTTATTACTACTTCATGAAATTATCCTGGATCCAATGCTAAAATCATAACCTGTAGTATATCTCCTATCATCCAGAATACTAGCCCATTCTAAATTTGAATAGCCTGTCATCTCAACATCAAATGAATCAATATACTTAAAACCAAAATTAACCATTCCTTTAAGATACCTGAGTAGACCTTTCACTACTTGTCAATGGATTTCTAGAGGTCTTACCACAAACTAACTTAACACACTAACGAAGTATGATATATCAGTTCTGGTTGTAGTAAGATAATTCAAGTTTCCTGCCAGTTGTCTATACATTGTGCCACCTACCTCCTTCCATCACTGTGATTTTTCACATTCTGTTGCATTTGAACAAAAGCAGATTTACACTGATCCATTTTAAACTTCTTAGGCAATTCTATTACATACTTACCCTGAGAAACAAAAGTCTGACCAACATCTCTCCAAACCTCAAGACCTAGACAATAATGTAATTCTCCAAGATATTTCATCTCAAATACTTGTGACAAATGCACCTTAATCCCATTAATTAGTTTTCCATAATTCCATGTAATAATTAATTCATCAACATGCAAGGAAATCAATACAACATGCCCCTTTAAATCAAATTTGGTCTACAAATTTGGGTCAGTTTGGCTCCTCATAAAACCTCGTTGAAGAAAGAAAGAATCTAACTTCTCATACCAGAACCTGGGTGCCTGCTTCAGCCCATACAAATCCTTCTTTAATTTACAGACTAGATGTTCTTAACCCTTTTTGACAAACCCTTCTGGTTGAGTTTAAGATAAACTTGCTCCTTTAACTCACCATTAAAAAATGAATATTTTACATCTAATTGGTGAAGATTCCAATGGTGCTTTATTGCCAATGCAATTAACAATCTAATAGTGTTCTACCTACCTACAAGTGAAAATGTTTCTGCATAATCAATACCCTCTTTTTTTTATTACCCTTTTGCCACGAGTCTGGACTTTTATTTATCTATACTACCATCTGCTTTAAATTTGGGTTTGTACAACCACTTACATCCTATGGGCTCTTTATCTTTTGGCAGTTCAGTCAATTCCCAGGTTTTCTATTTCATTATAGAGCCATATTCTTCTTTCATTACTTTTCTCCACTCTTCTTGTTCATTAGCTTCATTAAAACTCATGGGTTCTATGACAATAAAAACACTACTCATTAGGGTGTACTCCTTGTACCTCTCATGTAGGCGAATTTGGCGTGTAGATCTCCTTGGAAATTCGTTTTCTTCAACTCTATTCTCTGAAGGTCCTTCTCCACCTCTAGGTGAGTTGTGACTGCTAGTAGTGTCCATATCACTGGATTCTTAATAGTACCTTTGCTTTATTCTCCCACTTCTCCAAATCTTGGATTGATTTTCTTGTCAATCCTCGAGCTGCACTTGGCTTTGCTTCATCTCCATTTATGATTTCTCCATACCCCATAACCGTCCATCCACATTTGTAGCTTAAATTTCCAATTAACATAATTTGAGCCATCCAGCATATTGGCCTCATTTAGGTAGGTCTCTGCAAGTGGATTAGTCATCTTGACAGGAAGTCTACAGTAAAAAAATATGCAGTGCCAATAAATTCCAAAGAATAACTTTCTAGGACCCACCAATACTCTTCTACTAATTTATTTTTTTTCAAGGACAACAAACTTACACCACCACTTCTCTGCACTATATATATATATATATATATATAATTTGCAATAGGGATTACCATCAACAATGTATTCACAAATTACCATCCATTAACAAAAACTACAAATTTTAATCTTCACTGCCCATCGCACCTTACGGCATAGGATATGTGTGATGCATTGCGGAAATTGGGAATTTCATAACTTTGCCACACTCATCGCACTTTTCATCTAATGTTAAGTGTGTTGGTCCTATTTGTCAGCGCATTTCCATGAACTCCACAAGACACACATTGTTGTTGCTCCACGCTCCACATCTCTGGTCAACACAAACTCTTTTTTTCATGCAACTCCATGCTCACGGCACCAATCCGCACTCCTAGCCTATACATTGACCACTCGTCAAGGTCGCTCCTCTGCTCCTCCATGCTATCTCTCCATCTTGTCAATTGGTCTTGCATGTTTTCTAAAAGGCCTTCACACTAGTTAAAAAGCTATGGGTTCTAGGCATCTCAACTGTTGAAATATGTAACTAGGTTCGATCTTCATAATGACGTTTGTAATCATGATTTTACGTATTTAATAAAAAAAATAGATTTATTATTATGAGTCTTGAAGCATGGGTTTCATGCTCAAGAGAATTTATTTTTATAGGTAAAACACCCATTGAGTTCTTCTAGCTTTATCATAATATCATTGAGTAATTTTCATGTATGAACGACCTATTTGGGCATGTCACCTATTGTAAAAAGAACTTAGTTGAATCAAGGTTAGAGTCAAAAGACCCTCCAAGACCTCGTCTCAAGTGCTACAACAAGTCAACTCTCAAAAGAAGCAAATAGGTCTACCTAAAGGACATGTCGACCTAGGTGCTATGTCAAGTTAGCCTACAAGCATAGGAAGGAATCCTATAAATATAAGACAAATCAACCTCATTCAAGGATGAAGAAGGAAAAATAATCACTAATAAAATAAGTGTGAAGGAAGAGAAAATGGAAGCCTCTTGAGCTGCGAGTAAGAGAAAGAGAAGACCAAATTTTTTCTAGCTTTGTTTTGGGTCTCTCATATCACATGTGTGACTACAACTAGGGTTTATGCAGTACATTATTGCAACCCTTTAAAGGAGCCAAGATATAGTCCAAGAAGCATCACTTTGTTGGACGAGATCACAAGGAGAAGGGATGAAGACAAGCGAAGGAGAAAGAGCACTGTAATTTGCCTTTATCACCTAATATGTACAACTAGGGTTTCTGAATGAAGGGCCAAAAATCACAAAAGTTGCAGGAAGGTCGAAATTGCAGGAAGGCGGGATGAAGCTGCAGTCAAGTGATTGGAAGGAGAAATTTGAAGACAAGAAAGAAGCAACTGAATAGACTTGGAAAATGAAGCAAGGTTGACTTGGTCTTGGAGGAGTCTTGGTCAAGGGCCTAGGTCTTGGAATTCATCAATTGAAGATTGTATAAGAAGAATAATTTGGTGGGTTTTCCTCTCAATATTGGAGAGGTTTTGGCCCTATCTGATTTCCTATATCTTATGTCCTTTGTCTCATTTTTCTTTATTTTTTTGGCAGTTCTTTGATGAAGATAATACATAATAATAAACAAGTAAAAGAAGAATCGAATGTAGTAAAATAAAAATATGTCACAAATAGTTATCAAGAAAGATAAATCATCTCATCTCACTCCCCTAGATTTCTCAACGTGGTATCAGAGCTAATGTAACTTAAATGAAGGGAAACTCTAAGAAAGGAAACTCAAAATTAGAAAGCACTAGGAGATCATCAAGGATTACATCATCATCTTGAAAGAAGTCTCTAAGGGAACCTCAAAAGACCCTACCTCTGCTCAAATAGAAGAAGATATGCAAATTAAAGCATCTTGAAGTCTATCTGTCCAAGAGAAGAAAGAAGAAATTAATTGTCATCATCATCAAGGTATCAAGGTTTGATAAAAAATTTAATTCTCAAGCTATGACCCCAAAATATAGAAGAAATTACAGTGAAATATATCTCTGTCCAAAAATATTGAAAGGAATCAATCTCTCTTCAACCAAACCAAGTTCAATTTAATCAAAGTTCTGGATTCAATATCAACTCCTCACCAAATAAAGAGACTTCCTAATTAAGTGCATGATAGAGTGATGATACATCATTTTTTCATAATATTGAAGGCATAATTCAAAAATTGTTTAGTAGGAAAAGAAGATTGTCTTCAAGGAGGATCAATCTTCTAAAAAAATACCAAGAACTTCATATTATCTATCTCTAATTGCAATACCTGAAATTTGTGATGAATCAAATTTATGTGGAAATAAGGACATAGGAACCAATCATATATAGTTGTAACACAATCAATTATTCTTTTTTTTGCTAAAGCAAGAGTCGTGCCTTCGTTTTGATTAAATCGGAAAAATATTTACATAGAATACAACCAACCACTTGGGTTCAAGGACTTAGCCAAAACTACTTTCTAAAAAACCAAGGGTCTTGAGTTAAGTGTGATAACTCCTAACCCTAACCACAAAACAGCTCCACCCTCAAAAGCAAACACCACCAAAACCGGATGGGGGACAGAGCCTTTGATTTCCACCATCAGAACTCCTTGCCTTATCCACCTGTAGAGGAGGACGTTGTTGTGCAAAGACTTCCACCCATTAACAGTTTGGACCCACCAACACGTACGGAGGTTCCTGACCGTAGATCCTCCCTACTTGATCCAACGGTAGAGGAAAATATCACAATGCATAGAAGTCTGCCTTTTAACCTTATGGACCCACTGACATGCACGATGAATCTTAGCCGTTGATCCACCGTGCTTGATCCGACGGCCGAGGATCATATCGCGTGGATCTAAAGTGCTGCTAGTTAACATGCGATGAGGGTGGAAAACTAAACCACTCTTCGGCCACGTGTAGCACGATGAGTGGGATCGCTCCCAAAACTTAAAAACCGCTTTCCACCCGAGAGGCCCCCGATACACTGAAAACCATTCTGTGGGCGGATTAGCAACCTTGTGCGGAGAATCAGGAATATTCCGGCCGCCGCTTGAGCCCAGATTCTAGCCATTCACGCCTTCTCCTTTGCACCCGATAGTTAGCTCATGTGAAGTAAAACCCCAACCCTCCGGCCAACTACCCGGGCAGCAGAAACTACCGAGCAACCCATGAAAGAACAAAAATAGGAAAAACTTGTAACTCATAACTTAAACCAAATTAATTGGACAGAGCCGCCATGGTATTGTTACGATACACCTTCATGTCATCGTCGGCTTGGCAGGTGCATTATTCCTTGAGACCATCCTGAGGCAACCCTTGCCAACCCATCGCGACCCTATTATTGGTACACTTCACTCCTTGATTAGCCAGTAGATCTGCCAGTTTGTTGGCCTTCCTGCGCACATGATTAAAACTTACCATGCGTAGGCCTCTAAGGTGGAGCTGGATCCTTTGAAAGACCTAGATCAGCCTCCAGTGTTTTGAAACCTTCTCTGGCTCCGAGCCCCATCCAATTCTTTTAACTGTGTTGATAATTAACTCAGAGTCAGCTTCAATAATCACATTTTACCGATTATCCTGCACCAGGAGTTCTAAGCACTACTCCATAGCCATGGATTCTGCCATGTTGTTTGTGGCTCTGCCCAAATGGCCATGGAAAATGGAAAGAATATTACCAGTTTCATCCCTTAACACCCCTCCAAAGCCCATCATACCTGGGTTGCCTTTTGAGGCCCCATCTATGTTATATTTCAGAAAGCCCATAGGGGGAGGATGCCAGAAGTCCTGCTCAGTATCCATTAACTTAACCATTCTGCTCAGGCCCTGCGGAACAATCCCCTGCATGCCCAACTGTCTTAGAATCCTCATATCAGCATTTGTAGGTGGATTCTTAGGGGAATTTCGCACAATGGTACTAACCGTTTCCTTGAGTTGTGCCAAGGTCTGCTCAAAAAGACATTGGAAGGCTCTTTTTTCATTTTGGAAAATTCTCTTATTCCTTTCTTTCCAGACATTCCAAATAATGAAGCTGGGCGTAAGAGCCCAAGCTGAGTCAAGAATTTCATAATCTGAAAAATTTCGCCTCCAATTGGTAAGGGTGTTGATGATACTCCCTTTATCCCTGTCGGTTTTTTGGAAGATGTTGGCGACTGAATCCCACAAATTAGAGGTGAAGAAACAATTATTGAGGAGGTGTTCCATGGTTTCCTCTTGGGCCTCACAGAGCTGGCATCTGGAAGGCCACAAAACATAACACTCTTCCCTCAATTCTTTCATCACTCCACATATCTCTCCCTAATTACTACTGACCTCTCATTTGGCATCAAATTTGCATCATGCAAGGTAAGGTGGATGATGGAAAAAAATCTTGCCATGTGCCACTTGATAAAATTTATGTATCAAGGACTGATCCAAGTCCGATTTGGATGTCCTCCCAGACCTTGGATTTAGTATTGATGGTGTACAGACAGATTGAATTCAAGATAAGTAGGAACGACAAAATTCCTGAAGCATGGGAAAATCTATAGGTGCGACATTGATGGAAGGAAAGGATGAGTTTTTATTAAACATACACATGGAATAGGCAAAAAATAAGATAAATGTGAATGCATATTATTCATAATGATATACAATGTTATACAAGTCTAGTGACCCTTGGTTTCATATTCCAAGTGGTCTCTTGGACTCCAATGACCTTTAACTTTCCACACCATAACCCTTAGCGGATTAGGTGTCCAACATTCGCCCCTTAATTCGAAGGGGTATATATGAGTCCAAGAAGAGAGCTCTAATACAAAAATATAACAATGCATGATAACACTAGGTTGAATGTTCTCTCTAAAATGATGGCATAAGGTGGGAGAACTCAAGGTCTCAACCATTGGTGGTTTAAGGATGACGACTAACACTGGAACACTTATTGTAGTTCCTTGAACTCTTCCAAATATGGCTAGAAGTTGAAGTCTTCTACTAGAAGAAGTGCTCCCAAATGTTTGTGAAAAGGGAGAACTTTGGGTCTCAAACTGGAATGCTTAGTGTGATTTCTGAAACTCTTCCAAATCTGGCAAGAAGTTGAAGTCTTCTGCTGGAGGAAGTGCTCCTTAATGCTTTGAAGAGGGAGACCATCAATTTGGAAAATGGAGGTCTTCAAACTACAACAAAAAGGGAGAACCTCAACCTAAAAAGGGAGGTCTCAATCTGCGGTGTTTTAAGGAAGACCACCAACCATAGTGCATGCTTAGGGGCTTATTTTTCTTTGGCTACAACTCTGAATCTGGGTATGGCTATATCTAGTTGTAGGCTCAGGCAACAAGTTCAGGTTGTGGCTCAAGCTCGCTTGATGTGGCTTTGAAGATTGTATATTACCATCAATTCCCCCCCTTTTAGGTACAAGGTGAGAAGATGAAGAAAGCTCAACTATGAGACTTTTCAGTACTTGTGAACAAATTCTGCGATATGAGTGAAATATCTTTGAAGTCCATTTCCAATAAGTGATCCATCTAAGGCGAATATTTGTTCTTGTTGGAGGATTTTTTTTGAAGAATTTGTTTGAAGAATGAGTGTGTTGACCACAATTCTTACAAGGGTGAAGATCAAAATAGTAATCTTTCACATGGCCAACTCGGTCACAATGTTGGCATTTCACAATTTATTGTGAATGTGGAGGAGTATAAATAGGTGAAGAATCTTCATGAAGAAATCCAACACTCTGAAATTTGATAGGCCTTGAGTAGTCATGAGTATGAAAGGATGCTTCCTTATCATATCCAAGATGTATTATGTGCTTGTTGTTGATAAGCTCTTGCCAAGGTATGATGATGTGCTTGGGAAATAGAACCTAAAATTCTGCATCTTTATGCAAAACTACTCTTGATATTGGAACTTGATGGGGATCAACCTTAACTTTACTAACTTTATCACTTGTTGGTTGTTGATGGGTGTTTGTTTCAACCTCAAATACAGGATTTTTATAATAAAAAAGAAGTTCATAATGATGCCTTTTCCTATTGTAACGCATCTCGTTGGAACTAAGATTCTAGTTGCAAAAACTCAATCTTGCCATGCACATTTTTGCAGATTGATTCTAACGTTAGCAAGAAAGGATTTTTTGATTTTCACCATGTCTTCAACAATATACACAATTAAAGTGCTTAATAATTCTAAAAAATCATCCAGTCTAGCCATCTTTTAATTTCAAGAATCAAACTCAGCAAATAAAGAGTGTTAGTTTCAAGTTCTCAACTAAATTTGAAATAGATCTCCTCCTTTCAAAGTGAAGTAGAGAGTAACATAAAAATCCTCAACGAAAAAGGCTAAGGAACATAAAATCCTGACACAAATTTCTAAATCATAGCGCACTCAAAATCTCCACAACTTAAAAACTCCACCACTTAAGGTCAACAACATTAAATATTTTTTTTTATCCTAATAGGACTCAAACAAAGAGGCACAAAATTATTATGATCAAAATTTTAAGCACGAGAATCCACAGTGATTGAAATATGTGCAAATCTCAAAGAAATTTGAGAAGGACGAGAGTAACTTTTGAACCCTAAACTCCTCTAGCTAAAAGACAAAAGTACCACGTCCCCTTCCAAAAATATTCATCAAAGAATATTAAAAGAAGAACATGAACATGTGAGTGGCTCTACCATTAAAACCAAACAACACCAACATCTACCATTAATACCATACATACATCTGATAACAATACACATGTGCTTGGAAATAGGAGTCCAGTTTCGCTTGAAGAATACTAACAGTGTTCCACTTCGTCATCTTACAATAGATTGTGAATACAATAATGGAGGCAGAGGGTTGACACAGTGGGGAGGCCTCTCAAATGACATCAAAACTTAAGAATCACAAACAAGTGTTCTTGGTATAGGAATTTACAACGTAAGTTCCTTAGATAGAATACCAAAGGACACAGCTCAGAAACAGATCACAGATCAATACACCAGTGTTCTTGATGTGGTTAAAACCCTCAAAGAGGGAAACAGTCCATGGCCTGAGCCAACGCGGCCACTTCAAGCAATTTATTAATAAAAGAAAGAAAATTTACATAAGCTTCTCTTATGAATGGTCACCCTAAAAATGACCCTCCATGCTCTTTAAATAGAGATCATGGACCAATCGGGTGTTAAGCCACAGATCAAGTGTCAGTAATATTGAGGAGAGAATGAACCGTTAGATCACTTCATGTCTAGGACATATCGTGACCGTCATCTTGTGAGTTACAAAAGTACATAGTAAGGAAACACACTTTACCTAACTCTACACTAGACCAAGTTATACTTAACTATTTCCTATGTGTCGGAATATCCTAACATCCCCCCTTAAGAACAAATTGGGATAGGATTGAAGGATGTACAAATATGAAACAATAGGAGAAGGAAGGAGGCATTAGAGCCTATCCCCCCTTCGTGACAACTTCCTGAACTCACACCATAAATCGAAATTTAGTAAACTTTGCCTCTCTGAAAGCCTTTGTGAAGATGTTTGCAACTTGATCATCTATTGAACAATATTGCACTTCAAGAACATGGTCATGAATGAGCTTTCTGATGAAGTGCATGTGTAGTTCAATGTGTTTGTTGCACTGATATTGGACTGGATATTTGCATAGTTGAATGGCACTTTGATTATCACACCAAAGTGTAGTCGGATGCTGCTACTGAAAACCAAACTCTGACAAGATCTGACGAAGCCATAGGGCTTTCTTACCAGCTTCTACGACACCATGATACTCTGCTTCTACTAAAGAAAGAGAGATGGCACTTTGTTTCTTGCAAGCCCATGTAATAGGTCCAAAACCAAGAGTGAAGACATAACTGGCAGTAGATTTCCGATCATCAGGATCACTAGCCCAATTCGAATTAGTGAAACCAACCAATAGAGGAGATGCTTCTGCACTATAATGAATCCCAAATTGAATTCTACCTCAAACATAATGAAGTATTCTTTTAGCTACTTTCCAATGACTTTCATGTGGGTTTTTCATAAACTGAGAGATAAGGCTAACAGTAAAGGAAAGGTCAGGACAAGTATGGGTCAGATACAAAAGTTTTCCTACAAGTTGACGGTATAAGGTAGCATCAACTTCAGGGGAAGTACAAGTGACTGAAAGTTTGGCTCTAGACTACAAGGTTGAAGGGGCTGGCTTACAATCTTCCATGTGAAAATGGCATAGAAGATCACAGGCATACTTGGACTGGGAAAGGGAAATAAATTCTTTGGATTGCAAGACTTGAAGACCAAGAAAATAATGCAAGTGTCCTAAGTCTATCATTTCAAACTTCTTTTTAAGGGTGGAATTCACATGGTTTATAAGGTTGGGATCACTACCAGTAAGGATAAGATCATCAACATAAAGAAGAAGAATGATAAGAGACTTGCCCACTTTCTTGGTGTAGACAGTATTGTGAGAATGACACCTAGAAAAGCCAGTATCTAAAAGAAAGCTATCCATTTTGGCATACCAAGCTCGAGGGGCTTGCTTGAGGCCATAAAGGGATTTCTTAAGCTGACCTACAAGGCTGGACTCTGTTTGTATAAAGCCAGTAGGTTGTTCCATATAGATTTCTTCATGCAAGTCCCCATGCAAGAAGACAGATTTAACATCCATCTGATGGACTTCCCATTTGAAAGAGGCAACAAGGGAAGAACAAGGCAGATAGAGTTCATTTTGGCAATAGGGGAGAAGGTTTCAGTATAGTCAATGCCTTCAACTTGTGAAAACCCCTTAGCAACAAGGCGAGCTTTATGTTTATCAACTTTTCCATCTGGTCCATACTTGGTTTTGTAAACCCATTTACATCTAACAAGTTTTCGTCCCTTTGGAAGAGGAACAAGATCCCATGTATCATTTGCCAATAATGAACGATATTCTTCATTCATATATTCGTCCCACTTTGGATGGCCTGAAGCTTCTGCAAAGGTGTCAGGATCATAATTCGCTGAAGCTTGAGCCAGTAAAGAAAAGGCTCTATCGAACTAAGAACGTGTACGTCACTGATCTGTAGGATCACCGACAAGAGCACCTACTACATCCTGAGTAGCACAGACCCATTTTTGAAGCTGAGGAGCTAAAGGAGGATCTTGAGAAGGTGGGGGAGGATTGTCATCCTCACTATCATCATCTGAAGAAGAAATATTTTCAGAAGTAGAAGGGATAGAGAGAGGTGGCACATCCACCGAACTAGGTTCATAAGCCGATATATTTTCAAAAAACTTTACATCTCTTCTAATGATAACATTTTTGGAATTAAGTGGAATAAGTCTATATCCTTTGACATCTTCAGAATATCCAACAAAAATACATTTTTCACTCTTAGGTTCTAAAGATTTATGTTTCTCATCTGGAATATGGGCCCATGCTTCACTTCCGAAAACACGAAAGTGACTTACATTTGGTTTAATTGAGCTCCATGCTTCTTCTGGAGTGATATTCTTTAAAACCTTAGTAGGAGTGCGATTTACTATGTAATTTGCACAGTTAATTGCTTCTGCCCAAAAATTAAGACTAAGTCCTTTAGATTGAAGCATACAATTAGCCATTTCCTTTAAGGTGTGATTCTTCCTTTCAGCTACACCATTTTGTTGTGGAGTATATGGAACAATATCTTGCATTGGAATTCCATTCTTAGTGCAAAAGTTGACGAATTTGTTGTTAACATATTCTCCACCATTATCAGCTCTTAACTTAAGAATTTGATGTCCATATTGTTTTTCAACAAAGGCCTTCAAGGCCAAGAACATGTTAAATACTTCACTCTTCTGTTTTAATAAGTATACCCAAGTGCGTCTATAGAAATCATCAATGAAAATTAAGAAATACTTGTAGCTAGAGAATGAAACAACGGGAAGTGGACCACATAAATCACTGTGCACAAGTTGTAAAGGCGTTGAGGTGTGCCAAGAGGCACGTTTTTCAAAACTATCTCGATGATGTTTTCCGAGTACACATCCAGAACAAACACCATCTCTGCAAGATACCATTGGAAGACCTGTCACCATATTTTATTTACATAGATTCTGAATGGAACAATAGTTTAAGTGACCAAATCGCTCATGCCAAAGTTTGCTCACTTCATCATTATGAGCAACAAATACCGAGGGAATATTTGATGACCCAAAGTTGTTAAACTTATACAACCTTGTAGAATCATCAGCAATGCCAGTAGCTAAAATCTGTCTAGGATCTCTTAGGTCCTTAATTACAACATCGTGAGGTGAAAATTCAATGATTTTACCTTCACCTGAATGAGTTATCTGATATACAGATAGAAGGTTGCAGGATAAGGTTGGAACACATAATACATCATTAAATTGACCATTGTCTAGATGAACAGTTCCAGTCCCTACAACACTAAGAAATCTATCATCACCAACATATATATTTTTGGTGTTGCAATCATTTAAAGAAGAAAACATGGCTTTGTTTTTGGCCATGTGATAAGAAGCTCCAGAATCAATGAGCCACTCATGAGAATGAGAAGAAAAAGATACATTTAGTGCATAACTAGACCGAGATGCTTGAAAACCACATGCAGAAAGTGTTATTCCTGGAGATGAAGTTGAAGAATGCTCCAAATGCATGTTATGCTTCTTCATTGCTGCTTCCAAGGCTTCCATCTTCTTAAAGCATTTGGATTTTGAGTGGCCATCTTGATTACAAAAGTGGCAATGTATATCAGGCTTCTTCCCTTTGTTTTTATTTGCCTTATCATTTTGTTGAAATGATTTTTCATTTTGAGACTGAAATTTCTTAGGACCCTTGTTTGGTTTAGGACCATTGTTTTTAGGACACTGCTTCTTATGATTCTTTGAATTTGGTTGTTGTTGGACGGCTAAGGCTTTCTTAGAAGAGTTTCCAAGATTAAGAATACCAAGATATAAGAGCTTTTCTTATTCTCTTATTAAAGAATCACAAAAGGCATCAAAAGAGGGGGACTTGTAGTCTTGTAGTTGAGAAATAAATGCTTCTTTTGTAGAATGGAAGGTGGAAACAAACATAGAGTAGGTTGGTCCCAACTTAGTAAGAATGGAATAGATAAGGCTACCATATTCTTTCTTAACCTTAACACCTTCCAAGAGAAGTCTAAGAGTGTTGAACTTGGAAAAGAAAATCTTCAATGGAAGAAAAATTAATGGGGTCCAACGTAAAAAACTCATTTCCGAGTTGATGGGCTCTAATTTCATTTTTAATTCCAAAAACTTTAGTGAACTGTTTCATTGCTTCATTAGGGGTATCAAGTTCTATGATATGGAATCTAAGGTCTGGAGAAATGAACATCCCTATCAACCCATGTGCTTGATCTTGCCTATTTTCCCATTTGGCTATCTTATCTTCATCTTTAGGTTTGGTTTCTTGGCCTGAGGCTATTCTGTAAAGACCTTTACTTCTAAGTAAATCCACAATGTAGGACCACCATTGGAAGTAGTTGGTGCTGTCAATAATAACTTGGCATGGACTTTCCATTTTAACATAAACTAAAGCTGTAGATGTTGAAACTAAGTGTTCCAATAGAAATATCTCAAAAAATTAGGCTGATTAAAAAAAACGGCTTTGAAAAATGGCTGCCAGATGAAGAAGTTATGGCTTGTTGAAGAAAAGTTGTTGAAGATGCCAATAAAGTGCGTGAATGTGCGAAAGTGAATGATAATGTTATATTTTAAAAGTTCCCCCTCGCGCCCTCTCCCCCCCTTCCAAACTTAATCTAATTAGCTCACTTAAAAAAAATATTTTATGTGACTCACTTTTATAAATAAGTGAAAGTCACTTTTACAATGTTGCTTTATGAGCTACCCACTAAATTGTAACTTAAATAAAATATAAAGAGACTTTGAATTATAAGTGACTCACTTTTTATAATGGGTGAAAACACTTTTACATAAAGTAATTTTAAAACATAAGTTACATGTGCTTTTTGAAAAAATAATTTAACAAAAAAAAGATTTGAACTCAAGACCTCTATTCTCATAAAGTAACTTTGGACCAAGTGAGCTAGTTTAAAAGGTTAGTAAATTTTGGAAAAGAGAAAGGCTTTTTTTTTTTTTAGTTACCAAAGCTTTGAGGTGCGTGTTTACTTGAAAAAGCTGTTTTTTTGCCTACAAAACAAAAACCACAAAACCCAACACGGACATACAAAAAAAAAAAACCTTATGGCTTCGAGTTAGCTTTAGCCAAAAACTAAATATTTTCCTCAATGTTTCTGATTTTCCAAGATCACACTAAGGCGCGGTGGAAAATAACATACGCATGAGAAAAATCCTTTCTTTTTGTTTCTGATTTGCCCAAATCGCACAGAGTCACGTGGCAAAGAGCATATGTAGAAATGAAAGGTATAGATTCAGTAATAAAAAAAAAGAGCTAAATAAACAGAAATAAACAGAGAGATGAATAGCTAGAACTGCAGATAAAAACTGTATAGCTCCAGATCTTAAAAATGACGTAGCTAGGGCCACTGAAAACCTTTTCGCATGAAACAAAAGGGGTTCCTCATTGGAAAAAATACTCCTAACATAATAGAGCAGTCCTCTCGGCCCGAAAGTAATCAGAAACAATAGATTTAGAAAACGGCAGTCAGATGCAGTTGTACCGGCTTCAGATTTGGATCACTAATGGATGCGGCCCTCAAATAGCTCTGATACCATGTAGGAATTTGTAGGGTAAGTTCCTCAGATAGAACACCAAATGAAACTGCTCACAAACAAATCACAGATCAATACACCAGTATTCTTGACATGGTTAAAACCCTCAAAGAGGGAAACAGTCCATGTCTTGAGCCAATGTGGTCACTTCAGGCAATTTATTAATAAAAGAAAGAAAATTTACATAAGCTTCTCTCATGAACGGTCACCCTACAAATGTCCCTCCATGCTTTTTAAATAGAGATCATGGACCAATCAAGTGTTAAGCCACAGATCAAGTGTTAGTAGTACCGAGGAGAGAATGAACCGTCAGATCACTTCATGTCTAGAACATATCGTGACCGTCGGATTGTGAGTTACAAAAGTACGTAGTAAAGAAACACATTTTACCTAACTCTACACTAGACTAAGTTATACTTAACTATTTCCTATGTGTCAGAATATCCTAACACTCGACTTATTGTCATGTGAACTACGAGAGCTCTAAGAGGGTACAAGTGAAAAATTTGGTTGAAACAACTGACATAACCTTTAAGCTTGGTTGGAAAAGGCATTTCAAAGTCTAAAAGCCATCATGTTTAATTTTATATCCTTTCAATAACCTCTCAATGATACGCCTTTCAAAATATATATCTGTCCTTTCCAAACAAAATGCAATGACTTTTCTGAGCTCTATCCTACAGGTCATCTAAATATGCTTCTCCCAGTGTTGTTAACAACTATGCAAGCCCAAGTTATGCTTCTACAAACAATGATTCGACTTCCAAGTTGTTGTTAGAGGATATGGTGGTCTTAGCCATGGAGGAGCAATGCAAAATTAAAACAACTGTCAAATTGTGCTTTCCACAAGAAAGAAATACCTTTATGTTGCTATGTGGTGCGGTAGAACGCACCACGAAAGCACGATCATGATTTGCAGACCTCAATGTACAACATACCAGTCACAATTTCACCACACCATACACTGCTCCCTTCAATCACACTCGCACAAAATTTTAAATGCAGAACAAATACACCTTTAGTCTTTGATTCTAACGCTCCAAAATTTGTAGATATTCCACACATAGCAAATGAATTTAGGAAGGAGACACTAGCGTTAAATCAAGAAAAAAATGCAAGACTGACAAGTGCTGCAGGTTCGCCAGAATGATATCAATCCAAAGAGGCAATAATGGTTGTAAAAAAAATAGTCTTCAAATTCTCCTAGTGTGAATCCAAGTTGTGTAGTGTGAATCCATATGCAAAAGTATCCAAGATGGGGTCGAAACCAGGGTCACGAAGATGTCCAAGCCTTTAGTATGCCAGAGATGTAGAATGATCAACCTAACATTCACTAAGCAGAGCATTCCAATAGTTTTGGTTGGGAAATTAATGTGAGAGAGGTAGAAACATAAACATTCACTTTGATAGGAACAACACAAATAGAAATTGACCCGTATAAAGTGAAGAGGTGGTAGGAAACGTATTTTAAGAACTATACATTGCAGGGATGTAGAGAATGACAATCTAATGCCTTTTAGTTGGGTGAGTATGGGTAGCGTTGACAAGTTCTGAGCACCCAGGTTTAATTAAATTTATGTGTTGTCATTTCTAAATTGCATGCACAATAGGGTAACGAAGACCACACAACCAATGGTTGGGAAATGCCACAAAAACAATGGCTCAAATTGTAGTAGGGCCAAAATTTTACTTCTCTGATACCATCTTAAACACACACATGGAATAGTAAACAAATAAGATAAACGTGAATACATATTATTCACAACGATATACAATTTTATACAGGTCTATTGACCCTTGGTTTCATATTCCAAGTGGTCTCTTCGACTCCAATGACCTTTCACATTCCACACCATAACCCTTAGAGGATTAGGTGTCCAACAATTTTAATGGCTCCAAATCGGTCGAAAATTCGAGAACGTGCCAACCATGGATAAATTCACCAGATTGGGGAGAATATAATTCAATCTCACTAGTGTATTTAAGTGTTTCTCCTATTTTGGTAGACTTCGATTCATTAGAAGGATTCATGGTCAGTTAGACTTCATTTGGTTGACCGACCTCAACCCCTCCATGTCTGAAAGCTCAGATTCTGAGTCCACAAATCTCTATCTCAATCAGGCGCTGCAAGATAAAAAATTTAAATTGTTCGACAACTCAACATCCTCGGTAGTAGAAGAAGTCAGTAATAGCTCAAGGCAGCATTTTGGAGGGCCTGTTAATTCCTACCAACTATTTAATTTGTAGGGTCTCCATAAAATTTTTTCCCTAGTATTAATAGTGTATGCCTTCTAGAATTTTTCATCTTAGTGGGTTAGCTGCATGACAATGGATCTTTTTTGTAGAGTCTTCAGTCACTCTAGGTGTGTCGAAATCAACTTTAAGAACTGTGATATTCAAGCCTTGTTTTCTCTCAATCTCCCTGCAGTCTATATTTCAATGGAGAAATACTTAACGTGGAATCGATATTCTACCAAATAGGGATGCATCACCCTCCAGCTTTGGGGGTTCCTATCAATGTATGTTATGCCCTCATCCTCCAATTGAAAGAAATGATAAGGTTAATGAACTCAAGCAGTAGGTGGGCCAATAGTCATAGCACATCCCTTTCCTCCATAAAAAATTCCAAAGGATGAAATTCAAGGTAAATAAACTAGAAGAAGAAATGGATTGGTTCCAATGCTAATTGACTTATTTGCAAGCCCAGAGAAATGTGGATGTGGAATGTAGCACGACTAGTAGTGTGCTAGATGGACCCTCCTACAAATTTTTTACCAATCCTCCAAGTTAATCCATGTTTACTCAATGCAAATGCACCCTGGCCTGTGGCCAATTTTATAGAATTTACAATTGCATTAATTTTTTTTGCATGTATGAACATGGTAGTGAAGTAAAGATATTTTGAATCTCCATTAAAGATCGAGTATGAAGATTTAGCATCTTTGTACTACATGTAATCACTTCCTGGTTTTCGTGTTATGTTCTGGGCGTAGAATTAATGAAATTCTTACTCATCCTTCTAAAAAAAAGTATAGATGATCCGAATTTAAGTAGGAACGGAATGAAATAAAAATTTAAATAGAAACAAAAAGCTATAGTTAAAAATGGAACTTCAGTTAATTCATAACAAATACTTAAAATTGTTTACATGCAAAATGGAAAGAAACTAGCATGTGCGATGGTAGCTTATTTCTAAGAAGAGATGTGATGGCTACATGAATTTTGAATTATATGAGGCTCGAAGGCCTCTTATTATTGAGAGACAATGGAAAACCGTAAACATCCAAAAAGCTAACCTTGGGAGATGAAGCAGAAAGAGTTTCTCGGCCCTGTTGGGGTTAATTGGTACATCAACTTCCCAATGTCGTAACTTTGGCATACGATGTCCATTTGACACGTATGATACCTCATTAGAAAGATCTATCTGAGTAAAAAACTTTTGAGTATATATTTGTTATTTAAATTATGGGACTACCCATTTTCCAACAAAAAAAATGTCATTTAGGGCCTCAAAACGGCTTTAGAAGTTTATGACCTAAAAAATTGCCAAAAATTGTAAATTGTGCTACAATTAAGGAAACTAAGAGAAACCCTATTGGGAGTCCAAGTGGAATAGGCAAGTGGCCACAAATATCCACTTGGATCAATAAAACAAATAGGTCGTTTAAGGTGGAAGGAAAAGTATGGTTATAATTGAACAAGGAGAGGCTACAAGGTCTTGGTAAGAAAATCAAGGCTTACTAAAATCAAGGCTTTGAGAGATGGTCCCTTTGAGATAGTGGAAATAGTGGGAGATAATTCCTATAAACACATACTGCCCCCATACATGTGCATTTACTTAGTGGTGAATGTAGATAATTTGAAACTCTATGAGCCTTCCTTGCTAGACTCGCAAGAGGAACAAGTCCTTCCCTCTATACAAGATTTGGCACTATATGCTTAAGTAGTGTTGACAAAAGATACAAGTTTTCAAAAGAGGTCTAGAACTGCAAGACAAGGCTAGCATGACCTTTGGTAGATTGGTTTGAATGGACAACTTTCACGCAAGAATAAATGGTACCCTTGATAGAAGGTTGAAGAAAAATTTCCTCACCTCATTCTGTAGAAGTTATTGAAGTCCAAAATCCTCCTAAAATTGGGAGGTGTGATTCATATTGGATAACGACATTGTTTATCATCTATATTGATGCTTTCAAAGTGGGAAAAGTGGAGGAATCAGCTCACAAGACCCTTTTTACCAGTGGGACCTAGTTTGACAAATTGGAGTTTGAAATCTTCTGAAAATTCTTTGAGGCATCAAATGATGTTTTTTCGGGAAAAGATTTTCATTTTAAGTGTTGTTCTTTTCATTGTTATTCTACACAGATACCTTTCCAACATCACAAGAATTTCTTAAATCAAAGTTTGTATGCAAAAGTTATGTCACCTGAAATTTGATCTTCATATTTTGACCACCATGATTCAAGAGGATGCCATGTTAACCCCTATTATTCATGGAAAAAGGGTTGGCAACATAATCATGATGAACAAGACTTTAGAAGAGTCCATATTGTAACTTTAGATAAAAGTTGGAGTCAAATGTAATCATTAGTAGGCTACTGGGCTATGTTATAACTAGGCCATTAAGAGGAAAATGTTTGTTCTATTCGAGTGCATTTTGTTCCACAGATGAACAAAGTAGAGGAGAATGGATAGAGAGAGAGAAAATAAAGAGGGTTTGTGCATTACAGTAGCCCACAAGCCACATGCCTCACTTCTTTGTACTTGCATCCATTTTCCATTCAAATAAAGAGAGTAGAGCAACCTCACCTTCCATCTAAGTTTTCTCTTGAAAGGGTTTCCTAGGTTATATCTTGTGTTAATTTGTGGTTTATGAGTTTTATCTCATTGTTATTTATTTTCGATATATTTTATGTATTGTATCCATAAGCATAAAACAATAATTAAAGAATCTAGAAATCTAAGGAGAAATTAACTCTTACAATTTAGATTTTGGATTTTAAGCATAATTTTATCAAATATGTTGTGACGAAATGTCGAGTAAATTATCCACAACAGTTTACAGATCATTTGCAACTTTATATTTTCCAAATTATTAAAATGAAAATTACATATTTGAATTTCACCAAATAACATTAGTTGTTTCTTTTTGAAATTAACAAATCTCTAAAAATAATTTGTTCATTTTACCAAATAAATATTCTAGGTCCCACAAACTCATGTCATCATGTTGATGGACTTTCTCAAGCCAACATGTCACATATGCCTTTTCTTCTATGCAAGTTAATCTATGGATGCTTTTTGTTTGAAATTTTTTATTCATCTTCGGTTGGCTCGACTTCTCCCAAGACTATTGCCTTAATTATGCTATATTTTTTTATCCTATGAACTCTATGCTTGAATCTAGATCTAGCTTACGGCTAGGCTTTGATACTAATATGTTAAACAACCAACACACACGCATACACATTCACACATCCCTCAACATCGATCTCTTTAGCTTCTATTTTGATGCCCTGTACCAGTTAGAACATCTCTAACAATGTTGCTGATCCCTATCCTTTGTTGAACTGTTGCGGCTCCTTGCCATAGTCCCATTAGACCGGAACCTCATGGCCATGGTGTGTTATGTGAACCGGTAGTGGAAATAAGCTCATTGTATTGTTTGAATAGGCAGTGGAAACATTGGTAGGGGAGTTGGGGAGTGGAAAAATATTACTATGCTCGACATCTAATGGGCACGCATGTTTGATTATTCATCGGCCCTGAGTGGAAGTGTCAGAGTGAATTAACATAGAAAAGTTGCATCCTATTTTCATTCATAAGCCTATAGCTTCTTAAAGTGATATCTCTAGTAGCATTGTGTTGTCGCACAGATTGTCTAAGCAGCGCAACAACGCTCAGACCAGGGGTTGTCACCCTGATCCCTGATCTCTCCGTTTATGCCATCTCCCTATAGCAGGCTAAGGGGGGTAGACCCTATGGGATAAAAGAGAACCAGCTATGAGTCAGCCGATTTGGGAGACACAACGAAGCAATAAAATACTTGATTAAGGCTCAACAAGATTTATAATTTGATTAAAAAATGATTAATACCAGTGCCTTATGGAGTCAATGATACAGGTAATTGATTACCCACTGCTGCTTTAGCAAGATGAATTCTATTTGCAATAAAAATCTTTAACAATTACTTAAAAATATTTGCAAAATGTCTATCATGTAATAAGCATTAAATATTTCAAGCAATGACAATAGATTTTCTATAGATAAACAATGTCTTAGCAATTAAATTTCGAGAGATGCAAATGCTTTAAATAACCACAAAATTTAAATGCTAATCAGTTAAGATCCTAGAATTTAAATGATTATGCTTAAAATTCCCAAATCTAGGAACTTTACCATTTTCAAATAGCTAATCTTCAAATATAAAAATTTTTAAGTGCATTTAACTATAGAAAAAAAGGTCAAATTATATTAATACCACAAAAGTTCACTTTCAAATTTTATCCTTGAAAAACCTTTTTCAATATGCAGTAAATGATTTATCAAGATTTTCTAATGCGACCAAAATAAATCCTAATTTTATTTTTTTAAGTTTTATAAATTTTTTTTTAGATTTTTTAGATTTTTATTTTAGAAATTTTTTATCAAAGAAAAAATAAATAAAAATAAAATTTAAATGGAAAACAAATAACAAAAAAATAAAAATAAAAAAAATCGAACTATGTAAAATGAACCATAAGAAACCTAAAAAAATGAAAATTGAATTATGTAAAATGAACCATAAGAAACCTAAAAAAATGAAAATCAAATAAAGAAGATCGTATTTAAAACAAATCTAACCAAAAAAAAAAATACAAAATCAAAAAGGCTTAAACCCTAACGATACCACAAATGAAATGAAAGGAGAAGAAATTGAAATCGTGGTTGCCTTGCAGGTTTCATAAGGCTTGACGGTGGCTGAAGGAACTTGATGGCAGATTCAGGGAGATAGCGAAGGAAGGAGCAATTGAAGGCTTCGATGAGTAGGATGAGGGTTTCAACTGGGAAGATCGTTGCAGGTACCGCGTGAGGAAGATGGGCACAATTGTGAGGATCTGAGGGAAGAAAGACACGGGGAGGAGAACCACGGTCGAGCAGTGAAGGCGGATCATATGGAGCAGCGTGAACAGAGTTTTGATTGGCAGAGAGAAGGGATATGAAGCCATTGTTTTGTAGGTGGATGGAGAAGGATAGGGAGGAAATACAAATTAACTACCCACGATATGCGAGTTATCGTCAAGAAATATGCAATTATCCACGAATATGCGAGATTCCAATGGAAACGCTATTATCAGCAATGGATACACATTTATGAACAAATCCAACCGATTAGGTTAATTACATGCGTGAGATTGGCTATATCAGGATATTTATTTCTCCAAAAGGCATAGCAAAGTTTAGTGATGAGTCCAAATTGGTGGATAATTGCAATGAATGTCGGTGTTGATCCATCCTTAGGTAAGGCAGGGTTTGTCGGTGATGCTAGAGTGAGTGGTGGGCAGCAAAAGTGTAGACAGGTATGCGTGGAGTGATCGCTGCTGACAGGGGTGTGGTTCTGCACAGCGTAGGAGATAAACGCATCGATGGGAATGGAAAATGCAGAAAGGGATTGGGATCATGCAGATTTGGGCAGCGTGTAGGCAGATTGGACGATGGTGTAGAGATGGCAATGTGAAGGCTGCACAGGAAATTGATGGGGACCCTGTTGCAGGCCCAGGGTAGCGAACACCCTTAAAAAAATTTCAAAATTTTTCCTGCAGAAACGAAAACCCTAGGCAACAACAAAAAATCTGAAAAAAAAACCTCAAATTTCTTCAGAAAAACCCTACAAGAACTAATCCTGAGGCCAGATCTTACCCTCCAGGGCCTAGATCTAGCTTCAAACAAAAATTTCTTCTCAGACCTGCAACCTGCAATGGCAAAACAGAATACCCATAAACAACATGTGCAAGAAACAAAACTAAAGAAACCTAAAACCTACTAAATAATTGCATTATTCACAGTTTAAAGGCTCTAAATAGCCAGATTTGTCGGTATGCCACAGAAATATTTTCAGAATTTTAAATTTAATGTGAGATGCTGCGGAAAACCCTTCATGCATTCATAAAAAAATTTCAAATGATAAGCCTGGGATCAAAACTGGCTGGGCCCTTTAGAAAATGCTTTCTCTGGAGTTGGCTGGTTCAGCCAAGAACTTCTCCAAATGCCCGTTGATCTTCGAAATCTAGATTTTCCTACACAACTTACTTCAAACATTAACAAAAAAGGAGAAAACAATACTAAAATCCAAATGTAATGGAGATACCTGCCATCATATTCAGAAATTTAACTACCATTCAAACCCTAGTGACTAAACAAGATACTGGTGTTTAAAATCACTCTTCATAAAGCTATCATCAATGGCTGAAAATAAAATTATGCACAGAAATAAAACATCTTACAGCATTTCCGGAAGAGTAACACCAGCAAGATTTCAACCCCAAAGTCTTTCTTTATTGCACATGAAAAATGACTACAAGAGAGCTTTCTTTAGCTCATGACTCTAAGATCGAATGATCTCAAATACCCCTAACACCCTACTTAAAGGAAAATTTCTCAATGTCTAGTTCGAGTGATCCATGTCAAAGTGATCTCGACCATCAATGAGGATTAAAATCTCTTTTAATCTCATCCGTCAAAATTTTAAATGCATTTTAATATATTAAAAATTAAAATTTTGCATTTATTTCCTCAAAACTTTGACTTTTTATTATTTTATTTTATTTTTTTAATTTTTTAATTTTATTATTTTTTATTATTTTTGGAGTCTCAAACCTAGCCTTTGGGAATTTTACTGAGGACTTAGGACCCATGAGGGGATTAATTATTTTCTAACCCTCAAGACACTTTAGATCATGACTTTTACAATTTCACTTCTAAGTAAATCCACAATGTAGGACCACCATTGGAAGTAGTTGGTGTTGTCAATAATAACTTGGCATGGACTTTCCATTTTAACATAAACTAAAGCTGTAGATGTTGAAACTAAGTGTTCCAATGGAAATATCTCAAAAAATTAGGCTAATTAAAAAGAACGGCTTTGAAAAATGGCTGCCAGATGAAGAAGTTATGGCTTTTTGAAGAAAAGTTGTTGAAGATGCCAATAAAGTGCGTGAATGTGCGAAAGTGAATGATAATGTTATATTTTAAAAATTCCCCCTCGCGCCCTCTCCCTCCTTCCAAATTTAATCTAATTAACTCACTTAAAAAAGAATATTTTATGTGACTCACTTTTATAAATAAGTGAAAGTCACTTTTACAATGTTACTTTATGAACTACCCACTAAATTGTAACTTAAATAAAATATAAAGAGACTTTATAATTATAAGTGACTCACTTTTTATAATGGGTGAAAACACTTTTACATAAAGTAATTTTAAAACATAAGTTACATGTGCTTTTTGAAAAAGTAATTTAACAAAAAAAAGATTTGAACTCAAGACCTCTATTCTCATAAAGTAACTTTGGACCAAGTGAGCAAGTATAAAAGGTTAGTAATTTTTGGAAAAGAGAAAGGCTTTTTTTTTTATTAGTTACTGAAGCTTTGAGGTGCGTGTTTACTTGAAAAAGCTTTTTTTTTGCCTACAAAACAAAAACCACAAAACCCAACACGGACATACAAAAAAAACAAACCTTATGGCTTCGAGTTAGCTTTAGCCAAAAACTAAATATTTTCCTCAATGTTTCTGATTTTCCAAAATCACACTAAGGCGCGACGGAAAATAGCATATGCATGAGAAAAATCCTTTCTTTTTGTTTCTGATTTGCCCAAATCGCACAGAGTCACATGGCAAAGAGCATATGTAGAAATGAAAGGTATAGATTCAGTAATAAAAAAAGAGAGCTAAATAAACGGAAATAAACAGAGAGATGAGTAGCTAGAACTGTAGATAAAAACTGTATAGCTCCAGATCTTAAAAATGACGTAGCTAGGGTCACTGAAAACCTTTTCGCATGAAACAAAAGGGGTTCCTCATTGGAAAAAATACTCCTAACATAATAGAGCAGTCCTCTCGGCCCGAAAGTAATCAGAAACAATAGATTTAGGAAATGGCAATCAGATGCAGTTGTACCAGCTTCAGATTTGGATCACCAATGGATGCGGCCCTCAAATAGCTCTGATACCATGTAGGAATTTGTAGGGTAAGTTCCTCAGATAGAACACCAAATGAAACTACTCACAAACAAATCACAGATCAATACACCAGTATTCTTGACATGGTTAAAACCCTCAAAGAGGGAAACAGTCCATGTCCTGAGCCAACGTGGTCACTTCAGGCAATTTATTAATAAAAGAAAGAAAATTTACATAAGCTTCTCTCATGAACGGTCACCCTACAAATGTCCCTCCATGATTTTTAAATAGAGATCATGGACCAATCGGGTGTTAAGCCACAGATCAAGTGTTGGTAGTACCAAGGAGAGAATGAACTATCAGATCACTTCATGTCTAGAACATATCGTGACCGTCGGATTGTGAGTTACAAAAGTACATAGTAAAGAAACACATTTTGCCTAACTCTGCACTAGACTAAGTTATACTTAACTATTTCCTATGTGTCAGAATATCCTAACACTCGACTTTGATGAGAATGAGATTAACTCAAACACATTACAGAAAAACACATATAAAAACCACACACACAATATTGGCGGAAAAAGGCTGAAGCCTCATGATTCTCTCTCATTACACATTACATCCCAAAATAATTGAAATAGTGTTACAAATAAATAGATGAGAGATATTGGTCTCAAGATAGTGCGTGCTATCTTGGACATCTTTGGTTGAGATAATTTCTCCTTTGGTTGAGATAATTTCTCACCAGACACACTAATATAGGAGTTACCTAAACTAACTCCTATCTTAGAGGAACAACCCAAGAGTTAGGCACAAATTCCTAACTTGGAATATTTAATTAATTTATTTATTTTTGGATTTATTATTGTTTTATGAGAGAGTCTAACATTCCCCCCCTCAATGATAAATCCAAAAACGAGAACCATCTTCCAAGTTCTCATGTTGATCCTCAAAAACATTGCCTGAAAAAAAACCGCCAAAAATGGACACTGGAAAAAACTCAAATCTGAAGAGAACATGAATCAGCTGCATGCTTGATTCATCTCTGAAGGATGCTTGACAACTCCATCATGTGCCAAGCCGCAAAATGATCCAACTGTCCTTTGCTTGAAAACAGCATCCGGTGTCCACTGACACAATTTGATGATGATTGCCCACTGGCTGAAGATGTCGAAAAACAACTCAATGTTGCTTTTGCGATGATGAAAGTTGCTCACTGTTGCTTTGGTTGTCGATCGCCCACTGGCGAATTTGCTGATGCTCACTGCTGATGACAAATGCCCACTGGCTGATGAAGATGCCCACTGGCTGATGAAGATGCCCACTGGCTGCTTCGCTGATGTTGTCGAGACTTTCAGTCTGACAACCACTTGTCAATTTCATTGACATTTTCCCCCCTTTGTCAGCTGAAAGGAGAGACAATCTGCTCCAAAATATATTTGAACTCCCCCCCTTCAGGTGTAGGAGAGTTTCACTGTTGTACTCCCTCATTCAACTGCATGAGAGTACCATCATATGTTCACTGTTGGCTG
Source organism: Pinus tabuliformis (assembly GCA_031772625.1). Lineage (NCBI taxonomy): Eukaryota > Viridiplantae > Streptophyta > Pinopsida > Pinales > Pinaceae > Pinus > Pinus tabuliformis. Next base: position 1,061,393,127 of record CM062813.1, on the reverse strand, counting down.
CACTATGTGTGAATGTAGTCGGTTGTAGAACTGAGACAACCGTTTGACTGTGGATGACCATTCCCAAGGATCAATCCAATCATATTGTATCTTCAATCTGCCTGATTTTTGTTGGTTGCGACATTTTTCTGAGGAATGATTGTGCTTGCCACAATGGCAACACGGATGGAGATCAAAACACTGATCTTCCAAATGACCGGCTCTTTGACAATGAGAGCATTTCGGTTGAACATGAACTTCAGGTTGCATGCAATTTCGTTTGTCTACAACTTTCTCAGAACCTGCTGAGGTGAGTGGTTCAAGAAATCCTGCACTCACAAACTTAATTGGCTTGGAATAATCTGGGATTTGTAAGTTGGTGTCATCAGGGACATATCCTAAGCCACGTCTATTCTTGTTATTTTGAATTTCTTCCCAGGGCTTGATGATGGGTTTGGAAGAAATTTGACTTTGATCATGAACAACTTCGACACTTGAAGTTGTTGGGATGAATGACTTATCATCTGGATGGTTCAAAGACTTGAAAGTATCACTCTTTTCTTGCAATTCATTCCTTTGAAGTTGGGACTCAAGCTGAAGAAACTCAATGGTTTCATGTGTTTGCTGTAGATGCCGTGAAATATTAGCAAGAGTTTCTTTGCTGACGTGCACCATGTCTTCATCATTGGAGATGATCAAACTGTGAAGAATGTTAAACAACTGAATATGCTGCGCCATCTGAACTTGCTCACTTGAAGTCAGGGTCTCTTATCGAAGATGTCGTGCTTTGAACTGTTGCACTTGATTTTGTTACTTGGATGACATGCTCGCTTGCTATGGGACTTGAATGGCACGCTCGCTTGATGACGATCGTGTTTGTGTGAACGCTCACTTGAATGAATAGCCACGCTCGCTTGATGACGAACTCAACTTGTTAGAGTTGAACTTGTTTTGGTTGTTGTGATAGTTCTTTCAAGGAGTTAAAACTCATGGACTCACTTGAATGTGCTTTAAAGGATGGGTGTCGAACACTGTCGAAAATGCACCAAAAAAAGCTTACAATGGTTTGAATGACTCGCATAAAACAAGGAATTCACTTGTCTTAATTTGACTAAGTTGAAGAGAATTGACGTGCTTGACTTCTGATCAAATCAAAACATGGGTGTCGGTTTCAACCGAGAATGCACCCGTACAATGCAATGTAATTGGAATTTGATTCACAAGTTCTAAAATTTGTTTGCAAGAATGTTGATGTAGACTTTGCTTTGAAACGCTTTAACTTGATTAAGTGAAGTTGCTTGTTGATGTAGAATGTTGATGTTGACAATCTATGATTATGAGTTGTATTTGCACAGATGCAAGTGTTGAGTTCAATTGTCCTTCCTTGACGCTATTCTTTTACAAGTGTTGTGCTTGCTTTATGTATGCGATATTAGATGAAATTATTGATGTGTCACAACTAGACACAGATCAAAAAGCAAAAACATGAAGCCATAAAACACATGCGCCATCAAACACACACAGTGTACCTTAGATCCCCTTATTCAATTTCGGGCGGATCTAGGACACAATCACCACCAATAATATGTCTTTATTAAATTTTGGAGTACATAAGCGTTCAGCTTCACAACATCTTCATGGAATCAGGGTTCTAGAATTTTTAAAGAAGAAAATGTAGTCAAAAAACTACTGCACTCACTCACTCTCAAAATCTCTCTCAAAGTAAAATATTACTTTGGATTAAAAACAAATTTCTCTCAAAAAAATCCACCACTTATCTTCTTTCTTATGTCACTCCTTATATCGCCCAAAAGCACTCCAAAAAATTACCCTTTAAATGGCATACCTCATTACAAAAATTAAAAAAATATTTTCCACTCCTTATCTCTCCAAAACACACTTTAACTAACTTATGCCCACTCATTCTCTCACATTCCACTTACTATCTCTCATCATATATTAAAAATTACCACGCTTCATTACAAAATATACTCCTTTTTAAAAGTTTCATTAAAATGTTGTATGAAGTCACTTAAAAAGAAGAGTTTTCGTTATTTAAAGCACACCTTAAAAAACTTGAGAATGTCAAAAGTCACGAATTTCGAGCATGAGCAATTGCGCCCTATCTCCACAACGCAGAAAAGCCATGTCAAAATATGCTAGAGCTCCAAAGCAGTCGGTTCTGAGAAAAAAAAATATGTTAAGGGAAAACTCCGCCTATGAGCGATGTGTCGTCCCCACCAAGATAAAAATGAAATTAACGCCAATAATTTCTTGGACGTGGAGCAAGAAATCCATTTGGTGGTAATTATAATCCATCTTTCAGGATCTACTGGAGCTGCACTATGTGGATCGTCAATGGCTGGACCAAGCGTGGTTCTTTTTGATGAAATTGAAAAGGCTCATCCAGACGTCTTCAATATGATGCTTCAAATTCTTGAAGATGGAAGACTGTCAGATAGTAAAGGACGGCCAGTGGGCGATTAAGCTGTCGCTGCACGGTATGGGGCAGAGGGGGCACCGTGGCCAAGAATAGTGCCAAGCGCATTAAAATAGCAGAGACAAGCATTTATAAAAAATATCAGAGTCATCCTTAAAAAAACCAGAGACTTAACAAACTCTGTCAATTCAACATCTCTCAATTTGGAGGCTCAACGCTGGAGAGCAGGGCTTGATGGATTCTTCGACACAACTAGTTCCATGCTGTCAGTTTTCTCTCACACTCTTTGTTTGTGATTTAATGTTTATCGCACTAATGTCTAGATACAGATATGGAAACATACAGCGAATTGTTTTTTCCAAGCGAAGATATCAGCTCTTGCTCCTTAGATAAAAACATCGGCCCTTTTTCAAAACAAAATACACAACTACAACAACAAAAATGGTTTCGGATCCATACACCACACAGTCAAATCGATTCATATAATACCAGCACATACCAGCACTATTGCTCGCCTTGAATAAAGCATCGACTGCCTCACAATTTTCAGCGTCCTTTAATCAGACCATGCCATAACATTCCCGAAACTCAATGCTCGGATGATTGGTGAATTGCGACAGGTAAAACAAGCGAAGTCCAGGGAAGGAACAGAAGCTTCAACACAGGCAATTGGCCAAATGTCTTAGAACGGTAAAATAATCCCCCAGTTGAGCCAGCAGGTCACCAATGACTCCAACCTCACTGTTCTGCAGCGGATCGACTGCCATGTCGAAGAAATTCGCGCCAACACCGGCCATGTCACTCTCTACGACTTCAACATGAAGCTCAGATTCTCGCCACCGCCGGCCATGTTCACGTTCAAGCTACAACAACCTCCTTACAAATAACTTGCAGGCTCGCGGGTTTGGATGCAGCGTCGATGCAGCCTCACACAGGTCTAACATAGCTCTGATACCACATGATGAGAATGAGATTAACTCAGACACATTACAGAAAAACACATATAAAAACCACACACACAATATTGGCGGAAAAAGGCTGAAGCCTCATGATTCTCTCTCATTACACATTACATCCCAAAATAATTGAAATAGTGTTACAAATAAATAGATGAGAGATATTGGTCTCAAGATAGTGCGTGCTATCTTGGACATCTTTGGTTGAGATAATTTCTCCTTTGGTTGAGATAATTTCTCACCAGACACACTAATATAGGAGTTACCTAAACTAACTCCTATCTTAGAGGAACAACCCAAGAGTTAGGCACAAATTCCTAACTTGGAATATTTAATTAATTAATTTATTTTTGGATTTATTATTGTTTTATGAGAGAGTCTAACAGACTTACTGTCATGCGAACTACGAGAGCTCTAAGAGGGTACAAGTGAAAAATTTGGTCGAAACAACTGACATAACCTTTAAGCTTGGTTGGAAAAGGCATTTCAAAGTCTAAAATCCATCATGTTTAATTTTATATCCTTTCAATAACCTCTCAATGATACGCCTTTCAAAATATATATCTGTCCTTTCCAAATACAATGCAATGACTTTTCTGAGCTCTATCCTACAGGTCATCTAAATATGCTTCTCCCATCGTTGTTAAAAACTATGCAAGCCCAAGTTATGCTTCTACAAGCAATGATTTGACTTCCAACTTGTTGTTAGAGGATATGGTGGTCTTGGCCATGGAGGAGCAATGCAAAATTAAAACAACTGTCAAATTGTGCTTTCCACATGAGAGAAATACCTTTATGTTGCTATGTGATGCAATAGAACGCACCACGAAAGCGCGATCATGATTTGCGGATCTCAATGTACAATGTAGCAGTCACAATTTCACCACACCATACACTGCTCCCTTCAATCACACTCGCACAAAATTTTAAATGCAGAACAAATACACCTTTAGTCTTTGATTCTAACGCTCCAAAATTTGCAGATATTCCACACATAGCAAATGAATTTAGGAAGGAGACACTAGCGTTAAATCAAGAGGAAAATGCAAGACTGACAAGTGCTGCAGGTTTGCTAGAATGATATCAATCCAAAGAGGCAATAATGGCTGTAAAAAAAATAGTCTTCAAATTCTCCTAGTGTGAATCCAAGTTGTGTAGTGTGAATCCATCTGCAAAAGTATCCAAGATGGGGTCGAAACCAGGGTCACGAAGTTGTCCAAGCCTTTAGTATGCCAGAGATGTAGAATGATCAACCTAACATTCACTAAGCAGAGCATTCCAATAGTTTTGGTTGGGAAATTAATGTGAGAGAGGTAGAAACATAAACATTCACTTTGACAGGAACAACAAAAATAGAAATTGACCCGTATAAAGCGAAGAGGTGGTAGGAAATGTATTTTAAGAACTATACATTGCAGGGATGTAGAGAATGACAATTTGACACCTTTTAGTTGAGTGAGTATGGGTAGCGTTGACAAGTTCTGAGCACCCAGTTTAATTAAATTTATGTGTTGTCATTTCTAAATTGCATGCACAATAGGGTAACGAAGACCATAAAACCAGTGGTTGGGAAATGCCACAAAAACAATGGCTCAAATTGTAGTAGGGCCAAAATTTTACTACTCTCTGATACCATGTTAAACACACACATGGAATAGTAAACAAATAAGATAAACGTGAATACATATTATTCACAATGATATACAATTTTATGCAAGTCTATTGACCCTTGGTTTCATATTCCAAGTGGTCTCTTCGACTCCAATGACCTTTCACATTCCACACCATAACCCTTAGAGGATTAGGTGTCCAACAATTTTAATGGCTCCAAATCGGTCGAAAATTCGAGAACGCGCCAACCATGGATAAATTCACCAGATTGGGGCGAATATAATTCAATCTCACTAGTGTATTTAAGTGTTTCTCCTGTTTTGGTAGACTTCGATTCATTAGAAGGATTCATGGTCAGTTAGACTTCATTTGGTTCATTGACCTCAACCCCTCCATGTCTAAAAGCTCAGATTCTGAGTCCACAAATCTCTATCTCAATCAGGCGCTGCAAGATAAAAAAATTAAATTGGTCGACAACTCAACATCCTCGGTAGTAGAAGAAGTCGGTGATAGCTCAAGGCAGCACTTTGGAGGGCCTGTTAATTCCTACCAACTATTTAATTTGCAGGGTCTCCATAAAAATTTTCCCCTAGTCTTAATAGTGTATGCCTTCTAGAATTTTTCATCTTAGTGGGTTAGCTGCGTGATAATGGATATTTTTTGTAGAGTCTTCAGTCACTCTAGGCGTGTCGAAATCAACTTTAAGAACTGTAATATTCAAGCCTTGTTTTCTCTCAATTTCCCTGCAATCTATATTTCAATGGAGAAATCCTTAACGTGGAATCGATATTCTACCAAATAGGGAAGCATCACCCTCTAGCTTTGGGGGTTCCTATCAATGTATGTTATGCCCTCATCCTCCAATTGGAAGAAATGATAAGGTTAATGAACTCAAGCAGTAGGTGGGCCAATAGTCATAGCACATCCTCTTCCTCCATAAAAAATTCCAAAGGATGAAATTCAAGGTAAATAAACTAGAAGAAGAAATGGATTGGTTCCAATGCTAATTAACTTATTTGCAAGCCCAGAGAAATGTGGATGTGGAATGTAGCACAACTAGTAGTGCGCTAGATGGACCCTTCTACAAATTTTTTACCAATCCTCCAAGTTAATCCATGTTTACTCAATGCAAATGCACCCTGGCCTGTGGCCAATTTTATAGAATTTACAATTGCATTAATTTTTTTTGCATGTATGAACATGGTAGTGAAGTAAAGATATTTTGAATCTCCATTAAAGATCGAGTATGAAGATTTAGCATCTTTGTACTACATGTAATCACTTCCTGGTTTTCGTGTTATGTTCTGGGCGTAGAATTAATGAAATTCCTTCTCATCCTTCTAAAAAAAAGTATAGATGATCTGAATTTAAGTAGGAACGGAATGAAATAAAAATTTAAATAGAAACAAAAAGCTATAGTTAAAAACCGAACTTCAGTTAATTCATAACAAATACTTAAAATTGTTTACATGCAAAATGGAAAGAAACTAGCACGTGTGATGGTAGCTTATTTCTAAGAAGAGATGTGATGGCTACATGAATTTTGAATTGTATGAGGCTCGAAGGCCTCTTATTATTGAGAGACAATGGAAAACCGTAAACATCCAAAAAGCTAACCTTGGGAGATGAAGCAGAAAGAGTTTGTGGGCCCTGTTGGGGTTAATTGGTACATCAACTTCCCAATGTCGTAACTTTGGCATACGATCTCCATTTGACACGTATGATACCTCATTAAAAAGATCTATCTGAGTAAAAAACTTTTGACTATAGATTTGTTATTTAAATTATGGGACTACCCATTTTCTAATAAAAAAATGTCATTTAGGGCCTCAAAACGGCTTTAGAAGTTTATGACCTAAAAAATTGCCAAAAATTGTAAATTGTGCTACAATTAAGGAAACTGAGAGAAACCCTATTGGGAGTCCAAGTGGAATAGGTAAGTGGCCACAAATATCCACTTGGATCAATAAAACAAATAGGACGTTTAAGGTGGAAGGAAAAGTATGGTTATAATTGAACAAGGAGAGGCTACAAGGTCTTGGTAAGAAAATCGAGGCTTACTAAAATCAAGGCTTTGAGAGATGGTCCCTTTGAGATAGTGGAAATAGTGGGAGATAATTCCTATAAACACATACTACCCCCATACATGTGCATTTACTTAGTGGTGAATGTAGAGAATTTGAAACTCTATGAGCCTTCCTTGCTAGACTCGCAAGAGGAACAAGTCCTTCCTCTATACAAGATTTGGCACTATATGCTTAAGTAGTGTTGACAAAAGATACAAGTTTTCAAAAGAGGTCTAGAACTGCAAGACAAGGCTAGCATGACCTTTGGTAGATTGGTTTGAATGGACAACTTTCACGCAAGAATAAATGGTACCCTTGATAGAAGGTTGAAGAAAAATTTCCTCACCTCATTCTGTAGAAGTTATTGAAGTCCAAAATCCTCCTAAAATTGGGAGGTGTGATTCATATTGGATAACGACATTTTTTATCATCTATATTGATGCTTTCAAAGTGGGAAAAGTGGAGGAATCAGCTCACAAGACCCTTTTTACCAATGGGACCCAGTTTGACAAATTGGAGTTTGAAATCTTCTGAAAATTCTTTGAGGCATCAAATGATGTTTTTTCGAGAAAAGATTTTCATTTTAAGTGTTGTTCTTTTTATTGTTATTCTACACAGATACCTTTCCAACATCACAAGAATTGCTTAAATCAAAGTTTGTATGCAAAAGTTATGTCACCTGAAATTTGATCTTCATATTTTGACCACGATTCGAGAGGATGCCATGTTAACCCCTATTATTCATGGTAAAAGGGTTGGAAACATAATCATGATGAACAAGACTTTAGAAGAGTCCATATTGTAACTTTAGATAAAAGTTGGAGTCAAATGTAATCACTAGTAGGCTATTGAGCTATGTTATAACTAGGCCATTAGGAGGAAAATGTTTGTTCTATTCGAGTGCATTTTGTTCCACAGATGAACAATGTAGAGGAGAATGGATAGAGAGAGAGAAAATAAAGAGGGTTTGTGCATTACAGTAGCCCACAAGCCACATGCCTCACTTCTTTGTACTTGCATCCATTTTCCATTCAAATAAAGAAAGTAGATCAACCTCACCTTCCATCTAAGTTTTCTCTTGAAAGGGTTTCCTAGGTTATATCTTGTGTTAATTTGTGGTTTATGAGTTTTATCTCATTGTTATTTATTTTCTATATATTTTATGTATTGTATCCATAAGCAGAAAACAATAATTAAAGAATCTAGAAATCTAAGGAGAAATTAACTCTTACAATTTAGATTTTGGATTTTAAGCATAATTTTATCAAATATGTTGTGACGAAATGTCGAGTAAATTATCCACAATAGTTTACAGATCATTTGCAACTTTATATTGTCCAAATTATTAAAATGAAAATTACATATTTGAATTTCACCAAATAACATTAGTTGTTTCTTTTTGAAATTAACAAATCTCTAAAAATAATTTGTTCATTTTACCAAATAAATATTCTAGGTCTCACAAACTCATGTCATCATGTTGATGGACTTTCTCAAGCCAACATGTCACATATGCCTTTTCTTCTATGCAAGTTAATCTATGGATGCTTTGTGTTTGAAATTTTTTATTCCTATTCGGTTGGCTCAACTTCTCCCAAGACTATTGCCTTAACTATGCTGTATTTTTTTATCCTACGAACTCTATGCTTGAATCTAGATGTAGCTTACGGCTAGGCTTTGATACTAATATGTTAAACAACCAACACACACGCATACACATTCACACATCCCTCAACATCGATCTCTTTAGCTTCTATTTTGATTCCCTGAACCAATTAGAACATCTCTAACAATGGTGCTGATCCCTATCCTTTGTTGAACTGTTGCGACTCCTTGCCATAGTCCCATTAGATCGGAATCTCATGGCCATGGTGTGTTATGTGAACCGGTAGTGGAAACAAGCTCATTGTATTGTTTGAATAGGCAGTGGAAACATTGGTAGGGGAGTTGGGGAGTGGCAAAATATTACTATGCTCGACATCTAATGGGCACGCGTGTTTGATTATTCATCGGCCCTGAGTGGAAGTGTCAGAGTGAATTAACATAAAAAAGTTGCATCCTATTTTCATTCATAAGCCTATAGCTTCTTAAAGTGATAACTCTAGTAGCATTGTGTGGTCGCACAGACTGTCTAAGCAGTGTGACAACGCTCAGACCAGGGGTTGTCACCCTGATCCCCAATCTCTCCGTTTATGTCGTCTCCCTATAGCAGGCTAAGGGGGGTAGACCCTATGGGATAAAAGAGAACCAGCTTTGAGTCAGCCGGTTCGGGAGACACAACGAAGCAATCAAGTACTTGATTAAGGCTCAGCAAGATTTATAATTTGATTAAAAAATGATTAATACCAGTGCCTTATGGAGTCAATGATATAGGTAATTGATTACCCACTGCCCCTTTAGGAAGATGAATTCTATTTGCAATAAAAATCTTTAACAATTACTGAAAAATATTTGCAAAATGTCTATCATGTAATAAGCATTAAATATTTCAAGCAATGACAATAGATTTTCTATAGATAAACAATGTCTTAGCAATTAAATTTCAAGAGATGCAAATGCTTTAAATAACCACAAAATTTAAATGCTAATCAGTTAAGATCCTAGAATTTAAATGATTATGCTTAAAATTCCCAAATCTAGGAACTTTACCATTTTCAAATAGCTAATCTTCAAATATAAAAAAATTTAAGTGCATTTAACTATAGAAAAAAAGGTCAAATATTAATACCACAAAAGTTCACTTTCAAATTTTATCCTTGAAAAACCTTTTTCAATATGTAGTAAATGATTTATCAAGATTCTCTAATGCGACCAAAATAAATTCTAATTTTATTTTTTTAAGTTTTAGAATTTTATTTTTTTAAGTTTTAGAATTTTTTTTTTAGATTTTTATTTTAGAACTTTTTTATCAAAGACAAAATAAATAAAAATAAAATTTAAATGGAAAACAAATAACAAAAAAAAAATAAAAAAATCGAACTATGTAAAATGAACCATAAGAAACCTAAAAAAATGAAAATCAAATAAAGAAGATCGTATTTAAAACAAATCTAACCAAAAAAAAAAAATACAAAATCAAAAAGGCTTAAACCCTAACGATACCACAAATGAAATGAAAGGAGAAAAAATTGAAATCATGGCTGCCTTGTAGGTTTCATAAGGCTTGACGGTGGCTAAAGGAACTCGATGGCAGATTCAGGGAGATAGCAAAGGAAGGAGCAACTGAAGGCTTCGATGAGCAGGATGAGGGTTTCAACAGGGAAGATCGTTGCAGGTACCGCGTGAGGAAGATGGGCACAATTGTGAGGATCTGAGGGAAGAAAGACACGGGGAGGAGAACCACGGTCGAGCAGTGAAGGCGTATCATATGGAGCAGTGTGAACAGAGTTTTGATTGGCAGAGAGAAGGGATATGAAGCCATTGTTTTTGTAGGTGGATGGAGAAGGATAGGGAGGAAATACAAATTAACTACCTACGATTTGCGAGTTATCGTCAAGCAATATGCAATTATCCACGAATATGCGAGATTCCAATGGATACGCTATTGTCAGCAATGGATACACATTTATGAACAAATCCAACCGATTAGGTTAATTACATGCGTGAGATTGGCTATATCAGGATATTTATTTCTCCAAAAGGCATAGCAAAGTTTAGTGATGAGTCCAGATTGGTGGATAATTGCAATGAATGTCGGTGTTGATCCATCCTCAGGTAAGGCAGGGTTTGTCGGTGATGCTAGAGTGAGCAGTGGGCAGCAAAAGTGTAGACAGGGATGCGTGGAGTGATAGCCGCTGACAGGGGTGTGATTCTGCACAGCGTAGGAGATAAACGCATCAATGGGAATGGAAAATGCAGAAAGGGATTGGGATCATGCAGATTTGGGCAACGTATAGGCAGATTGGACGATGGTGTAGAGATGGTAACGTGAAGGCTGCATGGGAAATTGATGGGGACCCTGTTGTAGGCCTAGGGCAGCAAACACCCTTAAAAAAATTTCAAAATTTTTCCTGCAGAAACGAAAACCCTGGGCGACAGCAAAAAATCTGAAAAAAACCTCAAATTTCTTCAGAAAAACCCTGCAAGAACTAATCCTGAGGCAAGATCTTACCCTCCAGGGCCTAGATCTAGCTTCAAACAAAAATCTCTTCTCAGACCTGCAACCTGCAATGGCAAAACAAAATACCCATAAACAACATGTGTAAGAAACAAAACTAAAGAAACCTAAAACCTGCTAAATAATTACACTATTCACAGTTTAAAGGCTCTAAATAGCCAGATTTGTCGGTATGCCACAAAAATATTTTCAGAATTTTAAATTTAATGTGAGATGCTTCGGAAAACCCTTCATGCATTCATAAAAAAATTTCAAATGATAAAGCTGGGATCAAAACTAGCTGGGCCCTTTAGAAATGCTTTCTCTGGAGTTGGCTGGTTCAGCCAAGAACTTCTCCAAACGCCCGTTGATCTTCAAAATCTAGATTTTCCTACACAGCTTACTTCGAACATTAACAAAGAAGGAGAAAACAATACTAAAATCCAAATGTAATGGAGATACCTGCCATCATATTCAGAAATTTAACTACCATTCAAACCCTAGCGACTAAACAAGATACCGGTGTTTAAAATCACTCTTCATAAAGCTATCATCAATGGCTGAAAATAAAATCATGCACATAAATAAAACATCTTACAACATTTCCGGAAGAGTAACACCAGCAAGATTTCAACCCCAAAGTCTTTCTTTATTGCACATGAAAAATGACTACAAGAGAGCTTTCTTTAGCACATGACTCTAAGATCGAATGATCTCAAATACCCCTAACACCCTACTTAAAGGAAAATTTCTCAACGTCTAGTTCGAGTGATCCATGTCAAAGTGATCTCGACCATCGATGAGGATTAAAATCTCTTTTAATCTCATCCGTCGAAATTTTAAATGCATTTTAATATATTAAAAATTAAAATTTTGCATTTATTTCCTCAAAACTTTGACTTTTTATTATTTTATTTTATTTTTAAAATTTTTTAATTTTATTATTTTTTATTATTTTTGGACTCTCAAACCTAGCCTTCGGGAATTTTACCGAGGACTTAGGACCCATGAGGGGATTAATTATTTTCTAACCCTCAAGACACTTTACATCATGACTTTTACAATTTTACATCTCAAGGGGGAAAACCCATTTGACATAGACCCTCATAGACCACCCAGTTCTGCGACACAAATATAATCTAGCAGATCAAGCAATTTGTAATAACCTAACCAAATAGTTAGGATTATTTCCAAATAACTTTTACATAGACTCGAAGCACACTAGGATTCCCCTAAGATTCTAATGACAAAATCCATTCTGGCGTTGGGGTTAAGCTGAAGGAAAACTCTTCCAACCATGGGTCGGTGAGACAAAAAACCTTCCAGAACGTAGATCATCACTAGAAGATTAGATTTACCTAGGCAAATACATACATGACACAGATCTGCTAAGGTTATTTACAAGTTATACATGCAGACTGCATTTACAACATAACATGATCGGGCTGATGATGACAATCGAATGGCACGGACACGTCGATCAAGCGCTATCCCTTTTGCGAAAAAGGGGGTGTACTGCTATGGGTAGTTGACACGTAGTGGTCAACATCTGGCTCTACTTGGGGACACGTTGCTGCACTGTAGGAATGTGAGAATCTAGAATCTGCATCCACGCAACACACACTAAAACATAAGTAGCATCCATCCAAAAATCATCATATAACATTTAGCAGGAAAGATATAAGCTCTTCATTTATTAACTATCTAGTAACATGAAAAGTAAATCTTTTCCTAAAACAGAAATGAAAATGCTGAAAAAACAAGGAGTAGGGTTAGAAATACAGAGGATGCCCCATGGCATCAGATGCGTTCAATATAGTGTATACTAAGCGTTTGCCTGCTTTTAGGCAAATCTGTCGGCTGCTTCTCGAATGTGCCATGTCCAATTCTGCATACGGTAGGACTTTTTCCTATCCGAAAATCAAGTTGCTTGCGACCATCTGATGCATCAAATCTTTTTCTCATTTTCTTTCTCTTGCGCTTTTTCTTCGCGGCAGACTGTATCACTGATGATGTGGAACATTCTGCTTCAAAACCCTCAGATGAAGTATGTAAGATATGTGTGACATGTCTTTCTTCATTTTGCATCTGATCTTTATCGTTTTTAATTTTATCTAGATCACCTTCAATTAACCACTTTTCAATTGAACCAATGACCTCCTCATAATAATATGGATCTTGTTGTAGCAAATAAGGAGGCTTTTGATCTATTGATGTCTCCTTGTTTCTTTCATCCTCTGACCGATGTTGAAGTTTCTGTATTTTTATCGTTATGGCATCCATCTAGCTAGAGTGTTCAACCTTTATAGCACTGATTTCCCTGGCATGGTCTTCCTCCATGGTCAATAACTTATTCTGAAGACATATCTGACTAGCTTCCATATCTTTTATTACTTTGTCGTCCTTTGCCTCTATGGTCATCAAGCAATGTTGTATAGAGTTTATCTCTTTCTTATGATTTGCTTGCAGGGTAGCCAACTGATTATTATAATCGATTCTCATGATGGTCATTTCATCATCCATAGTTGACAACTTGCTTTGCATAAAATTAATTTCCCTGTCATGATTAGCTTTCATGGTCTCAATTTCCTTAGCATGCTGACTTTGCATGTCGGTTACGTGATCAGAGTGTTTAATTTTAATGATTTCATCTCCTTATCACGTTCTTCCAGGTGGGTGCATAAAGTTCTCATATCATTGGCATGATCAGTTACAAATTTTTCTTGATTGATCTCCATATTATTTACTAGCCGCATTAGTTCTTCTATAATTTGCTTCTGATTTTCCCTTTCATTGTCGACACTGATTTTACAATTTGTCCCTGCTTTTCCACTATCATGGGTTTGATCTGCAACAGTACAGGTGGATGGCACATTCTAATATGAAGAATTGTCTTGAAATCTTTCATCCACAACTGGACCCTTCATAAGATTACTTTCATTCTGTTGCACATTTTTAGGGGCACAAGGCAAGCTATCTTGATAACCATATATATCTTTAAAAGCATTAATAATGTCTTGTAAAGAAGTGAAAGAGTCTTCAGGACAATTATTAAACCAATTCAAAGCATCACCCTCTAAAGAAAGGACAAATAGACGCATTTTGACATCTTCATGATCATACTGAGGAGATCTACAATATATGAACGTTATCCGATAAAAACTCCATAAATGCTTTCTAACAACGACTGAATCACCACCCGAGAACAAAGGTAATTTAGAAATGGCCACTTCCAGAACATCATGGAGAGCATCAGTAAAATGACACGGGGTAAACGAATAATCCATGATGAATAGTGAGGGACCAAATGGATGATAGAGAGAGATCTCTGCTCAAGAAAATCAAGATATGAAAGAAGTGGAGTCGCCACTTGAACATGAATCTAACTCAAGGATCCAAAAAACAACAAACAATCAGATATGAGGGAGGCTTCTTGTCTAGGAAAAATAAATGAAAAGAAATGGAGTCGCCACCAAAACAAGAAACGAACTGAAAAGCAGGTGCTAAAGATACGATTAAACGATATGACGAAAGATAGGGCGATGAGAAGATCAAATGAAGCCAAAAAATGTTGGCTGTTTGACAGGCTAATGAATGGCGGAAAAGATGAGATGATGCCAAAAAATGTTGACTTTGTCGGCTCGAATGAGAGATGAGAAAGATGAAAGACGAATGATGAATGTCGAATGAACCAAGGACAGAAAAAACTCTATCCCTGGCAACGACGTCAAAAAATGTTGGAGGTTGCTGATAAAAATGATGAAGATGATATGAGGAGAATGAAGATAAAATGTCGTTGAAGCGTTGAGAATCAAATATCCCTGGCAACGACGCCAAAAAATGTTGTTGCACAGACTGTCTAGGCAGCACGACAACACTCAGACCGGGGGTTGTCACCCTGATCCCCGATCTCTCCATTTAAGCCGTCTCCCTATAGTAGGCTAAGGGGGGTAGACCCTATGGGATAAAAGAGAACCAGCTATGAGTCAGCTGGTTCAGGAGACACAACAAAGAAATCAAATACTTGATTAAGGCTCAACAAAATTTATAATTTGATTAAAAAATGATTAATACCAGTGGCTTATGGAGTCAATGATACAGGTAATTGATTACCCACTGCTACTTTAGGAAGATGAATTTTATTTGCAATAAAAATCTTTAACAATTACTTGAAAATATTTGCAAAATGTCTATCATGTAATAAGCATTAAATATTTCAAGCAATGGAAATAGATTTTCTATAGATAAATAATGTTTTAGCGATTAAATTTCAAAATATGAAAATGCTTTAAATAACCACAAAATTTAAATGCTAACCAGTTCAGATCCTAGAATTTAAATGATTATGCTTAGAAATCCCAAATCTAGGAACTTTACCATTTTCAAATAGCTAATCTTCAAATATAAAAAATTTTAAACACATTTAACTATAGAAAAAAAAAGTGAAATATTAATACCACAAAAGTTTACTTTCAGATTTTATCTTTGAAAAACCTTTTTCAATATGCAGTAAATGATTTATCAAGATTTTCTAATGCGACCAAAATAAATCATATATATATATATCTATTTATTTATTTATATTTATATATATTTTAAGTTCTAGAATTTTTTTTTAGATTTTTATTTTAGAACTTTTTTTATCAAAGACAAAATAAATAAAAATAAAATTTAAATGGAACCTAAATTCGAAATTGGTTTTTTTTTTTTTTTTTTTTTAATCAAAACAAATAAAAAGAAAAAGAAAAGAAAATCAAACTATGTAAAATGAACCATAAGAAACCTAAAAAAATGAAAATCAAATAAAGAAGATTGTATTTAAAACAAATCTAACCAAAAAAATAAAATACAAAATCAAAAAGGCTTAAACCCTAACGATACCACAAATGAAATGAAAGGAGAAAAAATTGAAATCGTGGCTGCCTTGCAGGTTTCGTAAGGCTTGACGGCGGCTGAAGGAGCTCGATGGAAGATCGAGGGAGATAGCGAAGCAAGGAGCAACTGAAGGCTTCGATGAGCAGGATGAGGGTTTCAACAAGGAAGATCGTTGCAGGTACTCCGTGAGGAAGATGGGCACAATTGCGGGGATTTGAGGGAAGAAAGACATGCGAGGAGAACCACGATCGAGTAGTGAAGGCGGATCATATGGAGCAGCGTGAGCAGAGTTTTGATTGGTAGAGAGAAGGGATATGAAGCCGTTGTTTTTGCAGGTGGACGAAGAAGGATAGGGAGGAAATGCGAATTAACTACCCACGATATGCGAGTTGTCATCAAGCAATATACAATTATCCATGAATATGAGAGATTCTAATGGATACGCTATTATCAGCAACGAATACACATTTCTGAACAAATCCAACCGATTAGGTTAATTACATGTGTGAGATTGGCTATATCAAGATATTTATTTCTCCAAAAGGCATAGCAAAGTTTAGCGATGAGTCTAGATTGGTGGATAATTGCAATGAATGTCGGTGTTGATCCATCCTCAGGTAAGGCAAGGTTTGTCGGTGATGCTGGAGCGAGCGGTGGGCAGCAAAAGCATAGACAGGATGCGTGGAGTGATAGCTGCTAATAGGGGTGTGTTTCTGGGCATCATAGGAGATAAACGCATCGATGGGAATGGAAAATGCAGAAAGGGATTGGGATCACACAGATTTGGGCAGCATGTAGGTAGATTGGACGATGGTGTAGAGATGGCAGTGTGAAGGCTGCACGAGAAATTGATGGGGAGCCTGTTGTAGGCCCAGGGCAGCGAACACCCTTAAAAAAAATCGAAATTTTTCCTGCAGAAATGAAAACCCTAGGCAACAACAAAAAAACTGAAAAAAAAAAACCTTAAATTTCTTCAGAAAAACCCTGCAAGAACTGATCCTGAGGACAGATCTTACCCTCCAGGACCTAGATCTGGCTTCAAACAAAAATTTCTTCTCATACCTGCAACCTGCAATGGCAAAACAGAATACCCAGAAACATGTGCAAGAAACAAAACAAAAAAAACCTAAAACCTGCTAAATAATTACACCATTCACAGCTTAAAGGCTCTAAATAGTCAGATTTGTCAGTATGCCACATAAATATTTTCAGAATTTTAAATTTAATGTGAGATGCTTCAGAAAACCCTTCATGCATTTATAAAAAAAATTCAAATGATAAGCCCGTGATCAAAACTGGTTGGGCCCTTTAGAAAATGCTTTCTCGGGAGTTCACTGGTTCAGCCGAGAACTTCCCCAAATGCCTGTTGATCTTCAAAATCTAGATTTTTTTGCACAACTTACTTCAAACATTAACAAAGAAGGAGAAAATGATACTAAAATCCAAATGTAATGGAGATACCTACCATCATATTCAGAAATTTAACTACCATTCAAACCCTAGCGACTAAACAAGATACATGTGTTTAAAATCACTCTTCATAAAGCTATCATCAATGGCTGAAAATAAAATCATGCACAGAAATAAAACATCTTACAGCATTTCCAGAAGAGTAACACCAACAAGTTTTCAACCCCAAAGTCTTTATTTATTGCACATGAAAAATGACTACAAGAGAGCTTTCTTTAGCACACGACTCTAAGATCAAATGATCTCAAATGACCCTTGACACCCTACTTAAAGGAAAATTTTCCAACGACTAGTTCGAGTGATCTATGTCAAAGTGATCTCGACCATCGATGAGGATCAAAATCTCTTTTAATCTCATCCGTCGAAATTTTAAATGCATTTTAATATAAATTTTGCATTTATTTCTTCAAAACTTTGACTTATTATTATTTATTATTTTATTTTATTTTAAAAAAAATTTAATTATTTTTTTATTTTATTATTTTTAGACTCTCGAACCTAGCCTTTGGGAATTTTACTTAGAACTTAGGATCCATGAGGGGATTAATTATTTTCTAACCCTCAAGACACTTTATATCATGACTTTCACAATTTTATATCTCAAGGGGGAAAACCCATTTGACATAGACCCTCATAGACCACCCAGTTCTGCAACACAAATATAATCTAGCAGATCAAACAATTTGTAATAACCTAACCAAATAGTTAGGATTATTTTCAACTAACTTTTACATAGACTTGAAGCACACTAGGATTCCTTTAAGATTCTAATAACAAAATCCATTCCGGCTTTGGGGTTAGGCTAAAGGAAAAATCTGCCGACCATAGGTCGGTGAGACAAAAAACCTTCTAGAATGTAGATTATCACTAGAAGATTAAGTTTACCTAGGCAAATACATACATGAGACAGATCTGCTAAGGTTATTTACAATTTACACATGCAGAGTGGATTTACAACATAACATGATCGCGCTGATGATGACAGTCGAATGGCACGGACATGTCGATCAAGCGCTATCCCTTTTGCGAAAAAAGGAGTTTACTGCTATGGGTAGTTGACACGCAGTGGTCAACACATTGTATATGCATATCCTTCATTAAGCGACAGTATAATCTGCAAGGCACTGATTGGCTTGTCGCTGAATCGCAGGGCATAACCCTCATGGTTTCCTGCGAGGGATTGGTTGGGTTGTAGCTGAATCGCAGGGCATAACCCTCATGGTTCCTTGGGTTGTTATCACTGAAAGTTAAACTACATTCTATGTTCCCTTTATTTTGTTAAAAAATCAATAAATTTAAAAAATCACTCTGCGTTTTTGTCTTTGTTGAAACTTTAAACCACGGAGGACAAATACATTTGAAATTTCCTTTGATGGGCAAACCTTCGACTATATTTTTGAACATGCTCAATTACGATCATTCAAATCCCCGTTCCTTGATATTTGAACAACAAAATAAGAGGAGTGTTCACTTGATGACAAACTACGAGGGAGTAGTTTTGAAGGCCTGCATTAAATTCGAATTTCTGATGTTATTTTACAGATTTCATTTGACATGTGGTGCTGGATTTGCGTGTCCACATTTCATTTTCCATTTGATCTTGTTGTTTGCGCGTTGGGTGTTAATATCATAATTTGGATCATAATATCCATGGCATATTTATGATACAATATGCAGTTCCTACTATACTACTCCTTTACTCCTTTGAAGTATGTAAAGTGCAGTATAAATGTTATAATTTTTAAAATTTATTTATTTATATTATTTTATTTTAGGAATTTCTTTTAAAAATTTAGAAGTTATTAATTAAATATGTATATTTTTATTGGATTTTGAGTATGTTTTAAAATTGTTTTTATTTTATTAAGAGTATTTTTTTAAAATAAAGCAATAGGTTAATGAATCAAGATCTAGAGGTATTACTAACCACTAGTGGAATAATTTTAAGTGGCACTGTTTTTCTTCAATAAATGTGATAAGTCTACTTACATTAATCACTTTCCCAAACTAAATTATGATCAGTTTTCTTACTGTATAAATAATTACTTAATTTATATATGCTAGGGGTGACACGGGGGAGGCCTTCTCTATGGCCCAGATGAAGTTAAAACTACAGAGTAAAGTAATAAATAATTACTTAATTTATATATACTAGGGGTGACACAGGGGGAGGCCTTCTCTATGGCCCAAATGAAGTTAAAACTGCAGAGTAAAGTTAAAGTTGTAGAGTATTCATGGGACTTAGGATGCCTTACAAACAACCAAGTTGAAACTTATGCCCTTTACTAGGATATTCAATTAGCCAAAGGCTCATCTCTCAAGAACAAGAAAAAACGTCAAAAAGTCAATGAAAAGAATTAGAAAAGCATGAGAAGAGTTGTCTTCAATAACATATTTCCATGTTCTCCATGATCTCAATAAAGATGCAAACTTATGTACAAATGAAGGGTATAAATTAACATTAGTAGATTTAAAAAATTAATTTGCGAATCAAGCTTATTTCAATAAAGATGCAGACTTATGTGTTAATTAAGAGTGTAAATTAAAATTGTAAGATTTAAAAATCAACCATGGAATTACTATTCCTTAGAACTAAATGTACTGACATTATATAATTATGAAGAATAACATTATCAATTGACATGTAAATTTTGTTTTCTACAAAACTTTGTTTTTTTTGTTGTCATACAAATTTATGAAATTTTTTGTATATATATATATATATATAAATTTTAAACTCTTACTTAATGTAAAATTATATATACATTCAATGCAATGAAATGTTATATTTGTTTCACCCATGTGAAAATAAATTAAAAATTGCTCATGTATTTTTTAAGATTTTAAATATATGATATTTTTATCAAGTATGAAAATAAATTAAAAATTGCTTATATATATTTTTAAGATTTTATATATATGAAAATTAACTAAATATTAGCTAATGCATTTTATAAATTCAATCCTGTAACAGGTGCTAATCTCCGGGGGATTTTCGTGAGTGTTAAATTTTCATATTTTAACTTTTCATTGTTACTTAATACGCTGCATTCTAGATTATTCCCCTCTGCACACCTTCCTTTATTATTAGTTTGATTTATACATTCATCACGCCTCTCCAACTGGTGATGGGGCAACAGGAGGATAGAGCAGATATGATGTTTGCTTTGTGGATACTTCCCTACCTGGTTGTTTACTTTCCCTGCTCTCCATGTCTCTTTTAAAAGTGCTTGGAAATTTTTGTAGGAAAAATATACATATACATATATGCTAAGTAGGGTGAGAAGGGCATGATTTCATTATAACAAGGGCATGATTTCATTATAACATTCCAGAAATAGGATTATTATAAGGTTTTATTATAAAATAGGATTATTATAAGGTTTTATTATAACATTTAAGAAATACAACAATGCCAAATAAAAACTTCTTGGAGGGTAAGGATAATTAATATTAGTGAGAATAAATTACAGATAATATTATAAAATTTACAATAGAATTAAATGAAAATTTATATTTTATTTGTGGTATATATGTAAAATTTATTTTTTCAAAAATTTTAATAGACAATAATTATTAATTTTATAATAATAAATATTTAATATAATTTCTTTTTTTTCACTAAATTTAAAACATAAATATGATTTAAAATTAATTTTATTTATAAAATATTAGTATTATTTATAATTAAAATTATATTATGTGACAATAAATGATAAAAAAAAAGTATTTTAATATAGATATGATTACACAAATTTAATGTGTTTGTAAATTTATCATTTTATTCATATTAGTAATCTTGAGCAGACTTTATCTATTTTGAAATAGAAGTCTATTATATTATTGTTAAGATGGATATAATATGCTAACCTAAATATATGCAAGAACAAGTACGTGGGTAGAAGAAATGAGTATAAATTAAATTTATATATAAGAAAAGTTGTATATGGATTAGTTATTAGTTATGTCAAAGTATTATTAAAAAATTAAATAAGAGTTAACTAATTTATATTTATAATAAAAAATTCTTATTAATTATTCCAAATTATTATTAAAAAAATCTAAATAGTATTAATAGTTATTCTTTCTTTATTCAACTCAAAGTTGCATATACAATTCTCACTGATTTTAATAAATAATTAATGATATAATCCATAACTATGACATTATTGTGATTGTTCAATAGCTTGGTAGTCAAGAGATGGTATGAGTAAGTGGACATTGATTTTAATAAATAATTAATGATATAATCCAGAACTATGACATTATTGTGATTGTTTAATAGCTCGGTAGTCAATAAATGGTATGAATAAGTGGACTATTTTTATAAGCCTAAAACAAGAAGTTATTTCCAAACATGGGAAGTGGCCTTCTCATTATTTGGTGAATAAGATAGGTTGCAAGTAGTGAGATTGTGTAACGCATGTATCATGTGTGGATTGAATGTGCCCATGATTCTAAAGCTAAATAACTTAGAACTTCATAAACATAAATGTAGATGTTAGTTTTCTCTTTGATGTAATTATGAGATGTGATTATGCTTTTCATTGTTTTTTTAACATTTTAATGCTTAATTTTAATTTTTTTTTGAAGAACCTAAGAGTATCATATCAATTTGTAAGTCAAAAATTGTCACCAAAGAGTTATATCAAGTTGTAATTCTGAAGTAAGGAGACATTGTATTTATTCACAGTGACTTTTTTTGTGGTCTCTATTTTATTTTTTCTAAGTACTACTATTTGTACCAGAGTTTGCAAAGGAAACATCGTAAGTCGGTATCGCATATTGAGGAAGAGCATAGATGAAAAAAATGTGATATTTGAATTTAAGCTTCTGTGATCCATAATATGAGTTTATAGAAATATTTTTCGAAAAAATCACATCAGAAAATTTTTGTCAACGCGTTTCGAACCAACGAGTGTGGTTCATCGTCAGGACAAATTGAAAAAACAGATTATAGCTACATGTTAAATAGGGATGGCAGATCTTCCAACGGCTAGGTTTGACTGGAAAATGACTATAATAGACTAGACTGGACAAAGGCTATAATTGATTAAGAAACGACTAGAATTATAGCCTTTTCTTAATCAATTATAGCCTTTGTCCAGTCTAGTCTATTATAGTCGTTTTCCAGTCAAACCTAGCCATTGGAAGATCTGCCATCCCTATTTGACATGTAGCCATGATCTGTTTTTTCAACTTGTCTTAACAATGAACCACACTCGTTGGTTCGAAACGCCTCGACAAAAAATTTCTGATGTGATTTTTCCAAAAAATATTTTTATAAACTCAAAATGTGATATGTTATGTGATCTAACTATAGCCAAATTTAAATGAAAAATAAATCTTAATGTTAAATGTAATACAATCAAACAATCTACTCAAAACACAGCAATGCACAAATTCCTTCCCAAGTGCTCAATCCAAGTGCTTATTTTCATTAAATATTGCATCTCGTACTGGACCTTTGTCTTTCATTACCTCAGCTAGACTGAACCCTTCACCCTCATATAATAATGGTTGCAGATCAAATTTTTGTGCTAGTATTCTCCAACAACGTTTACGTTTATACATGTCTCCATTAGCATAATCAAGGGCCTGGTTCTTTGGGTAAGGATCTATGGCATCCCAAATTTCTTGTTCTATAGCCAATTTTGCATCAAATGCATCCATAAATTATTCCCATGAAATATTGTTCCCTGGGTACTTTAAAGACAACCCCTCATGTTTGCAAATGGTAGCGTAAACGCACAGTGTTCCTACAACATTCATAATGCTCTAAGGAGAAAATCCAAATATGCATGTCAGATGGTGAATGGACCAAGTTAATCCTTGTTTATTCTTTGTAACCTCAAATACAATATCCTTGAGAGTGTAGTAAAAATTGGGCACAGGTAGCATAGGAAGTTGTTCATGAAAGGGTCTCATGGGGCTGGTATTTATGATTCTTTACCACCACATCAAATGGACCAATGTAATGTTTCCCTCTAGTCTAAAGACAATGTTACTCAACATTCTTCCATTGTTCGCATAATTTTTCTCCTATGTCCCTTTACTAACCCAAACAACCCAAAAGAGATGGGTGGCATCCTTCAACAATGAGATCTTATCTAAATTTTTCTGTCTATCTAAAACATCACATTGAATATATTCCACTGGACTATCTGGAGACCAATCTGGCTTAACCCTCCTAGCAACTCCATAAAATTTCCAAGGTTCACCAGGAGTATGTGACAAAGGAAAGATTTATGTGAAGAAATTTCATGCAATTCCTATTATCCCTATAACCAATGTCACTCCTTGTTGCTTCTCATATTTATCTCTGGAGCTTTCACTAATGGTTTGGAATTTTCTCTGCATTGAAAGAGGTACGAGTTACCCAAATAACAATCAACAATGCAATGTAATGAAGCAACAACAACAATTCTAAATGCAACAACATGCTTACTATTTAACCCATCCAAATACAGGTTTGACAAACAAATCAAGAATGTGAAGGCCAAGTATGCATATTTAGGTTTCATACATTAACCATTTCCATGTTGTCAAAATACAAAGCCAAGATTCACAACCCAAATATACATATCAGACTAGGTTTAAATGGATGTGTTAATATTCATATTCAGTGCAATGTACCTTGAATTCACCTATATAGACAAAAAGTGTTTAAATCATTTAACATCACCCAATAGAGCACCTCAATTTATGTTCAGGTCAAGATAGATTTGTGTTAATGTTGTTATTCAATGCATTCTACTTTCAATTTGCCCACCCATAAACATAATGAGTGTCGATGAATCATTCACCCTCACCTTATCGAGCACCTCAATTTGTGTGACCTCAAAATATGAAACCTAGCATTGATATTGAACTTGGTTTACATGAGTCTCTGCTAATGTCCATATTCAATGAACCCTAGATTCAATGACCCCAATGTAGAAATTCTACAAATTCTCTATAAATCTACCTCTGAGATCTATGTAGAAAATCTGACTGTAGATTAACTCGATAATGCAATATACCAAAGCAAAATACTATAATCTTCTTTTACTATCAATTTTCTTTGTGAAAGCTTAAAGATTGAGCAAGATCAAGCTGAACACATATAACCAGAAGAAGAAGAATCAATGCACATGAAACATAGAAAATACTCAGGGGAAAGCCTCAGCTAAAAACCCCACTATCTGTATTATCATACAAGGTGGAAATATATCAAAATAATACAAAGCCTTTGCTCTCAAAGCTAACCAGCTATTAGTACAATCCTCCTGGATGCTCATAGGCAAACAAGGCTTCTCACAAGCCTTCTCCTTTTCCCTCCAAGCCTCCTATTTCCTTGCGCTGTTTCTTTTGGGTGATCCTACTATTACCAAGTGTAACACTGATCATTCACATTGATCTCACACCCTGTAAAACTACGCAATCCTTAAGGAACCTTATTCCTTCTACATGGATGAGTTTCCTTTATAGGAAAACTCATGCAACTGATAGTAACCTGTCCTTGACATTTAGCTCAACTGGGTCTTTCTCTAAATAGACATGCATGAGTTTCTGATGAGAGAATCTTCAGTTATCTGGAGTACACTAGTTGGAAGCATGCATGAATTAACTGACTGAACTCACAATTAGTTCCTCAAATAGTTTGGAACTAATTTAACTATACTTAACTTAGTAAACTAAGCTAACTAATTACAACTCAAATATAACTCAATCTTATCTCCTTAATTAAGGGATAATCTCCTTAATTTAAGGGATAATTGTTGCATGACTTCAGAAAGACTTCTAACTTGAATTTATCCAACTAATTAACTCAAGATGAATTAATTAATTATTTTTCAAGCAGCTGATGAGACTAAATTCGAATTTAATTAAAAAGTTTAATTCAAGGACAAATTAAAATTGGAATATTCTGGATTCTATTTTTAACATTTCTTGTTGTTATTTTCAACACTCCCTCTCAACAAGAAAGGAATTCAACTCGATCCCAATCCTAAACCTTTGGAATGTTCTGCATGCAACAATTCTCTCTAGTGTTGTTGCTCCAGCAACTCCAAAAACAAAAAAACATCCAACCTAAATTAGTATGATGCATCTGTCATCAAATTCTCTGACTGCTATTGCCTCTGTCAACTGAAAACTATGCACTTCTGCTGACTCAACCTTTCTGCACTGTTGTCAATCCTTCTTTGCGCTCTTCAGTATTTGACTGCTCTACCCTTTGTGACTTTGATCTCTGACTGCATCAATCCCACTGATTGCTCCAGCTACTATGTACTTTGGGCTCTCGTGGTAAGGTACGATCCATGAGATAAAACCTCTCAATGGACGCTACCCAATTTTAGCCTTCTTGGGACTATCACTTCACATCACCCCACCTCACACCTCGAGGTATGGCTGCATGTGATCCCTCTACCCACTTGGATCGAAATTTCCCCCTACTAGAGGTCTCTGCATGAGTGGATGCCTCCACTCGGTCTCCTCTCAGCATCTCCAATTGTGGCTCCTCCACAATTGTTTGAGACTTCTTCTAGGGCTGCATGTTGAGAAGTAATTTACTCTCCCTCTCAACCACCAAGTCTCTAACATTTGTCTTGCTCCTCAAGGCTTTGCATGCATCTTGAACCTCAAGAGCATACAAGTTCTTGACTCGTGAACTGATCCGTTTCACGTCTCTCGTGGTGATGTGTATAAGGAAAACCTTTCCCTTACTAAAGACAACATCGTAGCCTTTGTCCTCCAACATCGTGATGGATACCAAGTTCTTCTTTAGTCCAGGCACATACTTCACATTTGTCAAGGTGATAGAAGCTCCATGCTCCCTCTGAAAAGCTACCGTGCCCACTCCTAAAACACTAAACCTTTCATTGTCACCCATCTCTATGTGCATCTTGAGGTATTTCCCCTCCAAGGCACTGAACAAAATTTTATCGCCGATCATGTGGAACGAGGACCCACTGTCAAGATACCAAACACAACCCATCATCGATGACACCATGCATGCGATGAGGGTAAAGTCCATTTCAAAATGAGAGGCAAATGCCTCACGTTCCGATCCTTCCAAGGATCCCTTCTTGGACTTCTTCGATGGGAAATTAGTCACATAATGTCCCATCTCATTTTTATTTTTATTTTTTAAAGTATGATATGAATTTGATTTGCACCTGCAACCCCGAACTTCAAAATTTGAATTCTCTTCTCCGTATACTGTTCACTGCTTCAATAAACTTTGCTCTGATACCATGTAGAAATTCTGCAAATTCTCTATAAATCTACCTTTGAGATCTATGTAGAAAATCTGACTGTAGATTAACTCGATAATGCAATATACCAAAGAAAAATACTATAATCTACTTCTACTATCAATTTGCTTTGCGGAAGCTTAAAGATTGAGCAAGATCAAGTTGAACACATATAACCAAAAGAAGAAGAATCAATGCACATGAAACACAGAAAATACTTAGGGGAAAGCCTCAACTAAAAACCCCACTATCTGTATTATCATACAAGGTGGAAATATATCAGAATAATACAAAGCCTTAGCTCTCATAGCTAACCATCTCTCAGTACAATCCTCCTAGATGCTCACAGGCAAATAAGGCTTCTCACAAGCCTTCTCCTCTGCCCTCAAAGCCTCTTATTTCCTTGCGCTCTTTCTCCTCGGTGATCCTACTATTACCAAGTGTAACACTGATCACTCACACTGATCTCACACCATGTAAAACTGCGCAATCCTCAAGGAACCTTATTCCTTCTGCATGGATGAGTTTCCTTTATAGAAAACTCATACAACTAATAGTAACCTATCCTTGACATTTAGCTCAATTGGGTCTTTGTCTGAATAGACATGCATGAGTTTTTGATGAGAGAATCTTCAGTTATCTGGAGTACACTAGTTGGATGCATGCATGCATTAACTGACTGAACTAACAATTGTTCCTTAAACAGTTTGGAACTAATTTAATTGGACTTAACTTAGTAAACTGAGCTAACTAATTACAATTCAAATATAACTCAATCTTATCTCATTAATTAAGGGATAATCTCCTTAGTTTAAGGGATAACTGTTGCATGACTTCAGAAAGACTTCTAACTTGAATTTCTCCAACTAATTAACTCAAGATGAATTAATTAATTATTTTTCAAGTAGCTGGTGAGACTAAATTCAAATTTAAATTCACAATTTTAATTCAAGGACAAATTAAAATTGGAATATTCTGGATTCTATTTTTAACATTTCTTGTTGCTATTTTGAACACCCGACCCCCACCATGTACAACACATGGCTCTCTTGGTACAATAACCTAACCCTAATATCCTAAATAATTACAGTGGAGAAGGAAGAGAGGTTAATACTTTCATTAAAGAACTTTGTAACGGTGCAATAAACCTAAACTAAGAATTATAAGAAATAACAGGACAAAAGCGCATTATCATTGTTGAATATTTTTCTCTCTAACTGTGTGAGAGATATTTTAATCCTATTTGCCTTGAAACCCTTCATGGATCATCAGGAAGCCAGTAAGAAATAAACTGGTGTTTGCTTCTAGAACTTTGTCTGACAAGCAAAAAAATATCTGCAATCCATGTATTTTAACAATAAAAGTATGAAGCACGATTCACATACGCAAAACAAGAAGAAATATTATTGTAATGACACTCTTCATTGATTTCCCCAAAGTGAGGAAACATATTATAGTGAAGAAAGAATAATGAAACACCAAAATACTGTTCACCCCAAGTTTAAGAGTTTCAAGGACTTATAAGTAGATGTGCAACTATGAACTAAAATACTTACCGCACGAGGGCCAAGAGAATCTGTCCACCAA
Organism: Pinus tabuliformis; assembly: GCA_031772625.1. Taxonomy (NCBI): domain Eukaryota; kingdom Viridiplantae; phylum Streptophyta; class Pinopsida; order Pinales; family Pinaceae; genus Pinus; species Pinus tabuliformis. The sequence goes on along the minus strand of CM062813.1, from coordinate 1,061,364,808 downwards.
AAATACCAACTCATTGTGATAAAATGCACACTAATCCAAACACCAATATATGAAAAGAAACATCACCATCAATTTCATAAATATATGCATTCAAAATTAGCATAAACATTTCCACTATCCATGACTTCATTAAATATTACCCACCAATCACATAATGTTGCAACGTGGCTATGGGGATTGTCGGTGGTATGTGAGATTTGGTTTGCTTTATCATGGGTTTTGGACAAACTCCCCAAGCTTTGTCCAATAAATCGAATGACTAATTTGAATGTTCTCAAGGAGCGATTTGAGCACCCAAGCCCTCAAAACCCAAGCGAGAAATCTTATCTTCTAGGGATTGATGTATTTGTCTCCACTATTGATCTAGACAAGGAGCCTCCTATTGTTACTGTCAATACTACTCTTTCTATTCTTGTAGCTAAATATCTTGTAGAGAATCTCTCTTGCCACTTATCTAATGATGGTGGGTCTCTTCCCACATTTGAAGCTCTTGTAGAAGATGCGATATTTTCTAGAATCTGGGTGCCTTTATGTAGAAAGAATAACATAGAGCCTCACAATCCTGACAACTATTTCAACTTAAAAAGAAAATTCACCAAAAGCAAAGTGAAACCATATTTGGTGAAGTGAAATCTAGATTTTATAAGAAGAAGATAAAATGCTTACAATGCTCATGAAGAGATTCGTTCAAAGAGAGCACAAATTGAGTTGGGAGGTGATCCTACAAAGCCACTGAAGGTATTGAAGGTTACATGGATGGAAGATGGGATTCGTTAGCATGGAACATTGATTTCCCCTGACAGAGAACATTCCAAGGGAGATAATCGAAGCATAATTCAAGTATAAGCAACACCAGATGCTGGCATTTTTCTTTTAAATTTTTATTTTTGTTAGTGCATCAAGATGCAATCCCCACGAGATTGCATTTCACACAACAAATTTCATTTGGCTTAGGTGCCAGGTCAGAGGGGTAGCTACTCTGCCAAACTTGTGAAATTCTTTCCATTTGGATGGAGATTTCACATATGAGAATGGACCCAAATAGGATATAAGAATTTAGTTTTGATTGTTTCATTTTAATTTAGCACAACTCTTATTTTGATGTGTATAGGTTTTAAATTTTAGCAGATACCTAAATTTCATTTTATTTTCCCACTTTTACAAGGGTTTGAATGTGATGGTACCTCAGTACTATTGTTTGGTGAAGGATATATACTTGGACGAGACATGAAATTCAAATGAGTCCTAGAATTGGGATTCTGAGTTGGGGTCGCTTGCGATGATGTAGTGTCATTTCACAGTGATCAAGATAGAGCCATTGAATTGCTCTGTATTCTTTCTCAGACCATCAGAATCTTTGAATATGCTTGTGTTAGCTCTATTTTTGCATATGACAAAAAGATAGTTATAAGTTCCCCCCTAAGCATTGATCATATTTTTGAACTGGATAGAAACATGTAATTAACAACCGAAACCTTCATGATATTTTGTAATGACTGTAAAGTGATTTGCATGTCTTTGTTTAATGTCAACAAGTTCTGCTTTGGTATAAGCCAATAATGATGCAATGTGGCTTTGGGGATTGTGAGTGGTATGTGATATTTGGTTTGCCTTATCATGGGTTCTCAACCAACTCCCCAATATTTTTCAGAATCTCGGTGCCTTTCTATAGAAAGCATAGCATAGTGTCTCGCAATCCCGAGAGCTATTTCAACTTAAAACGTGACTTCATAAAAAACAAAGTGAAACCAAATTTTGTGAAGGAGCGTAGGAGGGTGGAGAGAGAGTATGATGACTTGAAGGTGAGGATCAATTCATTGCCAGATTATATCAAGAGAAGATCAAATGCTTACAATGCTCATGAAGAGATTCATTCAAAGAGAGCACAAATTGAGTTGGGAGGTGATCCTATAAAGCCACTGAAGGTATTGAAGGCAACATGAATGGCATATGGGGCTCATTGGCGTGGAACATAGATTTCCCTTGACAGAGAACATTACAAGGGAGATCATCTAGGCATAATTTAGGTATAAGCAACACTAGATGTTAGCATTTTTCTTTTAACTTTTTATTTTTGTTAGTGCATCAAGATGCAATCCCCACGAGGTTGCATTGCACACAATGAATTTCATTTGACTTAGGTGCCAGGTTAAAGGAGTAGCCACTTTGCCAAACTTTTGAAAGTCATTCCATTTGGATGGATATTTCACATCTAAGAATGGAACCAAATTGGATATGAGAATTTAGTTTTGATTGTTTTATTTTGATTCATGAGATGCAAGAAGCAATCATTTTCAGGACAACACTCTGTTGCATTATCACAATTTTTTTATTTTTTTTTATTTAGTGGCAATACAAAAAGTTTAGCATGCCTATGGAGCCAATGTGCCAAACAGTGAACGCCTTTCATTATTCCCATATTCAATTGTTAAAGGAAGTCCATTTAAATCTTCTACAATCCTAGAACTTATGCAGTACCACTTCAAAGGAAAATCTAAGAATTACAAACTTCTTTAATGGAAAAAATAAATACATGTTCTAACACAAAAAAGGCAGGCAACTTGTATTAGTAGGTCCAAATCTAAAAATTTCGAACTACTTTATGCCAAAATAACCCTGATCATATAATCTTAGCCTGTCATAAAGAAAAAAAACATAAATAATTCATAAAACAACCAAATTTTCCAGCTCATTCTTAAGAGAAATTAGTACCAAAAATATTTTTTAACATTTCTCTAGTTAATGTCAACAAGCTTTTCCTTTGTGGAAACTAACTGCGATTTTACAACGATATACGAGAGTTTGAATTGATAAACAATGCAAGAAAAGGATTTTTCAAAGAAATCCCTGTGTCCATACCTGTGTTCCATAACCCCAAACACATGCTACCATAACCATTTTTATTCTATCAAAAGAAGTCCTAGAAACAAGGTAGGTTTCAAAAAAAATTAAGAGATATACATTATTCTTAAGTGTTCAACAAACGCAAAGGAATCCTAAATAATTCATTAAACAACCAAATTTTCCAGCTCATTCTTAAGAGAAATTAGTACCGAAAACATTTTTTAACATGTCTCTGGTTAATGTCAACAAGCTTTGCTTTGGTAGAATCCAATTGGATTGCAACTCTGCCTTTTTGGAAACTAACTGCGATTGTACAACAATATACGTGAATTTGAAACTTTTCTCTTGATTCGTAAAATATTCTACTTCTCTCAAACTAAGGAGAAACAAATCCGAACTCTAAGATGTAACAATGACCCAAAAACAAAGCTATAAATATTACTTCTTCTTAGTGGTTTCTCATGAAGAGATTTGTTCAAAGAGAGCACAAATTGAGTTGGGAGGTGATCCTACAAAGCCACTGAATGTATTGAAGGTTACATAAATGGCAGATGGGACTCATTGGCATGGAACATTGATTTCCCTTGACTGAGAACATTTCAAGAGAGATGATCTAGGCATAATTCAGGTATAAGAAACACAAGATGCTGACATTTTTCTTTTAGTTTTTCCTTTTGGTTAGTGCATCAAGATGCAATCCCCACGAGGTTATGTTACACACAACATATTTCATTTATTTTAGGTGCTAGGTCAGAGGGGTAGCTACTCTGCCAAACTTTTGAAAGTCATTCCATTTGGATGGAGATTTCACATCTGAGAATGGAACCAAATCGGATATGAGAATTTAGTTTTGATTGTTTCATTTTAATTTAGCACAACTCTTATTTTGATGTGTATAGGTTTTATATTTTAGCAAATATCTAAATTTCATTTGACTTTGCCATTTTTACAAGGGTTTGAATGTGATGGTACCTCTACTGTTGTTTGGTGAAGGAGATATTCTTGGAAGAGACATGAAATTCAAACGATTCCTAGAATTGGGAGTTTGAGTTGGGGTCGCCTGCAATGATTTAGTGTCATTTCACAATGATGGAGACAGAGCCATTGAATTGCTTTGTATTATTTCTCGAACCATCAAACTCTATTTTACATATGAAAAAGTATAACCAACACCACATGTTGGCATATTTCTTTTAACATTGTATTTTTGTTAGTGCATCATGATGCAATCCCCACAAGGTTGCATTGCACACAACAAATTTCATTTGACTTAGGTGCCAGGTCAGAAGGGTAGCTACTCTACAAAAATTTTGAAATTCAATCCATTTGGATGGATATTTCACATATGAAAATGGAACCAAATTGGATATGAGAATTTAGTTTTGATTGTTTCATTTTAGTTTTAACTGTTTCATTTTGATTCACGAAAGGCAGGAAGCAATCCTTTTCAGGACAACACATTGTTTCATTGTCACAACTTTTTCTATTTAGTGGCAATGCAAAATGTTTAGAATACCTATGAAGCCAATGTGCCAAACAGTGAACACCTTTCATTATTCCCATATTCAATGGTTTAAGGTAATCCATTTAAATCTGTTGCAATCCTAGAACTTGTGCAATACTGCCTCAAAGGAAAATCTAAGAATTACAAACTTCTTTAATGGTAAAAATAAATACATGTTCTTTATAAATCCATGTTCTAACACAAAAAACGTAGGAAACCCGTATTAGTAGGTCCAAATCTAAAAAAATTGGGACCACTTTATGCCAAAACAACCCTCATCATGTAATCTCAACTCATAAAGAAAAAAACATAAAGAAAGGGCCCGTGCTTATACATGCAACTAACCTACGACCCAACCATTTGCAGGGGGAGAGGTTGGTCATGGTCATCTTGAGCCTTGCCAGGAAGTGTCTTATACACAACATTTCATGTAGTGTCTTATCCACAACATTTCATGTAGTTTTAATCTCTTGCTACTTCTTGCAACTATTTGGTGTCTATAACCAAAGAGAATGATTTTTGAGCCATCTATGAGCATATCATCATCTTTCACACAACCACATGATTGCAATAAAGTATTATAAGAATTTGCACGTTCAATGATTTAAATCATAGTTACTAAGTTAGAATTCGATTCGATACGAGGAAAAAAATAAAAAAAATCGACTCTTTAAAATTCAATATAGTAAAAAATGAGAGCATAATTCTCATATCTATTCAAACATATTATTATTATTATTATTATTTTAAAATAATAAGAAACAAAATTATCAAATTTATTAATAGAAGTGAAAATGTTAAACTAAAATTTAATAATATCAACTACAAAATCTGAAAACCAAAAACTATATATAAAAAATAAAATTCTAAATATCAAAAATAAACTTCCACTAATAACTACTTATCCAAAACTTTATGCCTTAACATTAAACAGATCCATATATACCTGGATAATATTAAAACCAAATCCATGTAATCATAATAGCATTAAAACCATTTACCAACTTTGAAAGCACATAATTATCTAATCTAAAGTTTATTCAATAATAATATAAATAGGAATCAACCAACTAACTTTCCAAAACATTAAACTTTTTCAGCAAACTAAACTCTTTTTTTGATATGTGGTTAACCACTAAAAATGGATCTTTTCCTCCGCGGTTGCTCACAGTTTGAGTGAACAGATACTTAGCAATCGCTATCTCCAAAAACCAAAATGAGTTACTTTACACATGATATTTGGTACCGTGCCGAATTAAAGTGAGCGTATTTATAATATTTCTCACACTCATTCTTATTTATGAAAATTGACATGAACTTCGAGAATGACAAATAACATAAAACACAACATGAAATTGCAAATTATAGTAATAATACTGAAGGTACTTTAATTTGGAGTCGTTTACAGAGATAGAGGAATTGTTGAGTCTAAAGTGGCCGGAATTCATGAAAAAAATTACAAAAAATTTGTAGAGGCAGTATTTGAATCGTGTTTTTGATGGTGGAAATGGATTCAGCGCCATAAAAAAATGTTTACAACACCTAAAATTTTGAAGTTTAACAACTATAACTTGGATTTACAAAAATCCTTGCCAGATTTTTTCTGAATATGACTGCCGAAAATTATGAGATGGCCATTATATTACACTCCAACAAAAAAAACACAAAAGAATAGTAGAGAAATAACTATGCGGAAAATACGAAGGAAATGTCATTGAAACAAGAAGACTTGAAATTTCCAATATCGTTCTTCAAAACCCATTAGAGGATATAATTGCTTCATATGTTTATGAAAGGATTAGCTGCTAAAATACAACACAAACTAAGTAAATATCCCTTATATACAAATATCAACTTTCGATATCCATATCGTTACCAACCATGATAATTTCTATGACGTTTTCAAAGATAAAAATTGTTAACAACCATGATAATTTTTATGACATTTTCAAAAATAAAAATGGTTTTTGAGTTTAAGCACAATAGCACTTAAATAAATATTGAGAAAATGCAGAGGTGAACAATGAAAATTCCAATATCATTATTGAAAATCTAATGTACCATATATTTGCTTTAGATGTTTATGCAATGATTAGCTACTAGGATACAATTTAAACATAGCCAATTTCACTTCTATCCAAAATAACAATTCCAAGCCAAAACTAAATACTAACACTTTTATAGGTATTTTCCAAGATAAAACTTCTTTTGAATTTGATCAAACTTTCAATTGATAGACAACATAAGCAAAGGCATTTTCCCAAACATACCTCTGCCATCTCGCTCACAAGTCATAGAGTCTCGTAGATGGTACCCGCAAGTTCAAGGCTTGTAGGTTATAGTGTAGTGTCCGTAGATAGTACTTTGCGTTCTCCTCACCTACTTCCCACTCAACTTCGCTGGTATCATGACCTCTGTTGCCTATAGTGCGGGCGGTCTAAGTGTTCTTCGGTCCATTTAGGGAGCCCTGGTCCAACATTTGCATCATCGACATTAAAAACATTTTTTGATAAACAACACAAAAAAAGACATTTTCAATGAAATTCCTGTGCCCATGCCTCTGTTCCATAGCGCCAAACACATGTTGAAATTTTTCTCTTGATTCGTAAAATATTCTACTTCTCTCAAACTTAGGAGAAACATAGCTGAACTTTAAGATGTAAAAATTGCACAACAACAAATCTAGAAATATTTCTTCTTCTCAGTGGTACCAGCAACCCTCATCTTCCTGATAACGTTGGACATCTCCTCTAGCTTCTTCTTGGCCCTTTTGTGGGTTCCCATCTTCTTCTTTGCCACTTTTAGAGCACGCTTATCTTTCCCTACCTTCAATTGCTTGGTGATCCACTTCTCGTAAGGAGAAAAACCTGCAACTTTCCTTATCAACTTCATCACAAAGTCCTTTCGTTTGCTACTCTTCCCTTTATTAGCAGAAGGGTGAGGCGCGAGCTCATGCTGGGTGACTCTATGCCCTATGTTGAGGCCTACAAAAATCCCCGATTTTGGCTGCGTAGTGCCATGATTGTTCCTAGTAAAATATTCTACTTACTGCATCATCTCGCTCCCATATCATTGTTGGGTAGTTCTAAACAGTTATTTTTAGATCTCCACCACTAATATGATCCAACGATGCAAATTATTTTAATCATCTAACACACAAATCTACGATTTCACAATGAGAAACAGTGACAGCTAAGAGAGTTCTTCTCAAAGGAGAACGTCTTAGACGTTATTAAAAAAATTACATGTTTAACAAAAAAATAATGTATATTTTTTTTTGGATAAACACATTTGAACTTTGAATCTTACAATTTACATGATATTCCATAACATCACAATTACGAATTGAGCTTCCTTCCTTTGTAAAAAGATAATTTACATTATATGAAAATAAACTTTAATCAAATTACAAAATACAAGTTAAATGAAAAAATTGCAGCTTATATAAAAGTGATTACATATTAATTAGAAATTTTGTGTTTAGTGAAGTAGCTTTTTGGATTTAAACTATGTCAAAGGCAATGTTTAGAGTGGACACTCCATCCATTATTCACCAAAAACACCTTAACAAATGAAAATAATTAGTAGCTAAATGAAATAATTTTATCTTTTCAAAATGAAAAGAACTAATAATTAAATGTTTAAAAAATAAAAAAATACAAATTATAGGTTAAATGAATGAAAAATTAACTCAAAATAATTCCACCTCAAATGAAAAAAAAATACAGGTTAAATATAACAAATAATTGGTTGAATACAAAAGCTAAACACATTGTAGTCACTCATGTAAGAAATGGAGTATGGCTACATAGATTATGTTTAGGTATTGGATTGGAACAAGAAGTTGTAAATATAGATTGTGACAGTGAGAGTGCAATCTTCTTGGAAAAGAACCAAATTTTTAATTTGAAGATAGAGCATGTCAATGTTTAGTATCACTTCATGAGAGATATGATTAAACAGAAGATGTTGCTGAAAAAGTGGATTATCAAAATTATTGTAGATTCAGTAACAAAATCGATGCATTAAGAAGTTTTCTCGATGTAGAAAAACAATGAGGATTATTTCTCTAGATTGCTAATCATGTATTCTTATGACCCCTTGTGTGCAAAGAAAATAGCGAGAGAATGTTGGGCATGTGTTATATTCTTTGCACAACTATTTTTATGTGTTGTACAAAGGTGATGCACAACAAGGAGGGGGGAGGGGGTGGTCAGGATCGAAGCCCCGCCACCCAAAGCGGGGGTTTGTAGGAAATACCCCCATTTTTTTATTCTTTTGGGTTGTTTTCAACACATTATTTTTCTAAAAGAAGTTTTGTGGAACATGATAGTTTTCCCCATGGTTTTGCAATTTCGGATAAGGAATTATAAATGTATTATGATACAAAAGAAATAGATTAGTGGTTTATGGATACTGCAAGATATATATGTTGTATTGTATACACTGTACAGATGAATACAAACCATAAATCTAATGGTATTTGCAAGAGAGGAGTGGAAAGAATCAATTATGTTTAACATATATAGTTCATGTGAAAAATAAAAGCATAACTATGCACAATATTAATGAAACTTGAAAATGAGTATTTGGAATATTAACCACAATAGTCATTTTTTATGTCGATGTTTCAAGTCTACAACAAGACTCATCGTCGGGACAAATCCATCGAGAAAAGCAAGGAGGAAGGGAATAATAGTGAAAGGAAGGATGAACAGAGAGAAATGGTTGACCAGATAACCCTAATTTATTAATTATAATAATTAACATAAAAGGTATTCAAATGTTGAGGGAAATTAATTAGAAATAGAAATTATAAATGATAATAATAATTATTAATAATGCTATATTTAGGATAATGGTCAATTAATAAAGTTAATAATCATGTTATTATTAAAAGAATTAAATATCATCATTATTGGTAATAATTATTACTAATAATGAAATTGAATTAATAGCATAATAATTATATTATTAACTAGATTAATAAACATTATACTAAATTAATCTTATACTAATAATAATTATAAAAAAACTGAATGTAAAAATTAGTAATAATGATTTATTTTAAGGGGAGGGGAAAAATGAGGAGGAAAAGATTAATTATTCTTAATGTATGATATTATTATTATTAAGGATTGAAGTTAATAGTTATTATTAAAGAAATATTAACTTAATCATATGATAAGATATTAGTATATTATAATTATAGGGATGAATAGTTTTTGATTAGTTAGGGAAATTTATATATGGGTTTAGTCTTTGTTGAGAGCTCTCGTGTAGCAGGAATCCAGCTTATGCTTACTGCCAAACTCCCATTTCTATTAATATTTTGAGGATGCTTTATAATTTCAAGAGCTTCCCAAATTTTCAGTTTATATTGTTGCTTCTTTTTAGCAATTATTTTGGAGTCTTCAAGGCATATGTGGTGGCATGTCTTAGCTGAGTGTTCTACAAGTGCAGAAGTCCTAGTTCTATTATTTTTTACGTTAGCACCATTCTCTTTGAGCCTTATTTTAATGGGCCTTCATGACTCTCCAATGTAACAATTCCCACATGACTTTGTAAACACCTATCTACGGGAGATGATCCAGATTGTCTTTAACAAATATCATCTTATGTCTTATAGTAATTAAGGGTTTGAAAGAAGTTTCAATACCATTCTTTCTATGAACTTTGGCAAGTTTATCAGTAACTCCTTGAATGAAAGGTAAATATGCTTTATTGTTAGAAGTTTTAGAGCTTGTTGTAAGGAGCCTTACTTGATTTTTGGTCCTATCTCTTTTGATGGTCTTAATGATGTCTTTATTTTTATACCCGATACTTAAAAATACTCAATAAATTTTATCTTAAAACTTTAAAATAAAAAAAATATTTTTTAAAAAATTAATTAATTTATAAAAATAATAAAATTTTAAAATTAATTTATTAAAATAAATTATATAATAATAATAATAATAAAACGAACAATAATTTTATATTAATAAAAGTCACATTAATATCCTTACATCAAAATTCATACATCCCGAATTGTCCAAAAGAAAAGAGATCTTCCAATAAGTAAACAAAGTATTTACTCTCACTATATATAAAATTATAAATTAAATATTATAAAATTAGAAATTATATATATTAAATAAAAATATTATAATAAATATTTTTTAATCATATTTTTTAATTCTAAATTTAAAATTAAGTATATAAGCTTCGTTTACTCTCACCATATATAAAATTATGAATTAAATAGTATAAAATTATGATTTATATATATTAAAGAAAAATATTATAATAAATATTTTATAATCATAACTTTTTAATTCTAAATTTAAAATTAAGTATATAATAGCTTATTTAAAGTTGAGTATATAATAGTTTGTTGAGAAGCTTAAAAGAAGGAGATGGGAGAATGACATGGCATGGGTCAGAATTCCTAAAAGAAACTAAGAGAAAAATAATTGAAAAAGACCTAAAATATTTTTAAAAATATTTATGTAAACTAGTCGAATAAACACTTAACCTACCAAATAGTATGAAGGTTGGTCTCAATCAAAATTTCAATTATGTATGTGGCGAACTTATATGAATTATATATATTAAACAAAAATATTATAATAAATATTTTATAATCATAGTTTTTTAATTCTAAATTTAAAATTAAGTATATAATAGCTTATTTAAAGTTGAGTATATAATAGTTTGGTGAGAAGCTTAAAAGAAGGAGATCGGGAGAATGACATGGAATGCGTCAGAATTCCTAAAATAAACTAAGAGAAAAATAATTGAAAAAGGTCTAAAATATTTATGTAAAATAGTCGAATAAACACAACCCACCAAATAGTATGAATGGTGATCTCAATCAAAAATTCAATTATGTATGTGGCAAACATATATTGAGTATCTTGTAGTAAAGTGTGTGTAAGTAAAATATATAGATGGGATTATATTTACTTCTAGGAAAATAATAATGGTCTACATATGACTTTACAAATGGTTTGTCGTGTGAGACACTTTAGTGAAGCATTAAAATTATAGTATATTAAAATATTTCACATAATGACATCTTATTATGGATTATATATAGATTTCTCAAAAGTATAATCATAATTCCATATTACCATGAAAATTATAAAAAAATCTATCAATGATCCATTTAATTATCAATGATGGTATGATATGCAAATGAATCAGTACAAACAAGTTCTTGATTAATAGAAGGAGATGGTAAATAAACAACCTAACCATATGTTGTTTTGTTATTTCTAAATCCTTCACTTTTTGATAACAAGTCAATGACATACCTCTTCAATCCCTATGTGTAGTTAATATTGTATAATAAATTTTGTGTTATAAAAATTGTGTGAATAATGGACTCAAATGCTTCATCGTGATATCAATGAAGAGGTTCTTCAATGTTAAAAATTATATGAAGTCATCTCAAATTCCAATTTTAGCAAGGATGTTAATATTTTGATCTTGAGGAGGTTATAAGGTTTCTAGTTTGCTCAAGTTTTTAATTTTAACTCCATGTTATCAAGGTTTGAAGTATTTCGATTTTGGATTTCAAGCTAAACATTCTTAAGGTTAGGAATCAATATTTTTCCATTCTAGTTACAAAATGAATTTTTATGATTAAAAAAATCTTACAAAAATTAATAAGCCAATAAAGAAAAAAATTAATAAATGAAATAGCAATATAACAAAACACCCCAATGCTACACCCATTGAGATAGTTAATGAGGAAAGAGTATTGTAATGTAGTACATTGATTTCCAAAAATAGAAATATAAATTGAAATTAGTCACTCAAATTGCTTATGCTTGTTTAAATCCTCATATTTCCTTCTCTCTACATTTTTAGTGAAATGAAAGATAAATGAATAAAACTAGATGCTTATATTTTTTTATGTGATGGATAATGTATTTTCATTTTAAAATCCATACACCATTTTGAAAAGGTCATGCTATGTTTATTGTGGTTGCAAAATGTGTATGCATTTTTTGTTCAACATTTTCAAGTCTGCTTGAACATTATGTATGTGCATCACCTAGACAAGCATTATATATATGCCTTATCATTTTTTTATAACAAATATGATTTTTTAAACCATTGATACCCTAAAAAAGAATTTGTATCTTCATGCATGTGCCCCCATTTGAGACATGTAGCAAAAGAGACATTACATTCAAAGTGTTCTCTTTAAAACTTTGGTATCTCTGCCTACATCATACTCATTACTATAATGTCGTGCACATCTTCTTAATGAGGTTGAATTGACAATTTGAAAATAGAGTAATCTAAGGAGGTGACGTTTTCACCCAGAAAACAATGGAAATTCTGGCAAGATTTTGACAAAATATGGTGGAAATTTTTGGAAATCCAAGTTACAGCTGTGAAACTTCGGGATTTTGGGAGCCCCAAGGGTTCTTGATGGTGCTGAATCCAGTTCCAGCATAAAAAATATGACTCAAACACTCCCATGGTTGGATTTCTTCAAAAAATTCCATCGTATTCCAATGAGAAATTTGTCATCCAAGCAAAATTTTCACCTCGTTACGCATCACACTTTGAAAACAAAGGTTGAAATTCGAATACATATATAGAGGGGAACAATACCATGTCTAATTTTCATTTCCTTAGATTTATTATTGATGTTTCTTTTCTGCATTCCTAATCAAAATCTCTGTCATAATATCCTATGAGATCCTATCTACAATAAAAATGATTAGCAAAGTATATTGAGTTGGGATTTTATAGAACACATAAAATATTCAAACACATCGATTATAATGGCATTGTTAACAAACTACCAACATTTTTGAAATTTGTGTTTTTTAAATTTATTAGCTCTAAAGTTATGAATAAATTTTGATTGTTGTTTGATGGTTAAGACAAAGTGTTCCTATGTTGAGGGGTCATTGTTAAATCTTAATAAACTTAATTAAAAATTATACTTCATTTTCATATGTTTCATAAAAGTGATTAATTATCAATGCATAGAAACTAATTTTATATTCTTCAATTCAATCTTGATGAAATTATGATGAACTCAAATGCAAGAGAAGTTAGTAATTACTAGCCCAAGAATTCACTAAGCCAAATTCCAGTAATAAGAAGTTAATAACCACTAGCTTGAGAAGGAACTAAAGTAACATTTACTAATAGCCACATCCTACAAGTCTCATGCAAGGGACAAGCATTCATATCATGATTTGAATCAGTGTCATTGCCACAAAATTTTCTCCAAGTTACCACTAGACCACATCCTTTCAAAATGTGGTCTAACAACAATTTGGAATAGTTATGGCGAATATGACCTAGGTTCGAATCCTAGTATACTAGCTCCTCCCATCCATGGGCTCTACTAGTTGTGGCTTGTGTCTAGCTCACCATTATTAAGCATGTGGTTTAATAGATGCACCTAGAATTCATGCCTTATTCATATTTGTGCCAATCATTGTTTTTTCCGTTATTTTTATTTTTCGAGGAAATATCTGGGAAGATCCACCTAAATGGATTACTTCTTTCTTACTATAGCCTAACCCCAAGGGTGTTAAGGAGAATTGACCTTTTGACCTCCCATTAGCGAGGTGTTTTTAGCAACGAGAACTCGACCAATTGAGATAACCCTCGAGGCTAGCCTTGTTTTAACCTGTAGGAGTGTAGTACATAATTTTCTTTCGCCTAGAAATTAAAATTTCATTCTTGCACTTAAAAGTGTTATCAAATATGGAGTCAATGTTTTCCAAGTTTTAATTCATTTAGTTATCTTTCTTTTCTGTGTGTGTGTATTGCAAGAATAACATTAGGGGTTAGATTAAATTATTTTCATCAATATCATTGGGAATTTGGATATAATGTATCATTGGTTCAGATCACGAGGGCTTCACCTCGTTGAACAATATCTTATCGTGTTCATTCATAAAAGACATTTTAAAATTGTGAAAAAATAAAGTCAATATATTGTAGGTATTAAGGGTTGGATGTAGGGTATTGGGGGGTTTGAAAAGGGATATTTGATAAAAAATAATTTAATTTATTTAGGAATATGTATTAGGAGGGGGGTTCAAGAAAAGGGTTTTGGGAGATATTTATCAATATATAGTGGAATTAAGGGGTTTTTTTAGTATCACATTAACAAACATTATTAGGTCCCTATAATACTAGCGATTGCCCCATTACTGTTTTCATCGTAGCCCCTTATTGTTATTGTTGTGCCCCTATTGTCCCCATATTGTTATTATTGTGCCCCATAGAAGCCCACTATTGTTATTGTTGTGCCCTTATTGTCCCCATATTGTTATTATTGTGCCCCATAGAAGCCCACTATTGTTATTGTTGTGCCCTTATATTATTATTGTTATGTCGGCTCTGATTATATTGTGACTTCTTTGACTCCTATATATAGAAAGGAGGTTTTGTCATTTGTATCATCCAAGAATTGTTCATTTGTTAATGTAAATAAGGTTTCCCCCTCAAAGAGGCTTATTTTGAAGTCGTTGATCTTCTTTTTTTCTTTTTTCTTTTTTCAGGCTCCAAAATTCCATCTCAAATAGGTGGCCTTGGGAAAATAATCATAACTTTCTCTCTAATCATCAAATTCAAATTTTGTAAAACTTAACAGAAAGAGGATGGACTTTAGTGTTTTAGGTATCATTTGCAGGGCCTAAGGTTGAAACAGTGACACGTGGAACTTCGTACAAGTTCGCTTTACGGAACTAATCTATAATCAGGTCATTGTGGGAGATTAGGCATAAGTCTTTCTTAGAAAATCTAATCTTTATCAGATTTTTGGTATTGGAAAGAGGACTCAAAGGGCTACCATAGGACAAAATTTTAGACCTTGGAAATCCTAAACTACAGATATACAATAGATTCAATATCAAGATCCTATAAAGCGAAAAAAGGTGTGTAGTCTTTTTAAAAATTTGCACAAGTTTTGTTTGAAAAAAATAGTTTGAATTGATTAAAAGGGCATAGTGAAGAAAATTATTATTAGTTGATTCACCGAAGAAATAAAATGGCAACACCTAGTAAGAAACCTGAAAGCTCTACTATGACATGTGAAAAAGAGGAAGAAATGCAACATGATATATCAAAATTATGAGACCAAGTGCAACAAATTTCACTCTCACAAAAGTAACATAAGCTAAGATGGATGGTTTGAAGAATGGCATCAATGGTATGAAAGGAAACATTGAATATTTGAAGAAATACATGGAAGGTTGGAAGGAAGGTTTGACAAAGCTGCTACAAGAAAAGCTTCCTAATGGCAAAAAGGTAGTAGAGGAAACTCATGATGAGAAAAAAATAAATGTTAATCATGATTTCAAGAATGACAACATTGAAGATTTGAAGAAAGACGTGGAAAATTTGAAGGAAGCTTCGACAAAGTTTCTACAAGAAAGGCTTCCTAATGGGAAAAAAGGTAGTAGAGGAAACTCATGATAAGAACAAAAGAAATGTTAATCATGATTTCATAGACTCTAACATTGGAATGAAGACCCACCACGTTCCGAAGATCGATATGAGGAATTTTGATGACAAGGATCCCGTAACATGGATACTACAGATGGAACAACATTTTGATCTCCATAATGTGAAAAACACACAAAAGGTACACATTGTAGCTTTATATTTAGAACCCAATCAATTTGTATGGTAACGATGGATTTAATCTTGTAAACAAATTGTCACTTGGTCAATTTTTATGGAGGAAATGATAGCACATTATGAGGATAAAAAGAGAAACACCTTCTTTAGCCAATTGATAAATCTCAAACAAAAGGGTTCAATGGTGGAGCACATTTAAGACTTCCAAAATTTGAATATAAGGGTAAAAGATATTCCAGAGGAGCATAGGATTGATGTGTTCATAGGGACTTTAAAGGATACCATCCAACATGAGGTTCGCCTTTGGGAACCTGATTCATTGGAGAAGGCATTCAGGTTGGAAAGAAAAATTGAAAGAAAAATTATGGAAACAAGGAAGCCTACCACTCACAACTATAAAGATGGAAGTGTTGCTACCCCTAGCCTTCCAAAACCTACAAGGTTGACACTAAAACAATTGGAAGAACAAAGAAAGAAAGGGCTTTGTTACAGTTGTGATAGAAAATACACTAAAGGTCATAAGTGTGCTAAGAATAAAATATTTTACATATATTGTGAAGAGGAGGAAGAAAAGGAACAAGAAACATCAAAAGAAGAGGATATACACTAGGAATCAAGCCTATAGAAATAAGAAATGAATCTGACCATACCTTGTAATGCATTGGCTGGAATTACCACTCCTCAAACTCTCAAGATAGAAGGACATATCAAGAAGAAAAAGGTAATAGTGTTGATTGATTTGGGTAGTACCCATAATTTTATTCATTGTAAGATAGCCAAGGAATTGAATTGCTTCCTATATCCAGCACCAGAGTGTCAAGTGATGGTTGCAAATGGAGGAACCATAAATTTCTTTCAAAAGTGACATAATATCAAACTATCCATGGGAGAATATGTATTGAATAGTCCTATGCTTTCTATTCCAATGGGTGGTGTTGATGTTGTACTAGGAGTCCAATGGCTACAATCTTTGGAGACAATAGCTTTTAATTTTAAAGAACTTTTCTTGAAATTTTTTTGGGAAGGAAAGGAAGTTGAATTAAGGGGTATCACAAGGAAACCAGGAAAGATAATAAGCTCTAATGACATGACAAAGCTTCTAAAGAAAGAACAACGAGGTGTAATTTCATAATTATGTTCACTAGAAGTTGCCACATTGAAATCATCTATTTCTCCAGATCTCCAAGAAGTCTTGGACGATCATTCCAAGGTGTTTGAGACTCCCAAAGGCCTCCCAACTATTCGTGATCATGATCATGCTATTCATTTGAGTACAGGAATTGTTCCTCCAAACATCAGGCCTTACAGATATCCTTATGCACACAAGAGTGAAATTGAACCTATGGTTGTAGAAATGCTAGAGGTTGCTATAATTCAACCTAGTCAAAGTTCTTTCTCTGCTCCAGTAGTATTGGTGCACAAGAAGGATGGATCATGGCACACGTGTCCAGATTATATGGAGCTCAACAAGCTCACTATTAAAGATAAATTTCTCATTCCCGTCATTGATGAATTAAATGGAGAAAATTACTTCACCAAATTGGATCTTTGTTCAGGATATCATCAAATCAGAATGAAGACTGAAGACATTCCGAAAAAAACATTTAGAACTCATGAGGGTTATTATGAATTTTTGGTCATGCTTTTTGGCCTTACCAATGCACCTTCTAGATTTCAAGGTTTGATGAACTCCATTTTAAAACCCTTCCTTAGAAAATTTGTGCTAGTATTTTTTGATGATATAATAATCTACAACAAGTCTTGGAAGGATCATGTTCAACATGTTGATAGGGTGCTCAAACTATTGGAGGAGAAACAATTATATGCAAAAACCTCCAAGTGTTTCTTTGGAGTACAAGAGGTGGAATATCTGGGTCATATTATATCTCATGAAGGTGTTAAGGTAGACCCTAGAAAAATTAAAGCCATTAGGGAATGGAAAATCCCCACATCCGTAAAGCATCTGCGAGGATTTCTCGGGTTGACAGGGTATTATCGCAAGTTTGTTAAGAATTATGGGAATATAGAAGCAACTATAACAACATTACTAAAGAAAGACACATTTTATTGGACTCCGGAAGCAACAAAGGCCTTTGAACATCTTAAAGAGGCAATGTGCCAAACACCAGTCTTAGCTATGCCGGACTTCAAAAAAACCTTTATTGGGGAATATGGTACCTCACGAAATGGTATTGGTGTTGTTTTAATGCAAGAAGGAAGACCCATTACTTTTGAAAGCCGTCCAATAAAAGGAAAGTATTTACACAAAGCTATTTATGAGAAGGAAATGTTGGAAATACTACATGCACTTAAGAAATGGTGACCTTACCTAATGGGAAGACACTTCAAGGAAAAAATAGATCATGATAGTCTTAAATACATTTTAGAACAAAGATTATGTTCATAAGAGAAACAAAAAAGGGTCACAAAGATGTTGGGTTGTCACTTTGAAATCATCTACAAAAAAGGGAAGCAAAATGTTGTTGCGGATGCACTCTCAAGAAAGGATGAGGATCTGAAAGCATTGCTTTGTGCCATCTCTATCATCCAACCAGATTAGATAAACGAAGCAAGGGATGAATGGAAGAATGATGAAAAAGTGTGGGCACTCATTCAAAAGTTGCAGCAAGATCACAATACATCTAATACATTTAGCTGGAAAAATGATTTGTTATGGTACGACGATTGCTTATACCTTTGTAAGAATTCCAACTCAAAAAAAAATTCTTCTAGAATTGAACACCTATCCCTTAGAAGGACACTCAAGATTTTTAAAAACTTACCATAGGGTTAAGAAGGATTTTTTTGGGATGGCCTTAAATCTAATATTCAAAAGTTTGTGGCAAAATTTTTGGTTTTCCAACAAAATAAAGTTGAGAAAATTAAGACCTCGGTTTTGTTACAACCTTTATCCATTCCAAGTCAACGTTGGGAGGAGGTTTCAATGGATTTTATCACAAGTTTACCCAAGTCTGAAGGAAAGAGTGTCATCATGGTGGTAGTTGATAGACTTACGAAATATGCACACTTTTGTGCATTATCTCATCCATTTAAAGCCATTATAGTTGCTATTGCATTCATGGAAACAATTCAAAGGCTACATGGAAACCCAAAGGTTATTGTAAGCGAAAGAGATCCCATTTTCACTGGAAATTTTTGGACTGAAATATTTTCTTGTCTGGGTACTCAGTTAGCTCATAGCTCATCTTATCATCCTCAATCTGATGGGCAAACTAAGATAGTGAACACATGTTTGGAAGGATATCTTTGTTTCTTTGTATTTGATAAACAAAAACAATGGGTCAAGTGGTTGACTCTGGCTGAATAGTGGTATAACACTTCATTCCATACTACAACAAAAATGACCCCATTTATGGCATTTTATGGATATCATCAACTGTCCATCACAACATCTTTAAGAGAAAATTGTAAGGTTCAAGCAGTGGAAGATCACATCGAGCATCAACAACATGTTCTCCAACTCTTAAAGGATAACCTCACTTTGGCATAGAATAGAATGAAACAACGGACATATCAACATTGCAGCGAATTTTTTTTTGATGTAGGTGACTGGGTATTTCTACGACTACAACCATACAAACAAATGTCCCTCAAGCAAGCTAAAAAGGATGATAAATTATCACCAAAGTATTATGGTCCTTACAAGGTGTTGCAAAATATTGGTACTATGGCATACAAATTGGAGCTTCCTGCATCTTCCTCAGTGCACCCAGGTTTCCATGGTTCATGCTTAAAGAAGGTTATAGGTGACAAGCTCCCAGTTCAAACAATATTGCCAAAACTTGACGAGGAAGGAAAAATCATATTGGAACCTGAAGTAGTCCCAGAAATGAGAACTCAGCAGCTACGAAATCAATCAATTTTAGAGTATCTCATCAAGTGGAAGAACTTACCCGCTGAAGATTCCACATGGGAGGCTGAGAGTTTTATATAGAAGCATCCAAAATTACTCAAGCGTTGAGGACAACACATTTTTTAAGGAGAGGGGCATGTTAGGTCCCTATAATACTAGTGATTCCCCCATTACTATTGTCATTATATCCCCTTATTGTTATTGTTGTGCCCCTGTTGTCCCCATATTGTTATTGTTGTGCCCCATAGAAGCCCACTATTGTTATTGTTGTGCCCTTCTATTATTATTGTTATGTCGGCTTTGATTATATTGTGACCCTTAGACTCCTATATATAGAAAGGAGGTTTTGTCATTTGTTTCATCCAAGAATTGTTCATTTGTGTAATGTAAAGGAGGTTTCCCCCTCGAAGAGGCTTATTTTGAAGTTGTTGATATATATTTTCTTCTATTTTGTGAGCTGGTTGCATAACACACACGCTATGCTATGGGTTCACTATGTGAAGACCCTATGGTTGGAATTCCCCTAGGTGAGACATACTAGACTACATTGACTGGTCAAGCATCCTTTGAGGTTTCCTCGTGAGGGTTTTTTTTAAAGAATATATATTTTCTCGGATAGAATCAAACTTAATGGTCCCAAAGGTTCATTACTCCCTTCTTCCCAATGGGATCAATCAACATCTAATGTGAAATTGTAATTTCAATTTCTAAAAGCGATGGCATTATAATACAAAATTCATGTGTAATAAGACAATAGTTTACTAGATTCCACTTTGCAATGCAATTGAATATCCAACATACTTTGATCTTCATACTTCATGATATTTGATATTGTTGGCTTATTGGGGCCTGACCCAGGTTCGGAAGTGTTTTAGCCAAACAAATCCCGCACTATCGGCCCTTTCGGCAACAATCCGCAGAGCGCAGACTGAAGTCTCACCCATGGTAGTATGGAAGCGTGTTGGAACCAGGTTTCCGTACCCTAGGGATGTCTTGATGAGGTATGTAGGGGTCACGAACCGATCTGCGCACTCGCGGTACTCTGCACAGCTGTTTAGACTTCTCATAGCTCAGTGACAAGGCACTTCTTAGATTCTTATCATTATTGTGGTTATTATAGAGCTGATCTACTTCTTAGGGTTTTTAATCAAACATTCAATAGTTATAACCAGCGCACACAACCATAAATCTTAAAGATATGCATAAAACCAGAACATAAGCTTACACATATAGATCTGTGACCAGATGCACAATAATTCAGAAACACTTATCTTTGTTAATATTTTGTTTCAGTACAATCCAATTCCACCCTGCGCACTCAGCTACAGGGGTCCGCGCACATAGCTGCGGACTCTACTAGGCCTCTATGCACACAGCTGCAGAGCCTACTCTTACTACTACCAAACCCGACTCAGACTTACGGACTCGGAGCGAACAACACATTACACATTAGATCTCCTCAATCATTACCAAAAAAACTGACTTCTAAACCTAGAGCCCTGCTCTATTTATACATTCCCATGGGAATGCCAAATTGCTTTCTATTATCTTACATTTTTCTCGGGCGAATAACCCTTTGACTTGACTCATTACAATTTGCGCTCTACACACTTCGCGGAACCTTTACCATACTTTTACCCAAAATTGTGGGCTTTAAGCCCCAAAACCATTATGCAGGGGATCCGTTGCCCAACAGATGCCATTAAGATCACGTGGTTTGCTTCAAGCTAGATATGACATGTGCCAAATTAGATGAAATGTACCACAGTAATGAGCTCTAAATGACAATAAGTAAGTTATTTATAAGTATAAGAAAACTAAATCAAAATGAATATTTAGACCTAACTCTTCTTGGGAAAAGGAAAACACTTATTAAGGAATTCAGACTTCTGTGATCCATAACATTGTTAAGATAGTCTTCGGCAAAATCACATAACCAATCTTTTGTCGACGCGTTTCGAACCAACCAGTGTGGTTCATCGTCAGGACAAGTTGAAGAACCAATCCAGCTTAGCTAGATTAAATAGAGTGTGCAGAGACTCCAACAGCTATAATGCTAACGGCTAATTTGACCTAATGAACCAGGTCAAACTACTAAAATAGTTAATTTCTATTTCTAGAAATAGTTAAAATAGGTAAATAAAGGAATTTATTTGTTAATTTAAAATAAATAGATTTAATATTATTTCAATTAATAGAATTTATAGTATAATACTAATATTTTAATTAGAATGGTCATTATATAATATATATTAAATGATTTATTATTATTTATTATTTAAATAATTGAATAATAATAAAATAATTTAAAAATAGATATATTATTAAATAATTGAATTCATTTGTTAGTTTAAAGATAAAAAGATATATTCCCCGGATGCGGGTGGCGGAATGGAAAGGACAGGGAGCCACATGCCACGCATGGGCTACCCCGTGTTGGCACCTTGGCCACCTGAAGAAGGCCGGCAGATGATTAATGAAGCCTTGCTGAGTGAAGGCATTTAATGGCAAGATGGCAGAGTAGATGGATTTACAGAACGGAGTTAATGTCCGCCTGCACCGAGGGATTGAGGCAGTATTATACAGGCAAGATGGCTTGGGCAAGGAATTATTGCCTGAAGAGAGGTGGAAGCCGCGGAAATACAGAGGGCCGTGGCTGTGGCAGTTACCATCACCCGGAGGCTTGGATACCTGGTGCGATTGCCACTCAGGTCGTTGGTCGAGCAGACGCAGGCAATTGGCACAATTGCAACGACAGTTATGGAAGAGGTTTAACCTGCAACCAAGGGGAGAATTGCAGAAAGAAGATTGGGTGCAAGAGAGAGTTCTGGAAAGCAACTGGTTCAGTTATCAATTCCAAACTCATTCACAAGTTTACAGAAGAAGAATTGGACTCACCATGGTCAAATTCCGAGAGCGACAGCCATGTAGGAGAGGTCCAGAAAGAGGTTCCTCCTCACGAGCCCCTGCAGCAGATGAGCATCATCACTGCTGTTGCTGCTATTGTCACAGGCGAGTCAGGGCCACCCCGCTCCCTATTAGGCAATTCTTGGAAGTGGGGAGTTCCAATGAAGGAAGACTGGAGCTTCCCTCCTTCGGCTCGGTGGTTTTCAACCTGCAAGGCTCTGAGAACTACCCAGGGGTCAATGCTCACATATCAGTCATGTTCACAGCAATTCCGGAAGGCAATGGGGAGGACACCCCTCAGAGCTTGTCGGAGAAGCAACCGGAAGGCAAGGGGAAGGAAATTGACAGAGGAGACAAAGAGGTGGCGGAACAAGGCTCAGCCATGGAGCCTCCAGCATCTGAAGCTGGGAGCAGGGAAGACAAAGACCCGCAAGACACCTTTCCTCCAGTGGGCCCACCCCCTCCAGGCGTCGACGAAGAGGTTTGGAGGAAGATGTGGGAGGGACGACCAGAGGGTGATGGATGGGCGTATATCGTTGAGGACAAAAGCCTTGCTGAAGAGGCAGAGGCCCAGCTCGCGGCTCTCCTTCCTTCGTCAACTCATCTCCAGGACTAGCGTGGACGCGGGTATCTATCTCCTGTTATCACTTACTGTTTGCTGGCAGAGGATGCTTACATCCTCGCCATATGTTATCTTGTTCAGTCTCTGGTCTAGTTTTAATTTCAAATGGTCTAAGTTAATAGCTGAGTTTCTGAGTCACTCCATTTTGGTTGTTAGCCCCTGCGTGGGCAAGAATGCGTTGGGTCTTCATTCTGATGCTCCTCAGGGAGTCTGATCTTTTCTGGAACTGTTTTGAAAAGTTGGTCCGGTGCTGCCCCTGCGAGGGAGCTTATGATGTTTTGGTGAAGCTACCCCTTCAAGGGAGCTTTCTGAACCATGGTCAAAGATCCCAGGGTGCTACTACAGGCCCTGGAAGACATGCTCTACTGTCTGTAATTTTCACTTGTACATATAATATATGAATTAGCTAGTTTTTTGCCGAGAAAAAAAAAAAGATAAAAAGATATATTATTAATATTATTTCAAAATCTATAGTTTAATATTTTAATTATAATGGTCATTATATAATATATATTAAATGATTTATTAATATTCACTTATTATTTAAATACAAGGAATGGTAATAAATCACTACTTTTTTTATTATAATTTAGGTAATTATGTAATAATTACTTAATGGTCCATTGGTAAGTCAGATTTTCATTATTTAGTTCTTTAAAAAATATCATATTCATTATTTATATATAATGGTCATTAAATTAATAAGTTATATAAAATAATATATGTTTATTGAATACAAATAATATATGATAACTATTATTATTATTTATAATATATGATAACTATTATAATATATAAGTCATAAGGTAACTATTATTATTATTTATAGGGATTAAAAAAGAGAAGGGGTCTTTATAGACATTAGTAAAAGGGAAATTCAATTTTTAATAGAAATAATTATCAAAGTATAATTAATAAATTTATGAAAAAATAATAATAAATGCCCAATAGTATTATAAACAGGTTAAGGTTAATACACTAATAAGCCCTAGACTGAATCCTAACTTATAAAAGACTCAAACACTCCAAAATAATCAGACAAATCTGCCAAAAGAAAATTAAAGGAAGGGGAAGATAGAAACCCTAAGACCAAACAAAAAAGGGGGGGAATGAGGAGGCTAGGAAGATAAGGCTGGGACCCAGCAACTGCTGATCTTCCAGCCATCATCCCTATTAAGATTGTTTGACCTTTTTTCAATCTCCAGGGCCTCTCTAAATTTTCGATGGTGAAACTGCGCAACTTTGGCAATGACTTGAGCCTCCTCTATACATACATGATGCATAGTCTTCCCCGCATGCTCAGCCAGGGCCGAGGACTTGGTCCTACCATGCCTTAAATCCGCCGAATGCTCGCTAATCCGCTGATTGATAGAGCGACCAGTCTCACCAATATAAGGGGTCCCACAGGAACATGGAATGACATAGACGCCCTTCATGTCCTTAGGGTCAATCGGGTCTTTCACAGACCTGAGGGAGCCACAGATAGTATTGAGAGGTCTGAAAGTTGCGGGAACATTATACTTCTTCAGAATCTAGCTAAGCTGGATTGGTTCTTCAACTTGTCCTGACGATGAATCACACTGGTTGGTTCGAAACGCGTCGACAAAAGATTGGTTATGTGATTTTGCCGAAGACTATCTTAACAAAATACTTATTTTTTATATAACATTTCTTTCTTCTAAATAAAATTAATCAAAATTCATTATAAAACCATAATCTAGGCCAAATCAATTCCAAATAAAAACATATTAGATTTTTAAAAAATAATAAGATAAGATAATAATATACATTACAAAGACCTAGCTAATTAATTAACTATTTACTATTATTATTAAAATGCATTTTATTATGATGCGACATAAATATTTAAAATACTGCAGAGATAATTTTAAAGACTTCATTGTTTAAAAGTAATAAGCGATAATGGTTTTGGTTTAAAGCAATAAGTTTCTCTCGAAAATTACAATCCGAAATTTCATTACAAGATTTTCCATTTGCACAGTCGTCTTTTGAAGTTTAAGATACGTATATCGAAGTGTAAGAGGTCGTATGCATTTATAAAAGCACGATAATTTTCTTATCAAAGTGCGGTGCGCTATTACATTTTCTTCCCAAGTTAGAAGACATTTTCTTAGGACTTTAAATATCCTCTTTGGATATATAAATATACCAAGAGCTTTAGATGTGTTTTAAGATATTAAAGAGAAAATCAATGATTTTGTTTGCATGAACATGTATGAAATAAAGAGTACGAAAATGTTGATGAACATTATATTTTTTTTGTATTTCTCTATATATTTAATGTGGTATTCCTTCGTAATAACACTTAAAAGTAATTTTGATCTCCTACAAGACTTTGTTGGCCTCCCAAAATCTCGAGTAGGAAATCAAACCTTTCAAAAGCCCAGCTTAAAGCCAAACTTGATATCGTTGATGGAAAAAAATTATCCCTAAAAGGGTCGCTTAGAGCAGTGATGACCTAATTGGTGGTTTCCAAATGATCCTGTTGTCCTTCAATTGCAGAGGGATTGCCAGTCCCTGGAAGAAGTTGGCATTAAAACACTTGTTTATGAATGTGAAGTGTGATGTGATTATGATTCAAGAGACCTTGGGTTTGGGGGAGTCCGTTATAAATATTTTGGGAGATATGTTGCCTGGGTGGTCATTTGTGACCCTAGATTCAGATGGTTGTTCATGGGGTTTGGCTTTAGGCATAAAAGGCAATAGCTTAAAACTTTTAAACTCCTGGAGCTTAGATTCGATGTTGGGAGTGGAGGTATACTCATTCAAACTTTGTACAAACTTAACTCTTCTTAACTTATATGGCCCCTGTCAGGATCGTATTTCCTTTTGGAATAATCTGTGTTAGGGTCCCACCCTAACCCCCTTATTTATGTCTTGGGATCACGTCATAGTCAAAGAGTCAATAAAGCCCATATATTTTGTAAGTGGTTAACCCGAAATTAATGACGGGACCACAGTTAGTTGCAAATGGGCCGTAGCCGTAGTATTAGATAGATGGTATTAATAAAACTCACGGTATTGACCCGTGGTATTGCATGTATGAGTCATATATAAAGGATAGAGACTCCCTGCGAGGAGCATCGTGTCTTATTTTGTAATCAAGCTCTGCTCTATTAGAGGTTGCCCCCTCGAAGAGGCATGTGAACATTGCTCTTTGAATAATAAAATCATTGCTATTCTGTGTTCTGGGTATCAATTCTTCGCATATTCTGTGTTCTGGGTATCTTTTCTTCGCATATTCTATATCTAGGTATTATTTTGCAGGTTAAGAGCATAACAAGTGGTATCAGAGCACTTTCTAGGGCTCGGTGGGATCTCCAATTTTTAACAATTTTTTTTTTTGGCTAGAGACGTGTTCCGGCGTCTTTAAACCACGGGATCTGTCGTTAAGCGCATAAACCTGCGGATTTGGGGAGGCATGCACGCAGGAAATACAAGAGGTGATCACGTCTGTTGGACTCCCTTGTAACCCTTGTGGGTACCCCTTCGAGTAGTAGCGCATTAGATAGAACCGCGCACAGACTGTCTTCCACGTACCCTCTAGGTATATAGGAAGCCCCCTAGGCTCCCTTGAAACCTGACCATAGATAAACCTTCGGCCATCTTGTGGCTACAGTACACCGAGAACAGCACTCGGAGAGATTACTCGCCCGTACGATAGGGTAGTCGGGTTGTACGACTAAGGGTACGGTCGATCCTCCTTAGTTAGAGCCCTGAAACATTGGGCCGAGTACTACTGTCAGACCCTTATGTATATTGCGATCTGTAGCACCTGACACTCCTCAAGACCATAGTTCCCTTTCTATCGGGGGATCACACATCATCTATTCTAGATCAGCAAGTGCAGCAGCAGCAGACATCAGTCCCGCAGCTCCCTCAGATCAGCAGCAGCAGTTGTTCCACCATTCAGATCTCTCAGATCCACCAGATCGGAGAACCCTTTCCTGTACCTGGATATACTTTTCGCAGGACTTTTGGCTGCATTAACATTTTGAGGATTTGGCGACTGCAGTATTGATCAAGAAGGAGTAAAACTCCTTTAGGAGTTTTCCAAAAAAAAAAAAAAGAGTCTGAGATCTCCCGAGGCGCTTATTGGTGATCTAGCCCATCAGCATCAGGACGACGAGAGGAGCAAGGTGATACCATTCAATTTATTAGTACAAATTTTTTGGCGGTCCCAATTTTTCATCCAGTTGGTGTATGGTAGAAACTAGAGCTCAAGCGATGGCCAATGAAAGGATAGACAAAATTGAAGCAAATCTGAAATCCCTCCAAAGTATGATTGAAGGCCTATCTGACCAGGTACAGCACGTACTCGATAAGGGCAAGGAGCCAGCCCACGAGGAAGCGTATGAGGGCCATGAACACCATGAGGGTGAGTCTAGCCACTCTCCTCGCGTCTGGCACACCAATCCACCACCCAGTCAGCGACCTCCCAAGCTGGATATGCATAAATTTGACGGTTCTCACCCGTCCGCATGGCTAGCACAAATGGAGCAGTATTTCAGACTGAATCGTATCCTAGATGATTGGACTAAGCTTACGGTAGGGACCATGTACTTGGACAATGAACGATGGCAATGGGCGGAATGGCATCAGCGTTGCAATGCACCTTTTCAATCTTGGGCCCAATTTACCAAAGCTCTTCGAGCTCGCTTTGAACAGGAAGACTCTTTTTTGGGGCGTCTCACTAAGCTTAGACAGACGGGTACAGTGGATGAATATATTACCGCTTTTGAAGCCTTAGCCTTCCGCACTAAGAGTCTCATAGATGAGTTCTACACGGAATGTTTTATCAGCGGTCTTAAAGAAGCCATCAAAGCTCAAGTCCTACTCCACCACCCTCCCACGTGGACGGAAGCTTGCCAGGTAGCTCGTAAGGTGGAACGTGCATTAGCAGCCCAATACAACTGCCCTAGTTTCCCCACTAAAGTCCGTCCCCCACAAGCTCACAATATGACTCAGACACTTAAGATCCAAAAGGTGTCACCTGCGGAAATGGCCAAAAGAAGGAAGCAAGGACTATGTTACTACTGTGATGAAAAATATTCCCCTGGTCATAAATGTAAGGAGCCCAAGTTTTTTCAAATAGATGCCACTGACTATAGCTCAACAGAGGAAGATTCCCCACTCGAGGAACTTGAGGCGAGATAAGAAGACAACCAAAAGGAGATTGAATCTGATGAACCAGTTATTTCGCTAAATGCATTGGCCGGAATTTTCTTCCCCTCAAACTCTCAAAATCCGGGGTTTTATTAAACATCGCCCAGTAGTAGTCTTGATTGACAGTGGAAGTACCCATAATTTCATCCATCAAAAAGTTTCCGACGCAGTGCATTGTTTTGTACACGGAGTTTTTAACTTCCAAGTCCAAATCGCGGATGGGGGCACAATGAAATGTGAAGGCCGCTGTGAAAATGTCAAACTTCAAATGGGGGATTATCAGTTGAAAACACACATGTTTGCCATCCATATGGGGGGATGTGACATTGTCCTAGGTGTTGAATGGCTCCGCACTCTTGGGCCAATCACAATGGATTTCTAGGAGTTATATATGAGTTTTAAGCAAAACAACTACACACATACCCTCCGCGGACTCCAGGTGGGACCCCCCTCGATCATCAGCTCGCATAGGATGGAAAAATTGTTAAAAAAGGGCAATCATGGAGTGGTAGCTCAATTTAATGCCATCCAGGTCATTGAAACCCAGTCCCTGCAAATTCATCCTGAGATGCAACAAATTTTAAATAAACATAGGCAGGTCTTTGACACGCCTAAGGAGCTTTCGCCATCATGAGGGGAACATGATCATAGCATCACATTGGTTCCAGGGGCCCAACCCCCAAATGTGCGGCCATACAGATATCCATTCACCCAAAAGAATGAAATAGAAAATATAATCAAGGAACTTCTGGAAGCAGGTGTCATTCGTCCCAGTATTAGTCCTTATTCATCCCCAGTGGTCATGGTGCTCAAGAAAGACGGAGAGCGGCGGATGTGTCCAGACTTCAGGGCCCTCAATAAGTTGACAGTCAAAGATAAATTTCCCATCCCGGTGGTTGACGATTTGCTGGACGAACTCAATGGGGCTCAATTCTTCACTAAGTTGGATCTTCGCTCAGGCTACCACCAAATTTGCATGAAGGAAGTCGACATTCCCAAGACGGCATTCCGAACTCATGAAGGCCATTATGAGTTCCTAGTCATGCCATTTGGTCTTTGTAATGCCCCTTCTACTTTTCAGAGCCTTATGAATCACCTTCTTAAGCCATATATCAGGAAATTTGTCCTGGTCTTCTTCGGTGACATCCTCATCTATAGTGGCACTTGGGCTGCACATCTTCACCATGTAGATCTACTCTTGCAACTGCTCCGCCAACATCAATTATTTGTCAAATTGTCCAAGTGTTCGTTTGGCATGGAAGAAGTTGAGTATTTGGGCCACATTGTGGGGTGGGAAGGTGTCATGGTGGACCCCAAAAAGATCCAGGCAATGCAAGAATGGCCTCAACCTAAGACCTTGAAGAGCTTGAGAGGATTTTTGGGACTCACCGGCTATTATCGCAAATTTGTCCGCAACTATGGCCGCAGAGCGAATCCCCTCACTCAACTCCTAAAGAAAAATTCCTTCTTCTAGAATGAGGAAGCCCAACAGGCATTTACAGCACTCAAACATGCCATGTGTTCCACTCCAGTCTTAGCACTACCGGACTTCAACAAATCTTTTGTCATTGAATGTGATGCTTCAGGGACAGGTATTGGGGCAGTCTTAATACAGGAAGGGCGACCCTTGGCTTTCACAAGCCAACAACTAAGTGGGAAGAATCTGGGCCAATCTACTTATGAAAAAGAAATGATGGCCATCTTACATGCAGTTGACACCTGGTGCCCTTACTTATTGGGGCGACGTTTCCAAATCTGCACAGATCATCACAGTCTTAAATATTTTCTGGAGCAACGCCTATCTTCCCCACAACAAAATAAATGGCTAGCTAAAATGCTGGGATATGATTATGAGATCATTTACAAGAAAGGGAAAGACAATAGGGTCGCAGATGCATTATCTCGCCAATTTGAGGAAGAAAGTACTCTACTAGCAATTTCCCTCCCCATTCCAGAATGGATTGAAGAAGCTCGCAGAGAATGGTTTTTACACCCAGGGCTATCCCAACTCATTTCTCAATTGCAGGTCGATCCAAATTCCATCAAGGGCTACTCCTGGCAGGATGATATTCTTCGCTACCGGGACAGAGTAGTAATATCACCAATATCAACCCTCAAAAGTCGCATATTGGCCGAATTGCACTCATCCCCCATTGCAGGACATTCGGGCTTTCAGAAAACTTATGCTCGCACCAGAAGATCATTTTTTTGGACCGGAATGAAAAATGACATCCTTACTTTTGTCGCAGAATGTGATGTCTGTCAACGCCACAAAGGAGAAACTGTCAACACACCAGGCACATTACAACCATTACCCATTCCGACATCAATTTGGACAGAGGTTTCCATGGATTTCATTATAGGTCTTCCAAAATCAGGGAACAAGTCAGTCATCATGGTGGTGGTGGACCGCTTGTCACAGTATGCTCATTTTTGTGCCCTACCCCACCCGTTTACACCAACTTTGGTTGCGTAAACTTTCCTAGATCAGATATTCAAACTACATGGCATGCCCACTTCTATTGTGTCTGATCGCGACTCGATCTTCACTAGTAATTTTTGGCAAGAACTCTTCAGGCTACAGGGCACTCAACTAAAACTCAGCACTTCCTATCATCCGCAAACGGATGGTCAAACCGAAGCAGTCAACAAATGTCTAGAAACCTACCTCAGGTGTTTCACTTCAGAAAAGCAACACCTTTGGGTACAGTGGTTACCTCTGGCGGAATGGTGGTATAACACCAACTATCATGCCTCTACTAAAATGACTCCTTATGAAGCAGTATATGGTCAACTTCCGCCTTCCCTTATTTCTTATCTCCAGGGATGCTCCAA
The DNA here is from genome assembly GCA_031772625.1 of Pinus tabuliformis. Lineage (NCBI taxonomy): Eukaryota > Viridiplantae > Streptophyta > Pinopsida > Pinales > Pinaceae > Pinus > Pinus tabuliformis. The sequence continues at coordinate 1,061,333,425 of CM062813.1, read as the reverse complement.
AGTACAGGCAGTGGATCAAATCCTACAACACCGCACCACCATGCTCGCCCATCTTAGAGAGAATCTTCATCAAGCTCATAACTGCATGAAGCAACAGGTTGACCAGCATCACTCAGAGCACCAGTTTCAAGAAGGGGACCAAGTCTTTTTGAGGCTACAACCATATAAGCAAACATCACTCAAAGACAAGGGGTGTCAGAAGCTCTCTCCAAAATTATACGGACCCTACCAAGTACTTCAGCGCATTGGAGAAGTGGCTTAAAAGTTGGCTTTGCCACCTACTACAAAAATCCATCCATTTTTCCATGTATCATGCCTCAAAAAAGTATTTGGGAACAATTGCCAAGTTCAAACCAGTCTACCTGAACTGGACGATGAAGGGTCAATCTGGCTTCAACCCGAACAGGTCCTCGCCACAAGAGACAAGCACCTACACGGCCGCATGATTAACGAAGTCCTCGTCAAATGGAAAGACACCTCTCCGGAAGATGCAACTTGGGAACCAGCTACTATTCTTCAGCAGTTTCCGCAGCTTCAGCCTTGAGGACAAGGCTAGTCTTAAGGGGGAGGGCATGTTAGGGTCCCACCCTAACCCCCTTATTTATGTCTTGGGATCACGTCATAGTCAAAGAGTCAATAAAGCCCATATATTTTGTAAGTGGTTAACCCGAAATTAATGACGGGACCACAGTTAGTTGCAAATGGGCCGTAGCCGTAGTATTAGATAGATGGTATTAATAAAACTCACGGTATTGACCCGTGGTATTGCATGTATGAGTCATATATAAAGGATAGAGACTCCCTGCGAGGAGCATTGTGTCTTATTTTGTAATCGAGCTCTGCTCTATTGGAGGTTGCCCCCTCGAAGAGGCATGTGAACATTGCTCTTTGAATAATAAAATCATTGTTATTCTGTGTTCTTGGTATCAATTCTTCACATATTCTGTGTTCCGGGTATCTTTTCTTCGCATATTCTATATCTGGGTATTATTTTGCAGGTTAAGAGCATAACAATCTGATTGAAAAATCTCTGTGAAACCGTCGAAACCTTGTGATTGGAGGGTATCTAAATGTCTCACTAGGGATCTCTGAGTCATCAGGACCTAATGCACAAGTGGATCCTCTAGTAGATTTCTTCCTAAACAAAATTCAGATGGGGGGTCTTATTGATGCTGATCTTATCAAAGAAACTCCCACCTAGAGGAATAGGAGGGTTGGTGAGGCAAGGGTTTCTAAGTGATTAGATTGTTTTTTTATAAAAGATGATTTAGCTACTTATATTCCTTATTTTCGCCAGTGGGTTGGCATTGGGGATGACTCAGACCACTTCCCCTTTTTTATGGAACTAAAAGGGGCCAGTGGGAGGTCTGAATCACATTTTAAATTCAATTATTTGTGGTTAAAAGATTTGTCTTTCAATAATTATTTCATGATATTTGGAGTACTCAGAATGGCTCCTTGGCTCTATCCCTTGCACAGTCCTTTATGGGGAAACTTAAAAAATTGAAGCATGCTTCGATCTCTTGGGCAAAGGAAAAATATATTAGGGATGAGGTTGCTCTAAAACCTATTGAATATGAACTGGAGGTTCTTGAAAGCTTCAAGGGAGATGGGTATGAGAGAGAGGAAAAAAAGAGAAAGATAAAAACTATGGAGGGTGAAAGGCACAGGATCCTGAAAGAAAATGAAAAAAATTGGAGGTTGAAAAGTAGAGCCATTTGGCTTAAGGCAGGAGATGAAAGATCAATTTTTTTTCTAGAACTGTGCCAAGGGAAGGAAAAACTCTAATTCGATCTGGGAATTGAAAAATGAAGAAGGGGAGTCAACTTATTCTTTCAGTGAGTTATCATCTATGGGGGTCAATCATTTTAAAAACTTGTTCAAAGCTCCCCCTAAGGCCACTATCACCGAATTCATCCTGGTTGCTAAAGTTTTCCCTAGGTTTGTGGTTGAAGATGATAATAAGACCCTGATGGGACTAGCCATAAAGGGTGAAGTGGAGAGGATCCTTCACACTATGTAGAAAGAGAAGAGCTTGAGTCCTAATGGTTGGATGGTGGAATTCTTCCAACACTTTTGTGATATCATTGGGGATGACCCGATAGGATTGGTGGAGGAATCCAAGCACAGGGGTTTTGTCCACGATCCTACTAACTCTACTTTTCTAGATTTGGTCCCAAAGTTTGATGATCCCCAATGTTTCAATGATTTCAGACCCATCTCCTTATGCAATTGTACATACACAATTATTGCAAAAACCATTGCTCATCGCCTAAAACCTATTATTTCAAAAAATATTTCCATGGAACAGTTTGGCTTCCTTGAAGGCAAGAAAATCCATGAAGCTATTGGTGTTGCCCAAGAATCTCGACACAGTATCAAAATATATAATAAAAAAGGAATAATTTTCAAGATCAGTCTCTCAAAGGCATATGATAAGATTAGTTGGATGTATTTACATTTTCTGATGACTCGCCTGGGTTTCAACATTGGTTTTATTAATTGGATCATGGGATTTATTACCAATGTGAGCTTTGTTGTTCTTATTAATGGGGTGGCTTCTCCTTTTTTTTCATAGTCAGAGAGGCCTTCAACAGGGATGCCCTTTATCTCCTCTTTTGTTCCATTTAGCTACGGAGGCTTTGAGCCGTTTGATTCACCTTTCCGTTAGAAGGGGAGAATATAAAGGAATTGAAATCGCCATTAACCTTTTCATCACACATCTACTCTTTGTGGACGACATCTTACTTTTTTTTTATGGCTCCAGGGGGGGACCTTTCTAAGCTTCAATAAATTGTGGATTTATTCCTAAAAGCTACAAGAATGAGTATAAATGCACAAAAATATTCTATTACTCACAATGGTCTTTCTGAGGCTGAGCTAACTAGATCAATATCACTTTTTCACTTTGTTGTCATGCCACTGATGGAAAGCTTTAAATATCTGGGGTTTCTCTTGACACCGAACTCCTACAAAAATCGAATTGGAAATGGTTAGTTACAAAACTTGAAAAAAGAGTCAAGCACTGGAGTTTCAAGTGCCTTTCTTAGGTTGGGCACATGATCCTCATTAAATCGGTTTTACAGGCTATTCCAGTTTATTGGATTGCTCTTTCATGGTTTCTGTTGTAGCTTCCAGAGACAACCTTGGATTTCTTACAAGACCAGTGCTTGGGCACATCTAGATTTTTGTTTCTCAAATGATTTACAGGAAAGTGGAGACATCACTTCTGTGCTATAAAAACATATATTTATAGCAAATGGGTTGGTTCGTTTATCCAAAGAAATAAGAAATGGATTTCTGGTACTTATTCACAGGTTCAAAACTCAGAAATATGAAATAAAATAATGGAGGTCGAGTATTTCAAGGGCTTACAGCTTAATAAGCTTTTGCAGGGTAGATGAGAAAGGACAAAGAGAAGGAGAAACCCATCACATAAAGAATAAGGCTTCAAGACTTCTACACTTATCACATAGAGCTTGAGGCATTAAGGATTTCTATACTTGTTTGAGTTACAAGAAAACATAATTGATGAAGGAGGATTTGAATGCTATGATTCATGTGTTACAGATTTAAAGACATGGTTTCAATAGTCCACATAGGTATATTCATCAACAATATTGAGACAAGTGAATCTGTGATATAATTATAGGCACTTGCATCACATATCAATACAAATAAATCGATGAGGAAGCTTGAACTCTTTCTAGTAGCTATAATTGAATGAATACAGAGAAGAAATATGAACACAAAATGGGTTTTAATAGAGGGAACACATATTGTAATTCTTGAAGAGGGAGTCACCACCATTCCCTTGATATTCTGATAAATATGTGTCACAAAGAGATACAGTTTGAAATAACATGTCATGTTTTCTATATATTTTCTTAACCTTTTCTAAGTCTTTCTTTCCCCTATTTATCTAGAGAAGGGAGCAAGAACATTCATTACAACAAAAATATATATGGTCTAGATTCAGCTGTCGGGTTGACTAGCTGTATTAGTCATAAATGGATTTGTGGCCTAAAAGTATTATAGAATTAAATGCCTCCTTGGAAGGAAAGAATATTGGAGGACATCAAAATAAATATCAGTAAAAGAGAAGCATTAAATTGTCTTAGTGCCCATCCTGGTAATAACTTCTGTTACTGATTGTAGTTGGCTCACTGTATGGCCTCTCGTGCTGCTCAATTGGCTCCCATCACTTCTGCTTTTACTACTCGAAGGCCTTCCTCTGTATAGTAGGGATTGGGTCAACTGTAAGTGTCGGTATTTGCGGTCCTTTGTTGTGTAGAGGGATGGGGCTCCATGATGAGCCATTGATCTTCCTGAGTCCCGTGTACTACTCCATTGCTTTTCCATGCTCCATTTAAGTATTTAGCTACTGGCCCATCTTCCCATTAAAACTCTGATAGACACTACTGGATCTTTGAAAAGCCTGGTGTCGTGTATTATGATGTAATAAGGACGAAATTTGAGCATGGGATTTTAACACAGGAACACTATGAAACAGGCGAGCCTGACTGCCCTTTAAGCCTTTACGTTTTCAGCCCCTTTGTGCTTCTTCCTTCATGTGATCGAGGGATCAAACCAAGTGCTTAGCCCTTCAGGTGCTAAGGCTTTCAACTACTTCTCAGGGCCCTTTTCCTTTATAATCTTGAAAATCCTTTAATATCCCCTTACACCACATAGGATGATATCTCGGACGCAAAAACCTGAAGAAATATGACCTATGAAATATCGCATCCGGGGTCCTTTTTCTTTGTTACTTGGAATCCCACATCTCGGCGCTGAATGCACTTTTCCTTAAGTTTCTCCCCTAGGCAGCTGCGATCACCGATATGTGGGATGATGTCATTTTTGCACGTGTCACCTATAAATGGCCCCATAAGACCCCTGAAAACACTGAAACTGAGTGACAGGTGTCATCTTCCACGTCAGCATTTGTATTGGCACGTGTCCTTCGTATTGCTATGTCATTTATGATGTTAGCTACCCTGTCAACTCTGAGGACCAATCATATGCCACCATGTGGCCCCCTATAGGAGAGCAAAAACAGCTTGGTCAGCCAAGTTTTCACAGGCATTTCCTTTGTTAATGAGTTTCAGCCCTTCTTGGAGATTTGCACTATATCACAATATCGGAACCCCGTAAGGTTTTTTGGGAGGTAGCCCCTATGTTGCTACGATCGCCAATAATGCGAGATTGTGGGATGCAGGATTTCCCATCGCCGATATGTTGTACCACCACATGGAGGAGAGAGAAAGGGGTGACCCTGCCTTGGTTTTACCACGCTTTTCCTTTGTATTTGGTTTTCGGCCTCCTAACGCTTTAACACTAAGACCCAGATTTATTGGTGATTCCCCCCCCGGCAATTCCTGAAGGATGGCTCATGCGGAGGCCATACGGGATGCGGGATGAAAGACTACTGTGACTGCAGGGTATCCGACAATTTCTCGTCAAGACCATGTGCGGGATGCGAGGCTACTGTGATTGCAGGACTATGGGGTCACTGAGATGCGGGATTCACTGTGCCCAGGGCTCCCCTGACCTCCAATAAACAATACCGCCACATGGAAGGGAGAGAAAGGGCCTGCCCGTCCCTGTCTTTGCGTGATTTTCCTTTGTAAAATGAAATCAGCCCCTCCCCTACTATTAACATTATCGACATATTCCCCCGCCACCCACAATTCCTTAAGAATGGCCCATTGGTATTGCAGGGGCCATGCAGGACTATGTGATTTGCCTAATGTCGATCACCGATAAGCCTATGAACTCCTAGGACCTGCTGATATGTCCGGTAAGATGATGTGCAGCACTACGGGGCTGCTGATATGCGGGATTGCAATGTGTGGGGCTTATTGTGCCGGAGGCCTATCATATGTGATATTTGCCCTCATACTTGGTCATTTTCTTGGTTTTCAAGGCTTTCCAATTGTGATCTTCAACATGCTCTAACTTCTGATCCAGAAGTCCTGGACTTCTATATACTGTTGGAAATGTCCTTCTGAGCACTATGCAATGTAGGGGGTCTGATTAAGCTTTGATATCTTCTATGGCATGGGAAAGTGGCTCCAAACTTCATTGCTCTTGGGAAACCTTGACCAATCTAAACCCTCAATGCAGTGAGTGGAAACATTGGCTCCAACTGGGGATAGTGCTTTGCTGGCAAGGTGTTGAGGACGTACAGACCAGTATCTTTTCCTTCCATTGGGCATGGAATCATTCTTAAACAAAATATCATTATGTGAAAAAAATACTTTTTTGATAATAAAATGAAAAATTCAAATAATAATTTCAACACACACACCAGATATTTACAATGAGAAATAGACAGTTATCTGTAATTTTGAAATAAAATTTTAGGAACTGACCATTTATAGGCAATTCTAGCAGTTCACCATCCATGTTTTCAAGCATGCAAGTGTTATTTCCTCTTTCTTTTGCAATCTTGAAGGGGTTGAACCACAGGTTGGCCTTTGTCTTCTCGTCAGACATCCCACCTGAGAACTAAATCTCCTTGCTGAAGAGGTATGTCGTTAGCCTTCTTGTCGAACAAAGATTTCATCCTTTCCTGGTAGTTTGAAAATTTGGTCCCCACCTGTTATCTATTCTCGTGAAGCTCCACCAACCAATTTATCCTTCTAGTCAAGGCGTTTGGCTCTTCCTCGACTTCTTGTAGCAACTTAGCTACTAGCATTGCTAATTGGATCATGAAGATAACAACCTTGCCATATACTAGCTCAAAAGTTGATTTCCCATTAGATCATTTAGGCATTACATGGTTGGCCCACAGAGAAAACTTCAGCTGGGAGTCATAGTTCCTTTGATTTTTAGTGATGGTCTTCTTTAGAATCCTCACCACAGTTTTATCTGAAGACTCAGGCAAGCCATTCCCTTGAGGGTAGTATGTAGTGGAGTGTCCAATAATGATATTGAATTTATGACAAAAGTTGGTGAACTTGGAAGATTTGAAGACTTGTGCATTATCAATGATAATTTTAAAAGGAAGCCCAAAGAGGGATAGTGTATTCTCCTCCATTAATTTTATCGCCACTGAGTTAGTAGCATTTCTAGCTGGGATAGCCTCTACCCACTTGGTGAAATAGTCAGTGGCTATTAAAATCCATTTGTTGGCCACTGGACAGCGGATTTATTTCTCCAATGAAGTCCAATCCCCACTGTCTAAAAGGATCCTCTATGTGCACAGGAATAAAGGAGAGTGGAGAAAACTTCTATCTTTCAACAAACAATTGGCATTTTTGGCACGACCGGACCTGAGAATAAACATTTCCAAACAACGTCGACCAGTAGAATCATGCCTTAAGGATTTTATGTGTTGTTGTCTTCCAACTGTAGTGTCCTCCACATACTCCCCTGTGTAAATCCTCAATCACTTCATGGGTTGCCCCCTCCACCAAACATAGCAGTAATACCCCTACCTGGTCCTTATAGTAGAACAGTCCATTGGATATAATGTATTTCTATGTCTACAATATCAGACTCCTATATTTAGATCTATCCAGTCCTAATGATCATCTTAGGAATAAGAGGTAATGAACAATGTTCTTATACTTGGGCGATCCCTCATATTCGGCATAGATCTTTTTCTCAGCTATTTTAATTCCACTCTGGTGATCCTCTGGTTTGCCTTCCTTTGTGATCAGGCTTATCCCTAGAGCTTGGCAGTTGGATTCAGATAAAATCTTGGCCAACCCCTGGCCTTTGATGAGCTTGGTAGGCTTTATTTCTAGCTCATATTCTTTTAATTTAGCTATCCTCCTGCCCCTCTTTCCTTCGTTGTCTCCTTGCACCAGGATGTCCTTGAATATATTTGTTGGGACGAACGTTGTGATTCGTGATTGCAGCACATACATACGGAATGAATTCAACACCTTGACTAGTGCATAGGCCTGTTTCTCCAATATATTTTATTTCAGCTCATCATCCCTTAGGACTTGGCTGAAAAAGGCAATGGGCTGCTCATAACCTTATTTATTTTTCTACAATAGCACAACAATGATAGTATGTGGAGAGGCAAAATAAAATATGTAGAAAGGCACTAAATAGTCGGGGATGACTAGCACTGGGTCCTTAACCAAAGCTTCTTTGATTCTAGTGAAAGAATCACAGGGAAAAAAGCTCCACTTGACTTCATTCTCCTTCTTGAGCATGTCTGTAATACCTTTGACTATCTTAGCATAGTTGGGTATGAATCATCTTAAGAAATTTATCCTCCCCATAAAGGCCTAGACTTATTTCTTGTTTCTGGGCAAGGGAATATGGATAATCGCTTTGAATCGTTCATGATCAATCTTTACTCCTTCCTATGCTACTATGTGTCCAAGCAACTTCCCCTCACTCAGGGAAAACTGAGATTCCTTAGGATTTAGAGAGAGACCATACCTTTTTCACTTCTCAAAGGTGAGATTTAAATGGAGGATATACTCTTCATCAGTCTTAGAAAATACTGTGATTTCATCTAAGTATACTACCACAAATTTGTCTTGCTCGCCTACGAAAGTTATGTCCATAGCTCTCTGAAATGTGGCCCCTGCATTTATCAACCCGAACGACATGCTGGCGTACATGAATGTTCCCCATGGGGTGGGGAAAGCAATCTTTGTCTAGTCCTTAGGGTGGACTGCAACTTGGTTATATCCGGAGAATCTATCCATCATCGACATTTTGGTTGCACCCACTACCTTCCGCAATATATTATCCATCTTAGGCAGAGGGTAGTTATCTTTTAGAGACGCCCTATTTAGATTCTGAAAGTCCACACATTGTGTTATCTCTCCATTCTTTTTCTGGACAAGGACCAAATTCACTACCCACTCAGAGTATCTTAAAGGTACCATGATCTTGACTTGCAATAGCTTCCTTACATCCTTTTCAATGGAGGGGAGTAAAAGTGGATTTATATATCTGAGTTTTTATTTGAATGGCTTTATCCCACTCTTCAAGGGAATCTTATGCTAAATAATATTAGTATCAAATGATTTCAAATCATCACAGTACCAAGTAAATACATCTTTGTAAGTTTTGAATAGATCTAAATACATTTTTTTACATTGCAAGGGTATTTCTTTGGAAAACTTGATCATCTGGGGTTCCTCCTATGATCTGATGTTTCAGTCTTCTACTTGCTCAACCTTCTCTGGGGAAATCTGTTTGGAAGCTATGTCATATTTATTAAATATTCTTTCTAGTGGAACAAGTCCATGAGGGATGATGTTCCCTTTTAGTTGCAATTTTTTTTGCCCAACCACTGTGTCTTTCCATGAAGTGGCTTCTTGTTCTGTTTCTTCTTCTTCTTGATCGATGGTGGAGTGGGCAAACTCCTTAACAACTTCTATGAATATTTTCACTTGCTTGTCATCTTCAAATACCTTCTATTCTTTGACATTATCAAGTATTGAAGGCATGTGTCTAACTTCTATGTCATATCTGAGGAATGGATTTTGTGGGGACCTGAAGGTGCTTGCAGCTACCGCAAGAGAGTCAGCCATCCCGTTTTCTTCCCTGGGAAGAAACTGGATATTAAAGGCCAGGAATAAATTGTTGATTAAGTCCCACACTTCATTTTAGTACGTCCTCATCATGGGGTGTTTGGTTTGGCATTGGTCTCGGAATTTCCTTACGACTAGCTTAGAGTCTCCCAAGAAGCAATGCTTCATACTCTGCCACATTGTTGGTCGCCTCAAATTCGAGTTTGAATGAGAGCGGCATCATCCTGCCTTCCAGATATACCAACAATATTCTAGTTCCATTTCCCTCTTTTGAATTTTCTCCATCGAATTACAACTTCCATAATTCGTTTTCATTTAAGTGCTAGTATTTCAATTGCCTTGTCAGGTGTATTGATGCTTCTTCTAAGAGGGTCTCATCTTCTTCTAATAATAGGCAAGAGAGGTCCCTTTTTTTTCCATGAGCTAGGGAGTTTATTGAGCCTTTAGCTGGAGTCACATTTTTCACAAACTTGGATTCTCTATAAAACCTCCTTTGCTCACCTCCAAAAGTGGGAATGGTGGCATAAGTCAAATCTAGCTTGATAGAGCCACACACCTTGGAACTCCAAGATTTGGATAAGAGCATTCTAGAAAAAGGAGGTATATCAGCCACTACTATATCCATTACCACACTTTTCACTTGGATCTAATCTAGGTTTACCACCATATCTTTTATCATGCCTAAGAATTTAACTCTCTTGGAGTCAAAGGTGTATAGGTCGTTGTATGGTTTGGTGATCGCCAAACCCAGATATTATAGTACTGATAATGGCATGAGGTTGTGTGAGGCCCTAGAATCCAACATGAAATTATGCAACAAAGTCATGGATCACCAAATTCACATAGAAAGGCACAGTAGAAGGGTCCAACTCTTCCACAGGTGGCCTAAAAACAACCATGGGCCTCTCCTCTTGGAGGTTCAAACTATCATGGGTTGGTGCTGAGGTGATTGGATCCATGAATTGAGAGAATTGGGCTTTGTAATTAGGCTATTTTAGAAGCTCAGTCAGAGGAACATGAATTTTTACCTTTTCCAACTCCTTATGGAGATTGAATGTGAGTTGGGCCTTTTCTATATCTCCTATCTCTGTTCTTTCTCCCTTCTTGCTCGAAAATTTAGGCATAACATGTACCTCCTTTTATGTGTATCCCTTAGGACCATTCCTTTCCTTATTTGTAGAGACTCTTGTCTTGGGTGGGTTAGGATGGAGCTTACCTTTCCCTTTGCCTAGTGCAAGAGGAGAAACTCGGGGAGCATTTCCTTCTTGTTTCTTTGGTTCTCTTGACCTCTTCTTTTAATATCTTATATTATACTTACATTGGGGATGTGTTTGCATGAAATTTGCAAACTATTTTCAATAATAATCCATATCTTCCTCATCTGTTGCTGCTTCTCTATGATGACTGGCCTCTTGGTGATCCATATTCTCATGTTCTTCCTCGAAAAACGCAGAATATATATTTCCCTACATCTCGTGTGTATCCGACGATTATTCATCGGGACCATATTCCAAGTATAAGGGATGAGGGATCTGATCAAGTTGTTCCTTTCTTTCCCTTGGAAGTAGTTGCATTGGAGACCTTCTATATTGTGGGTTATAGCCCCTGTTGTTGACTTGAGCATTTTGTCTCGAGATGTTCTTGTTCTCAATTTCAAGCTTTCCAACCTTTTGTGATAAACTCCTAATGATTTTGTCCAGATCATCCCACTTTGGGTATGATGATTCTTTATCTTGACCAAAGGAGGATGCCTCTTCTTTCCCTCTTTTGGGTTCAATAGGTTCTTACTTTACCCTTGACTTCCCTATTGAGGTTAGATTTGCTTCTACTTTGAGAGCATCGATCTAAAGTTGGTCTAGAGTGAGAGACTTCCTTTTTCTCAGGGTAAAACCAACATCGGACTCAAAGGACCCCAGAAAGCATTTTCCTGCTCCTCCCAAGTAGCGATCGAGGCATTTGGTAGGCCTTTGAACCACTTTTTGGCTTCTCCATCAAGACTTTGTATAAAAAGTCCCCTAATCACCTCCAACTATTCCACATGCAGGTTCTCAGCAAAGGCACAAAAGGTTTCTATGTGTCTCTATGTTGTGTTTTCATCTTCCCCATTGAATCTAGGAAAAAGCTTAAGGTAATCTTGGGGCATGACACTTAAGGGATGAAGTAGATTAATAGGTGCATACTTATTTAGTAAAAATCCTGGAAGAGCCATATGGATTAGTGGAGGGTGGTTAATTTTTTTTTTTGATGAACTGGGTTCAAGACCACAATGTTTGGAGGGGAATGAGGGTATGTTAGGGCCTTAGGAGTAAGTCTTGAATAATGAGAAGTAGTAGGCTAAGAACTGGATGATGGAACTTCAAAGGATGGTGAGATGGTAGCACAGTCAGGGGGATTTTTCTCTTTCCATATTTTCTTGCAAATTAATTTTTTAGGGTCATATACAAATGGGGCTTTCTGCTGGGATATATCTGAGCGAGTATGAAGCCTTTTAAAAGCTAGGGTTATGAATGATAATGAGGGGTGTGTGGAGTCTCCAAGGTGACATGAATGCAATCAAAACAAACTTCTCTCACCTACACGAACGGTGCTCAATTTTTCGTATCCCGGGGGGAAAATCCTTCAATTAGCTGCCCAACAATGACGCCAAATGATGTTGTAGCTCCTAGAGACAACCTTGGATTGCTTACAAGACCAGTTCCTGGGCACATCTAGATTTGTGTGTCTCAAATGATTTACAAGAAACTAGAGACATCAATTATGTGCTATAGATACATATATTTATAGGAAATGGGTTGGTTCATCTATCCAAAGAAATAAGACATGGATTTCTAATAGTTCTTCACAAGTTCAGATCTCAGAAATATGCAATAAAATAATGGAAGCTGAGTATTTCAAGGGCTTACAACTTAATAATATTTTGCAAGGCAGATGAGAGAGGACAAAGGGAAGGAGCAACCCATCAAATAGAGCGTAAGGCTTCAAGACTTCTACACTTAAAACATAAAGCTTGAGGCATTAAGGATTTCTATACTTATTTGAGTTACAAGCAGAAATAATGGATGAAGGAGGAAATGAATGCTATGATTCATGTGTTGGAGATTTAAAGATATGATTTCAATAGTCCACACAGGTATATGCATCAAAAAAATTGAGACAAGTGAATCTGTGATACAATTACAGGCACTTGCATTCACATATCAATACAAATAAATCTATGAGGAAGCTTGAACTATTTCTAGCAGCTATAATTGCATGAATATATAGAATAAATATGAACACAAAATGGCTTTTAACATAGGGAACATATACTGTAATTCTTAAAGAGGGAATCACCAACATTCCCTTGATATTCTAATAAATCTGTGTTACAAAGAGATAGAGTTTGAAATAGCATTTCGTGTTTTCTATAGAATTTCTGAACCTTTTCTAAGCCTTTCTTTCCCCTATTTATGTGGAGAGGGGAGAAAGAACATTTGTTACAACAAAAATATCTATGGTCTAGATTCATCTGTCGGGTCGACTAGTTGTATCAGTCATAAATGGCTCTGTGGCCCAAAAATATTACAGAATTAAATGCCTCCTTGGAAGGAAAGCAGACTAGAGGACATCAAAATAAATATCAGCCAAAGAGAAGAATTAAATTGTCTTAGTGCCCATCCTGGTAATAGCTTCTGTTACAGATTATAGTTGGCTCACTATATGGCCTCTCGTGCTAGTTAGCCGACTCCCATCACTTCTGCTTTTACTACTTGAAGGCCTTCCTCTGTGGAGTATGAGTTGGGTCAACTGTAAGTGCTCGTATTTGCGGTCCCTTTTTGTGTAGAGGGATGGGGCTCCATGCTAAGCCATTAATCTTCCTGAGTCCTGTGTACTACTCCATTGTTGCGCCATGCTCCATTTAAGCCTTTAGCTTTCGGCCTATTAGGTCCCTATAATACTAGTGATTCCCCCATTACTATTGTCATTGTAGCCCTTATTGTTATTGTTGTGCTCCTATTGTCCCCATATTGTTAGTATTGTGCCCCATAGAAGCCCTCTATTGTTATTATTGTACCCTTATATTATTATTGTTATGTCGATTTTGATTATATTGTGACCCCTTAGACTCCTATATATAGAAAGGAGGTTGTTTCATTTGTATCATCCAAGAATTGATCATTTCTGTAATGTAAAGGAGTCTTCCCCCTCAAAGAGGCTGAATTCTAAGGCGTTGAACTTTCTTTTCTATCTTTTTGTGAGATGGTTTCATAACATTTGGTATAAGAGCTTTGGATTCTAGGGTTTCGCTGCTCCAAACAGGTTGTTATGGAATTTTCGCTATAACTTTTTATCTGTAATGTTTAAGAAGCTAAACAAAAAACCCATTTGAGCCGCATTCATTCCAAACCTCGGGTCTAAATTGTAGATCTTGGCTCACTATAGTTTCAGAGATATGATCTGAGGCAGTTAGGGTTTTTGTAGACTCTTGAATTACATTCCAAACAGCTGACCTTGGGAAAATCGTCATAATTTTCTCTATGAGCATCAGATTAAAATTTCGTAAGACGTTATAGAAACATAATGGAATGTAGTTTTTGTGTATCTTTTTTAGATCCAAAGGTAAATACAGGGACATGTGGCGTGTCCTACAAGTTCGCTTCACTAAAAAATTATATAAACCAGTCATATTGGGAGATTGGAAATAACTCTTTTTTGGAGAATCCAATTTTGATCAGACTGGTGGCATTGGAAAGAGGACTCAGAGGGATACTGCAGGAAGCAATTTCAGACCTTGGAGATCCTCAATTTCATAGATACAGTAGATGCAATATCAATATTTTACAAAGCGAAAAAAGGTGTGTAGTCTTTTTAAAATTTTTCTTAAGTTTGGGTCGAAAAATTAGGTTGAAGTTCAAAGGGCATAGTGAAGCATAGTTATGATTAATGATGCCCCAAAGAAATAAAATGGAAACACCTAGTAAGTAGCCCGAAATCTCTAGCATGACTCATGAAGAGGAGGAAGAAATGAAACATGATATATCAAAATTACGAGACCAAGTGCAACAAATTTAACTCTCACAAAAGGTAACTGAAGCTAAGATAAATGGTGTGGAAGATAATATGAATGGCGTGCAAGTTAATATGGATGGCATGGAAGCTAAGATAGATGGCATGGAAGCTAAGATGAATGGATTGGACACTAAGATGGAAGATTTGAAGATAGATTTGAATAATTTTCTATAAGAAATGCTTACTAATGGTGAAAGGGTAGTGAAGGAAACTCATGATGAGAACAAAAGAAATGTTAATCATGATCTCATAGACTCAAATGTTGGATTGAAGACCCACCATTTTCAAAAAATGGATATGAGGAAGTTTGATGGCAAGGATCTCATAACCTGGATACTACAGATGGAGAAATATTTCGATCTCCATAATGTGCAAAACACACAAAAGGTACGCATTGCAACTTTATATTTAGAACCAAATCCGTTTGTATAGTATCAATGGATTTTCTCTCGTAAACAAATTGTCACTTGGGAAATTTTTATAGAATAAATGATAACACATTATGAGGATACAAAAATCAACACTTTTTTTAGCCAATTGATAAACCTCAAACAAAAGGGTTCAATGATGGAGCACATTGAGGACTTCCAAAAATTGAATATAAGGGTAAAAGATATTCCAGAGGAGCATAGGATTGATGTGTTCATAGGGACTATAAAGGATAACATCCAACATGAGGTTCTCCTTTGGGAACCTGACTCATTGGAGAAGGCATCCAGGTTGGCAAGAAAAATGGAAAGCAAAATTATGGCAACAAGGAAGCCTACCACTCACAACTATAAGGATGGAAGCATTGTTTCCCCTAGCCTTCCACAACCTATAAGGCTGACACCCAAAAAATTGGAAGAAAAAATAGAAAAATGGATTTGTTGCAGTTGTGATAGAAATACACTAAAGGTGATAAGTGTGCTGAGAAGAAATTATTTTACATAGATTGTGAAGAGGAGGAAGAAAAGGAACAAGAAATATCAAAAGAAGCGGATATACACTAGGAACAAACCCTAGATAAAGAAGAAATGAATCCGATCATATCTTGTAATGCATTGACCAGAATTACCACTCCTTAAACTATCAAGATAGAAGGACATATCAAGAAGAAAACGGTAATAGTGTTGATTGATTCAAGCAATAACCATAATTTTATTCATTGTAAGATAGCCAAGGAATTGAATTTCTTCCTATATCCAACATCAAAGTGTCAAGTGATGGTTGCAAGTAGAGGAACCATAAATTTCTCTAGAAAGTGAAGCTATCCATGGGAGAATATGTATTGAACAACCCAATTCTTTCCATTCCAATGGGTGGTGCTGATGTTGTACTAGGAGTCCAATGGCTATAATCCTTGGGTACAATAACTTTTAATTTTCAAGAACTTTTCATGAAATTTTCTTTGGAAGGAAAGGAAGTTGAATTAAGAGGTATTGCAGGGAAACTAGGAAAGATAATCAGCTAATGGAATGACAAAGCTTCTAAAGAAATAACAATGAGGCGTAATTGCAAAATTATGTTCACTAGAGGTTCCCACATCAAAATCGTCTATTTCTCCAGATCTCCAAAAGGTCTTGGACAATCATTCCAAGGTATTTGAGACTCCTAAAGGTCTTTGTTAGGTCCATATACTACTAGTGTAGCCCCTTATTGTTATTAGTCTAACCCCCTTATTATATTTTTGTGCCCATGTAGTCCCCATATTGTTATTATTGTGCCCCAAGAAGCCCACTATTGTTATTATTGTGCCCTCACATTATTATTGTTATGTCGGCTCTGATTATATTATGACCCCTTAGACTCGTATATATAGAAAGGAGGTCTTGTCATTTGTATCATCCAAGAATTGTTCATTTGTGAAATTTAAAGGAGGTTTCCCCCTCGAAGAGGCTTATTTCTAAGGCGTTGATCTATCTTTTCTATCTTTTTGTGAGCTGGTTTCATAACATTTGGTATCAGAGCTTTGGATTCTATGGTTTTGATGCTCCAAATGGGTCATCGTGGCATTTTCATTATAAAATTTTTTCTACGAAGTTTCAGAAGCTAAAAAGAAACCCATTTGAGTCAAAATCTCACTGAACCTTGAGTCCAAATGTCAAATCTTGTCTCGCTATATCTTCGGAGATATGATTTGAGGAATTTAGGGTTTTTGCAAGTTCCAGAATTGCATCTAAAACAGGCCATCGTGAAATTTTAGCTATAATGTTTTCGATACAAAGTTTCAGAAGCTAAAAAAAAAAATCCCATTTGTGAAGAAATCGGTCTGAACCTCGGGTCCGAATTTTAGATCTTGTCTCGCTATATTTTTGGATATATGATCTGAGGAAGTTAGGGCTTTTGCAAACCCCTGAATTACATCCTAAATAGATAACCTTGGGAAAATCATCATAACATTCTCTCTAAGCATCAAACTGAAAATTCGTAAGAAGTTAAAGAAACAGGACAGATTGTATTTTTTTTGGGTATAATTTTCAGAACGTAAGGTTGAAACAGTGACACGTGGAACGTTGTACAATTCACTCTACTGAACTAGTCTATAATTAGGTCATCGCAGGAGATTGAAAATAAATCTTTCTTCGAAAATCTGATTGCGATCACACTTCCAGAGTTAGAAAGAGGACTCAGAGGGCTATTACAAGATGAAATTTCATAACTTAAAGATCCGAAATTATATAGTTACAATTGTTTCAAGATCGAGCTCCTAAAATCAAGAAAAAGCGAGATGAGGAAGTTTGATGGCAAGGATCTAGTAAATTGGATACTACAGATGGAGAAATATTTTGATCTACATTGTGTACCACTGTTACAAAAGGTACATATTGCATCTAATTATTTAGAACCAAATCAATTTTTATGGCATAAAGGGATTTTCTCTCATAAACCACTTGTTATGTGGTCAATTTTCACGGAGGAAATGATAGCACATTATGAGGATACAAAGAGCAACACCTTCTTAAGCCAATTGATAAATCTCAAACAAAAGTGTTCAATGGTAAAGCACATTGAGGACTTTCAAAAATTGAATATAAGGGAAAATTATATTCCAGAGAAGCAGAGGATTGATGTCTCCATAGGGACTTTAAAGGATAACATTCAACATGAGGTTCATCTTTGGGAACTTGATTCATTGAAGAATGCATTCAGGTTGGAAAGAAAAGTGGAAAGCAAAATTATGGCAACAAGGAAGTCTACCCCTCATAACTATAAAGATGGAAGTGTTGTTTCTCCTAGCCTTCCAGAACCTACAAGGTTGACATCACAACAATTGGAAGAAAAAAGAGCAAAAGGGCTCTGTTACAATTGTGATAAAAAATACATTAATGGTTATAAGTGTGCTAAGAAGAAAGTATTTTACATTGATTGTGAAAAGGAGAAAGAAAAGGATCAAGAAACATCAGAATAAGAGGATATACACCAGGAACCAACCCCAGAGAAAGAAGAAATGAATCCGACCATATCTTGTAAAGCATTGGCAAGAATTACCACTCACCAAACTCTCAAGATAGAAGGACATATCAAGAAGAAAAAGGTTCAAGAAGTGAAATATCACATCGAGAAAGAAGAAATGAATTTGACCATATCTTGTAATGCATTGGCCGGAATTACTACTCAAACTATCAAGATAGAAGGACATATCAAGAAGAAAAATGTTCAAGAAGTCAAAGATCACATCGAGCATCAAGAAATGAATCCGACCATAGCTTGTAATGCATTGGAAGAAATTATCACTCCTCAAACTCTCAAGATAGAAGGACATATTAAGAAGAAAGTGAAATATCACATCGAACATCAACAATAAGTTCTCCAACTTTTAAAGGATAACACCACTCTGGTGCGGAATCGAATGAAACAACAGGCATATCAACATCGCAGTTGTTACACAGTAATTTGTCACCGTTTGTCACCGTCCCTGTTACCCCTCTCCCGCACATTGGAGGACTCATTCCGGGACCTGTGAGAAGTGACATGACCTGAAAACACTTGCATTGTATCCTTCTAAGTATGAGCTTCATATGCCCTGAAGACATCTCCTGCAGAATACCCATAAAAAGACCCCTTTTTCCATTGGCGCGGTTCCACAGTGTACTACTCGCGCCAATGGGGGAAATCCTCTAAAGAGGGCGCGCCAGTTGGCACTCTGTCTCAAAGTCGCAGTCGCGCCAACCGAGTTTGGGAAAGCTTTTTAACAAACGCACGCGCGAAGGTTCTTTCCTTTCGACTCATGAAGCTTTTTAAGGATAATGCCAATCCCATGGATGTCGTGATTGATCTTATCTCCCTTTCCTCTATCCATAATAGCTTTTTGAGGATAAACCCAATCCCATAGATGGTGTGATTGATCTTATCTCCTTCTCCTCCATCTATAAAAGCTTGTTCCTTTGCCTTTGACAAGCTAGTTCGAGCATAGGGAGAATTATACTTTCAGAAGTCTAAGAGATTGCTGTAAGAGTCTTCTTTGCATTCATAATCAAAGAGAGAGAGGCTTGTTCCCAATCCCAACAAGCTTTGCAAGGCATATGTAGCTGATCACCCAGCCAAAGGAGGATTTGACGTCAGAACTATGGTTCTATTCTTCTTTGTTGTTTATCAATAATAGATGACTATCATTATGGTTCCACTCTTGTTGTTCATTGTAATGATGTTTGAGTTATATCTTTTTTGACCGATATATAATTGCATCTATTGGATTTTATGCTTGTATTTGTGTCATTCTTTGCATGTGCAGGTGTCCATTCACGGAGATCGTGAGGATCGTGACCGGCCGGAGCAAAGGAACGGGAGTGTCGACTCTTCTATAGCGTTGGAATCCAAGTAGGCTCTCATCATCCACCTTTAATTTGCAATTAGGAACTTGCTTGATAGCATTGTTTGATTGTTGCTAGACCCGGTCTGGGCTAGTAGGGATCACCTCTGTCTGTAGAGGGGATTTACCTCTCCAACAGCAGTGAAAGAAGTTTTGAGTAGGCGATTGGTATTTTTACGGCTACATCTCAAGAAAGCTATTTATGAGAAGGAAATGTTGGAAATACTACATGCACTTAAGAAATGGTGACCTTACCTAATGGGAAGACACTTCAAGGTAAAAATGGATCATGATATTCTTAAATACTTTTTAGAACAACGATTATTTTTAGAAGAACAGAAAAAATGGGTCACAAATATGTTGGGTTATGACTTTGAAATCATCTACAGAAAAGGGAAGAAAAATGTTGTTGCAGATGCACTCTCAAGAAAGGATGAGGATGTCAAAGCATTGGTATGTCCTATTTCTATTATCCAACCAGATTGGATAAATGAAACAAGGGATGAATGGAAGAAGGACGAAGAAGTGTGGCCACTCATTCAAAAGTTGCAGAAGATCCCAGTTCAAACAATATTGCCAAAACTTGAAGAGGAAGGAAAAGTCATATTGGAACCTGGAGCACTCACAGAAACAAGAACTCGACAGGTACAAAATTGATCAATTTTAGAGTATCTCATCAAGAGGAAGAACTTACCCGCTGAAGATTCCACATGGGAGGACAAAAATTTTATACAGAAGCATCAAGAACTGCTCAAGCATTGAGGACAACACTTTTTGAAGGAGAGAGGCATGTTAGGTCCCTATACTCCTAGTGTAACCCCTTATTGTTATTAGTACACCCACCTTATTATATTGTTGTGCCCATTTAGTCCCCATATTGTTATTATTGTTCCCCATAGAAGCCCACCATTGTTATTATTGTAACCTCAAATTATTATTATTATGTCGACTTTGACTATATTATGACCCCTTAGATTCCTATATATAGAAAGGAGATCTTGTCATTGGTATAATCCAAGAATTTTTCATTTGTGTAATGTAAAGGAGGTTGCCCCCTTGAAGAGGCTTATTTCTAAGGCGTTGATCTATCTTTTTTATCTTTTTGTGAGCTGGTTTCATAATAGTCTCCCACCTATTTGTGATCATGATCATGTTATTCATTTGATTCCAGTAAGTGTTCCTCCAAACATCAGGCCTTATAGATATCCCTATGCCCAAAAGAGTGAAATTGAACATATGGTTGCAGAAATGCTAGATGCTAGTATAATTCAACCTAGTCAAAGTTCTTTCTCTGCTCCAGTAGTATTGGTGCACAAGAAGGATGGATCATGGTGCATATGTCCGAATTATAGGGACCTCAACAAGCTCACTATTAAAGATAAATTTCCCATTCTTGTCGTTGATGAACTATTGGATGAATTGCATGGGTAAATTTACTTCACCAAGTTGGATCTTCATTCAGGATGTCATCAAATCATAATGAAGATTGAAGACATTCTGAAAACAACATTTAGAACTCATGAGGGTCATTATGAATTTTTGGTCATGCCTTTTGGCCTTACCAATGCACCTTCTACATTTCAAGGTTTGATGAATTCCATTTTCAAACCCTTCCTAGAAAATTTGTGTTAGTATTTTTTGATGATATACTAATCTATAGCAAGTCTTGGAAGGATCATGTTCAACATGTTGACAGGGTGCTCAAACTATTGGAGGAGAAACAATTATATGCGAAAAGATCCAAATGTTTCTTTGGAGTACAAGAGGTGGAATATTTGGGTCATATTGTATCTCATGAAGGTGTTAAGGTAGACCCTAGCAAAATTAAAGCCATTAAGGAATGGAAAATCCCCACATCCATAAAGCATTTGCGATTATTTCTTGGGTTTACAGGGTATTATCACAAGTTTGTTCTAACAACATTATTGAAGAAGGATGCATTTTTATGGACTCCAGAAGCAACGAAGGCCTTTGAACATCTTAAAGAGGCAATGTGCCAAGCACCATCTTAGCTACACTAGACTTCACAAAAAACTTTATTGTGGAATGTGATGCCTTATGAAATGGAATTGGTGCAGTTTTAATGCAAGAATAAAGACCCATTGCTTTCGAAAGTCATGCAATTAAAGGAAAGTATTTACACAAATCTATTTATGAGATTTTACTGCTGCATTATTCACTGTTATATGCATTTATATATCAGTTTAAGCATGTTCACATATCAACACAAACAACAAATTTTAAAGCATATAATCAGTTAAAAACAATTATCAACATACACCATATTGTCAATCATTTCTTAATTCCGCATTGGTTAATCAAATAGACTTGGGAATGTTCAAGCTTTGGAAGTGGGAGAGGTTCTTGTAAGTTAGACAAGAAGCCTAAGAGCCTCATTTTCATATCAACCAAATAAATAACACGATCACCAATTAATTTAAAATACACACAGTGATCTGCTTTACTTCTGGTGAAGCCAAGTCCCTGTATAAATGTATCAAATTTCTGATGCCACATCCTTGGTGACTATTTTAACCCATACAAAGACTTCTTTAACTTGCATACCAATTCTTTCTTACCCTTCACCGCAAAGTCTTCAGGTTTCTTCATGTAGATCTCCTCTTCTAGATCCCCATGAAGAAATGTTGTCTTCACATCCATCTATTCTACCTCAAAATCAAAAGCAGCAGCAACAGATAAAAGTAATATAATAGAAACTACCTTGGCAAAAGGAGAAAAAATATCACCAAAATCAATTCCTGGCACCTAGGAATAACCTTTTGCTACCAAACGAGCTTTGTATTTCTCCACCTTTCCTTCTGAACTTGTCTTCTTCTTGAACACCCATTTGCTGCCAATGGGTTTCCTTCCAGTCGGAAACTCCACCAGATTCCAAGCCTCATTTTTGTGCAAAGATGCCATTTCATCAACCATGGCCTCTTTCTAGAGTTTTCCATCCTCTGAATCTACTGCTTCCTTCACAGTTTTGGGATCATCATCAGTAATAGATAAAGAAAAATTTGAACAGAAAGCAGATGGACTATACCTTTCTGGTTGCCTTCTTTCTTGAACTGATCTTCTCACACCCGGAGTTTGCGGCTCTTCAACTTCTGATTCCTCCTCTGCCGTAAAGTCTAATTCTTCCTCCCTTAGCTCAAACTCTATCTTCTCAGGTTCCTTTGGTTGGACTTCATGTTTAATGACATCTTTCACCTCTTTGAACACAACATCTCGGTTGTACACAAACTTCCTTGTTACTAGGTTCCAAAGCTTATAACCCTTGAAACCATCCTTATACCCAATAAAGATGCACTTTTCAGATTTACTATCCAACTTGGTTCGTTTCTCCTTTGGAACATGTACATATGCATCACATCCAAATACCCTCAGATGTGAAAGAGAGGGTTTCTTACCAGTCCATACCTCTTGTGGAGTCTTATCCTCCGACGCTAATGAAGGTGATCTATTGACCAGGTAACATGTTGTTTGCACCGCCTCTGCCCAGAATTCCTGTCCTAACCCGACACCACTAAGCATGCTTCTTGCCCTTTCCATCAACGTCTTGTTCATTCTTTCTGCAAATCCATTTCTCTGAGGTGCATATGGAGTAGTCTTCTTCCATGCTATACCACACTTCTTACATAATTCTTCAAATTCCTTACTGCAGAACTCTCCACCGTTATTTGTCCTCAACACCTTTATCTTCTTCTCTATCTGGTTTTCCACCAGAGCCTTAAATTCTTTAAACTTGTCAAAGACTTCAGATTTCTTCTTAAGGAAATATGTCCATGTATTCCTTTAGAATTCATCTATAAATGATACATAGTACATAGACTCACCCAGTGATGGAACCTTCACAGGTCCAAACACATCAATGTGCACAAGCTCTAATATTTGTTTCGCCCTCTTACCACCAGAAGGGAAACTCACCCGATTCTTCTTTCCATATACACAATTTTCACAGAAATCAAAATCCAGAGAGTTATTTCTCATACCTTCTACCATACCTTTACCATGAAGTATTTGAAGTCCCTTCTCTCCAATATGTCCAAGCCTTTGATGCCACAACATGGTCTTCTCTCCAGAGACCACTAGATTTTCTGCTCCACTTTCAGGAACCACAAAACTGTTGCACCCATCAACAACAGTGCTACCTTGCAGCTTGTACAAAGTTCCAATTCGAACTCCCCACATCAATACTAGTGCCCCTCAAACCATCTTGCAGGTATCCTTCTCGAACACTATTTTTACACCTGCATCATCCAACTTGCTTACAGAAATCAAATTTCTGGCTAATGCAGGAATATGCAGAACACCTGGAAGTGTTCTAACCCTTCCACCTTGCAACTTCAACTTTACTTTTCTGTGACCAATGATTCTAGCCTTCCTATCATCCCCAAAGAAGACATCACCACCATCATATTTCTCATACTTGCAGAACCACTCTCTATGAGGAGTGAAGTGAAAAGATGCACCTGAGTCAATCAACCATGCCTTGTGATCTACATGTGTACTTGAAGAAGCCAAGTACACATCCCCACCTTCATTTGGGGTGGTTTTCGCCTCTACAGAAGGAGCATCATCAGATCCCTTTCCTTTATCAGGAGCTTTAGATTTACAGTCCCTTTTTTAGTGCCCTTCCTTTCCACATTTATAGCACACCACCTTTACATGTTTTCCTGGAGATTTAGATCTCCCTCTAGATTTAGACCTCCCACTCGATGACTTATTTTTTTTTTAGTTCTAGGACCGTCCTCGTACAAACAAGGCATCACCATTCTGGCTCTCCATATTTTTCCATCTCATTTCCTCTGTCAGAAAGGATGAGACTATTTCATCAAACTGTAAGGCAGTTGCATTGCTACCTATTGCAATAACCAGACTATCCCACAAATCTGGTAGAGAACACAACAAACTGATGCACTTATCTTCATCTGAAATTTTAATATCAACAGATGATAACTGACTTACCACAGTATTAAATGCGTTCAGATGCTCTGTCACTGAGTCTCCATCTTTCATCCTCAGGTTATACAACTTTTTCCGTAGGAACAGTTTATTCACCAGAGACCTAGATTGTTATAGTCCCTATTTTGTCCCATAAAGCCTTCAATGTAGCTTCCCCTGATACATTCAACAATACTGAATCTGAGACACACAATCGTATTGTTCTCTTTGCCTTCCAATCCAAATTCTTTCATTCTTCATTAGACACTCCCGTTGGTTTTGTACCCGAATCTACCATGATACACTGATCTTTATCCACCAACAGATCCTCCATCTTGAGTTTCCACAACTCAAAACTTTGACCATTAAATTTCTTGATCTCTATCTTTCCACTGCTCGTCATCTTCTTTCACCATCAAAATCGATCTCATAGATCTCCCACTGAACAGGGTCTACCACAGGCCCGAGCGAAACCCCTCAACAACAAAGGTGTCCCCTTGAATCCAAGATAGCTTTGATACCAAATGTAGGTTTTAAACCCATACAAAAATTACTTGCATACAAATTCTAAAACACAAAAAATAAACAATGCGACTGCATAACACATAAACACATATACACAAAGATTTTCCCCTAGATCCCAAAACTGGGACTACCAGCTTGATTTTTCATTATGTTCCTTTCAATGTTACATACATATTTATACATGCCAAAGCATCTAATACCATGGACCGAAAACCATCGCATCCAAAACCATGGACCGAAAACCATCGCGTCCAAAACCATGTGCGAAAATCATGCACAAAACCATAGGTAGGTCCGCCCAACCTAACATAGGGTCCAAAACAAAAATTTTCTGGGGCGCTGCTTCGAACCCCATAGAGTGGGGTTACTTGCACCCCTCAAACCCCCTATGACTGCCCCCACTACGCAATCGGCGGAACGAAGGCGGTCCTAACCCCCAGTTAACTATGTGGGCTAGTGATGGAAAGAATATAACACAACCCAACAATGTTCTCTGTTGTTGTTATGAATTATGGAAGTATAAAACAATTGCATACAAGCAAACCAGTTATAGGTACAAAATCCATGGGAGGAATAGCTATCTGGAATGAACCGCGAGTTCTTATGGTATCAGATCAAGCTTGTACAATTCTCGAGCGTGCAAGATGGCTGTAATATCTAAACAGGTTGTAGGATTTTCATGAGGAGATGACGTTGGAATTTCTATAGAATTTGCAGAATGGCAGCACCACAGTCGGAGGCAGAAGTATAATAGTATTTGAAGCAGTCATAACCGAAATCACTGGACTTTTAGCTAAAGGAACCAAATGGACAGAAAAACATGTCCTTTTGCATAATGCAATGGAAGTATTCCAAGATCCAGGAGAGCAACTAGTGCGAACAGGAAAAGGGATCCATCCTTCGGCGTTAAGGCAGTCATGGCAAGAATTCGCCATCATAGTTGAAAGGTACATTACCTGCGACGGTCGACACAATGTGGTAAAGCCCCACCAACTAAAACTTCTAGCCATTTTAAAAGAGAAAAAATTATTTAATTTGTCGTTTTATTTGAATTCCCTATTACATGATGTCGCTTGTCGAGTTAGGACAGCTAAGGACCCACACAAAGTAATCAGTCATCATTGATTGATTAAATTAATTATTATGAATGGACTAGCCTAACAACAGTTAACCTAAGGCAATGTCGTAAATCCTACTTTGGCTCCACCCTCAGAAAAAACAATGACAGAGCAACAAGGGCCAAGAACCCTAGGTCCAAGAAGGACATTTAAAAGAAATAATTCCTCTGTGCCCCTAAACCCAGCAAAACATAGGTGCTCTGTGAAAGTGAGAGCCAAGTGACGTATCCCAATTCAAGCAGATGAGGTTGGACCATCCCGCACACAACCTACATGTCGACAAAAATCCCCTTTGAAAGACTATGAGGAGGAAGTGGCCAGGGTATTTCAAAACATGGGAATATTTGGAGAATGTAAAGAACAATTTGGGAATGTTGAAGAACAGAATTGCACCCCCAACCAATGTGTTCTTGCTAACAACCCTGGTCATGAGAAAACCCTGCCATTCACTGATTCCATGGAAGAACCAAGGGAACCAATTCCTTTTGTGGAAAAACTCCTTGAAGTGGAGGTACATGAATAAGAAGTCACCAGAGGAGGAAATCAGTCAGCAGACATCGGTCCAGCGACCCCCCAACTGAAGATAACCCTATAGATGAAACCCTGGGAGATCAAATTCAACCAAATAATACTATTTTTTCTAAATCCCCTGAGGATGAGGCCTACCCAGAAGAACACCTGGAGAATGACAATTTTTCAGGAGACACCGTTGTATTGGGATCTCGTGAAGGAGAAATCCATGATAAAGAGGAGCTACAAGGTGAAGCTCCATCGGGAGATACAGTTCCATATGGAACCCTCCCTGATGCTGACACACTACCACCTATATAGGAACCAAAGGACAATGTAGTTAACCCATCACCGGTTGGAAGTCCCATGATAAAGAAGTCCTAGAGGGACAGGCTCAGAAAAGTTTTTAAGAAGTATAGGAAACAAAAGCGAATAATTGGGCAGCTAAGGCAGTGGTTAAAGAGGCCATTAGAGCCAAGAATTTGAAAGTAGAAAAAGAGACCACAAGCACATAGACAAAACATTGTTCTGGAAAGGATGCTAAGACCCAAACTGAGGATCTTTTGGCATGTCCAAAGGAAACTCAGACAGAGCCATGCCTTGTAGAAGACATTGAAATGCAAACCGAGGACCCCCGTGTTTTCTCACGGGAGACCCAAACAGACCACCCTACCATGGATATTGTTGTTCAAAAAGATGCTGAAGAGGACATTCCAATTGGTCATTACATGATTCAAGAGGTAGCTGAAGCTGCTATTCAGACCGATCCCATGGAGACCCAGGAAGGAGAAACCCAAACAGAAGAGCCACCTGCTTATATTCCCCTAATCAGGGAGGCACTTATTAGCAAACTGCAGAATGAACTACTGAAGGTTTAGTAGGAATTAGCCTAGTACAAGGAGGAGGTAGTGCCCCTGAGGATACATCGAGAATTAAATAAAAAGTTGAGGCACTAACCATAACTAAGGATGAGACCTTTTCTCAGTAGAAGGATGAACAAAAAAAGGTTGAGAAAGCATGGGAGAAATTACAAAAGGCTAAAGAGCATTTTGGAACTATTTTCTGTATTTATTCAGACACCTTGTCATGTAGAGCCCCTGCTACAAATTATACCTTATTCCTCTTGGAAAGGTTCCTCTTGCTGAAAATCAAAACTGCTAAGGCTGGCAAGCCCGTGGAAACCAAAACCACCCTGGATTTTGTCAAATTATTTGGAGAACAAGATGAGCAGATACAATGCCTCCTCTGTGAACTTTATATGCACAATTTATTTCTTGAAGATGACAGGGACAACAACCCAGGTCCCTTTCTAGGGGATGTATAACTCTAGGAATTTCTCTCTTTCGCTACTAATCAAATCAAGTGGGCCAAGGCCCACAATACTTTTAGGAGGTGTGAAGAAGGAATTGACCTATGGGTGAGAGGGGAACCAACCAAACCCCTGCAGCTCTTGAGTAAACACAAGCAATTCATGAAGCGAGACGATGTTGTAGGCCAACTAGGGCCATTTCATACAGATGTCATACAAGCTGGAAAGGGGTACTTCCAAGAGATTAAGGAGGAAGCCTTGTCTACAACTAGATAAAGGTGGGAAGCCTCCAACATTGTTGTTATAAATTGAGAACCGTTTGGATACCGGAACTTTAAAGCCACCTCCTATTGTTTCTATAAATATAGTAACATGATTTTGACTATGGGACTTGAATGGATAGGATGTCGATATAGGACTCCAATCATATGGTATCCTCCATATAAGTATTGCTGTGATTACACCTTGAAGGATCAAGATGTTACCCAGGCCATTTCTATATGAAAGAAGAAAAATGGCTTCAAACATTATGAGGAGGTATATCCTACCTACTCCCTAATTCAACTACACGTCAACTGTTTAATTGCATGAGGACATGCAACAAGGTAAGCTGGGGAGCATGTTGGGTCAAGAAAAAGGGATATTTTCTCCTCAGTAATTGCTTTATTTTGTATTTATCCTTACACGATTATCTATGTTTATGGATTGAAATAAAGGAAATAACAGTTAAAGTTGCATGAAAGTACTTGTAACAAATTAGATAAATCTAGCACAGGAAACTGACTTTTTTCTATCCTTGTGTGCAAAAGATGCAGATTGGTCAATAGCTGCTCACTTGACGGAGCAGCACCGGGTTGTAAAAGGGAAAGACATCGTCTGAGGTAGGCAAGGAAGCAAGAGATTAGGTAGACCAATACTATTTCATGACAAAATCAGATTAAGTATTGCGAAATCCTCAGGATCCCATGATCTTGAGGATTCACTTTTATCTAGTTTACTCTTTTACTATTATATATAAGGCCGAAAGGCAAACGAAAAAAAGTTCCAACTTATGTAATCTATAATTATTCTTTTTGAGACATATAATATTGTTATCTCAATGACGTTGTAATCTGATTACTTATGTTAATGAAGAAAGATTGCGTTTGATCTTCACTTATATTCTGAGTATTCCTTAGCGGAGACTTCTAGAGACTCTGGGCCCAGTCAAGAGAAGTGCTACTACTTTCTTGTGTTATAATCTGTCCATTTGAATCATTATTGATTGGCTAATGTTCAGTTAATATAAAATCTCTTATTGTAAGGATTGACAATTCCAATTCATACTGCTGTTTATTTCGATTCATACTTAGCCGTGTGATGTATCTGAGTAATGCTTTGATTGGACTGGTTATATTAGTTTTAGTAGTAGATTGTTGTTTCATTTTGAGTTATGTTATCGTAGTTCTTACAGATAGTATTAATTTATTTCCATAATCTGCTTATAGATAACATTTGTTGTTTATAAATCATTTATCGTATTTTCTTGCTTACTGTTCAATTCTCAGTTGTTGTTCAATTAGGAATTGGCATTCAATCGAGATTGTCGTTCAATTAGGATTTGTTGTTCAATTCTGATTCGCTATAGATTAATATTGTTGTTCAGTTGTTACAGTTCTCTTTCTTGATCGAGTGAGTTAGTTTTAATTCTATTCGAAGGTTACCAAGCGTGAATCTTTGCATTCGAATTCAGATTCATTTGATTTTGGAATAAGTTAGATATAATTGTAGAGTATGTTAAGATTTCTCTTAGATTCATTTCTTTAAGAGTTGTGTGAATTGAGTTGAAGAGATAGTTATTAGTGTTTGCAATGATTTACCATTAGCTAGCCTCTGAATTCACTGCATAGATTGTGGTGACACTCTTGAGATAAAAAGACTTACCTTGGGTTGACAATTAATGTAGGAATTAAAATTTCCTATAAAAAGACATCTTAGTACACCAACATAGGTGACATTTTCTAGCTTCCTAGAGGCTTTTCCATCAATTCGGCCTCAAAACAGGCCACTACAGGAAAACCTACACGATGTCCTAATACATTCTACAGGATGTCCCGCAAACCTATGAGATCCCCTGAATTTTTACAGGATACATTCGAGAGAAAAAGGATGGATGCTGAAGGTGAAGGAAAGTTTAAGGAAGGTGTTTGGTGGATGGAATGAGGCAAGGGAGTGCCTAGGACCACTTCGGAACTCAAAACCAAGGTTGGGAGATGGTTGGATTTGCTCAACAAGCTTGGAGAAGTTTCTTTGTGAAATGATGAAATTGGTGAGGGTTTTAGTGAAAGAAAAGAATGATCATGGATGGATGAAGTTGGAATGAGGTTGCTAACTATGAAATCTCTCTTTACTTCTGAAACACCTGCGCTGCATCAAACATTTACATTTACCCAAAAATCATGTAAACAAGAAGAATTCCAATTATTAGGAAAACATAATTTCATGATCTAATTGCCCACTTCATGCATGAGGAAAAATTGTAGAATAAGATGGAACATGGATGAGATCTAATGTAAGACTAAAGATAGAAGAAATGGTAACTAAATCCTATTCTTGAAAACTGATCACATGTTGGCCTAAGTACAGAAAACCCTAAATTCCATGAGAAACTAGAATTTTGTCCTTTTGGGTTTACATAGGAGTTCTTTCATCAAACCATGATCCCTGAAGTAAGGAGTGAGGCCAAAACCACCTATTAACATCTTTTTGATGTTCCTTTATTTTTTATAGACTACTGCTAAATTAAAGCACAAATGGAAGCAAACTAATCAGATCTACACTACTTGCAATGAAATAATTCTAAAGACAATTCAACCATTAATCTATGAAATCAATGTAAGCATACAAATACAAGAAGAGGAGCCTTTTTTGCTAGGGTTGGGCCCTAACCAAAGAGCTTCGGCCATCTAAGCTAACTCAGTGCTGGATCAGGGAAATGCTCATTCTCATTATCAAAATAGAAAATTACATAGCAATGTCTTCCACAAGTCTTGAACTCGAAAATCACTAGTGTTTTTACACCAAAAATTCAAATCCTAATGAGGCTCTAGGCCTCTTTATTTATACAACTGAAGTCTCCAACAACTTCCTTAAATCTAGGGAGGTGTTGTGGCCAGCAACAACCCCCCTTCTTATTTGGTGTTATTACTAATACTAAATAAGTGGAGACCCTTAGTAAAAAATTTAAAAAATTAATTAGTGCTTATATTTCCTTTTTAATAAAACTTACCATCATAAACTTAGGAAAATACCCTTGAAAAGTCTAAAAAGTTTAAGTTTCATGATAAGGTAAGATAAAATCTTTCCTTAGGAAATATCGCATCGCAAAAAGATAAAGGATACCTCCTTGCAAGCCGAATTCTAAGATTGCGAGATCGCGATGCGAGACTACAAACATATATCGCATCACATGCATCAAAAATCACTTACGCTGAAAAGCTTTAAATTTCCGATATGCGATGGCGCATATCACAAATCGCATTTCGCAGAAAAAAAGATTAACGAATGATTGACATATATTGTGCTCTAGCGATTTGCGATATAGCGATATAGCGATGTTGTGATTTTGCGATATTGTGAATTTGCGATATTGCGATATAGCGAGCTAGCAACCTTGCGATGTTGTGATTCTGCGATGTTGCGATTTGCGATATTGCGAAGCAAATCGCAAAATCGATTCATCACAAATCTTTCAGGCTCGTTGTTCAAAAAAGTATTTTCCATAAACTGAGACCTGGTTATGTGCTTTAATGCTAATTAATGAGTTAGTTGCCAGTTGTTAGTGAAATATGGTTTTGTGCTTATCGAAAAGCCAGTTCACGTAAGGTGGTATATCTTATATATCTTCAGCATTTAAAGCTTTCCCGTCACCTTCTCTTATCATTACTCTCACCTTACTTGTAAACTGTAGGAACGAAGAACAAAGAATTATACAAAGCAGTATACAGGATATTATGGGGAAGAAAGGCAAAGCTCCGAGCTTTGATGACAAAGAAATGATGCCCCTATATACAGACACTGCTTGTAACAGAGACGCTGGTATTACTACTTGGGAAGGCATGTATAATCTAATTGAAGAAGAGAATCCCAAGGTGATGTAAGTTATGGCTACAGCAGTTTCACAAGGGTCTTTTGAGGCATCAGTTGCAGATTTAGCCTGTTCGTTTTTACATCGAATAGCGGCAAGGACCAAAATTCTCCCATACACAGACACGCTAAATGGGTACTGGACAGCGTTGACATCAAAAAACAGACAATTTAAAACTCAGGGTCAAGAGCTTACGGAATCATTATTTTCACAAAAAATTTGAGCTTTATATCCGCTAAAAGAAAACGCGCAAAAGGCGAAAAACGCACCAAGGAATCCTGGATCAAGAAACGGAGGCAGTTTCTGATGAGCGATTAGCGCTAATCGTGCATTGCTGGGCAAAACTTATTGAAAAGGAAAGCTTCTAATTGCTCAATCACCTGTAAGCCCAAAAATTTGTAAAAAGAATGCTAGAGGTTAAATAAAAAGTAAAACTTGAATCCTAAAACCAATAGTAATTGTCCGAAACATCTTCAATATGGTATGTACATATGAACAACAATTGCAAACAGGCTGGAGACAGAAGGCTCAAGAAAAGGCAGAATCAATCCAAAGGTTAACCAAGTTGAATTGGGATTCTTACTGGGCATACTTGGTAAAGCCACATAGCCAGTGTATGACTCTCAAATGTATCATCAATTCTGCCGAGAAGATGGCGCTAGCTCTTGCCGACTCTGTTTTCACAGCACAGCTAAAATCGAAAGTCGGCCAGCCGACTCTTCTCAAACAAATGCTGAACGCATGCGATTTCAAGGAGCAGATACAAAAATAATTAGTTAGTAGTTTTAATTTTAGATTTAGTTTTAGTTTTAATTTTGTTTTATTTTTGCCTGAAATGAGGACGGTCATTTAAACGGCATCCTACATTTTTGTAATAAGTTATTTTTAGATTTAGTTAGTAGTATTTAAACCCTTCTCATGCATTTAGAGAAGGGTCCTGAAATTTGTCAAAAACTTATCCCCAGAACATGCACTTTTGTACCCTCTGAGGAGGTTTTGATGAATGAATGGAACAGGATTTATTGATATCTGTATTTAATATCTGCTACTAATGTTGCACTTCTGTACTCTTAGTGGATATTGGATTAAGAAGAGATAAATCATTATCGCTTGAAGCTCATGAGTAGAACTAGTTATAAATGGTACTTCTATCTCTTAACTATTTTTTCCTTTATGTTAAAAGTGATATTCATGTTCAGATGTTTATATATTGATGCGTGAATGCTTGAGTTATCATTTGGCACTTCTGTATGGTGATAGCTATTTATTTATGATTAATGTATGAGTAGCTTATTATGCGATATGTTTTTCACAACTGTTTCGTCTAACTTTTTATACGAAGTGGTTTATCTGTATTGAATTATTTTCTCATAACAGTTGAATGATCTTTATTATCGATTGTTATCTGAAATCATTTTAGATTGCATAATAGAAGGATTACACCCCGGGTTAGTGTAGACTTAGATATTTCTGCTTATTAGAATACAATTTGCATGTTATTAGATTAGAGTTAGAATTAGATCATCTCACTTAGGAACTTTTAGAAAGGAAATATCAATTCTTCACACACACACACATGAATTGGGAAACTGGTCCCATATCCCCAGTCAGACCCACTATACCAAACGGAAAAGGAGCTGCTAACCAAGGTCTGGACCGGGTGGGTATCCCCCTTGTTGTAGACCCGATTTTCAGGGCTTCAACATATTTGGTGCTAGAAGGAGGGCCTCGAACTGTGAATGGCAAGTGAATCTAAATATAAATACCATTTTGAGAGTAAATCACCCTCACCATCTCCCCCGACTTCTCCATTGCATTTAGAATCTTTAAATCTAGAGCCAGAAGTTGCAAGAGCAACAACCGCTGCTACAAACCCTGACATTTCATAACAATCTACTATTGAACCTCTTGAAATTGAATCTTTGATTCACAAACTTCAATGATTTTCTATATCTCCTCGAAGATCTGATAAATCTCAAGGCAGCGTGACTTCGCAATATAACCCTGCTCATCCTCTTACCAGATTAAAGAGCGAAAAATTTGGCGTTCAGCCAACCGAGTTACCTCTACCCACAAGGAAGAGAGCAAGGAAATATCCTAAAGGGTCCGATAGCGAGACTCTTTCATCATCATCATCCATCTCAACCTCTCCATTGCGAAGTCAACCATCCACTCCTCCACTTCAGATCATTGTCCATCAGTCCACCGGTACTCCCACATCTCCTTCTCAATCATCTGGAGTCGTAATATCCCCATCTTCTCAATCGCAGGGATCATCTTCTTCATTTTCCTCTGTTAGTAGTTCAGTGATGGCCCAATCTCCATGGAATAACCCAGGGGCAGTCTTAATGCCTGCACCATTGAGTCAGCTACCGGCCCATCCTGAAAAATGGCTGCCTAAGTTTAATCCTGAGGCAGGCTTGCTAGCGAAAGAACATATAAATAACTTTATGCTATCCTTAAATCTCAATGGAGTTACCAACGAAGACGCTGTTTTTCGACTTTTTCCTTATACTC
Organism: Pinus tabuliformis; assembly: GCA_031772625.1. Taxonomy (NCBI): domain Eukaryota; kingdom Viridiplantae; phylum Streptophyta; class Pinopsida; order Pinales; family Pinaceae; genus Pinus; species Pinus tabuliformis. Next base: position 1,061,299,020 of record CM062813.1, on the reverse strand, counting down.
TGCAAGGAACAGCCGGATCATGGTATTTTTCATTACCATCTGGATCTATCACTAGTTGGAATATCTTCCAAGAACAATTCCTTATTAAGTTTGGTGATGATAGGTCTACGACGACATTGATCAACGACCTGTCCAACCTTAGGGCTGAGTCAAAAGAACCTATCAAAGATTTCAATTCACATTTCAATAAACTCTTAAACAAAATTCCTACTGCTTCCAAGCCTAGCGAAGAAGTGCGAAGTGAATGGTACATCACTGCTTTACCATCAAACATAGCAATCTTTGTTGATAGGGCTAACAAAACAACTTTAGCCGAAAATATGAAAGAAGAAATAGCAATAGAGAAACGTATTATAGCCCTAGAAAAGAAAAACGTGATAGAAGAATGAAAATCCAAGAAGGTTACTTTCAAGGAAGATCCCAAGAAAAAACAATCGAAATATCTGTTCGATTTAGAAGGATTGTAAAATTTTTTGAAGACCATGTCTAACGAGATGATCGACATTAAGAAACAAGTGGCAGAAACTTCTTCTAAAAAGCCGTATATACCTTTTAAAATAAACCCTTCGACCGATTCCAAACCCCCTAACGCTATTACAAGTGTTGAATCCGAAGAAGAAGAAGAGGAAATCGCTACTGAAGAACATACCGATGAAGAAGAAGTTGTAGAGTTACAAGGTATGTGGGATTTCATCCTCCCAGATGAAGAGGATCAAGAGGCATCCCTGGTTAGTACTCGCAGTAGAAATCAACTTGATCCTCCTCAACCTACACCTAAGCCAAAGAGCGCAAGCTCGATGACTAAGGATAAAGTCGCAGCCAAGAAAACAACACCTAAAGCGACTCAAACCAGCCCAGTCCAAACAGATCCATCAACTCCATCTAAAACGTTGATCATTTTGGATGAAATGGAGTATAATATCATAGAAGACATGAAAAAGACTAGGGCCAATATCACTTTTTACGAATTGAGCAAGTTAAAACACCAACAAAAGATACTTTTGAAAGAATTACATGCTGTACCAGTTGCACCTTTGCTCACTGCTGTAATCTCTCAAGCTTCCCATGACATGGGAAGACCTCCAACTAATGCGATTAATAAAGTTGATCCAAACAATATCGCCTTAATTGGAGGAAGATCGAGATGTCATACTCCCCCATTTCTTCTTACTTATGAAATTTTCAATAAAAATTTGCATAATTGCTTAGTGGATTATGGAGCTTCATCGAATATTTTACCAAAGTCAATATGTGCAAAATTGAACGTTCAACCACAAAAATCCGTTGTGCGTATAGTCCAGCTAGATCGATCACAAGTCGAAGTGATCGGTGAATTAAATCAGGTTACCATAAGGCTGTCATCCAATCCAAAGGTATGTCAAGTTATCGACATTTTAGTTGCTGATATTCCAGAATTTTATGGCTTAATTCTTAGCAGAGATTGGTCATAAAAACTTCATGGATACTTTGCAACTGATTGGTCGCACATGTGGCTACCTTACAATGGTAAACCAAATCAGATAAAAGTTGAGCGAGAAGGACATCAGAAATACATAGTAACGGAACTGGAGGGAGAAAATGAACCAGTAGCATACAACAATAACATCATTGGCAACTACTCAGTAGATTCTTTCCTAGGAAATTTTAATGCTCATACTTCACCTTACTTAGAACATTCTATTTTATCTCAAGTAGAAAATTTCTCCCAAACAGATAGTTCTAAATGTATTAATTTTATAGATAGTCCTGTAAATAAATCTTTATTTTGGAAATGATTTTTTGACGGTTCTAAGTCTAACAAAGGAGCAGGAGCAGGATGCATGTTAATAAGTCCAGAGGGAGATAAAAATATGCTAACTTGCAGACTCGAATTTGATTGCACCAACAATACCGCAGAATACGAGGCTTTAGTCCAAGGGTTATACAAAGCAACCGGATTAGACGTCAAATGCCTTCAAGTTTCCGGAGATTCTGAAATTGTAATCAGACAGGTACGTAATAATATACATTGTTTATCAGGTCATTTAAAACATTACCAATCTTTAGTTCAAGATCTGACTAAACACTTTATAGCATTTAATATTTCATCAATTCCTAGACTCCACAATGCTAGTGCATACCTCTTAGCTAACATAGCTTCCAAGCTCATTCCTTCAGAAGATTTTAGCCCTAATCGATTTTAAATTGAATTATTCTTTAGACCATCTATTCCTGATAACATTACCAATTGGAGGATTTTCAACGACAATCCGGATATCATGAGTTTACTCACATCTGAAGGATCCCACACCAATCAAATAATTGATGAAGACCAACATGACCGATAATTGCAATAAGATAGCACTAACAATGCCATACCTAAGTTAGTAGTGAAGTTACCAATTCAAAACTCCAAAGTTCAACTTTGAACTATGAATTAGTAAATCTAGGAACTGATACCAAACCACAAAATATCAATCTAGGCCTTGGTCTAGCTCTTGAAGGAAAATTAGCGTATATTCGTCTCTTGAGACAATACAAAAGTGTCTTTGCTTGGAATTACGATGAACTCAAAACGTACGACACCTCCATCATCCAACATACTATTCCAATGATAGACGATGAAAAACCTGTCCAACAAAAGCTGAGAAAGATCCATCCCAATCTAGAAAACCAGATCAAATCTGAACTCAATAAGTTATTGAAATCCAAAACAATTTTTCCCGTTCGACATTCCAAATGGGTTTCCAATATGGTCCCTGTTAGAAAGAAAAATGGAGACATTAGAATCTGCATTGACTTTTGAAATCTTAACAAAGCCTGCCAAAAGGATAATTTTCCTTTGCCTCCCATGGAACAAATACTGCAGGCAGTCGCGGGGTCAGAATTAATGTCATTCTTGGATGGATTCTCAGGATACAATCAAGTGTTGCTACATCCCGATGATCAATTAAAAACCACATTCAGAACTAAATGGGGCACATACGCATATCAAAATATGCCATTTGGTCTGATTAATGCTGGTGCCACATTTCAGAGCGCCATGGACATCGCATTCAAGGGTTTAGTTAATAAATCAGTGGTAATCTATTTGGATGATATAACTGTATATTCTAAGAAACGAAACAATCATCTTAGAGATTTAAAACAAATATTCCAACGTTGTCAAAGGTATGGAATTTCACTTAACCCGAAAAAATCCTTTTTCGCATTAAGTGAAGGAAAACTTCTCGGATTCATAGTGTCAAAATATGGAATTCACATTGATCCTGACAGAATCAAGGAGATTTCCGCAATACCCCTACCTCACAACAAGAATGCCATGCAATATTTTCTTGCCCAAATTAACTTTGTTAAGAGATTTGTTCCAGATTTTCAAGAATCGTGTCTCCTTTACAAGCAATGATTAAAAAGAACTCAAACTTTAAATGGGGCCAAGATGAACATGAGGCATTCAATCTGATCAAACAAGCAATTGTTAATGCTCCATCTTTAGCAACTCCAAATTTTTCCAATCCTTTTATTTTATATACATTTGCCTCTGATAGATCATATGCCACGATACTCACTCAAGCAAATCAAGAAAAGGCCGAAGCCCCAATTGCTTTTTTCAGTTCCAATTTACAAGGGGCTGAGTTAAATTATTCAGATGTGGAGAAACAAGCTTATGCTGTTTTCAAAGAAATTAAATATTTCAGAACTTTTTTACTCAAAACACATACAAAAATCATAGTATCATTTCCAGCGGTAAGAAATATTCTAGTACAGAAGGATGTGGGTGAGAAAAGAGCCAATTGGGTTACTGCCTTATAGGAATATGATGTAGAAATCAAACCAGCAAGTATTGTAAAAGGTCAAGGCTTTTGCAAAATGCTGGCCGGAGCATTGCTTATGTCCGAAATTCCATCTGCAGAGATACAAATGTATGAGGTAAGCCTAAACGATGTTGAGTCATTATACACTGATATCATTTATTATATAAAGAATGGATACACTCCTTCAAACCTTGATCATACCAAGAAAAGAGCTCTAAGGTTGAAAGCCAAACAATATCAGCTTGTGAACGATGTTCTTTTTAGAATAAATTACGATTCTATTCTCCTTAGATGTCTTGAGAAATCTGAAGCTGAAAAAGTCTTGCAGGAACTCCACGATGGGCCAGCAGGCGGACACTATGCTGGAGACGCTACTGCTCATAAAATCTTACACGTAGGCTATTACTGGCCCACATTATTCAAAGACTCACATAACTACGTGAGGAAATGTCAAGTCTGTCAAACCGCTGCTGGGAGACAAAAGAAACCATCCTTGCCACTACAACCAGTTAACATTGAGCAGCCTTTCGATCAGTGGGGATTGGACATAATAGGTGAGATCATTCCTCACTCTTCTAAACAACATAGATATATCCTTACAGCAACAGATTACTTTACTAAATGGGTAGAAGCAGTTCCACTCAAGACAGCTAATGCTGAACATATCATCGAGTTTATAGATCAGTTCATAATCACCAGGTTTGGGTTTCCTTCTGCTTTAATGTTTGATAATGCATCATATTTTTCTGGTAATGCAATGACTGAATTTGCACTCAAAAGGGGTTTCAAGCTTAAATACTCTGCCAATTACTATCCACAGGGGAATAGATTAGCTGAATCTACAAATAAAAACTTAATCAGAATTATTAAGCGAACCATTGACCAAAATAATAAAAATTGGCATAAGTCTTTAATATATGCTTTATGGGCAGATCAAATAACGCAGAAAGCTGTTGGAAATAATACTGAGAGGGGGGGTGAATCAATATTATCAAAGTCAAATATTCCTTTTTCAAATCCAAATTATATACGCTACTTCAGTTAATTAAACCCGCGTATATACGCAACTATGTAGAAGGAAACCCACGTATACTATGCAAACTTATAATTTACTTTATCTTTCAGATGTTGATTGTTAATCTGTGTATCAGAATCAAATAACCATTAACCAGAAATAGTAAAACAGAGCAGAAGACAATCACACACAAGAACACAAGATATAAGGTGGAAACCTAATGTAGGTGAAAATCAATTGCTGCAATTCGTCTCTATCTTCTCTTTAATTAGAAACTTCTTTTTACAATGTACTGGTGCAGTCCTTTACCAGTACACAGGCTGCAACCTACAGAGAGCTACAACCCTCTCTCGTTTTCGAGCTTCTCCTGGAAGGGAGCTACAACCCCCTTAGCTCTTGTACTAGCACGGATACTAGTACGTAGGTGCTGGCCTACAGAAGGCTACAACCTTATCTTTCTTCCAGGGACCACGTTTCATAAATTTTCAAACTGGATCCATGAACATCAATCAATCATCAAGAATTTCTGCATCAAACAATCTCCTTTTCACCAATTAGATTTGAAACAAGTAGACACTTCTCTGACAGCTGTACTCAAAACACAGTAACAGTAACCACACACCAAAATCTGAACCCAGAACACTGCATCAATAAACAGAAGCAGCTAGATCACAACTCAAAAGATATACGCTATTTCAATAACCTGCAACATGCGTGCATACGCTTCTGTGTTTGGAACAACCTGCATATACGCTGTTTTCATTCACTGAACCAGCATGTATACGCGCCTTCGCTTCACTAAACCTGCATACAGATCTATAAAGGATAATTTTCTCTTTCAGATATTCAAACACTAATTAACCCAGATTATCAGTTTTATAGATCAAGCAAGTGCCACATATAACAGATCAAAATCATACATAGATACTATCATTCAAGCTTTAACGATTATGACCCATCAATAGAACTTATCCTTCTCTTTGCACTAAGGTTCCTCCTTCATTCAGATCCAGATATGCACAATTACCAATATTCCAGATCTAGCACTTTATCAGATATTCAATAATTCAGATGATGCCTTGTCAAATGATCTCCTTCCTCTTTTATAGTCTTAGGCCTTCAACAATAACACGGTCCAAAACCATAACAATTCAATACCAAGGACCCAATACTTGGAATCAACACTTTTGGATGTAATACCATGGACCAAAACCATAGGATAAAAAACTGTCAGACTAATACCATGAGCCAACCATGAAAGTGTGTGAGATCAATACTTTTGGATGCAATACCACGGACCAAAACCCTAGGATCAAAAACTGTCAAACTAATACCATGAACCAACCATGAAAGTGCGTGAACTTTTCTCTGCATGAAGGGAACTTTTCTCTGCATGAAAGTGCGTGAACTTTTCTCTTCATGAAAGGAACTTTTCTCTGCATGAAAGTGCGTGAAATTTTCTCTATACAAAAGAAACTTTTCTCTGCATGAAAGTGCGTGAACTTTTCTCTACATGAAAGAAACTTTTATCTTCATGAAAGTGTGTGAACTTTGTCGCACTATAATTTATCATCTGAGATGAGTGGGTTGCCATCAAGTGTTGGCATTATGATTTTGGTATGGCTCTATGTTACAGATGTTGTACTTGATGGAAACACCCTCAAGTAGCAATTCTTTGATCAGGCTCTCAAAATCTTGAAAATTAAGAAGTACGCAGGAGAGTCGTTCAGAAGGTGCGTACACGCAGGTACAGCGTGAAGGGACCGCGGCCAGACACGGAGGTCACCCGATCCGAAGGTGCATACCCCAAGTTTCACTTACTTCAAGGCAGAGAAGTGCGTTCACATGGGGTTTCCTATGTTTGGCTCGTGGTATTTAGCCCGCCGCTCTTGATTCTATGGTTTTGGCCCGTGGTATTGTTTTATATTATTATTATTATTGAGCCCCATGTTTTTGGGCCCCTTGTATTGGTTATCTATGGTATTGATCCATGATTTTAGGAGGAGTTTGCCTATATAAAGCAAAGGAGATCACTTGGCTAAGTATCTTTTGCAAATTGAATATCTTAAGATCTAAAATATTGGGTTATTGTCTTAAAAGCTTGATCTATATGAAAGTGAAGTTGAAAGCGAATCTGTGAGGGGTGATCTCTTGAGCGCATGATCAGATCTGGGCATCCAACTAACTGTGGCACACTGGTGAACTGCCAATTCGGTCCTAATCAAAAGTACGCAGGTGATTAACGGTGCAAGTGCGTGGGTACGCAGAGGAGAAACAAGAGAGCTGCGTGGGTACACAGAGGAGAAACAGGAGAGGTGCGTGGGTACACAGAGCAGAAGAAGCAGAACTGCATGGGTACGCAGCGCGAGAGAGGTTCAGGTGCGTACGCACAGTAAAAGTACGCGGCGCGATAGTGTCTATGAGTGCGTGGCTTCAGTAGCAGTACGCGATGCGATAGTATCTCTGGGTGTGTACCTATAGTAACAGTACGCAGCGCGATTCAAGAAGCAGTGCGTGGGTACGTGGTGCAGCAGAAGGTTATCTGCGGGTATACGCAGGGAAGCAGAAGGTGAAGTGTGTAGCGACGCAGGCCAGAGAAAGAAAAACTGCGTATATGCCTTAAGATCTTTGGCTGACTGAATTTTTCCATTGATAAGGTGTTCTGGGTTTAGTTCTATTATTGTTGATCTGGTTACTGCAGTTGACTGTGCATTTTACATGTACTTGATGATTATTTGAAGTTTATGGATCCATTTTGAAAATTTATGAAAAGTGGTCCTTGTAAGAAAAGAAGTAGGGGGTTGTAGCTCCCTTCCAGAAGAGACTGGAAAACGAGAGAGAGTTGTAGCTCTCTGCAGGTTGCAGCCTGTGTACTAGTAAAGGACTGCACCAGTACAAAATCATTGTAAAAGGAGTTTTTAATTTGAAAGAAGATAGAGACATATTGCAGCAGGTGGTTTTCACCCACATTGGGTTTCCACCTTATATCTGGTGTTCTTTAGTGTGACTATCTGCTTTTCTTGTTCATGCTCATTATTTTATGGTACTGATATGCAAAAATAATTCAATGTGTAAATAAGGAAGATTTGTTAAAAGAACTTGATAATACTGATTCAGCCCCCCCTCTCAGTATTATTTCCAACAATTGGTATCAGAGCCGGTCCTTCGGAGAAGCTTGATCGCTTGAAGGAAGATCATTCATCATGAGCAACTACGAGAGGGAAGCATCAATTAGGCCACCAATTTTTGATGGGACAAACTTCAATTATTGGAAGGTAAGAGTTACTGCCTATCTTCAATCTCCTGGTACAGAAGTTTTGGATATCATAGATACAGGCTACACTTTTCCTTCAACTACTCCTACAGATACGGCCGAAAAGAAGAAATATGAAACAAATGCTAAAGTAGTCAATACTTTGCTGGGATGCTTATCTCAAACAGAATTCGTAAAGGTTATGCAATATAAATCCGCAAAAGAAATATGGGACAAGATTGTCTTGAGCTACGAAGGAGATGAACAGGTAAAGCGTGCTAAACTTCAAATCCTCAGGATTCAGTATGAGAATCTCAGGATGTATAATGATGAAAGTGTGGCTAGCTATTTTCTTCGGGTAGATGAGATTGTTAATTGCATGAAAAACTTGGGTGAAGAAATAAAAGAGGCTATTGTGGTTGAAAAAGTTCTAAGATCATTTTCCCCCAAGTTTGAATCTAAAGTGTCTGCAATAGAAGAAAAGGAAAATCTACGAATTCTTACTATGTCTCAGCTACACGGAATTCTAACTGCTTATGAAATGAGAAAGGGAGGTCCATCAGACAGAAGAGAAGTTGCTTTCAAGGCCTCAGGAAAAGGATATTATTATGAAGCAAATCATGTGCCAGAAGAAGAAGAAGAATCAAATTTTGTTAGAAATCTTCAAAGGGGCTCTGGAAGGTTTAGAGGTAAGTTACCTTTCAAATGCTTTGCTTGTGGAAGAGTAGGTCATTATGTTGCAAAATGTCCTTATAAGGATAAAGGAAAGGAACCCGCTAGATGGAACAAGAAACATAGTGCAAATAAGAAAAGCTACTACACTCATGAAGATAGTGATGGTCTATCAAATAGTGATGAAGATGAACGAGGTAACGACTATAAACTGTTAATGGCATTTGAAGATGATGATTATATGGATGCTATAGATGTGGATAGTCTTTATGAAGAAATTACTAGACTCAAGAGATGTATAGAAGAAAAGAATATGATCATTGATACTCTACAATTTCAAATTGATGAAAAGGAAAAACATCTTGAAAAATTAGAAGGTGAAATTGTTGGTCTTAGAAAAGAGATTGAGAAAACAAAAGCTATTAATCTTAAGTTTGTCAAAGGATCTGAAACTTTGGATGAGATTATCAATGTACAGTGTTCTCCACTAAACAAGACAGGTCTGGGCTATAATGGAGAAACTTCTCAAGCATCCACCTCAAAAAGTTATCTTGACCTAGCCCATCAGAATCAGGACGACGAGCTGAGCAAGGTGGTACCATTAAATTGTTAGTAAAAAAATTTAGGCGGTCCCAAATTTTCGTCAGGCGGGTGTATGGTAGAAACTCGCGCTCAAGCGATGGCCAATGAAAGGATAGACCAAATTGAAGACCATGTGAACTCCCTCCACACTGCGGTGGAGAAGCTCGAAATTCAGCTTAAAGGAATAAGTCTCCAACTACAGGGTAAGGGCAAGGAGCCAGCCCACGAGGAGGCGTATAAGGGTCATGAATACCGTGAGGGGGAGTCTAGACACTCTCCTCACGTCTAGCACACCCATCCACCACCCAATCAGAGACCTCCCAAGTTGGATATGCATAAATTTGACGGTTCTCACACGTCTGCATGGATAGCACAAATGGAGCAGTATTTCCAATTGAATCATATCATAGATGAGGGGACTAAGCTTATGGTGGGCACCATGTACTTGGACAGTGAATGATGGCAATGGAAGGAATGGTATCAGCGTTGCAATGGACAATTTCAGAATTGGGGCCAATTTGCCAAAGCTCTTCGAAATCGCTTTGAACAGGAAGACTCTTTTTTGGGGCATCTCACTAAGCTCCGACAGACGGGTACAGTGGATGAATATATTACCGCTTTTGAAGCCTTAGCCTTTCGCACTAAGGGTCTCACAGATGAATTCTACATGGAATGCTTTATCAGCGGTCTTAAAGAAGCCATTAAAGCTCAGGTTCTACTCCACCCCCCCCTCCCACATGGACCGAGGCTTGCCAGGTAGCCCGTAAGGTGGAACGTGCATTAACAGCCCAATCCAGCCGCCCCAACTTCCCCGCTAAAGGTCGTCCCTCACAGGCTCCCAATATGACCCAGACACTTAAGATTCAAAAGGTGTCACCTGCAGAAATGGCCGAAAGAAGGAAGCAAGGACTATGTTACTACTGTGATGAAAAATATTCCCCGGGTCAAAAATGCAAAGAGCACAAGTTTTTTCAAATAGATGCCACTGACTACAGCTCCATCGAGGAAGATCCACCACTTGAGGAACCAGAGGTGACCAAAGAAGATAACCAACAGGAGATGGTATCTGATGAACCAATGATTTCGCTACATGCATTGGCAAGAATTTCTTCCCCTCAAACTCTCAAAATCAGGGGTTTTCTTAAACATCGCCCAGTAGTAGTCTTGATTGATAGTGGAAGTACCGATAATTTCATCCACCAAAAGATCGCTGAAGCAGCACATTGTTTTGTCCGAGCAGTTTCTAACTTCCAAGTCCAGATTGCAGATGGGGGCACAATGAAATGTGAAGGTCGCTGTGAAAATGTCAAAATTCAAATGGGGGATTATCAATTGAAAACCCACATGTTTGCAATACACATGGGGGGTTGCGACATTGTCCTAGGTGCGGAATGGCTCCGCACTCTTGGGCCAATCACAATGGATTTCCAGGAGTTATATATGAGTTTTAAGCAGAACGACTACACACATACCCTCTGTGGACTACAGGCGGGAGCCCCCTCTATTATAAGCTCGCATCGTATGGAAAAATTGTTAAAAAAGGGCCATCATGGAGTAGTAGCTCAATTTAATGCCATCCAGGTAGTAGACACCATGTCTTCACCAATTCATCCTGAGATGCAACAGATTTTGAATAAACATCGGACGGTCTTTGACAAACCTCATGAACTTCCACCCTCGCGAGGGGAACATGATCATAGCATCACATTGGTTCCAGGGGCCCAACCCCCAAATGTGCGGCCATACAGACATCCGTTCACCCAAAAGAATGAAATAGAAAAAATCATCAAGGAATTGTTGGAAGCAGGTGTCATTCGTCCTAGCATTAGTCCTTACTCATCTCCAGTCGTCATGGTCCTCAAGAAAGATGGGGAGTGGCAGATGTGTCCAGACTTCAGGGCCCTCAATAAGTTAACAGTCAAAGATAAATTTCCCATCCCAGTGGTTGACGATTTGCTGGACGAACTCAATGGGGCTCAATTCTTCACTAAATTGGATCTTCGCTCAGGCTACCACCAAATTCGCATGAAGGAAGTCGACATTCCCAAGACAACTTTCAGAACTCATGAAGGCCATTATGAGTTCTTGGTCATGCCATTTGGTCTCTGTAATGCCCCCTCTACTTTTCAGAGCCTTATGAATCACCTCCTCAAACCATATCTCAGAAAATTTGTCCTGGTCTTCTTTGATGACATCCTCATCTATAGTGGCACTTGGGCGGCACATCTTCAGCATGTAGATATCCTCTTGCAACTGCTCCGCAAGCATAAACTATTTGTCAAAATGTCTAAGTGTGCGTTTGGCATGGAAGAAGTTGAGTATTTAGGCCACATTGTGGGCCATGAAGGTGTCAAGGTGGATCCCAAAAAGATCCAGGCAATGCAAGAATGGCCTCAACCTAAGACCTTGAAAAGCTTGAGAGGATTTTTGGGTCTCACAGGCTATTATCGTAAATTTTTCCGCAACTATGGCCGCATAGCGAAGCCCCTGACACAACTTCTAAAGAAAAATTCCTTCTTCTGGAACGAAGAAGCACAACAGGCATTTACCGCTCTCAAAACCGCCATGTGTTCCACTCCGGTCTTAGCACTACCAGACTTCACCAAAACATTTGTCATTGAATCTGATGCTTCGGGAACAGGTATTGGAGCAGTCTTAATGCAGGAAGGGCGACCATTGGCCTTCACCAGCCAACAACTAAGTGGGAAAAACTTGGGCCAATCTACCTATGAGAAGGAAATGATGGCCATCTTACATGCAGTTGAGACCTGGCGACCTTACTTGTTGGGGCGACGTTTCCAAATCCGCATAGATCATCACAGTCTTAAATATTTTTTGGAGCAACGCCTATCTTCCCCCCAACAAAATAAATGGTTAGCCAAAACGCTGGGTTATGATTATGAGATCATTTACAAGAAAGGGAAAGACAATAGGGTAGCCGATGCATTGTCACGCCAATTTGAGGAGGAAAGTACTCTGCTCGCAATATCCCTCCCCATTCCAGACTGGATTGAAGAGGCTCGCGGGGAATGGTTTTCACATCGTGGGCTCTCCCAACTCATTTCTCAATTACAGGCAGATCCTAATTCCAGCAAGGGCTACTCGTGGCAGAATGATATTCTTCGCTACAAGGACAAAGTCGTCATATCACCAACTTCCACCCTCAAAAGTCGCATCTTGGCAGAATTGCATTCCTCTCCCATTGCAGGACATTCGGGCTTTCAGAAGACATACGCTCGCACGAGAAGATCATTTTTTTGGACCGGCATGAAACAGGACATCCTTACTTTTGTAGCAGAATGTGACGTCTGTCAACGCCACAAGGGGGAAACCGTCAACACACCAGGCACATTACAACCATTGCCCATTCCGGCGTCAATTTGGATGGAGGTCTCCATGGATTTCATTACAGGTCTTCCAAAGTCCGGGAACAAATCAGTCATCATGGTGGTTGTGGACCGACTATCGAAGTATGCTCATTTCTGCGCTCTACCCCAACCATTCACACCTACTTTGGTTGCTCAAACTTTCATGGATCAAATCTTCAAATTGCATGGCATGCCCACTTCTATTGTGTCCGACCGCGACCCAATCTTCACCAGTAATTTTTGGCAGGAGCTCTTCAGAATACAAGGCACTCACCTCAAACTCAGTACTTCATATCATCCGCAAACAGATGGTCAAACCGAAGCCGTCAACAAATGTCTAGAAACCTACCTTAGGTGTTTTGCGTCAGAAAAACAACACCTTTGGGTACAATGGTTACCTCTGGCGGAATGGTGGTATAACACCAACTATCATGCCACCACCAAAATGACTCCCTATGAAGCAGTCTATGGACAACTTCCGCCCTCCCCTACTTCTTATCTCACGGGGTGCTCCAAAGTACAAGCAGTGGATCAACTCTTACAACACCGTGCAACCATGCTTGCCCACCTGCGCGAGAATCTTCATCAAGCTCAGAACCGTATGAAGCAATAGGCTGACCAACATCGCTCAGAGCGCCAATTTCAAGAAGGGGATCAGGTCTTTTTGAAGCTGCAACCATATAAGAAAACATCACTCAAAGACAAGGGCTGTCAAAAGCTCTCTCCAAAATTCTACGGACCATATCAAGTACTTCAGCGCATTGGAGAAGTGGCTTACAAGTTGGCTTTTCCACCTACAGCAAAAATCCACCCATTTTTCCATGTATCGTGCCTCAAGAAAGTGATTGGGAACAATTGCCGAGTTCAAACCAGTCTACCTGAATTGGATGAAGAAGGATCAATCTGGCTTCAACCTGAACAAGTTCTAGACACACGAGACAAGCACCTGCGTGGCCGCAGGATTAAGGAGGTCCTCGTCAAATGGAAAGACACCTCGCCGGAAGATGCAACTTGGGAACCAACCGCTATTCTTCAGCAGTTTCCACAGCTTCAGCCTTGAGAACAAGGCTAGTCTTAAGGGGGAGGGCATATTAGGGTCCCACCCTAACCCCCTTATTTATGTCATGGGATCACGTCATAGTCAAGAGTCAATAAAGCCCATATTAATATTTGTAAGTGGTTAACCCGCAATTAATGACGGGACCACAGTTAGTTGCAAATGGGCGGTAGTATTAGATAGATGGTATTAATAAAATCCACGATATTGACTCGTGGTAATGCATGTATGAGTCATATATAAAGGATAGAGACTCCCTGCGAGGAGCATTGTGTCTTGTTTTGTAATCGAGCTCTGCTCTATTGGAGGTTGCCCCCTCGAAGAGGCCTGTGAGCATTTCTCTCTGAATAATAAAATCATTGCTATTATGTGCTCTGGGTATATTTTCTTCGCATATCCTGTGTTCTCGGTATCTTTTCTTCGCAAATTCTATGTTTGGGTATCGCTTTGCAGGTTAAGAGCATAACAAAAAGCTACAACCAGCCACAGGTAAAATATTCTCAATTTGGTTCAAGAATGGATGACAATAGAAATTACAATCATTTGGCCGGTAGATTTGATAACCGCAGAAGTTTCTTCAATGGACAATGTTTCTCTTGCCATAACTTTGGTCACAAAGCAGCTCAATGTGTTGCATATAAAACAATCATGACTAGAGAAGCTCAAAAACAAAGAAGTATGACCGGGATTACAAAAAGGACCTATAACAACTTTTCGTCTCTTGAAAATGAAGTTGAATGTTTTATTTGCAATAACTTTGGTCATGAATATTCTGAATGCAGGAGCAGGTTTCAGCAGACAAAGGAACAAGCCTCAAGCACCAAAACATGGAGAATAAAGGAACCACAAACAGAAAGATGTGGGATAGCATTTTATGCAGAGGGACAGGAAAATCTATGGTACATTGATAGTGGATGTTCGAAGCATATGACAGGTGATAAAGAAAAACTTGAGTCATATTCTGCTCTAGAAAAAGGAAAGAAAGTTTCTTTTGGAAATGATACTCCTGCAACTATAAAAGGAAAAGGCATTGCTCAGTTAAAAGAAAAGGTCAAGGCTGGAAATGTTTTGTATGTTGATGGATTGAAACATAATCTTCTAAGTGTCAGCCAGATGTGTGATTAAGGAACCGAGGTTATATTTAGAACAAATGGATGTCTTGTTCGTGATCTTGATACAGGTAAAACAGTGATCAAAGGTAAAAGAACTCCAAATAATCTATACATATTTGAAGAAGGACAACAACAATGCTATCTAAGCAAGGATGATGAAGACTGGTTATGGCATCGGAGGTTGGGGCATCTAAGCTTTTCACAAATAAGGAAAGCATGCAAATATCAGGCAGTTCGTGATCTTCCAGATATCAAAATTCTAGACAACACCATATGCAAATCATGTCAGTTTGGAAAGCAAACCAGAACTAACTTTCCAGAGAAGGAAGGATCAGCTAGCATGCCTCTTGAGCTAGTTCATACAGATACATGTGGTCCATTCTGGAAAAGGACACCTCGAGAAGAAGAATACTTGATATTATTCATTGACAATTTCTCCAGGTTTGTCTGGTTAGGACTTATGAAGCACAAAGATGAAGCATTCGAAAAATTCAAATCCTTCAAAGCCTTGGTTGAAAATGAATCAGGATACAAAATTAAGTGCCTCAGATCCGACAGAGGTGGGGAGTTTACCTCAAATGAATTTTTCGATTTCTGTGAAGAACATGGGATAAGAAGAGAATTCTCTACAGCTAGAACTCCTCAGCAAAATGGAGTTGTGGAAAGAATGAACAGAATAGTCCAACAAATGGCTCGTGCTATGCTAGATGAGTCGGGAACTCCCGCAACTTTCTGGGGTGAAGCTTGTTATAGACATTTTTGTGCCTTACAGCATGAAGCATGAAATGTCAATAATCTGAGGGATCCAAAGTCCCTAAACATGTTGTTCCTACCCCTAGAGGAACAAGGTCAGCAAACCACAGCACTTCAGATCAGTTCTCCACTGAAAAACACTCAAAAACAGGTCAATTCTGGATCATGTCAACTACTCCACTGAGCATCTGCGCTGAATGTCAACTGCTCCATGGTATACCTGCGCTGAATGTCAACTTCAACAAAGGCTACCTGCGCTGAGCGAGTTTGGACATGTGGAGGAATCTTTCCTCAATGTGTCAGTGCCCAGGAAGCTTCCAAAATGACACTTGGATCAAAAGATTCGCCTAAGTGAAGAGTAAGAGGTTCTAAAACTCCAAGTGGAAGGTAGAATCTCCAAGTGGACTCAAGAACTGAAGAACAACTGGGGTTGAAGAGGACACCAGTCACACATCAAGCTGACTCATCTTCACTCCAAAACTCTATATAAGGATCTCATCCCATGGGATCTAGAGGCCAGAATTTTGTGCAAAGAATTGCTGTTGGTTTACAGTTGGTATTATTGGGTGATTGCTTGAAGGAGGTGAAGAGGAGATTTCTTTCCGTCGGGAAGGTGATGCTGGATTGGGCCTCTTATGGTTGTATCACCACCTGAACCTTACTTTCTTCCATTAATAAAGCATTTGAGGTTCTTCTATTCGCATGTGTTTCAATGATGTATTGTCTTACTTGCGTATTTGATTTATGCTAATCCTTGAATCAATTATGAATGCATGCTTCTTGTAGTTTCCCTTTCTCGTCTTGTTTGCAGGATCTTGTGTAGCTGGGCCCGTGAGAAGACAAGGAGCTGGGAGCAAGCAGCAAAGAGAGAAGATTGGATCGACCATTCGCGAAAGACATCGGTGAGTGGATCTCTTCCTTTCCTCTTTTGCATGTCATAAAGAAGTAATCTTAGATAGCTTTGCTTTGACTGTTGCTAAGGAACTATCACCCTTAGAGTGGGATAGGGTCATTCCGTGTTGGATACTTTTCCCTACAACAGACTGGCGACTCCGCTGGGGATCGTATCTTGTTGGTAGCTTGTGTTTCTTGCTATTCATTTCCTAAACAAAGGGAGTACCGAATCGAACTGCATTTGAGTCCTTCGAATGCAAAGTAGAGGGCAGCTACTCTAGCTCAGTTCTGGGCATGTTTATGATTTGAAGAGCTGATCCACAAGGACTCTTAATAGCTCTTTGTGATAGTGTTCATCTTCCTTTAATCATCCTCTAGTGTATACTTGATTGATAGCCTCTGATTTGGCCTAAAACAGTTGATTTTTGAGCAATCTGTGACCCGGAACCTAAGAGAAACGAGAGTTTCCTCTTCAGCGCCACTGCAGTGAAGGCTCTCTGCGTTTCAACGCAGGTCCCGAAGGGCCTACCTGCATTGAATGTCAAACTGACAGTGCAGAGCCTGCGCTGAACCAGTTTTGCATTGTGCAACTGGGGTTCCCTGCCTTCTGTTGCCCAGTTTTCAGTATTGTTTTTGCAGCCTGTTATCAACCTGTATACCCATCTGAAACTACCTTTCTTTGCCATCATTCCGCCTCGGTTGTATGAAGAAACTGTGATTGTTCTTGTTGTATTTCTTACTTCATTTACAGTTTCCCATAACGAAAGTGAACTAGTCTTGTTGTGGCCTCTTAGATCTAGACCTGTGATAAAGTGTCGTTTCGATTCTAAGAGTTAGTTTATTTGTTGTTCATAGCTGATTGAGCATTTTCTTTCGTTATATGGTTCGAATTTAAATATTTCTAGTGTTGAAACAAGTAGATCTTAAGGTGTTCTTTTTATTTTGGACCAAAGCTTGTTTACTTTCACTTGAAATTGAATTCGAAATTATACAACAGCTTTCTTTTTGTGATACATCAACATTAAGAAAGAAGAAAAGAAATACCTGCATTGTGCATGTGCATTTTGACAGTTTGCATGTCGATTTAGGAAAAGTGCATCAGTGTGTGCTCTATGATCTGTGTGAAAAGTTGATGTCTTTCTTTTCCCTCAGTAGTTAAGATTTTCATAAGTTGAAAGAATTGAAAAAGCTTGCTTATCATTCTTAGACTGCATTTAGGAGTTGTATCATACAACACGTGGTGATCCATAAAGGCAAACTGCTAAGCAAGATCAACCTAAAATGAATTGAATTTACATAACAACGCTTTGAAACATAACGAAACACAATAGAGGTCTAAGCTAGAGACGTGTTCCGGCGTCGTTAAACGTGATAACTTAGCGTCGAGTGGTTGGGTGATTCCTCCACGGTGAAGCGATAAGTATCAATACAGACTTGTGCTCCCACGTACCGTCGCGTATATATTGGGAGACCCCTATAGGAATAAAGCCTTTATCCATAGGAAACCGTGTCGGCCGCCCTACTGATCGCGATGCAGTGAACACAGCATTCACGAAGATCGACCACTCGTATCGTAAAACGTATTCTGTGGTTTTGCGAAAGGTTTGGCACACCCTCTGCCTAGAACTCCAGAGTAGTTTCTTTTGGCCTTTTTCAAACTCTATAACCAAAAAAGTCCATCCGAGCATTTGTCACTTCGGGCTCGTTAAAACATCGAAGGAGACTAGAGTCATCTTTAGCTTTTTCTCGACTCTTAAAAAGTGAAAAAGCAAGTTGCGTCTAAAGCGTCGTTATAAAATTTATTTTAAACGGAACATAATCACCTCCCATTCCTGCGTTGATCTTCGAATTTAGTCTTTTGGCATCGTAAGTTCTTGTAGAATCGCTAAGAAATCTTTTGGATAGACTAGATATGTCTGAACAACCGTCGACATCTACGACTGTGTCGTCTGACACAGCAGCAGCAGAACCTCCTGCTGCTACTCCAACGATGTTCGCTGGTATACCATCTGTCCCGGAAAATTGTCAACAACAAGCCGGAGTCCCATCAGGGACGACGACGTGGATAGTTCCTATTTCTTCATCCGGATTATCATCTGGTATTTCTTATGTTGAAACTCAACAAATTAATCCAATGTGTCTTCAAAGGCCAATTTACCCTTTAAGTATTGGATTTCCACCATATGGAGGGCAGTATGCTCTTTCATTGTTCCCTCCTAGAGAACAACCATATGGGATTTTACAACATGGTTCAGGTCAAACTGGAATTACATCCAGCGGTTGGGTACCAATACTGCCTCAACAACCAGGGGTTGTATATTCAATGCAACCAGTACACCCTGTGTCGAATATTCCCACCACACCTGCTATGGTGAATGCATCGCAAGTACAAGCGCTACCTGTTGTATGTCAACCTGAAGTTTCTCAGGTTGCAATACAACAGCCTCTTGTCTCAACAGCTCAATCACAATCTCAGGGTAGTGCCTCCTTATCTGGAGCGACTCAGGCTCAAACAAGTACTATGACTCCTCATCTTGGTCAATCATCCAGTATTGGTCAACAGCAAATGGTCCAACAACCAGTGCTGGTTCAATCTCAACAACCTCCATTCCAGCAATCATATCAAAGACCTGAGCAACAAGTCTTTGTAAATAATGGGCAACCATGCTATAATGGTTATGCCCATCAACCTTGTCAAAGTTGCCAGCGTTATGCTGGTTTACAAAGACCCGTTGCTCAGGCGATCCCATCTTATCCTGGGTATGCTTCGCCTAATCTGAACCAACAGTTGCCTTTTGTAGCAACTCTAGAATTACCAGATCTAAACCAGCTGACGAATGATCCAATTTCTTATGCCCCTTGGTGGCCAGCGATTCCGCATAAACTTCCATCGGACATTCCTAAATTCAATGGAAATCCAGGTGAAGACCCGTCGAATCACGTCATGACTTTTCATCTGTGGTGTTCATCGAACACTCTAAACGATGATTCGATAAGACTTCGCCTCTTCCAAAGGACATTGACAGGTCCAGCGGCTAAATGGTACATTGAATTGCCAAGAGCTTCTTTCGACAATTTCAGCTCCTTAGCCACGACTTTCTTAACCCATTTTCAATTACCAATCAGGTATGAAACAGGAACCGAAATACTAACCAACTTCAAACAAATGACAGCTACTCACATATCTGATCATATACATGAGTGGCATCGTCGTCGTAGGATGGTGAAAACTTACGTTCCCGATCAACTGTTAGCTGAATGGTTTATAAAGTCGTTACTTCCGGCTATAACGGAAGATGTGGCCAAGGGAGGAGTCGTAACAGAGGAGCAAGTCATTGCTCGTGCTCAATATTTAGACTTAGTATATACTCAGTCTCGCACGCTCTACGACAAAATACCTGACGCCCCTAGACCTGAATTTTCAATTCCTCCCCCTCCTAAATTGAATACTGACTCTCACGCCAGCAATGGCGTGACTGGCAAACACACAATTTCTAGTCAAAATGCAAATGAAGATTTTCTTGCCTCAGAACTAAATGCCATGTCGACCGACAAGGGCAAACAACTGAAGCAACCAGGGGGCAAGAAGAAAAAGAAAAAGAGAGGGAAACCCCCAACAGGGTGTCATATATGCGATGAGGATCATTGGACGAAAGATTTTCCACATATAGCTGAAGTTAAGAAACTCTTTAAGAGTTCAAAAACCCTAGAAGTATTGACGGATCCGTTTCCTAATCCAAGACAAAATCTGGTTGCTAATCAAAATGCTTCCCGATCCCAAGTGCTTATGTTGTCTACCTCAAAGCAGCAGAATAATGCTTTGACAAGGAATAAAGATTACAGGAATCCAAAGCAGTTGAACAACAAGGCAAATAAACAACCTAGTAGTTCAACAACAACTTTGACCAAAGTTGTGCCACCCATCGTTCCTAAGCCAATGATAAAGTCGCCAAAGGGAGTAGTACACAAATCGACATTTGATCCTCGTGAAAAAATAACACTGGATTATAATATAATAGAGGACCTGGCCCAATCGTCGTCCGCTATGTCGACGCTTGAGGTAGCGCAAAATTGCACCTCCCAAGAGAAAGCTTTATTATCAACCATAGGTGGGATTGGCCCAATGGATTCCAATCTTGTGGCCTTTGATCATAAAGGATATGACCCTCAGATACCAGCTCAACTAGCTTTCCTTATTCAAGTGAAAGCCCTCAACAAAACTGTTCATCGAACAATTATTGATGAGGGGGCATCTACATGTCTTATGTCGATGAGTTGCTGGAAAAATTTAGGCTCACCACCCTTGTCGAAATCGTCAACAACATTAAAAGCATTTGATGGACGATCATACACTCCATACGGGATTTTAAGTAACTTGCAAGTTGAACTGGGGGGAAAAACAGTAGAAGTTGATGTTGAAGTAATCGACGGAAACCTCGATTACAACATCCTACTGGAAAGACCCTGGATATATGCCATGGCCGCAGTTGTGTCGACCTATTTCAGGAAGATTGCATTTCCTTTTCGAGGAGGAATTACAGTCGTCGACCAACAAACTTTCCTCCCCGACAGTTCACAAGTTACGGGAAGCATTGCAATGATCCATGGAAGCAATCATTCGCTTCAAAATATTGGAGTAGGTCTCCTAAAAGACCCTGCCTTAATGGGTACTTTTTCCCTACCGCCGGCGAGTAATCTGGCAGAAGTAGCCACAGTGGAAACCTACAATATGAAATCTTCTATATCTAACGGATTCGGAAGATTCCTAAAAATTTTATCAGCGTGGATCATCGCCCTAATGGAAATACTATAAATACAGTGGGCTCCGAGGACGGTTCTTATCTCGTGTCAACCTCGTTAAAAAATGAAACAAGGAATCACGAGGATAGTTCTTTTATTGTGTTAACCTCATTAAAAAATGAAACAAATCCCCTTTTCAAAATTCAAAGGTAAACCTTCATTCCAACCACCAAGTTGAATGCAATGAAGCTTGGGGGGCACCCTCCTTTGACATGCATTATTATGATGCTGGGGGCATGCAAAAGAACGAGCAGTTTTGGCAAAGTTCATGCTCGTTAAAAAATAAACGCAAAACTGAGCAGTTTTAGCGCATAGTTCATGCTCGTTAAAAAATAAACATAACCTGTGAGCAAGCTTCCCCCAGAGTTCAAGCTCATCCAGAAAAAATGAACCGGTAAATGACCATTTGAGACCGTAAATCCATCAGCCATAAAAGCCTTGGTCGTGTTTGCACCGTCACCTCCACTTTTCATTTGGCTGATCATTCACCTCCACTTGATTGTTTACCTATTTTGAGGAACAGCTGCGAAGAGTGATTTCACCTAGCCATCCTTGTAACATTGCCGTGATTGGAAAATTCCAACCTGTACCTGGAATCTGCTGCTATCCCTGTTTATCACTCGTTCCTCAAAATACGAGTCTTCTTTGAGCTCTTTTCACTGACTCGTAAAATATGAAAAGTTTGCCGAGTTTTAGCCTTCCAGCTCGTTAAAAGGACCGGAAGAGCTATCCCTCCTCTAGATTTTGATCTTTTTGGACCTGAGGGATTATTGCACAAAAAGATCGAGCGCTTGTCTAGTTCGGCTCGATAAAACTATCGAACATTCATCCCTTCTGTATTGTTTTATACTTTTTCGGACTTAAGGGATTAGATGATGAAAAAGGACATTTGGAGTTAACTTTATGTACCTTTTTAGACTCTCTAAAAATGAAAAGGACCGAGTTGTCTTTGTCGCTAGACTCGTTAAAAACATTAAATAGCGACAAACTTGTCTTTAGACGAGAACGAGTTTCCCTATCGCTAGGCTCGTTAAAACATAGCGATGGGCTTGCCCGAAGGGCAGGTTATAGAACAAGCATATGTTATCCTCCTCAAGCTTGACAAAAATAAAGAGGTACTGGTCAGAAATGACTGGGGAAAAATTGGGAGAACCTCAAAGCTTAATGGTAGCAAGTCGCTCTTGAACATGACACTTTTGCCTCCGTACCACATCGGGTTGGGTTGTTTTCATTCACCGGTCCCTTCACCATGGTCTCGCCATACCATCCACATTTGGGGTAATGCTACCGATCCATCACATCAGTGTCGTTATATGTTCAAGAGATGTCATTCAGGAAAAGTCAACCGTGTCCCATCCACTGCCATACATCATCTTTCATCCTTTCATGACCGCCACCCTGAATCATATTTCACAGATCGTTTTCACCTTCATCACAATCATTAGCTCCGTTCCGTGTCACTGATGTGGGATTCATTAAGGCCCTCCTTTGACGGATCGCTTCTTGTCGACATCAGCTCATTATCCAAGAAGTTGATCTAGGAACACCCCCCCAGTACTTTGAAGCTTGCATGCCTCAATGGCAAGTTTCTCACTTCCGGCGACAGGTATACATCAATGACCTTCGACCGGGAGATTTTACGTGGTGTTCGACGCCAAGTCCTATATTCACGCCACGTGAATTGTACTGCAGTACCTTGAGGGTCATCATCATTATTGGTGATTCCTCTCGCGCTTGTTAACAGTTTACATTATTGACTGGTAATCAAGCGATGTCTTTCCATGTTCGACTCCAAGAAATTCTCACATGGATCGACTTGTACTTAGAGTGAAGATCAGACGAGTTTGAAGACCCCGGATCTAGTTTCATCCATCTGGGCTGTGATATATATTCAGGAAATAAAGACATTGACATGTGCAGCAGATGATCATCCTACTCAAAGGATGATAATTTCAGCAGAGAATTATCAGTCTACCACCAGACGATCGTCTGTTCTATGTACAGAAAATGTATTTATAAAGCTGAGCATGGGAAATGCCCGCATCAGCTAGATCATGAAAGCAGTATGAAAAATAATGTATTGTATTTGTATCTTATTACAGGTCACCTCCCGGCGATTGAATGAACTTCGGATCCTCCTAATAAAGCATTTCACCCGATAAACGACCTCATACTTTAGGGGGCAACTGTTATAGACATTTTTGTGCCTTACAGCATGAAGCATGAAATGTCAATAATCTGAGGGATCCAAAGTCCCTAAACATGTTGTTCCTACCCCTAGAGGAACAAGGTCAGCAAACCACAGCACTTCAGATCAGTTCTCCACTGAAAAACACTCAAAAACAGGTCAATTCTGGATCATGTCAACTGCTCCACTGAGCATCTGCGCTGAATGTCAACTGCTCCATGGTGTACCTGCGCTGAATGTCAACTTCAACAAAGGCTACCTACGCTGAGCGAGTTTGGACATGTGGAGGAATCTTTCCTCAATGTGTCAGTGCCCAGGAAGCTTCCAAAATGACACTTGGATCAAAAGATTCGCCTAAGTGAAGAGTAAGAGGTTCTAAAACTCCAAGTGGAAGGTAGAATCTCCAAGTGGACTCAAGAACTGAAGAACAACTGGGGTTGAAGAGGACACCGGTGACACATCAAGCTGACTCATCTTCACTCCAAAACTCTATATAAGGATCTCATCCCATGGGATCTAGAGGCCGGAATTTTGTGCAAAGAATTGTTGTTGATTTACAGTTAGTATTATTGGGTGATTGCTTGAAGGAGGTGAAGAGGAGATTTCTTTCTGTCGGGAAGGTGATGCTGGATTGGGCCTCTTATGGTTGTATCACCACCTGAACCTTACTTTCTTCCATTAATAAAGCATTTGAGGTTCTTCTATTCACATGTGTTTCAATGATGTATTGTCTTACTTGCGTATTTGATTTATGCTAATCCTTGAATCAATTATGAATGCATGCTTCTTGTAGTTTCCCTTTCTCGTCTTGTTTGCAGGATCTTGTGTAGCTGGGCCCGTGAGAAGACAAGGAGCTGGGAGCAAGCAGCAAAGAGAGAAGATTGGATCGACCATTCGCGAAAGACATCGGTGAGTGGATCTCTTCCTTTCCTCTTTTGCATGTCATAAAGAAGTAATCTTAGATAGATTTGCTTTGACTGTTGCTAAGGAACTATCACCCTTAGAGTGGGATAAGGTCATTCCGTGTTGGATACTTTTCCCTACAACAAAGCTGCACATGCTGCGGTTGTTATTATCAACAAAACAAATGTCCGGGTGAACAACACTCAAACCCCTCATGAGCTCTGGTGTGGTGAGACTCCTTCGGTAAAGCACTTCAAAATCTTTGGGAGCAAATGTTATATTAAGAATATTGATGAGCAACTTGGCAAACTTGAACCTAGAGCAGATGAAGGCATTCTTCTTGGTTATTCTCCACATAGCAAAGCATACAAGTGCTACAATAAAAGACTTGGCAGAATTGTTGACAGCATTGATGTAGTGGTTGATGAGAAGGGATACATTCCTAGGCAAGTACATCATGAAGACATCGAAGAAGATGAAGGCTACCCTCAAAGACAGAATGATGAAGAAGAAGAAACTCAAGAAGAACCAGAGGAGCAGACAAGAATAGAAGAGAAGACTCCATCCAGATGTGTTCAGAAGAATCATCCAGAATCTCAGATTGTGGGGCAGAAAGAAGCAGGTGTACAAACAAGAAGAACAGTTGCAGAAGCTTCAAGCTATTTGGCATTACTCTCCACCACTGAACCACAAAATGTGAAAGAGGCATGCAAAGATGAATGTTGGGTGAAAGCAATGGATGAAGAACTTGAGCAGATCGAAAAGAACAACACTTGGGAGCTGGTTCCTAGACCAAAGGATAAGAATGTTATCGGAACAAAATGGGTCTTCAAAAATAAATTGAATGAAAATGGAGATGTAATTAGAAACAAGGCCAGACTTGTTTGTAAAGGGTATGCGCAGCAAGAAGGAATAGAATTTGAAGAAACCTTTGCTCCTGTTGCAAGACTTGAGGCCATCCGAACGTTCCTTGCTCTCTCAAGCTTTCAAAACTTCAAAGTATTTCAAATGGACGTGAAATCAGCCTTTCTGAATGGAGACTTGGAAGAAGAAGTATACATTGAGTAGCCAGATGGGTTCATTCTTGGAAATGATCTAAATCTTGTATGCAGATTGAAAAAGGCTCTCTATGGTCTCAAACAAGCTCCAAGGGCTTGGTACTATCGTTTGGACAAATATCTTCATCAACAAGGTTTTTCCAAAGGATCCGCAGATAGCAATCTTTATATAAAAGTTGAAAATGACAAATTGCTAATACTTGTTGTGTATGTAGATGACATTATCTTTGGCAGCAATGAAGAAGCTATGAGTCAAAGCTTTGCCTTAGTGATGCAGAAAGAATTCGAAATGTCCTTGCTGCTAGAACTGATATATTTTCTTGGTTTGCAAATCCAACAAAAAGAAGGAGGGATCTTTTTGTCTCAAACTAAGTATCTCAAACAGATTTTGAAGAAATATGGCATGGAAGATGCAAAACCAGTATGTACACCCATGGTCACAGGATGTAGCCTCAGTGCAAATGATGAATCTGCAGCAGTGCTTCAACCAACCTACAGATCTATGATTAGAAGTTTACTTTATTTGACAGGTACTCGACTGGACATCATGCATGCAGTTGGAAGATTTCATGAAAATCCGAAGGAAACTCATCTTCAGGCAGTGAAGAGAATTTTCAAATATCTTCAAGGGACTCAAAATTATGGCTTATGGTATCCTAGAGATACAGATCTCACACTTCATGCTTATACAGATGCAGATTGGGCCGGAAGCGTGGATGACAGGAAGAGCACAAGTGGTGGTGTGTTCTTTATGGGTTCTAGACTAGTATCTTGGTTCAGCAAGAAACAGAGTTCGATTGCCTTGTCTACAGCTGAAGCGGAATATGTTGCTGCTGCTTCTTGTTGCACTCAACTCCTTTGGATGATGCAGACCTTGCAGGATTTTCAAATCACTTGTACACCACCTATCTCCATCTTGTATGATAACACAAGTGCAATCAGCATCTCAAAGAACCCAGTCATGCATTCAAAAACCAAGCACATACCAATCAAGTATCATTTTCTCCGAGAACAAGTGCTTGAATAGAAGGTCAAGTTGGAGTATGTTCCTTCTAAGGAACAAGTTGCTGATATACTCACCAAACCATTGCCCAGGGAGACTTTTGAATACCTCAAGCAAAAGCTGGGGGTTGTTGATGCATCATCTTGTTGTTGAATCTCTTCTGATTGATGGTTGTACGCTGGTTCATCTGGGGTATATGCGTACATGTGCTGGGTTGCGGATTGGTTGAAGATTGAATGGCACAAGTTCAGGGGGAGCATATAATGCATTGTTGGCATTATGGAGGATGTACAGAAGGAGATCATGGAAGATGGTCTGAATATAGCTGCAATATGTCTCTATCTCTTTCATGGTTATTTATGGTGTTTGGTGGATTATGGTTCTTCTTTGCAGATCTGGTTCATATTCAGGGGGAGCATGTTCTTAGGGGGAGCATAACCCTTTGCCCTTGATGTCAAAGGGGGAGAATGAAGCTGAATATTTTGAGGTTGCCATCAAGTCCAAAGGGGGAGATTGTTGGCATTATGATTCTGGTATGGCTCTATGTTACAGATGTTGTACTTGAGGGCAACACCCTCAAGTAGCAATTCTCTGATCAGGCTTTCAAAATCTTGAAAATTAAGAAGTACGCAGGAGAGTCGTTCAGAAGGTGCGTACACGCAGGTACACCATGAAGGGACCACGGCCAGACACGCAGGTCACCCGATCAGAAGGTGCGTACCCCCAGTTTCACTTACTTCAAGGCAGAGAGGCACGTTCACGTGGGGTTTCCTATGTTTGGCTCGTGGTATTTAGCTCGCCGCTCTTGATTCTATGGTTTTGGCCCGTGGTATTGTTTTATATTATTATTATTATTGAGCCCCATGTTTTTGGGCCCCTTGTATTGGTTATCTATGGTATTGATCCATGATTTTAGGAGGAGTTTGCCTATATAAAGCAAAGGAGATCACTTGGCAAAGTATCTTTTGCAAATTGAATATCTTAAGATCTGAAATATTGGGTTATTGTCTTAAAAGCTTGATCTATATGAAAGTGAAGTTGAAAGTGAATCTGTGAGGGGTGATCTCTTGAGCGCATGATCAGATCTGGGCATCCGACTAACTGTGGCACACTGGTGAACTGCCAATTCGGCCCTAATCAGAAGTACGCAGGTGATTAACGGTGCAAGTGCGTGGGTACGTAGAGGAGAAATAGGAGAGTTGCATGGGTACGCAGAGGAGAAATAGGAGAGCTGCGTGGGTACGCAGAGTAGAAGAAGCAGAACTGCATGGGTACGCAGCGCGACAGAGGTTCAGGTGCGTACGCACAGTAAAGGTACGCGACGCGATAATGTCTATGAGTGCGTGGCTTCAGTAGCAGTACGTGGCGCGATAGTATCTCTGGGTGCGTACCTACAGTAACAGTACGCAGCGCGATTCAAGAAGCAGTGCGTGGGTACGCGGTGCATCAAAAGGTTATCTGCGGGTATACGCAGGGAAGCAGAAGGTGAAGTGCGTAGCGACGCAGGCCAGAGAAAGAAAAACTGCGTATCTGTCTTAAGATCTTTGGTTGAATGAATTTTTCTATTGATAAGGTGTTCTGGGTTTAGTTCTATTATTGTTGATCTGGTTACTGTAGTTGACTGTGCATTTTACATGTACTTGATGATTATTTGAAGTTTACGGATCCAGTTTGAAAATTTATGAAAAGTGGTCCTTGTAAGAAAAGAAGTAGGGGGTTGTAGCTCCCTTCCAGGAGAGACTGGAAAACGAGAGAGAGTTGTAGCTCTCTGCAGGTTGCAGCCTGTGTACTGGTAAAGGACTGCACCAGTACAAAATCATTGTAAAAGGAGTTTCTAATTTGAAAGAAGATAGAGACATATTGCAGCAGGTGGTTTTCACCCACATTGGGTTTCCACCTTATATCTGGTGTTCTTTGGTGTGACTATCTGTTTTTCTTGTTCATGCTCATTATTTTATGGTACTGATATGCAAAAATAATTCAATGTGTAAATAAGGAAGATTTGTTAAAAGAACTTGATAATACTGATTCACCCCCCCTCTCAGTATTATTTTCAACATCAAGTACAACATATGTATCATAATGCCAACAATATCCCCCTTTGGACTTGATGGCAACAACAACCAATCACTCTCCCCCTTTGACATCAAGGGAAAAGGGCAGACCAAGATAATCTCTTTCCTAGATGAACATTCTGCTGCCCATACTCCCCCTGAGTACCTGCTGAAATCTCTGAATGAGCTCCCCCTTTGTATATGCCAAGGTGTACCACTCTGTCCATGCTTCCTCTGAGTACATGCTGAAGTCTCTGCTCTGCTGAAGTGTGCTGTTCATGCTCCCCCTGACTATAAGCAAGGTCTGCAAAAGATGTTCTTCAAGAAGAACCAAGACTTATACATCATAAAAGACCTTCCTATCACCAAAAAACTCAATACATACATCCATCACCCAACCAAGTGGGGATCATCCACCCAACCAAGTGGGGATACATCAGAAATTTACATATGACAACCAAATACATTACATCTTCATCCCAGGCATAGTGGGGAAACCAATATAGGCCGTTACATGACCTTGACACCATAAAAGAGATACATGACATAGAGACGAAATATCTAGAGCAAGATGCATGAAGGTCACCAATAATTGATAGCAACTGCATCTGTCAATCACCATTCAGATCAGCAACCATGATTTCCTTCTGTTCTCCCTTTGCAATTGATCCACCTGAAACCAACAACAGTTGTGAACTAGAACCAAAAGCTTCTAAGATAATGCCAACAATGCATCATTAGAAGTTTATCTGCTCCCCGTGAACCTGTGCCGGATGGTCTCTGTCAGACCTATATCAGGATATCTTCAAACAGAGCCTGTCCCTATAGATATCCATCAAACCTCCATATACGCGACTATCTCTGCACAAACCGGAATATGTACACGGATCCTCCTCAGGAAACACACGTACACCCATTTTTCTCTGAAACTGACAAATTTTAACGGCAAGATGATGCATCAACTACTCCCAGCTTCTGTCTGAGGTATTCAAACGTTTCCCTGGGCAGTGTTTTGGTGAGTATATCAGCAACTTTCTCCTTAGAGGGAACATACTCCAATTTTACCTTTTGTTCCAACACTTGTTCCCGGAGAAAGTGATACTTGAACAGTATGTGATTGGTCTTAGAATGCATGATTGGGTTCTTTGAAATGCTGATTGCACTTCTATTATCACATAAGATGGAGATAGGTGGCGTACAAATGATTTGAAAGTCCTGCAAAGTTTGCATCATCCAAAGGAGCTGTGTGCCACAAGATGCAGCAACCACATATTCTGCTTCAGCTATAGATAGAGCAATCGAACTTTGTTTCTTGCTGAACCAAGATACTAATCTGGAACCCATAAAGAATGCACCACCACTTGTGCTTTTTCTGTCATCCACGCTTCCAGCCCAATCTGCATCTGTATAAGCATGAAGAGTGAGATCTGTGTCTCTTGGATACCATAAGCCATAGTTTTGAGTTCCTTGAAGATACTTGAAAATTCTCTTTACTGCCTGAAGATGGGTTTCCATAGGATTTACCTGAAATCTTCCAACTATTCCCACTACATGCATGATGTCTGGTCGAGTACCTGTCAAATAAAGTAGACTTCCAATCATGGATCTATAGGTTGGTTGATGCACTGCTGCTGATTCATCATTTGCACTGAGACTGCATCCTGTAACCATAGGGGTACATACTGGTTTCAAATCTTCCATGCCATACTTCTTCAGAATCTGCTTGAGGTACTTGGTTTGGGACAATAAGATACCGTCTTTATTTTGTTGGATTTTCAATCCAAGAAAGTATGTCAGTTCTCCAAGCAAAGACATTTCGAATTCTTTCTACATCACCAAGACAAAGCTTTGACTCATAGCCTCTTCATTGCTACCAAAGATAATATCATCTAAATACACAACAAGTATTAGCAATTTGTCATTTTCAATTTTTATATAAAGATTGCTATCTGTTGATCCTTTTGAGAATCCTTGTTGATGAAGATATTTGTCCAAACGATAGTACCAAGCCCTTGGAGCCTGTTTAAGACCATAGAGAGCCTTTTTTAGTCTACATACAAGATTTGGATCATTCCCAAGAATGAAACCATCTGGTTGCTCGATGTATACTTCTTCTTCTAAGTCTCCATTCAGAAAGGCTGACTTCACGTCCATTTGAAATACCTTGAACTTCTGAAAGCTTGAGAGAGAAAGGAACATTCGGATGGCCTCAAGTCTTGCAACGGGAGCAAAGGATTCTTCAAAGTCTATTCCTTCTTGTTGAGCATACCCTTTACAAACAAGTCTGGCCTTGTTTCTAATCACTTCCCCATTTTCATTCAACTTGTTTCTGAAGATCCATTTTTTTCCTATGACATTCTTATCTTTTGGTCTAGGGACCAACTCCCAAGTGTTGTTATTTTCGATTTGCTCAAGTTCTTCATCCATTGCCTTGACCCAGCATTCATCTTTGCATGCCTCTTTTACATTTTGTGGTTCAGTGGAGGAGAGCAATGCCAAATATCTTGAGGCTTCTGCAATTGTTCTTCTTGTTTGTATACTTGCATGTTTTTGCCCCAAAATTTGAGATTTTGGATGATTCTTTTGTACATACCTGGATGGAGTCTTCTCTTCTATCCTTATCTATTCCTCTGGTCCCTCTTGAGGTTCTTCTTCATCATCAGTCTGATTTTGAGGGTAGTCTTCATCTTCTTCGATATTTTCATAATTTACTTGCCTAGGAATGTATCCTTTTTCATCAACCACTACATCAATGCTGTCAACAATTCTTCCAAGTATTTTATTGTAACACGTATATGCTTTTCTGTGGGGAGAATAACCAAGGAGAATGCCTTCATCTGCTCTAGGTTCAATTTTGCCAAGTTGTTCATCATTATTCTTAATATAGCATTTGCTTCCAAAAATTTTGAAATGCTTTACCGAAGGAGTCTCACCATACTAGAGCTCATGAGGAGTTTGAGTGCTGTTCACTCGGACATTTGTTTTGTTGAGAATAACAACCGCAGAAAATGCAGCTTCACCCCAGAAGGTTGTGGGAGTTCCAGACTCATCAAGCATAGCATGAGCCATTTGTTGAACCGTTCTGTTCATCCTTTCCACCACTCCATTTTGCTGAGGAGTCCTAGCTGTAGAGAATTCCCTTCTTATTCCATGTTCTTCACAGAAATCGAAAAATTCATTTGAGGTAAACTCCCCACCTCTGTCAGACCTAAGGCACTTAATTTTGTGATCTGATTTGTTTTCAGCCAAGGCTTTTAAAGATTTGAATTTTTCGAATGCTTCGTCTTTGTGCTTCATAAGTCCTAACCAAACCATCCTGGAGAAGTCGTCAATGAATAATATAAAGTATTCTTCTCCTCGAGGTGACCTTGTCTTAAATGGACCACATACATTTGTATGGACTAGCTCAAGAGGCCTACTAGCTGATCCTTCCTTCTCAGGGAAGTTAGTTTTGGTTTGCTTACCAAACTGACATGATTTGCATATTGTGTTGTCTAGAATTTTGATATCTGGAAGACCACAAACTGCCTGGTATTTGCATGCTTTCCTTATTTGTGAAAAGCTTAGATGCCCCAACCTTCGGTGCCATAACCAGTGTTCATCATCCTTGCTCAAATAGCATTGTTGTTGTCCTTCTTCAAATATGTATAAATTATTTGGAGTTCTTCTGCCTTTGATCACTGTTTTTCCTGTATCAAGATCACGAACACTACATCCATTTGATCGAAATATTACCTCAGTTCCTTGATCGCACATCTGACTGAAACTCAGTAGATTATGCTTCAAGCCATCAAAATACAAAACATTTCCAGCTTCAACTCTTTCTTTCAACTGAACAGTGCCTTTTCCTTTTATGACTGTAGGGGTATCATTTCCAAATGAAACTTTCTTTCCCTTTTCTAAAGCACTATATGATTGAAGTTTTTCTTTATCACCTGTCATATGCTTCGAACATCCACTGTCGATGTACCATTGATTTTGTTTTCCTTCTGCATATAAAGCTATCCCACAACTTTCTTGTTGTGGTTCCTTCATTCTCCATGTTCTAGCACTTGAGGTTTGTTCCTTTTGAGTTGTCTTCCAAAACCTGCTCCTGCATTCAGAATCTTCATGACCGAAGTTATTACAAATAGAACATTCAATTTCATTTTCAAGGGCAGAAAAGTTGTTATAGGTCATTTTCGTGATTCCATTGATACTTCTTTGTTTTTGAGCTTCTCTAGTCATGATTGTCTTATAGGCAACACATTGGGCTGCTTTGTGGCCAAAGTTATGACAAGAAAAACATTGGCCATTGAAGAAACTCCTGCGATTATCAAATCTACCAGCCAATTGATTGTAGTTTCTATTGACATCCATTCTTGAGGCAAATTGGGAAGATTTTACCTGTGGCTGGTTGTAGCTTCTGTTTGTCCTTAAAGTAGATTGTCCATGAGTTTCCTGATAGTCTTTGCTCATTCTTGAGGTAAAGTGTCCCTGAATTACCTGATGATTTCCATTGGGCCTTTGCTCACTCCTCCTTGCTGCATCGAGATAACTCTTTGGGGTGGATGCTTGAGATGCTTCTCCATTATACCCCAGACTTGTCTTGATTAGTGGAGAATGCTGTACATTGATAATCTCCTCCAAAGTTTCAGATCCTTTAACAAATTTAAGATTAAGAGCCTTTTTTTTCTCAATTTCTTTTCTAAGGCCAACAATTTCACATTCTAACTTCTCAAGCAATTTTTCTTTTTCATCAAGTTGGAATTGCAGAGTATCAATGATCACATTCTTTTCTTCTAAACATGTTTTGAGTCTAGAAATCTCTTCATAAAAGCCATCCACATCTATATCATCCATGTAATCATCATCTTCAAAAGCCATTAAAACTTTATAGTTAATACCTCGTTCATATTCATCACTATTTGAAAGACCATCACTATCTTCATGAGTGTAGTAACTTTTCTTAGTTACATTCTGTTTCTTTTTCCATCTAACAGGTTCCTTCCCTTTTTCAGTTTTATCCTTATGAGGACATTTGGTAGCATAGCGACCGACTCTCCCACAAGCAAAGCATTTGAAGGGTAACTTACCTCTGAATCTTCCAGTACCTCGTTGAGGGTTTTTGACAAAATTTGATTCTTCTTCCTCTTCTGATGCATGTCCTAACTCACAGTAGTCTCCTTTGCCTGAAGCCTTGAAAGCTGCTTCTCTCCTGTCTGATGGTCCTCCTTTCCTCATTTCATAAGCAGTTAGAATCCCGTCTAGCTGTGACATGGTAAGGTTTCGAAGATTCTCCTTTTCTTCTATTGTAGAAACTTTAGATTCAAACCTAGGAGACAAAGATCTTAGAACTTTTTCAACCAGAACAGCCTCTTTTATTTCTTCACCCAAGTTTTTCATATAATTAACAATCTCATCTAAACAAAGGAAATAGTTAGCCACACTTTCATCATTGTGCATTCTGAGATTTTCATACTGAATCCTGAGGGTTTGAAGTTTTTCTCATTTTACCTGATCATCTCCTTCATAGCTTAGAACAATCTTGTCCCATATTTCTTTTATGGATTTATACTGCATGAATTTGACAAATTCTGATTGAGATAGACATCCTAATAGAGTATTGACCACCTTTGCATTTGTTTCATATTTCTTCTTCTCCCCCGGATCTGTAGGAGTTGCTGATGGAAAAGTATACCCTGTATCTATGATATCCCAGACTTCTGTACCAAGAGATTGAAGATAGGTAGTAACTCTTACCTTCCAATATACGAAGTTTGTCCCATCAAAAATCGGTGGTCCGATTGATGCTTCCCTCTCGTAGTTACTCATGATGACAGGTCTTCCTTCAAGCGATCAAGCTTCTTCTGAAGGACCTGCTCTGATACCAATTGTTGGAAATAATATTGAGAGGGGGGGTGAATCAGTATTATCAAAGTCAAATATTCCTTTTTCAAATCCAAATTATATACGCTACTTCAGTTAATTAAACCCGCGTATATACGCAACTATGTATAAGGAAACCCGCGTATACTATGCAAACTTATAATTTACTTTATCTTTCAGATGTTGATTGTTAATCTGTGTATCAGAATCAAATAACCAGTAACCAGAAACAGTAAAACAGAGCAGAAGACAATCACACACAAGAACACAATATATAAGGTGGAAACCCAATGTGGGTGAAAACCACCTGCTACAATTGGTCTCTATCTTCTCTTTAATTAGAAACTTCTTTTTACAATGTACTGGTGCAGTCCTTTACCAGTACACAGGCTGCAACTTGTAGAGAGCTACAACCCTCTCTCGTTTTCCAGCTTCTCCTAGAAGGGAGCTACAACCCCCTTAGCTCTTGTACTAGCCAAGATACTAGTACGTAGGTGCTGGCCTACAGAAGGCTACAACCTTCTCTTTCTTCCAGGGACCACGTTTCATAAATTTTCAGACTGGATCCATGAACATCAATCAATCATCAAGAATTTCTACATCAAACAATCTCCTTTTCACCAATTAGATCTGAAACAAGTAGACACTTCTCTGACAGCTGTACCCAAAACACAGTAACAGTAACCACACACCAAAATCTGAACCCAGAACACTGCAGCAATAAACAAAAGCAGCTAGATCACAACTCAAAAGA
This sequence comes from Pinus tabuliformis, assembly GCA_031772625.1. Lineage (NCBI taxonomy): Eukaryota > Viridiplantae > Streptophyta > Pinopsida > Pinales > Pinaceae > Pinus > Pinus tabuliformis. The sequence continues at coordinate 1,061,263,892 of CM062813.1, read as the reverse complement.
TATACCCTATTTCAATAACATGCAACATGCGTGCATACGCTTCTGTGTTTGGAAAAACCTGCGTATACGCTATTTTCATTCACTGAACCAACGTGTATACGCGCCTTCGCTTCACTGAACCTCCGTACAGATTTATAAAGGATAATTAACTCTTTCAGATATTCAAACACTAATTAACCCAGATTATCAGTTTTATAGATCAAGCAAGCGCCACATATAATAGATCAAAATCATACACAGATACTATCATTCAAGCTTTAACGATTATGACCCATCAATAGAACTTATCCTTCTCTTTGCGCTAAGGTTCCTCCTTCATTCAGATCCAGATATGCACCACAATTACCAGTATTCCAGATCTAGCACTTTATCAGATATTCAATAATTTAGATGATGCCTTGTCAAATGATCTCCTTCCTCTTTTATAGTCTTATGCCTTCCACAATACCACAGTCCAAAACCATAACAATTCAATACCGAGGACCCAATACTTTGGATCAACACTTTTGGATGCAATACCACGGACCAAAACCATAGGATCAAAAACTATCGGACTAATACCATGAGCCAACCATGAAAGTGCATGAGATCAATACTTTTGGATGCAAAACCACGGACCAAAACCATAGGATCAAAAACTGTCGGACTAATACCATGGACCAACCATGAAAGTGCGTGAACTTTTCTCTGCATGAAGGGAACTTTTCTCTGCATGAAAGTGCGTGAACTTTTCTCTTCATGAAAGGAACTTTTCTCTGCATGAAAGTGTATGAACTTTTCTCTATATGAAAGAAACTTTTCTCTGCATGAAATTGCGTGAACTTTTCTCTACATGAGAGAAACTTTTATCTTCATGAAAGTGCGTGAACTTTGTTGCACTATAATTTATCATCTGAGATGAGTGGGTTGCCATCAAGTACAACATATGTATCATAATGCCAACAAAAGCCTCCATCGGCACTTCCCCCTTCAATTTAGTTTATGGGAAAGAAGTGGTTCTTCCAACTCATTTGTAAATTCCCTCTTTAGCCTTGGTTCAATATATTGATGAAGCACCAACTTCTTCCTTACAACTAAGGCAGCTCGAAATAATTAAGTTAGAAGAAAAATGAGAACATGCCAAAATAACTCACGCTCATCATCAAGCATTAGTAAAAGCCTCTTTTGATTCAAACATGATATCCAGAAAATACTTTCAGATGGGAGATCTAGTTTTAAATTGGGACAAGGCTCATGAGTAAAAAGGGAAACATACAAAATTTCAAAGAATGTGGCTTGGCCCTTTCCAAATCATAGAATTCATAGGTCCGTCCACTTTTATGTTACAGGATTTAACAGGAAAAAGAGATTCTTTACCTGTTAACGGACAGATCCTCAAAAAATATTTTCCATAGGAGATCATCCTTCTATTTTGTAGATTAGTTTTTATTGCCATAATAAAACCGGTTGTAAATGGTTACATTTGAGATTTATGAAAAAGACACAAATTCTCTTTCAGATTTTGTTTTTTCACATGTATAAATAGAATTCTTTTAGAACATTGATCATTATTATTGAAAGATACAGTTAAAGACTCTAGGCCTAGAAATGATACTAGTTTCGACCTTGTAAATTTGATAAAAATCAACCTTTAGTGGGAAATTGTTTTATATTAGTCCAATGAAAGGTATCAATAATAAAACGAAGATTCTCTGTAGAAAAGCTCTTTCCAAAAACTCTACTATTGTTGTCCAGAGCCATCTTAAGGAAACAATGACTTCCTCCCCACCTAGGAAACTTCAACGTTCAGAGAATAATCCAATGATACACTTTAACTTAAATAGTAAGAGGTCTCATCATGAGCCAACTTATCATGATCGTAGATATTATAGCTTGCTGACTTTGCCAATACTGCATACCACAACAGGGCAATGACTCAAGATTGTTGCAATCAAAAGACAAGGGGTCTCATCACGAGCTAGCTTGTTCAGCAAAGCCATAAATCAAGTGAATGACTGTGTCATAAATTGGCTATCAAACCAAGACATTGTTCTTTAAGGGTAAAAAAGAAAATGAAAGCAATAAGTGTGGATATGGATTTCTCTTTGAAAGTTGTAAATTTCTCTAAGTAGGATACAAGATCATTGTTGGGTAACAGGTAACCCTGTCGAGGCTATAAACGCTTGCTGGCAGCAAAGGCTCTACCTACGACAAATGAGCATATTCAAAACTGATTTACAGAGAAGGCTTTGTTTTTATCTTTATAAACCAAGTAATGACTGATGTAGATACAAGGACTAGCTTGAGGGAGTAAATAATCAAAGTTGAAAATAAAAGAAACAAAATATCATTGATAGGTAAAAGCATAATGTACTTTGTCTTTCTATAATAAAGTTTGATTTTCTGGAAAATTTTCTGTTTTGGAAGTTTAAAAAATTCAAAAGAAAAGCAGAGATAATTGGTTATTCCAAGTGAATCGCCAATTGTTGTAACCGGCAACAACCCCCATTCTTATTTGGTGTTATTACTAATACTAAATAAGTGGGGACCCTTAGTCAAAAATTTTAAAAAATAATTAGTTCTTGTATTTCCTTTTTAATAAAACTTACCATCATAAACTTAGGAAAATACCCTTGAAAAGTATAAAAAGTTTAAGTTTCATGATAAGGTAAGATAAAATCTTTCCTTAGGAAATATCGCATCGCAAAAAGATAAAGGATATCTCCTTGCAAACCGAATTCTAAGATTGTGAGATCGCGATGCAAGACTACAAACATATATCGCATCGCATGCATCAAAAATCACTTACACTGAAAAACTTTAAACTGCCGATATGTGATGGCGCATATCGCAAATCGCATTTCGCAGAAAACAGATTAACGAATGATTGACATATATTGTGCTCCAGTGATTTGCGATATAGCGATGTTGCGATTTTGCGATATTGTGAATTTGCGATATTGCGATATAGCAAGCTAGCAGCCTTGCGATTCTGCGATGTTGCGATCTGTGATATTGCGAAGCCAATCGAAAAATCGCTTCATCGCAGATCTTTCGGACTCATTGTTCAAAAAAGTATTTTCCATAAACCGAGACCTGGTTATGCGCTTTAATGCTAATTAATGAGTTAGTTGCCAGTTGTTAATGAAATATGGTTTTGTGCTTATCGAAAAGCCAGTTCATGTAAGGTGCTATATCTTATATGTCTTCAGCATTTAAAGCTTTCCCGTCACCTTTCCTTATCATTACTCTCACCTTCTTATAAACTGCAGGAACGAAGAACAAAGAATTATACAAAGCAGTATACAGGATATTATGGGGAAGAAAGGCAAAGGTCCGAGCTCTGACGACAAAGAAATGACACCCCTATATATAGACACTGCCTGTAACAGAGACGCTGGTATTACTACTTGGGAAGGCATGTATAATCTACTTGAAGAAGAGAATCCCAAGGCGATGGAGGTTACGGCTACAACAGGTTCACAAGGGTCTTCTGAGGCATCAGTTGCAGATTTAGCTTGTTCGTTTTTACACCGGATAGCAGCGAGGCCCAAAATTGTCCCATACACAGACATGTTAAATGGGTACTGGACAACACTGACATCAAAAAACAGACAATTTAAAACTTAGGGTCAATAGCTTATGCAATCATTATTTTCACAAAATTTGAGCTTTATATCCGCTAAAAGAAAATGCGCAAAAGGAGAAAAACGCACCAAGGAAGCCCAGATCAAGAAACGGAGGCAGTTTCCGATGCGCAATTAGCACTAATCGCGCATCGCTGGGCAAAAATTCTTGAAAAGGAAAGCTTCTAATTTCTCAGTCACCTATAAGCCCAGAAATTTGTAAAAAGAACGCTAGAGGTTAAATAAAAAGTAAAACTTGAATCCTAAAACCAGTAGTAATTGTCCGAAACATCTTCAATATGGTATGTACATATGAACAACAATTGCAAACAGGCTAGAGACAGAAGGCTCAAGAAAAGGCAGAATCAATCCAAAGGTTAACCAAGTTGAATTAGGATTCTTACTGGGCATACTTGGTAAAGCCACATAGCCAGTGTATGACTCTCAAATGTATCATCAATTCTGCCAAGAAGATAGCGCCAGCTCTTGCCGATTCTGTTTTCACAACACAGCTAAAATCGGAAGTCAGCCAACCGACTCTTCTCAAACAAATGCTGAACGCGTGCGATTTCAAGGAGCAGATACAAAAATAATTAGTTAGTAGTTTTACTTTTAGATTCAGTTTTAGTTTTAATTTTGTTTTATTTTTGCCTGAAATGAGGATGGTCATTTAAACCGCATCCTACATTTTTGTAATAAGTTATTTTTAGATTTAGCTAGTAGTATTTAAACCCTTCTCATGCATTTAGAGAAGGGTCCTGAAATTTGTCAAAAACTTATCCCCAGAACATGCACTTTTGTACCCTCTGAGGAGGTTTTAATGAATGAATGGAACCGGATAAGTATTTAATATCTGCTACTGATGTTGCACTTCTGTACTCTTAGTGGATGTTAGATTAAGAAGAGATAAATCATTATCGCTTGAAGCTCATGAGTAGAACTAGTTATAAATGGTACTTCTATCTCTTAACTATTTCTGCCTTTGTGTTAAAAGTGATATTCATGTTCAGCGGTTTATATATTGATGTGTGAATGCTTGAGTTATCATTTGGCACTTCTGTACGGTGATAGCTATTTATTTATGCTTAATGTATGAGTAGCTTATTATGCGATATGTTTTTCACAACTATTTCGTCTAACTTTTTATGCGAAGTGGTTTATCTGTATTGAATTCTATTCTCATAACAGTTGAATGATCTTTATTATCGATTGTTATTTGAAATCATTTTAGATCACATAATAGAAGGATTACACCCCGGGTTAGTGTAGACTTATATATTTCTTCTTATTAGAATAAAATTTGCATGTTATTAGATTAGAGTTAGAATTAGAGCATCTCACTTAGGAACTTTTAGAAAGGAAATATCAATTCTTCACACACACACACATGAATTGGGAAACTGGTCCCATATCCCTAGTTGGACCCACTATACCAAACGGAAAAGGAGCTACTAACCAAGGTCCGGACCGGGTGGGTATCCACCTTGTTGTAGACCCGATTTTCGGGGCTTCAACAGGAGCCTCAGCTCCCAAACCCGAGATAAACTAGCTCTTTGACTGTCACTTGCTCGGCTGCCTTTTGATCTCCATGACTTGGCTACTTGTACTCTGAGCTAGTGTGATTAATGGAGGAATATTTGAATGAGGGAGGAGTAATGAGGAGGATCTACCTCCTACAATCTCTCCTTCTTGTCTCATTCGAGTTCTAGCCCTTAATTAGCCAAAAATCCATGTTTTTCTCTCACAAACCTGCATTCAATGCACATTAGTCCACTAGGCATAATATCTCACTTTGACTCATCTCATTAAACAAAATATAATCAAAATATGTAATAAATTGTGAGAAGAGTTGATTTGACTAAGCTAGGAGGTGAATTAAGGTCCATATAGTTACCCAATGATGAGGCTCATCAGCTTCTACCTAAAAGGCTTAACTCCTTCCTTTAGAGGAATTCAATGTTCTATTATACTCTAGCCATAGGCTTTAAGGTCATCATAATACCAAGCGAAGAAGTTTGTATATTTTGAAAGAGGATGAATGTATTGATCTTTAGCATGATGCACGTGTAGTTTGGATATATTAACCATATTAGCTTCAGCTGCTGGGGAAATATTTACAGCTTCTATCTCTATATTTGGAGGTTTAAGAGCTGGGTTGGAAACAATGTCATTTGGGTCAAATATATTTTCCAAGGGAATCAAGCCTCTAGGAATGTAATTATTTTTCAGTTGAATGATGTTGTGCTTACCAATATTGGTTTTTAAAATGGGAGTAGTGGTTTGTTCCTGATCGATGCTTTCATCTTCATCTATACAATGATCTAAAAATTCAGAAACCAGTTTAATAAATCTCTTAATTTCTTGGTCGTCTTCGAATACCTACCAATGTTTTACATTGTGGGGTATGGAAGGCCTATACAGGACTTATATTTGAAATTTAATTTTAGGTTCAGAGGGAGGAATAAAAGTGGTTGTCGTAACGGAAAGAGCATCTGCTAATTGGTTTTACCCCTAGGTATAGTGGTGAAGTTGATAGCAGAAAATAAATTATCTACCAGATCCCAAACTTGGTTTCTTTAAGCGCGTAAGTGCTCAGAGTTTTTGGTTTGGAATTTTTTTGTCACTTTCTTTATTACTAATTCGAAGTTGCCATATATTGATAAATTTTGAATATTAAGTTTGTGCACTATCTCTAACCCGAGAACTAGGGCTTCATATTCGGCTATGTTATTAGTGGTTTCAAAATTTAATTTGAAGGAAAAGGATGTATTTATTTTAGAGGGAGGTATTAAAACAAAATTGGAGGCAGATCCTGGTTTAGAAGAGGCTCCATCGAAGTACATTTTCCAAACCTAAGAACTTTCTCTTCCTCTGAGAAAGAAAAAACGAAGTTCCACATATTATCTTAAAAGTTATGTACAAGGGAATTCTTGGGTTGTTTCTCAAAACTAATGGTATAAGTTAGCCTAGACTCTATGTATAGTCGGCGGGTGCCTCCTCCACACACAGGATGGTGGCATAATAAAAATCGAGTTGTAGCAATCCTCTGAGATTTTCACCCCAACTCCTGGACAAGAGCATCTCATAATTCGAGGGAACGTCAACCACAACTACATCCGTGACAGGACTTTTGACTAGAACCTGGGCCAAGACTACCACTAGATATTTAATCACACCCAAACATTTGACTCTCTAGGAATCAAAGGAATATAGATCATCATATTCTCAGGTTATATTTAGTTTGATTTTATCCATGATCTATTTAAGCATAAGGTCATGGGAAGCATCAGAGTCGATCATGCGGTTGTGAAGGTTCTAGTAATGGATCTTCAAAGTAATGTAAAAAGAAGGAATCAAGTTACCATTTTTCTTTTCTACAGGGCGAAGAGAGATCTTAGGGGCATCATCCTAGACATTAATAAGGTTTTGAACCCCATCTCCTCAGGTGGTTGTTGAGATTTTTTAAAGAAGGCATCAATTTCATGCTTATAATTAGGAAGCTTTACTACCTCATTTAACGACATAATAACCTAGAGTCTACTTAATTTATTCTACAAGCTAAATATTTTTGGAAGAGGTAGATCTACTTCAATAGGATTGGGTTCATGAGGTAAAAACTTAATCGGAAGAGGTTGAGGATAAGCTTCCTTCTAAGGTATTTGATCCTTTCTGGGCCTAAGATTATACTTATGCTGAAACTGGACTTCCTTATTTTCAATGAAATTTTGAATTTAAGGGTCCTAGAATTCCTGCTCCAAATATGCAGGGATATCCTACAATGGGATGTCAAAAGAATTAATAGAATTTACATTTGGGAACTCATCTTCCTTAGGTTTCATGATCTGATTAGTTGCGTTGTCATCATACTCATTGAAAAGATTAACATTATTCTTGAGGGGAGGCTGAATTAGTGGCTTATCTGGTCTTTGTCCTCTTTGTAACATTTGTTGAGGATGAGGATGATTAAAAGGAGCTTGATTTTTAGGGGAGAATTTGGATTTCAATTTGGTGGGTTAGGGAGAAGTAAGGGTTTCATGGGAGTTGGGGGAAATTCTTTATTTCCCACCTCCAAGTACTGGTTCTTATTAGTTAATAATTTTATAAGCTTGGACATTTCCTCGATTTTTTCTTCTTAAGAGGAAGAAGTATTAGGGTTTTGGGGTTACGCATCGATGATATTTTTCTTCCCCTCAGACTTGGTGTCTTGGGAGAGTCGTTTTCCTATAGTGATAAGGTTTCCTTCACATGCACAAGTTTTAGCTTGTGCATTGACCTATGTGGCGGGTTCCCTTTCTCGCAAGGTGTAAGATAGGTCATCATTAAGTGTTATAGAATATGAGAATAAAACAATAGTATTTGAAGGTCAAACAACAATAGGCAAAAGTTTATAACACTTGGTAAATCGTTTATTAAAATCAGAGACAGGTTCATTAGGTTTCAATTTAAGGGCAAAGCATTATGTTAGCCAAAACTGATTACTTTTCTTGGTAGCATACAGTTGAGAGAAGAGATCGATAATTCTATCCATGGTGTTAATACTATTTCGTGGAATATTCCTAAACCACTTATGGGGCTCACCTTCCAGGCTCTACATGAACAATCTCACGCAGATGTCGTCATATTCGACGCCTAGGTTCTCACAGTAGTCTTGAAATTTGATGACATGTTCCTCAGTAGTTTGATCCCCTTCGTTGTCAAACCTAGGCATATTCTTATCATGCTTAAGTGGGAAATCGTGTAGAACCCCTTGAAAATTAAGGGGGAAATAGCAAACGTTCACCCAAGCATTCATGGGTGGAAAATCTGGTGGAGAAGGAGGTAAATAATGGTATGAAGAGGGTGGTTGATTGTTTGGTGGCATAGATGGAAGAGTAAAATATGGCCTACTAGACTGAGAAGAAGTTGATCGAGCTATAGCTAGCAAAAATGAGCGAAGAGAAATGAAGGATTTCGATATTCTAGGATTTGGAGACAAAGGGTGACTTTGCCTAAACTCGTCAAGGAGTCTCCTCTTTCTTTCTATGGTGACCAGTAACTCAGGGTCCTCTAAAGGAGAGCGACTGACCTTGGACATGGATCTAGTCAACCTCAGAGGAGTATCCAAATTGGGGAGGAATCAGAATGCAAAAAACCAAACTTTTAACTGTACGAATTTATAGCTTAAATTTTAATTAAATTTGTACAGAAAGTATGATTTATGTTTGATGGAGTACCTAGGCAGTGATGGACGTGCACTTCCATTACAGGCTCAGATCCTCAGTGGTTGTCATCGTCTAGGGGCATTAGGGTTTGGTTGTGCTCGCTCATCTTCTTGCACCAACACTTCCCAATTATGGCGGAGTTCTTGGTGTGTTTGTGATACCTGCAAGGAGCATTCATACAAGCCTTTTTGTACATTTCATTGATCATCCAAACCAAAAATAATACGTGGTTGATCAAGGTTAGAATTAGTCATCCGTTGATTTAAACTAGTTTCTCCCTGACAACGACACCAAAAGGATTTTGGTACTCAAATCGTCCCCTCATATGAATGAAATGAATACGCATTCATTGAGGACTAAGGAGTCCTCCCACTTTAGGTGCTATGGCTAACCTCCTATGCACCACAGGGGGTATCCCTGATAATCAATTACCTAATTTTCAATAAGAAAATAATATATAAGGTCATATATAGGTAATTGTTCATTGTAGTAAGACATGGAATTAACAGAAGTGAATGATAACAATTTAATTCAATAATATCATAATATGATCTTAGCAAGTCGGAGAAGCTAATACACAAAATGAGAAACAACTAGGTGAGGAGTTTAAAGAAAGAAAATGAAAAAAATAAAAAGTAAAATAAAATAAAAACTACAAAATACCGATCATTTCAGTATTAGATAAGATGTATGCAATAGGTACATACATTCTTATAATTACACTTTGAATATTTATAGATAGATGCATTCAATAGTAAATATTGAAACTAAGTCTACACTCACAAAGTGAAACTTTATATTTTCTGAAACGTTGGTGTTATCACATAAAACAAAGCTCATAACATAACATGTTCGCAATTGATAATGTAAAACGTTGACCATTACTAAAACAAAGACAAGCTTTCAATTAACAAATATGAATCATGATCGTTCAGCCCTTCATTCAATAATACATATATTGGAACAACAGAACTAAATTTGTAAACTTCTAGATGAGGACAAGCCTTTAACTAGTTTCTGTTAGGGAAAACAAGAGGTAACAATAAATAAATAGACAATGCTTCTTCGGAACACAAAGATAAAATTTAGAGATGAAAATGAAAATTATGTAACATGTACAGGAAGTTAAATAATATTAGAAAATTTTCACTTTTGTCAACAACCCCCCCATAATGGGAAACAAGGTTTTAAATAATAGTTTAAAAGGTAACTATTTGGAAATTGTCTAAAGTGTAGTTGATTTGAATTCAAATTAAAATAAAATAAACTAATTTTCGAATGGAATGTGTTAGGCCCCTATACTATAGTGTAACCCCTTATGTTATTAGTACAACCCTCTTATTATATTGATGTACCCATGTAGTTCCCATATTGTTACTCTTGTGCCCTATAGAAGCCCACTATTGTTATTATTGTGCCCTTACATTATTATTGTTATGTCAGCTCTGATTATGTTATGACACCTTAGACTCCTATATATAGAAATGAGGTATTTTCATTTGTATCATCCAAGAATTGTTCATTTATGTAATGTAAAGGAGGTTTCCCCCTCGAAGAGGCTGAATTCTAAGGCGTTGATCTATCTTTTCTATCTTTTCTTGAGCTGGTTTCATAACATTTGGTATCAGAGCTTTGGATTCTAGGGTTTCGCTGCTCCAAACAGGTCATCGTGGAATTTTCGCTATAAATTTTTTTCTGTGACGTTTCAGAAGTCGCAAAAAAAACCCATTTGAGAAGAAATCACGCTGAACCTTGGGTCCGAATTTCAGAGATTTTTGTGCAATATTTGCGGAGATATGATCTGAGGAAGTTGGTCTTTTTGCAGACTCCTAAATTACATTCAAAACAGGTGACCCGGGGAAAATCGTCATAACTTTCTCTCTGAGCATCAGATTGAAATTTCGTCAGAAGTTATAGAAAGAGGACGGACTGTAGTTTGTTGTATATCTTTTTCAGAACCAAAGGTCAAAAAATTGACACGTGGCACTTCATACAAGTTCGCCTTAAATAATCGAGCTTGTAGGAGAGAATGAGTGAGCCCCACACATCCTTCCAACTGGCACTTGCATGCTAATTAGAGGGATTTCACTCCAATCATCTGGTTATTCCATAACCGACTGCATCGACTGCACTAGGTGGACAACCTATGACATGGAAGAGACCTGCTCCCTCATAGTATGTCATTTAAAGTGTCTCTTAATTTAGTGAACTTTTCCCATTTTGCATCAGACAACTAGGGCACCTTCTTATACTTAGTAATTCCCACTACCATCAGAGATATAATTTGATATCATGTAGTCGGAAGGTTCTGTATAAATTAATCGATCCCGACTAGGATGGTAAAATCCCTACAGAGGTTGTTTACAACTATATAAGAAGAAACTTCCTCATCACCCTACATAGGCAAACATCCCAGATCTCGTTATGTGTTATTCAGTTGCTCGCGGAAGTTTTCCCAAGATACCATCCAATTATCATTCCCATAGAATTAAGGCAAGCCGAACCTGCCAAGATAATTCCATTCAGTATTGAAATCATTCATTTCTTTCACAACCTTTTCGAATTCATCTTGCAATTCTTGGATGGCGTCATGTTTCTCTCTTAACATACAAAGGGAAATGATACAATCATCCCTGTAAGGCATCTCTACTTCTGCCAAGGTGTCAAATTATAAGGTATTGACGAGGTTAATGAGAGAGTCGACATCCTTTAGTCTTTCATCAAGGGTTGTGGCAATGTTTTTTTCCTCTAGGCTTGCATTCTTCATTACGCCATTCTCACAGTTTGAGAGGATCTCTACATAGGCTTTAACTGTCGTGATTTTCTGCCTATATTTCTCCATATCTCATCCATAGCTTACACTAATATTTTCCTTCCCAGTATTGAAATCCGAAGCGCTTCTTGAAGGGACTTTGCTTCGTTATGCTCACTCTTAAAGGCATTTTGAATCTGTTCGATTTCAACATTCTTTTGTTCTACTAAATTATTGTCCCTACACTCAACTCTTTCTTTCTCTGCTTTGGCCAAGTTTATATCTTGCTCCAGTTGAATTATTTTAACGTATAATAGTTTAGGATCTTCACCCTATGATGTTTGGGAAGAATCAATAGATTGATCAATCGAAGCCTTATATTCTACCAAAAGCTTCAGATAACATTCCTCTTTCTCACGATATTCCATTGTTAAAAGCTCCATCCGTTAGAGAGCATCCTGTTGTTCTTATTCCTTGAGACATAAGGCCACTTCCCTTTCATGGAGGCGATCTTCAAACTCTTCCTTCCTCTCGAAAGCCTGAATCAAGATGCGTGAGGATCATGATCAGGGAACTTAAGGCTGGATTGAAGGGCTTTGATCTCTTTCTCTTTCTCCTCTAGCAACTTCTTGATAGGTCCCGTATCTTTTGGTTGGCATGATTTCTGAATGATTATATCTTCTAGCTCCTTTATTCAATTAGTTTTTGTTTTTAATGCCATGCATGCCACTTGTAGTTTCTAAGACACCTTCTCAAATATCACTTGCATTTTTTTGTTCTCGGCCGTTGAATTGAGTAATCTTTGGGACACAATTTTACCTGGCTGTCGATGCAGGTTGATGAAATCCATGTCTGACACTCTTCCTAAGTTAATAGCCAGTGAAGAGGTCCTAGAGCCCAACATTTGTTGGTTTTCCCCAATCTTGGGCTAGACGACTGTAAGGTTTAAAACGTTCATCTTGAAGTCAACAATAGATGTTAACCGGGGGCCACCTGCGAGAATCACATCTTTAATTGCTGAGGTGTCAATCAATTGAGATTGTCTACAGAATACGACCAACTCAACACCTGTTGTTATTATCTGTTTCTACCCTGTAAAGGTATGATTGATGTCAAGGGCATGTATTCCTGAGTCTTTGGGTTTTATCTCCTCTAATGTCTATTGGATTTCTTTGTCAAGTTGTTAAATTACTTGTTTGAATGCGTTAATATCCACTTCATCTACCCTTGGCTTCACTTGCCATGAAACCTCAGATAGAATTAAGTCCTTTGAATTTCTCTAAAATGCAGGGGTAGCGGGAACATAAAATACAGGTTCTTCATCCCCTTCAAGCATCTGGACTTTTGAATTTCTCGAACCAACTTGTGTATCAGTCTCTATCATTCCCATAGATGTCGTTGAGTGCATAGTGTCACTTATAGAAGTTATGATATTGGCCAACTTTTCTACCTCTAGCCTCTCTTCATGAACATAGGTTGATAATCCAACCTGCTTCTTTAGAGTTGAAATGATCCCCATAGGATCATAGTGCCAAAGTTCATCCCGCAGAAATCTCAAAGACAACATTTCCTTTTCCAAAGCCTCTATTGCATTTTATTCTTAGCAATTAAAGGAGAAATAGTATATGGATAACTAAATAGTGACCCCTTTTTCTTGGAAACAAAATGCAATCTGTTTATTATCATATTTTTTCTAAGGAACTCATAAGAAAATTATAATGGTGATACATACTTAGGCAAATGAAAGCATCATTTATCAAATCCATAAAGGCATATGATCATGTAATCAGGAAATAAAAACCAAATTTTGCTTCTTTGCTCTTCTGTCAATCTCAAGGTTTTAATTTGTTCTTTTGAGAGCCTGTTTTTGTCGGCTTCTGTTAACTTAACCATCAGTGGGTATGAAAAGCAATCAGTGTAATGCAAATATTCAGGGGAATGCGCTAGGGATAGATTATGTCAGACCAGTGGAAAACTTATTTTTCCTCGCGGTCAGCATTCGTATTACTAAGAAGAAGCCTAGAGGATAAAAAATAAGAAGAATAATTAAAAAGAATGAGGTGCACGAGGTATGAAAAATGGCGGCATGAGCTAAAAGGAATAGTTTTGGACAATAAATTGTAACACCCGGGTCAAGTATTTAGGAAAATTTATGGCTTGAAGATTGGGCTGAAGCATAACGAGTCGTATAGCCAAGAGAATTGACTCATCCATTTTGGTATCATCGGCCAAACCAAATATGATGGAGAAAAGAGAGGCTAGAGTCTGATAGAAGGGCTTCAGGGACTGCGTCAGTACCAGAAAAAGAAACTTTAATTCAACAATTGGTTTTTCAAATAAGGTTGTGAAGAATTCAATCTTTTCACCCTCTTCCAGAGTAATGAAATCACGGTCTAACCCCTTTTCAGTTATATCGATTCCCTGGGCAGGAATCCCTAGCATATTTGTGACTATTTCCATGTAAAGCTTTATGAAGAGCTTACAACTAGACTTACAGAAAAATGCCTAGTAGTCGTGGACACACTGCTCAGTTAACAACCGAATTGAATCAGGGTTGAAGTGAACCGAATGAAGAGTTGCATGCAAAACCCCAGACTTCAGTAAACAAAAACCATCACTACACTCGACAGAGGAGAGGTTGAGGTTTCTTTTAAGGGTAAGTATGTCTGTGAGACCTACTCTTATGTCTTGAACCTAGACTACTCATTAACTAGGGCCTTTTTCCTGGATGACTCAGACATGGTATAATTCTATAAATAAATCACTAATTAATAGAAACAGGATGACCTAGGGTGACTTATCGCTTAAAAGAATGTATCTTCTAGGATAAGGCTTGCTTATCTTATGCTCTCAACCATGGACTAGGTTCTCCAGGGAACATACATGAATGAATCCAAACAAACGAAATGGTGAAAAGGTTGGCGGAAATTAAGGTTAAAAGGGAATTACAAGGATAATTAAAAGTCACAAACAGATGCCATTCATCCATTGAATAACTCACCAATCGAGGACAGAGGTGCCTGGTCATCATACAATGACGAATGGTTATATTGCGTGCAACTTATGATGAAACCATCATAGATCTGTGATGGATCAACAACAAGGATTACATCAGGATTGAAGAAGGGTTGTAACAGTCATACAAGTTCTCATGTGATGACACCTAGCGACCATCTGATCAACTCGAAGAGGACGGTGTAGATCCATCGGGCGGGAAGACTGTAGTTAACTCTTGTGCTAGTTTAGGTGTGACGTTGATGGCTCAGTTGTCAGATCCAGGATCAGACGGCTAATTCTCCGCAACTAGAACTATGGTTAAACTCACCGGAACTTTGGTAACACATTAAAAGTGTGGCATGACCAAATGCGATAGGCATGTTAGAACTGTCAATCTTCAACCGGGGGGAGATTTGTCATTCATTTACACACATTCAATAACACTTCCTTGACTTTATTTTAATATCTATATCTATATCTATATCTATATATATATATATATATATATATATACAGAGAGAGAGAGAGAGAGAGAGAGAGAGAGAGAGAGAGAGATGTAGTTGATTGACTTTAGTTATGTGATAAAATTCAGAAGGATGAGCATTTTTGAGCACCTAACACTCACCTCCATTATTGCTCTTGAGAGCCTTCACCTTCTTTCTCGTTTCTTTCTCAACTAGTGCTTTGAATTCTACTAACTTGTAGAATGTCTCATCCTTATTCTGCATGAATAATATCCAACACTTCTGTGAGAAGTCATCAATAAAAATGACAAAATATTTGTGCCTATAAGTGGAGGTTGTGGATAAAGGTCCACAAACATTAGAGTGGATCCTTTCAAGGATTGCATGTGGTTTGTTGGTCGGATAATGGAAATTGTCTTTGGTGTACTTTCCTAAGGTACACCTTTTTCATGTATCATGCTTCTCTAATACTCCTTTGGGAAGGCCTGTGGTTATCTATTGCATAATATTCAAGGCGCCATGATGCAAATTGCCAAGTATCCTATGCCAAAATTCACAGACATCGCGGCTCTACACCTTCTCCACTTTTTTGCTCAATTCATCACAATCCTCCACATCTAGCTTGTACAAGTTGTTCACATGAACCCCAATATGCTTCACATGTCCCATGGCTATGTGACTCAGGAATGCCTTTCCTTTGCTAAATATCACATCATAACCATAGTCTTCCAAAATTGTAACTGACACAAGATTTTTCTTTAGACCCAAAATAAACATCACATCCTTGAGTATGAGAGGGGATCTCGACTCCCTATGAAAGGTGAGTGTATCAATCACGATCACACTATACCTTCCATCATCTACCATCTAGATATACATCTGGAGATATTTCTTCTCCAAATTGTTGAAAATTTTTTTATTCACCGTCATGTGGAATGAGGCACCACTTTCCAAGTACCACACACTTCCCATCACATTGTTAGCGATGTATGCAATGAGATTAAATTCAAGCTCGAATTGTGAAGCCAAGGCTTCACCTGTTTCTCCTCCTGAGGTCTTCTTACTTGTCTTATTGTGTGGACACATCGTGGCGTAGTGCTTGAATTCACGATAGTGAAAGCACCTAATTCTGGACAAGTCTTTTTCTCTTATCCCCTTGACTAGATTCTGGTTTAGATTGGGATTTTTTCCCTTTTCCCTTCTTTTCCTTTCCATCCAAGGCACATTTTTCCTCATCCTCACCCTTGTATGAATTCATGTCTTTGGTATTCTGCCTCATTTCCTCCTCTACCAAATTGGACCATAGGCGTTCCCAATTTGGTAGTTTCTCCCTCCCATTCACTGAGTCTTGGTAGTTGTGCCAACTCTTAGGAAGGCTTAGAAGGGGTAGGCTTACCAAATCATCTTCTGCAACAATAAGACCGACTTTACTAGGTTTATCATGAAATTGTGTGAACCTACTCAAGTATTGTGGAAGAGTCTCATTCTTCTGCATATTGATATTTTTAAATTTATCCTTGAGCGCCAACTTCCTGTAGTCACTACTATTCTGGAGAAAATTTGTCAATGTTTGCCACATTGCATACGAAGTCTCTTTCCTATGGATATTTTAGACAATTTGGTCTCGTACTCCCTCCAATATGATTCTCCTCACCTTGGCTACACACTTCTTCCATTCTGCTAGATCCTGAATATCAACTGTTGTTGGTTTCAGAATGCCATTATCAATGAATTCCTTCAATCCATTATCTTCCAGCACTGCCTCCATGTGGTCCTTCCAAACAACATAATTCGAGATTCCCTCAAGGTTAGTCCATACAAAGCCATTCTTCTAGATCTAAAGAATTGATCTTGCAAATTTGATCCTCCTGTAATAACAACTTTGGAATTTCTTCTCTACTATGAATCCTGCTCAAATACCATGTAGAAATTATTGTGTATATATGAAATTGCTCATGAAATTTACTAAAACACAAGATTCAATTCTACTCTATTATTCTACAGAATTTAACTCACGATCGAGAACATAAATCATAAACATGCAAGAAGAATTATCACACATGAACAAAGATTTATCTAGGGGAAAGAAACTACTCAAAACCCCTTCCTATTTGTATTCCATTTATCAAAGAATAGAGATGAAATACATATGTTTCTCAAGCCCGAGAACAACCTGCAAGTGTATAGTCTATCTCTCTTCCTAATTGACTGACTCTGACCAAAATTTAACCAATTTTCAAGTCCTCCAAGCTCTTATTTCCTTGTGTTTTTCCTTGATGAAATTAGCCCCTCTTATTTAGGAAATTCCCTCAATTGGATTGTGCAATTCCTCTAGGTTCTTCCTCTAACTGCATGCACCACTTGCACACATTGGAATAGTCTACAACTGATAGTACACTTCCTTTGAATCTCCATCTCAACTGGGTAACTCAAATTCTCTGCATACATCAATTATTTTGGTTTGATTAATTAGTTAACTCGTTGATGACTGAGTTTGGTTGAAGTTACACTTCCATAACTTGACCTCCATTAGTTCCTCTAGTAGTTAGAACTAGTTTTTAGTCAATTTAGTGTGTCCTAAATTGCTACATAAGTTATCAATCCAGGAGTCATAAACCGATGAAGTGTAGTGCACTGTATGTGCAAGACAACCTTTTTCTTACCTCACTGTTTTCAGTTTTTATCTTGTTTTGAGTTTTTGTTCTTGTTGGTCTCCTAAAGTGTTAAATGAAAATGGAAATCCTAGTCTAACTTTTAAAGATCAAGTATGGATGTAGAATTGAAGACAAGGTTTATGCTTCTTATGGTACCTTCCAAACTTAGAACTTCAAAGATCTCAAAACATGTTGTCTATAAAATCAGAACTTTGAACTTTGAACAAGAGTGAAAACATGCAGCTACATAAATCAAGCTAAAGATGAAGTACTAAAAATGAGGCTACTATCTCTGCTGCCCATCCTAATTACAGAATTGAAATCTAACAAACTATTACACTCAAAACCAAAAAAATAAAGAAGCTGGAAACTAGTCACTAACTTCACCCATAATCACAATATTTCGTCAATTAACTTCTAAAATGGGGTTAAGCTAAAGACTCTGGAAATATCATCATATGGCATGAAAGAATGACATTTAAACTATCTACTTGCAGACTAATGAAAGCAAAATCAATTACTTTGCCTATATTCACAATAGCTCACCAATTAACTTCTAAAATGGCGTTAAGCTAAAGGCTCTAGAGATATCATCATATAGCATGAAGAACTGATATCTAAACTATCTACTTGTAGACTAATGAAAGAAAAATCAAATTACTTCACCTATAATCACAATAGCTTTCCAATTAACTTCTAAAACAAGGTTAAGCTAAAGGCTCCGGAGATATCATCATATAGCATGAAGAACTGATATCTAAACTATCTAAAAGAAGTAAGCAAATATCACTAAATAAAAGTAACAACTGGGATTGAAAACTAAAGTTCAGTAGAGGAAGCAAGTCTCAGATCACCACTTGATGCAAAAACTATATGAAAAAGCTCGAGCATAACCTATTCTGAAATGCACTGATCAGTGTTAGTGGAAAACATAACAAGCTGCAAAATCATGTATAGGATTAGAATGATTAAAACCATAAGCAAAACATGAGAAATGTACAACTTAAATAAGAGGAAATATACATGAAAAACTATACAAAACAAAAGAAGAACCTCAGCCACGCAGGGGCCCTCTGCATAGCTTTGGATTAACACGCTGTCACTTCAAACCACGCTTAAACAGTCATGTAAAAAACAGATTTTTTCTATTATGAAACAGAGGATATGTCTCTCGGTTACAACAGCAAAATAAAACTTAAAAAATAGTAACAAGACTAACTATTTTCGTTGCAAATGCTTATATTTATAGAGGAATTAGATAACTATATTTTGGAGAAAATTCTTCAGCAATGGACACGTGAACAGGTCAGAATCTGGAAGTTTAGCCTCTTGGTTGCCATGAACAGTAAATCTACACAAAGTGGATGTTGGATTGCATTACGGAGATGGCCTACAGGTGGAAAAAATGGATCCATGAGTTCAGGAACGGCTTCAGACTTCTTTGCGTGCTAGAACAGAGTCCTAGTTGACGCAAGACTCTCTGTTGACCACCCTTTGACCGATACCTTTCTTCACGAATTCGGCTAAGAAAATAGGACCTCATCCATGTGTGGATCATTTCTGAGCTGCCCATGTGTCTCATTTCTCCTTCGACACCTGTAACCTATAGAACAATGAAAACGGTTGCGGAATTGTGAGTTAGCTGCGGAAAGTGGCTACATTCTGTAGCTGATAAACAAAAACTAGATCAAATAGCACACACAATGATATAATTTGAAAATCACTCAAATGCACTCCTGAAATCAACATGTAACAACTTTTGATAGCTTATGAGGCACTAATATGGGAAAATAGAAGAAAATGGTTTAGGAAAACGTGTAGAAGAGAAGTAGTTTTGGGGCTCAACAACTAGTTTAATTGACCATAACTCAAATTAACTAAAATAGATTGCTACAAATTAGTAATAAATCATATTGAACTGAACTCAAGCTTTCCCAACTCAAATTAACTAAGTTAACTTAGTGACAAGTTCCATGTCACCTCAGTTAACTACCTCCAAGAGTTCTGCTGAAATGGGAATTCAGATTTTCTCTAGTTTGACCAAGGCAAAGTCAAACTAATTTTTTATTGCCACATTTTCAACATGAAATGTAATCCATAATATTATTATTTCATATCATGCACAATTTTCAGGTGTAATTATTTTTCCAATAAATAAATGAGTTGTTGCGGGAATGAGTTCTGACTCGATGGTTGATGATTATGTGTCCCCTTTAAAATTTTAATTTCCTTTGGATGGTTATTTTATTGTCTTTAGTTATGAATGTTTAATCTATTGGGTATGTTTTATTTTCTTTTCATGACTAGTCCCACACTTTGTATGTTTCGTCGAGTGTAGTGGGGGGGTCACAAGGGGGGCGGAAGCCCCCCATTTCAGGGGGTTTGCAATGCGGTATTAGCCCTCTTAAACAGGGTTTAGGGAAATGCCTCGATAATTTTTTTATGTGGACCCAATAATAGTTGGGTAGACCCAAGGATAAGAGGTAGATCCAAAGATGGTGGGCGGACCTACCCATGGTTTTGTGCATGGGTGTTGCACACGATATTGGGCACGATGTTTTTCTGCCATGGTATTATGTAGATCCGATCAAGGGAACTATGGTTATGTTCTAATCCAAGGTTAATGGATTGGGGTTTATGAATTCATTGTCATATATATATATATATATATATATATATATATATATATATATATATATATATATCTATGTATGTATGTATGTATGTATATATATATATATATATATCTATATCTATATATGTATGTATGTATTTTAACACTGAAAGGAATATAATGGAAAAAATCAATCTGATAGTACCGGTTTTTGGATCTAGGGGAAAATATTTGTGTATATTTATTTTCTGTTCTCGCCATTGTTTATTTTTCTATTTGAAGAATTTGTTTGCAGGTAATTTCTATACAGGTTTAAAACCTACATTTGGCATCAGAGTTGTTTTCTTCAAGGGGATGCCTTTGTTGTTGAGGGGTTTTGCTCAGGCCTATGGTAGACCCTCTTCAGTGGAGATATGTAGGGTCAATTCTTACTGTGAAAGAAGATGGAAACTTGTGGAAAGATAGAGATGGAGAAATTTAATGGTCATAGTTTTAAGTTATGGAAGCTCAAGATGGAGGATAAGTTGGTGGACTGAGATTAATGGATTGTTGTAGATCCAGGCACAACACTGATAGTAATGTCAGTAGAAGACTGGGAGAAGTTAGATAGGAAGGAACAGATCACAATACAATTGTGCCTCTCATATTCAGTATTGTTGAATGTATCAGGGGAATCTACGATGAAATATCTGTGGGTCAAGTTAGGGACTTTATACCAATATAAGTCTCTGGTTAACAAATTGTTCCTGCGGAAAAAGTTGTATAACTTGAGGATGAAGGATGGAGACTCAGTGATAGAGCATTTGAATTCCTTTAATATTATGGTAATACAGTTTTTATCTATTGATATAAAAATTTCAGATGAAGATAAGTGCATCAGTTTTCTATGTTCTCTACCAGATTCGTGGGATAGTATGGTTGTTGCAATAAGTAGGAATACAACTACCTTGAAGTTTGATGAAATAGTCTCATCCTTGTTGTCGAAGGAGATGAGATGGAAAAATATAGAGAGCCAAAATGGAGATTCCTTCTATGTACGAGGACAGTCCCAAAACGTAAACAAAAATAAATCCTAGAGTGGAAGATCTAAATCTAGAGGGAGATCTAAATCTCTAGGAAAACCTATAAAGATGTGCCGGAAATGCAGAAAGGAAGGGCTCTACAAAAAGGATTGTGGACCTAAGCCTCCTAAGAAAGGAAAGGAATATGATGATGCTCCTTCTGTAGAAGCAAAAACCACCTCAAATGAAGGTGGGGATGTGTACTTGGATTATTCTTCAAGTACACATGCAGATCATGAGGCATGGTTGTTAGACTTAGGTGCATCCTTTGAATTCACTCCCCATAGGGAGTGGTTCTACGAGTACGAGAAATATGATGGTGGTTATGTCTTCTTAGGGGTGACAAGAAGGCTAAAATCATCAGACGTGGAAAATTCAAGCTAGAGTTCCAAGGTGGAAGGATTAGAACACTTCCTAGTGTTCTTCATATTCCTGCATTGGCTAGAAATTTCGTTTTTGTAAGAAATATGGATGATGTAGGTGTAAAGAAAGTGTTTGAGAAAGATACCTGTAATATGGGTTGGGGAGAACTGGTATTGATGTGGGGATTTCGTATTGGAACTCTTTACAAGATTTTGGGTAGCACTATTATTGATGGGTGCAACAGTTCTGTGGTTCCTGAAAGTGGAGCAAAAAATCTAGTGGTCTTTGGAGAAATGACCGTGATATGGCATCAAAGTCTTGGACATATTGGAGAGAAGGGCCTTTGAAAACTACATGGTAATGGTATGGTAGAAGTTATGTCTAGATTATCTCTGGATTTCGATTTCTGTGAACATTGTGTATATGGGAAGCACAATCTGGTGAGTTTCCCCTCTGGTGCTAAGAGAGAGAAAAAAATATGAGAGCTTGTGCATAGTGATGTGTTTGGACCTATGTCGGTTCCGTCACTAGGTAAATTTGTGTACTATGTATCATTTATAGATGAATTCTTAAGGAATACATGGATATATTTCCTCAGGAATAAATTTGAAGTCTTTGAAAGGTTTAAATAATTTAAGGCTCTGGTGGAAAATAAAATAGAGAGGAAGATCAAGGTGTTGAGGATGGATAATGGTGCAGAGTTTTGAAAGAATGAATTTGAAGAGTTTGCAGGAAGTGTGGTATAGCACAATAGAAGACTGGTCCATACACACCTCAACAAAATGGAGTTGTAGAAAGAATGAATAAGATGTTGATGGAAAAGGAATAAAGCATGCTCGGTGGTGTCGTGTTAGGATAGGAATTTTGGGCAGAGGAGGTGGAGACTGCATGTTAACTGGTTAACAGATAACCTCATCAATGTTGGAGGATAGGACTCCACATGAGGTATGGACTAGTAAGAAACACTCTCTTTCACATATGAGGGTATTTGCTTGTGATGCATATATACATGTTCCAAAGGAGAAAAGAACCAAGTTGGATAGTAAATCTAAAAGGTGCATCTTTATTGGGTATAAGGATGGTTTGAAAGTTTATAATATTTGGAACCCATAACCAAGGAAGGTTGTGTATAGCTGAGATGTGGTGTTTAGAGAGGTGAAATATGTTATTAAACATGAAGTCCTTCCAAAGTAACTTGAGAATATAGAGTTTGAGCTAAAGGAGGAAGAATTAGACTTTATAAAAAACCAAGAATCAAATGTTGAGGCACAAACTCCAACTTTGAGAAGATCAGTTCGAGAGAGAAGGAAGCCAAAAAGGTATACTCCATCTTCTTTATATTCAAATTTTTCTTTATCTCTTACTGATAATGATCCCAAAACTATCAGGGAGGCAGTATATTTAAAGGATGGAAAACTCTAGAAAGAGGGCATGGTTGATGAAATTGCATCTTTGGACAAAAATGAGGCTTGGGATCTGGTAGAGTTGTTGGTTGGTAGGAAACCCATTGGAAGCAAATGGGTGTTTAAGAAGAAGATGAATGCAAAAGGCAAGGTGGATAAATACAAAGCTTAGTTGGTAGTAAAAGGTTATTCCCAAGTGTCGAGAATTGATTTTGGTGATATTTTTTCTCCTGTTGCCAAACTAGATTCTATTAGATTACTCTTGTATGTTTCTCCTGCTTTTGATTTTGAGGTAGAACAGATGGATGTGAAGACAAAAATTCTTCATGGGGATCTGGAAGAAGAAATCTACATGAAGCAACATGAAGGCTTTATGGTGAAGGGTAATAAAGAACTGGTATGCAGGTTAAAAAAGTCTTTGTATTGCTTAAAACATTCATTAAGAATGTGGTATCAGAAATTTGATACATATATATGGGCACTTGGCTTCACCAGAAGCAAAGCGAATCATTGTGTGTATTTTAAATTAATTTGTGACCATGTTATTTATTTGGTTTTGTATGTGGATGACATGTTGTTGATTGGAAATGACAAAAAATTAACTAGGATTTGAAGACCCAGTTGTCCTCCAAATTTGACATGAAGGATCTGTTGATGCCTCTAAAATCGTAGCATCAACATTGAGGATAACCACCTGGTCCGGACTTTAGTACAACTCCTTTTCCGTTTGGAGTGGTGGCTCCGACTAGATGTTATGGGACCAGTTTCCTAATAATGTATGGTTTGATGAATGAGTGTTTTAAATGTATAACAAAGATGATAGGTGATTTAATCTATAACTCTGAAAATATACACATATATCTATATAACCCAGGTAATCTTATAACAATGCGATTTTTGATAATTCCTAGCAGACAAATAATCATATAGATGGTTTACTTATCCATAGGAAGATGCATTTAAATAATGATTACTTTGTTTAAGAAATTAAACAAAGTAATTATGAAAACATATCGCATGACCTACTGGTATTTATTGCTGACATATATCTCTGATATAACAATTCTAAATCGTTCAGAAGTGACTCAATATAGAATTTATTGAAGCATGTTAATATATCAACAATAGCCAATTAAATGGAATTCTAATTACATAAAGAACAAGAAAAAAATAACAGTGATAGAATTACCGCATGCATTTGAGTCTAGATATGTAAGCAACATTATGATTCCATGTTTTTATTCCAAAAACTTCCAGGAGATACAAAAATACAGGTCTTGAAAAGTTCTTTCACAAAAATCTGAAAACTTGATCCACTACTTATAAAAAATAAATTAAGAAGTGAAGAAGTGCAACTTCTCCCTTCTAGTTTTTGTACAAATCAAGGACCATTTATCCAATAACATGAAAGAGGTTATATAATGGAATTAAAACCAACTGTCTACAAAAATCGCTAAGATTTGTTGGAACTGCCACTCATTAAAATTTGGGATTTGAATTGCAAAAATAGCAATGCAATTGTATCTGAAAAGATTCTTCATATCTATTTCTTCTCTTGTATTTGCAACTGACAAATTGAAAGCATGTTTTGAATTTCCAGAGGGTGACTCATCCTGGAGTGTAGTTGTCCTGTGTACGTGGCATCTAAAAGCTCGGGGATCATGCGATCAATAACATCGGCAAGGAATTTGATGGTCATCTTTTGGCTGTGTGGCTTGACCAAAAAGGACCAGTACCCATCCCAGTTAAGGCTTTGTATTCTGTTGAGCTGTTCATCTTTGGTGGCCAAATATCGCTTCCATTGATTTTCTAACACTTTCACCTTTAGAAGATTACCCAGGGAACAATCGGAAATTAAATTGGCATATATATCATCATTCATCATTTCAATCGCATTATTCATTGTAGACCTAGCCCTAGAGGTAGCCTTTTCTGCCTTTATCATTTGTGTTTCCCACTCCGAAAACAATATTTAAGTATGCGACTCTTGAATTTTTGGTAGGTTAGCAGCTATTCCTTCTACTGTGCTTTTCCAGGAGAGGTAATTTGTGACCTTCTCATCTGCATCCTCAAATTCTAATCTGGTATTAACTGCTTGATCGATTAGTGATGTAGTTATGATGCATAATGGGTCGATAAGAGATATTTTATGGAAAAGTAAATTAAGCTGTTGACATAATGCTTTATTTGCTTCTAGGGATTCCTTCTTAAATTCCTCAACCTTGGGATAATCTTTGAACTGTTCTATACAGAGTTGTAGTTGTGTGATTTTCTCCTCTTTAGTCTTAATTTCTTGTTTATGTGTCAATTGAAGTTGTTCGAGCTTTTGAGACAACTGTTGTTGTTTTTGGATGGCATTCTAGTTGATCTTCTATTTCTCCAGGTTTAATTGTTCCTCAAGCTGCTCGTTCTTTTGTTTTTCTTCTGCCAACTGTTCTTCAAGCCGATTAATTTTATGTTGTTGTACTGCTGCCTGTTCCTCAAGCTGATTAATCCTTTGATACTTTTCCATGAACAATTGGTTAACCTTAGTTGCCTTATCAATTGTGGCGGTTGTGTATGCCCCTGCAAATTGAGATTGACTTCTAAATCCTTAGAAGGATTGACTTCTAAATCCTTCCATAAAATCTTCATAAATTCAGATTGAGGAATTGTGGAGGATGTCTGGTCTATTTTCCTCTTTTTTCTTTGTCTTTTGACTACAGCCCTTTGTTTTGGACTATAAAATACATCCAATGGTGGTAGTTCCTCAATATTCAATATAATTTCTCCTGAAGGGTTTTTAGGAATTATTTCAATCTCTTTCTGAGCTATGTCTTTATTGGGTGTTACTTCAATTGCACTATCAGGAACGGTGGGCCGTTGTGTCGTAGTCGATGATGATGTGGTAATGTTTTTGGGGTCGCTCTGGCTTTTGATCTGCGGATCAAATTGCTACGATTATTTTATCAAGATGGGGTCAATATGAACATCTGTGCTAAGGGGTTCACTGGGCTTTCCACCTGTTTCCCCTTCCCTGGAAATATCTTCAATAGTCTGCTCTTGGCTGTGCTCTGCTTGCTAAACAATAGGGGTAGTATTTAGTAAGTCTAGAGGTACTGTCAGTAACCTCTGTGTTCTGTATTCCATGAATTTGTCCATCTTCTCAGCTCCCAATTTGAATCTTTCCAAATGAGTTACTTGTGAGAATAATTTCGCTGAAGCGAATAAGTCATCAAACTCATCCTTCTCATGTATAAATTTACTAATTTTCACCTGACTAGTGAAATTGAAAGCGACCTTGTTTAGATCATATTGTCTTTTAGGAATTACTACCAGACCCAGATCCTTTTTTTTCTCTACTTCTTTCTCAACATGTTTAAAATCATGCAATGTATAAGTGCCACAACGGAGGGGAAATGGAGGCCATACTTGTTTCTTAGAATCTTTAAGGTTTCTAGACATCCCTTTTTCCACTATCTGGTAAGCTATTTCCCTAGCTAATAGCTTATCAGGGATATAGAGTGGAAGGACATGAGGATCAGTAATACTGCCAAAAATCCTAATATAAGTGAACTTCTCCTCCCCGAACCAATGGCCGATTGAAGTTAAGTCAATGCTAGCCTCGTTAGACCACTGAGGAGTAGGTTTATTAAAGATGGCTTGATGGACAGGTAAAATGAAACCATGGAAAATCTTGTATAAATGATTTTTGTAGTCAGACTTCCATAAATATTTATGATAAATATGAATGGGGGTTGGATCCTGAATAGTCCATTTCCAGCCTAGGATGGGAAATTTGGAATTAAAACAGATCGTGTCCATTATGTAGGCGCTCATATAGAATGGGGGCACAATTATGGTGGAGACAAATCTGTTCCTTCTATAATCTAGTATTTGACTGGCCATTTTATCTGATAGAATGTTTGCCCAATCCATAATAAAGGAGTTGATTGCTGCTTCTATTAATGGAACCATTTCTATAGAAAATCTAGCAGAATCAAGGCTTCTAAAGATCCCACATACCATAGCATTAGCATAACAATACAGAGATGTTAAGGAGTACATACCAGAGGATTCATGTTTATGCTTGTTCGGAAAATGTCTCCATTGTTTGATAGGGTCTGACTCTATGTCATTCTCCTTAGCAAAATCTTCTAGGAATGATTTGTTGTAGTGTCGCTGGGGATCTGGCAAGTGATACATTTTCTTGTCATCTTCAGGTTTGAATGTCCCGAACATCCTCCCATCGAATGTAAAGAAATCTCTATATGTGATATTAATAGTTTCGATTACCCATCTCACTAGACCATTATATGGTAAAACTTTTTCTTGGGCTACTATTCTATGGAGGAAGGAGCTAGCCAAATCATTGAGCATGCTCTGTTCGATTAGTTCCATCAGTTGTTGCTTCTTCTTCTATCTCCATTAGATTTTCTGCTTCAAGTTAAGCATATATGCCTTCCCACGAGATTTTACCAAGGCCTTGACAGGTAGTATATGCAATTAACACCAATTTTTCTGGTCCTTCTTCCACTATAATGGGGACCTTTGCCTTTCAAGATTTCTTAGACATCTTGCCCAACTGTGCGATTCTGGATCAGCTCTGCAAAATGAGGAAGAAGAGCGTAACAGTCGAAAAACTTGAGAGGAGATAATACAAAAATTACAGACCAAAAGCAATTACGCGCATTAGATGCCAAAGATATTATATTGTACATAGCTACCACGGATGAAATCCTTAAAGGAATTAACCATAATTTCTCTTTAATCTTTTACTGTAACTTCCAACGTGAAACTTTATTGCTGAAGCCATTTGTTGCATCGCAAGTTTTGTAATGACCCTTTTTAGAATAGGTTTCGTGACTCTTCAATTTGCGATTGTATTATTTTAATATTTGTGTAATAATCACGTATCGCAAATCGGGAGTTACAAGCGCCACACTCAAAATGTATGTTTGCATAGTTGCAATTGCGATGAGTGCTGAGCTGGCATGTGAAGACAACAGGTTTCAAACTTGGAAAATCACGCTATTTCTTTATAATCGATTTATCCGTATACCACATGTATTCATAGTATTTTATAACTTTATTTTATCGAGAGTGCGATATGCGATAATTAAATCGCATCGAAAGATTTCAATGGAGTTTTTCAGATGCTTCCCTATGAATCAACAATATGTGATTGCGATAGCCTTATCGCATCGCAAGATTTCAATGAAACGTTAAAAGTCATCCCTTGGGATATATGATGTGCGCGACGCAATAGTTTTATCACATCGTATTTATAAATGGCTTACTTTGATAACACTTTGCGATGAGGGTTTTATTATGACTCTAATCTCATCGCACTTTTCTAAATGGATGTTCATGGGTTCTAAAGAATTGCAATTTGCGACAAGCAGTCCTAAATACTCATAAAGCAATTTTTTATATGACTTTTATTTTATTTTACTTGAAATTTTGATTGCTTTTACTCATATTCTAAAGGGGACCCATTTCTTATTTGGCAATATAAGACTAAGATTTAAAAATTGAAATGGGGGGGTTGTTGTATAGCATGACAGGATCTTGGTGCTACAAACTATATTTTGGGTATGGAAACTAAAAGAGATTGAGAAGAGTGGAAGCTCTGATTGAACCATAAGAAGTATGTCAATACAATATTGTAGGTTTAATATGTAGGATAGTAAACTGGTGAAGGTTATTATTCTTGTACGTGTAAAGTTATCTATTGAACAGTGTCCTAAGACACATGAAGAGGAATAGGACATGTCTCATGTTCCATATGTGAGTGCAACTGGTAACCTGATGTATGTAATGGTATGCACCAAATCAAATATTGTAGATGCAGTGGGAGTATTGAGGAGGTTTATGTCGAATCCAGGGAAGGAGCATTGGACAACAGTGAAGTGGCTTTTCATGTATTTTCGTGGCATTAGTGATCATGGTTTTTGCTAGCAACGAAGATCAAGATTGGACAAAGTTTTGTACATTCATGAATTTTTTTATGTAGACTGGGCTAGAGATCTGGAACAAAAAAATTATACAAGTGGGTATGTGTTTAACCTATTTGGAGGAGAATTTAGTTGAATGAATAAGAGGTAGTCTGTGGTGGCACTTTCAACTACAGAGGTTAATACATGGGAGCCAGTCATGCAAGGAAGGAAGCAGTTTGGTTTCAGAGATTGTGTTCAATTATGGGGTTCGTGAAGCAAGCGATAAGGATAGACTGTGACAACCAAAGTGCAATTTTCTTGGAAAATAACCATACTTATCATTTGAAGAAAAAGCACATTGATGTTAAGTATCACTTTGTGAGGGATATGGTTGAGGACAAAAAGGTGTTTTTGGTAAAGGTGGACACTTTGAAGAATGTTGCAAATGCGTTGATGAAGTCTGTGAGCACTGAGAAGTTTCCTTAGTGTAGATAAACAATGGGTGTTGCAAGTTCGAACCAATGACAAATATCTCCTGTGACCCCCTATGTGGAAAGAAAAAAATAAGTGGGAGAATGTCGGGTATGTGCTATATTCTTTCCACGGCTAGCCCCACACATTGTATGTTGTGCTAGGTTCAGTGGGGAGGTCACAGGGGGGGCGAAAGCCCCCCCTATTAGAGGGTTTACAGGGGGGTTGTAGTCCTCGTGCATGAGGTCTAGGGAAATGCGCCAAGATTTTGTTTTTATGTAGACCCAAGGATGGGGAGCAGACCTACCCATGGTTTTGTGCATGGGTTTTGCACATGACTTTGGGCATGATGGTTTTATGTCATGGTATTTTGTAGATTGAGTTAAGGGAACTACAGTTATGTTCTAATATAGGGATAATAGATTAGGGTTTATAAATTCTTCAACATGTATATATATGTATTGTAACATTGAAAGGAATATAATGAAAAAAAATCAATCTGGTAGTCCTGGTTTTGGGATCCATGGGAAAATATTTGTGTATATTTGTTTTTTGTTCTCACCATTGTTTATTTTTCTATTTGAATAATTATTTTGTAGGTAATTTATATACAGGGTCAAAACCTACATAATTTGTATGTCGTCTCTATTGTGTTGGTTATTGGAATGTTTAGAAATGATGTATAATGCTTAAAACTTCTTCATCACTATTCTATATCCCTTACCTCTCATTGTTCGAGCACACCTCAAGTGAGACACTCTTCTTTTTTAAAATAGGAGTGAAAATGTTGGCGATAAGATAGAATATGATGACATCTTTTATTATCAACCTAAGGTTGAACCCTGTGTATCTGATGTTTAAATTTTATGCCAACAAGTAGCAGACCAAGCCTGCAAAATTATATTGTATGCATTAGCAAGAGGCATAAGATGAGAGAATATATAAAAAATCCTCTCAAGGGTTTTAATTTCCTTGGCTAAGAGTAGCATGTGAGTAGTTCAAAACCAAAGTTTGAATTGTTGTAGTGTTGGGGCTTCGTTTAAGGTGATTCAGATGTTTTTAATAAAATCTACCATCTAATATTATAAATTTGATTCATTGGAAAGACCGAGAATATGGAAGAGAATAGTATATAATTTATGAGAGTGGATTTATGTTATTGTGTATCCCTACATTGTCCATGAGAATGTGAGTAGTTTTGCATTGTTTGATGCAACTATTGAATGGAAAAGATCTAGAGTCAGCTTCCTCGTTTCCCATGTGATTGTGGCGAGCAAAGAGAGGGATGGGGTTTGTAGATGCATGTGGCTTGCTAAAAATGACCTGACTTTCTCCTCACGATCCTAGAGGTTATTCAGTGATTTAGGAGGGTTTTTTGAACAAGAGTAGGGTTAAGCAAGATTGCACGAGCTTCTTAATTCTAATAAATTCTATGATAATCACTTTAATATAATATTTATAATATATTCTCTTAATTTATATGTAATATTGATTCTATAAAGCTTTGATGAATCTAGGATGGTATGTTTAGAAATGTGTTGACGGTGTTGGAACCGCCAACATGTCAGGGGATCTCCCGAGTAAGAAGTCCCAACTAGACCTCAAACTGTTTGGTGTAGGAGTCCCAACAGTGGGTCATACAATGCGCCTTAACCGCGGTTGCATACAAAGGCAAGCATGATGTCCTTTTTCGTAGCAAGGGTATGACCAACACAACAAGCCAACTAAGGTGCATGAAGGGTTCTGACACATGGATAGTGGAATAAGTGTGCCCCTTGGAAACCTGTGGAAACACGCGGATTGGAAGGGAACACACGAGAAAATATACATCACAAGATGGAAGGTAGATGAACCAATGATACAAAGTGACAGTTAAACCAATAAAACATCTCAATAAGATTCATACATACATATATAGAAAAGTCCATACATACATGCGTAAGAAAACATGTACATATATCATTAGAGTAACCAAGACAACTGAAATACAATAACAACATATGCATGAAACGTGTTGGCTCTGTTATATTAAGAAAGTGAAAGTTCCAATCATACATACAACCATGTCCAACTACTAGTCCCGACAACGAAACGTTACAGTCACTGCCGCCTGCTCCTCCAAAGAGATATACTAGCTCTGCACTGTGGAGAAGCCAAGGCTCATTACAATACACTCCAAGCTTTCTCTAAGATACACCTATAGGAATCTTGGCTCCCAAAAGCCTCTACAATGAGTTATGAGGTTCTATAAATAGAAAAGGGTGGGGTGACCCTTGACATTCCCCTTTGTGTCTCTTTACCTACCCTCATGACTCTTCAACTAGTACATGATTGTTACAATTGACCATCGACACTTGGTATTTCACTTTTACAAGATGTTACATTAAAATCTGCACATGTACCCATGTGAGACAAAATAGGCTTGAGCAAGCCATGCAAGACACTACTAAGACTCAGAAAACTATGGGAAGACCAACTCTTCAACATCTTCATCATGATCGATGGTAGCGCACTGATGCCAAACTTGGTAGTCTGTGATGGTGTCTGCATACTCAATGGTGACATCCTCCTAAAAGTGAACTCTCGCCTCTGTTGCATCTGGGTACACTGATTTGGCACCTCTATCCAATTTGTTTTATAACATGCACATCATAATCTTCAGTGTAGCCAGACTAGCAATATACTGATGCATAGTGTCTGCGCTAATCTCCAAGTCTGTGCTAGTGGCTACACGCATCAACTCATCAAAGTACATGTCTAGCTCCATTTGGACTTGGTTCTTTTATTTTTCCTCGGTGACTGTGCCAATATATGGGATCGCGTGCATGCACAGAATGACATCCATGCTTCTAAACACCTGTGCATGTGAAGCCTGCAAACTAGTGATGAGCTATTGGAGTTCCTCATAGTTCTAGATCTAGCTCCAGATGCGTGCCTTCAACTCTGCCACCTTCGGCTTCATCATCTTTCGAAAATGAAATGGAGCTCCTTTGTATCTCATTATCGATGTCTGCATGTGGTCAACAACATGGTGCAAATTTGGCAAGATGTCTACTCTCTTGGCATAGCGCTGCTGCCAACCGTTGATATGGACAACTCCCTTATGCATGGTAATGAATTTGGAATACAACATCCACATGATTGTTTCGAGGGATGATACTTCATCCAGTATCGCTCTCTTCAACTCTGCTTTGGCGGATGTTGTAACCTACTCTCCTCCCTACTTGGTCACCTGTAACTCCTTGGCCATGTGCTCGTTCTATGCTATCAAGAATTGGACACTCGAGCTGGTGGCCTTGGCATATGCTGTGGTAGCATCATCCAATGTTGTTGGATACTTTCACACATCATATACAATCACTCATTATTCAAACTGTGCAGGATATATGTGTACATCCGGAGTAGGCACTCTACGCAATTGCACAACTCTGTACTACGACTTGTCAAAAGATATGTTGTGAATCCCCACTTCCATACTGTCTTCAATGATATCTATGTCTCCTTGATCGCTTGGTACTTGTTCTGCTTCCAGATCTGGTGAAGCTGGTGGGGTAACCTCTCAGTTATGAGGCATGAGGTGAATATCATGTTCAGACTCTGGTTGTACCACATCTGTATCCATCTGCTCTAGCATCTATTAAATCTCTTGAGCTAAGTCCTTCTCCTGCAACTTCTCACCCTATCTACTCTGTTCCACCTGCTCGGGTATGTCTATAACCTATATGGGCGCAGTTTCTTCAATCTATGCATGTTGAGCCTCTTGCTATATATATCCCTGCTATGCTTGCTTCTCTCTTCGGTGCGACTCCTGTTCTTCCCATAGTTGCTACTTCAACTCTTGCAACTTCTTTTCTATCTCCTCCATCCTCCATTTCTCTCCTTGCCTTTATGCGTTCCTCCTGTCATGTTGTCGCCTCTTAGCCTCAATCTCCAAAGTCTCTTTCATCACAAGTGGATCTGCCTTGAAATTGCGGCTTTTCTGCCTCTGCAGTGTCGACAACCTTTCTCTTTCCTTTGTCATGCGTAGGTCTGCTACCCTCTGCTGCTGTTGATGATGGTGCTCTTTGAGATGCTACTTTGCACTACTTTGCTAACTATTCTACAGCTATGTTGACCAATACATTAAGCCTGGAGAAGCTGTGACAATATCTCCATGGGTCTTCCTCAGGCCAATGACATGCCCCATGGATCCAAGGAAATTTCACTCTCACACAATGACTTTTACAAAGAAATGTGGGTCATATATATTGAAAAATATGGTGCCGAAAGTGAATCTTTTGAACTCCTTCATCTCAGAATCAGTATGCTTGAGATTCTGTGTCTCGTACAACCCGATCTGTAAAGGAAGAGCGGTCCAAGGTGCCTTCTTCTTCCTATGCAGTCTATCTAACAACCCTGTTGAGATGTGATACGAGACTTCTTGCATGATGATCTTGTCCATGGAAAACTTCTGTAAAACATGCAGAGGCTTCTTTCCGATGTACATTCGTATGAAGTTGCCAAGGGGTGAGGCATACCAATCTTCTATGTCGATTAATGCCTCCATCGCTACCTGCAACATGCAAGGTGGATCCTGCTCAAATATCATTTTGTATATCGGGGTGACAAAGTGGTCTGACAATTGTGTGATGACTCTGCAGAAGTTGCATTCGGAGAACAATCTGCAATAAGTGTGGACTAAGGTTTCTAAAGGTTTCCATGCCCACTTCAAGCTTGGGAATTGCTGATGGGCACAGATTGCATCCAGAATGTAAGCGGACATGTATATCTCTGCTTGTTGACCTTTGGTCAGAAATCAAGCTTCTGTCACCTGTTCCTTCAACCTGAGAGCCAACATGTTGGACCAGTTGCATGGCCTTCCTTTGCTGGCTAGTTGGTCCAACGCCATCACCCATCTCTATGGGAAGGTCTTTGTGCTCTCTTGGTCATATAAGCAGCATGAAAATATGAAAAAGTACTGGTATGCCTTCCACAGTATCTTTGTCTTGTAAACTAGGTTGGGTCTTGTCCTGAACTTTGCTAGCTCTTTCACCCAACTCTTCAAGATAGCTCTGGAGTTTGCACTCTTGGGTCTGCTTAAGGGTTTCTCCATTGTGATCACCAGTGATGGTAAGTGATACATCTCCTGATAGTCCTTTTCCCTGAAGGTAGCAATCTATTTCCTGCTAACATTAATCAACATCATTGTCTCAGGATCAATGTGAGAGACAAACCAATGTATCATGTCCACGCATGGAAATGTAGGATACCTACATGCAATCCGGTACAAGCCATACTTGTGGATGTTGACATAGACCCTGTGGTCTTCCAAATATTCATCAAATGTGCCTGAGAATGTATCATTGTGTCATTCAATTTTATCTTGATGTATTTTTCTATGAACAACTTGGGGTTTCAATGAACGGGCAAGCTCATAGACACTTGTGCAACTGCATCTCCAATTGCACTTCCATCGGTGTACTTTGACCCTGCTCTCTTGGATGCCATTGTACTTATATTGCTGAGAGACTGATGAACACTTGCTATACCTGGAGACATAGCAACACTCATGTCAAACTATCTGTCAGCTGAAAACCAAAACAAATATGAGGACTAACATGCAACACACATGGGTGACTGGCAATAAAGGTTGCACAATTTTCAGTGGGAGGCCGGGACATTGACTGCCAAAACTGTACAAGGCACAATCTAGGCTCTCAGGAGGCTAAGTGACTGCTGGAACTACGAAATACACAGTCCAGCCTACCTGCTGATGGCTAAAACTACGTAATGCGCAATTTTAGTCAGCAAGGGCATGTAAGCCTAGAGATTGCATTGCGCAATTTTCTGGGTCAACAGGGCATTGCCTCCCAGAATTGCACAATAAAATCCTGGAGGTCATTGCTAGCTAATTTTTCCCAATTTCCTGAGGGAAGGTAGAGCCTTCACATCAAGAAACGCACATTTTTTTCCAAGCAAGGCAATGTCTGGGCCAAGGCAGCCCAGACCCTCCAACGGGCGACTGAAAACATGAAAGCCTTTGGATGCATGGCAAGACTGAGTGTAAGAAAGAGTGAATGATCATGCATGAAAAAAACGAATGCAAGATTTACAAAATGGGAACGAATTCATGTGTGTGAAACGAGTCGCCACAATGGTGATCGTTAGTTAAAAATAGTGTCATGTGCATGCGACAACAATGATATGCAAATAAAAACTGAAAAAATGCTTCTACAAGCTAAGATACATTAAAACAAAAGTAGGCATTCAACAAAACCAAGCAGACAACATTCATTCAAAGCAAAATACAAAAAGCGATAGAAAAGCAGCAAATGACATGAAAAGCAGACTTAGCTGGAAAACGCTGAGCTGAATGTGCTGAAGACTCTTATATGTGATGTGGGATGTCAGAGCTCCAAGATCGATGTGAGGAATGAGCTATGCAGCTCTGAATAAATAAGTTTGAGGCTTATGACGTGCATGCCAAAAATCTAGGAAAAAGCGACACTTGGAGGTAAGTTTCTAAAATGATCTTTGCATGTAACCTCTAGCTGCTAAAAATAGATCCCTAAAATTTAGGGATGCTTTTTTCTATTTTGGGAAAAGAAGCCCATGCATGCAAATCATGATTGCTCAGTCCCAAAGGGAACAGGTCAACTTGAAGGCACATGCAGCAGTTTGCAAGCATGGGAAATGGATTTGCATAGTTTCTGGGCTGAGGAGCCTGGTTGTCCCTTAGGTATTGCGCAATTTCTGGGGTCAACAGGTCACTGCCTCCCAGAATTGCACAATTTCTGGGTTGAAGCCCAGTGTCAGGCTGGATTGCACAATTTTATGAGGGAGGGCTACCTAGTTGGATTTCGAATTTTACAGCCTAGCAGGCAGCCCAGCAAGATTGCACAATTTCTGGAGGGAAGGTTGGTTCCCCTCTAGAATTGCACAATTTTTAGAGGGAATACCTCAGCCAAAAAATTACCTAAGTCCGGAATGGCAGCCTGTGATGGAAGACAAGCAAGTTGACATGCACAGGCTAGAAAGCCACTGAAACTCAGCTGAAGCCTATGTACTTGACAATGAAAGACATGTTGCTAAAGATGGTTGGTAGGGAGGCTCCAAAACAAAGCTAAGGAAAAATTTTGGAGGGTGGTTGTAGCTGCTACAACAAAATGAATAAGATTAACTATGAAAGTAAGTTGCGGTGAGGGGAGGAGGTGGGGAAAATATTAGGTAAAATGTAATTATTATCTTTTATCTAATATTTTTTCCTACCTCAAGTCAAGGCGATCTTAGTCAAGTCAGGACAAATCAATGTCATCCTGGAGTACTGCCAACGCTCCATTCCCCCTTCTCAATGAAAGTAGTTTCTTAGAATCTAAGGGTACTCATATCGAAAGGTAAGTTGAGGTACCTTTGAGACCAAATCAAGTAAGAAAAACCATATATCATTGTGTTACAAGAAACCAAGAATATGCAAGAGAAGTTCAACGAAATCATGATAAGCAACTGGCCCTTGGCGGATTGTATGGCATTGGATGCCAAATGTAGTGCAGGAGGTTTAGGGATCCATTGGGACACCATATCTATATCATTAGGGTGTTGGTTTCCCTTACCCAACTCTCCTGTAGGACACTTTGAATGTATCGTCATCACAGTGAAGGCTTAGCTAACAGGGCTTTATGTCCCAACTCTCCTAGGGGAAGCCACATTTCCCTAGGAGTTTGCACAAGATAAAGGAAATCTTGGTAGAGGGTAGCTAGATTCTAGCAAGTGACTTCAATATGATCAAATATTTGGAGAAAAGAAAGCTGGAATCCGTAAAATTGATCCTATTTCCCAATCTTTCCAAAAATTTATCCAGCACTTATAGGTTGCTGATATAGACTTTATTAATGGCAATTTGACTTGGAAAAATAGTCGAGGAGGAAAGCACTAGATAGCATAGCGATTGGACCGCTTCCTCATTTTGGACGATATTCTTCAACAAGATCTCTATATTCAATCCTCTATTCTCCCTTGTCTCGGCTCAAACCACTAGCCCATTTGTCTGGAAATAGATCTGCGAATAGTACCATGAAACAAGCCTTTTTTCTTTGAAGCCTTCTGGTTAGAAAGACTTGACTTTATTTCAAAGTTAGAGGAGTGGTAGAAAAATATCTTGGTCTCCACGTGAAATCATATGGAAACTTTTCAACTTAAGCTAAAAGAGCTCAAAAAAAGGATAAAAGGTTGGAAACTCTCCGGTTTTGGCAATATCCACAATGAAAAATGGGCACAAGAGGCTGAAATGTGGGATATCCAACAAAGAATCGTCTTAGAAGGATAGACATAGACCCTTGGGTCATAGGAGGGTCAGGTCCTTCATGAAATAGAGAAAAGATGAAAGAAGGAGGAAGTCTTGTGGTGACAAAAATCAATGATTCAGTGGCTCATAAAAGGGGAATGCAATATGATGTTCTTCCACAGGAAAACATTGCAACAATGACAGGTCAACCAAATCTTATCCCTCATGGGCATAGAAGGGAAATGACTTGTCCAACAAGAGGAAATTTTAGAAGAATTAATCACATACTTCCAAACATTTCTCACAGAACCAAGTGTGGAAAGGAGTGAGGCCATATCCAGGTGTTGACGGTGCTGGACCTGTCAACATTCAGGGGATCTCCTCGGTATGAAGTCCCAACTATACTTCACAACATTTGGTGTAGGAGTCCCATATGGTATAATGGCCTGGTTTCCATTATCTTAATTCTTTTCCTTAGTTCTTTCTTGTCAACAAGAGAGTGCGGTCTACTTTATCTTTGAACAACGAGGTTCGCATACCTAGTGAATGCTAGTGTTACTTGTTTCAAGGTTATTTCAAACCAAAGAGAGAGGGTGGGAGTGAGACTCATGTCAGATGGAAAGAAGTCCCAACTCTGTTAAAGACACATAACACAAAAAGACATGCACAACTTCTGGAAGAGTAATCCACAAGGATGCGACAGTCACAACACACAAAGGAAGATAACATGTACAACACCCAGCGGGCAGTCCGCGCGAGTAAGAAGGTCGTTATAGTAGGTTTCGTGAAAGGTTATGTCTAATGTCCCAGGGGTAACCAACACAAGCAGGACAACATTAACAACTTACACAACAAATTTTGATAAATATATGTATTAGAATAGCTGAATGAGTCCAATTGTTTAATAGGTTAAAGAAACAAGTATTACAAGTGTTCAAGATTAATTCTTATAAATAGTTACAACACATGTGAGAAAACATGCTGGCCTGTGACTAGGATTCTGAATTAAGAGAAAGCTCCAAGACACATCAATACACCATACATCACTAACCTTGTGGGCGGGGCATTGGAGCCACTACTCGCTCCTCAAATAAAATATTACAGACTCTCAAGGCTATGTGGGAGGAGCCAAGGTGAAAAAGGCCTTTGCATGTACAAATGAGGGGGTATTTATAGCCAATGGTGAAACTAGCCCTTGTGACTATTCGAATTCCCTCATGACTATTTGACTTCCATGACTTTTCAAATTACTTGACTCTTCAGACTACAAGTGGGTCTCTTGGACTTCCACGTTACATTACATTGATTAACAACAGTATGGCCCATAGTAGTGATGTGGCCGAAACGACTCAACATGACAGTGTTGGTATGTTCATGCTGCTGCTGGAGTGCATGTCAAGCTACAATGTTGTTGAGTGATGGATGTCCTCTTAGTGTATCACAGCTTCCCCTCCGAATGGAAAAGTGCGTGGAGTCCTCAATGGTCATTGGGTTTGCTTGATGTTGAATGTGCACATTGCTCCTTTGCTTGTACTTCGGCATGCTTGACATGTTCATTCATTTGTGAAAATATCTCCTCACATGTTCACTCATCCGTCCATCTACGCATGCCGTCCATTCATCCATTCACAAACACATTTTCACATGGCCATATGTTCACAAACACATCTCTTGGCATGCATCGTTTGTTCATCCATTTGCGAACACATCCTTTTGCATGTACTCTCCGTGTTCATCCCATTTCTCTTCGAATCATTTTTATTCATGTACCTGTATCTGCGGTCACTCATGACAAGATGACATCAAATCCATAAACCTCCTAGTCTACCATGTTGCATGTTCGTTCACTTTTGAATGCAGGTAATCGAGAGAGAGGACAAGGCTTTGAAACTATGTGAGGCAAGTTTCAAGATGGGATGCAAGCTCCAGGTACTACTGGTGAAAATTGTGTAGAGGTCACTGGGGGACTGAGATGTACAATCCAGATCAGCAGTGATTGTCCACAAGATATGGCTTTGCTGGAGAGTATATCTACGCAATTTCCAGAGGGAAGTAGTCCAAGAAGCCGAGGGCCTTGGTAGCAAAAACTGTGCACTTCCTAGAGGGAGCTGGTCGCAGGCTTCAGGAGGCTTGGTAGCAAAAACTTCAAACTTCCTAGAGGGAGTTGGTAGTGGGCTACATGGTTTTTTGGAGACCAAATGATCCAGGAGGATCTCATTAGATCAGTTTCATAGGTTTAGTGTCGTCGTCAGCATTCAGTCCGGTGTCGTCAGCTTCGACAATGATGTTTATGGTTCAAGTTGTTTGATGGTATATGGTTTTCATGGTGATATGGTTTGAAATGGTTATCAACATGTGGTTGTCATTAGTTCCACTAGGATATGGTTGTTGACATGTGGTTGTCATCTATTTTGCAGGATTTGGTTGTCGACGGGTTTGTCATCATGTGACGCTTGTTGCTAATGTCGCTTTGTGACATTTGGATGTAAATGGGTTATTTTAAAATAAACCTAATGTAAAACCTAAGCTTCAATCCTAAAGACAAACCCTAACCTAAGACCTAAAACCCTAATACATTAATCCTAAACCCCAAACCATACCTAAAAACAAACGTTGCAAATCAAATGTATTTTAAATATATTAATCCTAATCTACAAAACCATTGGACCATGATACATTTCCAAACCATGTTAAAAAACATAAGTTATAAACACCTAGACATATAAATCTATGGTTAAACCCCTCTCAGCCTATATAATACATTTCAAAACATTATAAATACAACCCACAGTCTTAACCGCAATGAAACCGCGCGGGAGAAGACCACAAGGACTGTAGTCATGTGAGCAGGCAAAGTGTCATTGTTAACCGGGTGGAGTTAACAGTTTAGACTGCAGCAGCTACTGTGTCGGGTTGTGACATGTGAACAAGAGTTAACAGTCAGGCGGAGGTTAACCATGACATTGAAATCGCGGTCAAGCCGGGTAAAAATACCGTGGCTGTGAGAGCATGTGAACACAACACAACTGTCAACTGGAACCACCGGAGGGAACCTGTGCAGGTGGCCTGTTAGATGGAAATCACTTGAATAGCACGCCGTTAGTAAGCCACTAGTGGAATTTGTATTATATGGTCTATTGTTGGGTTTTTGTTGGAGTTTTGGGATATTTAATTAAACAACCATGGAACCTAATCCCTAGGTGTCAAACCATGATATGACCGAGACTCATAAACCCAAATTTCATCCAATTCATGCCAAGTTTAGTCCAAAGGAGTTTGAATGAACCTACTGAGCCTATAAATTCATCCTTTACTCATGAAGAAGGGAGAGAGTGATTTTTGAGATTTTGTATGCAGGTTCTAGAGGATATAGGTTGTTTTGTTTTCAGTGTAACGGGAGCATCTAGAGTCGGAATTGGGAACCATGATAGGCATTGGAAAAATGGTTCAGAGAGGTTTCTTATGACAGTGACTAGAAGTTTCTGCATGCACATTCAGTTTGGTCAAATTTCTATGTAATCAACCTCTTCGGTATCAATCCTAATAAAGCGGTCGCCCATCTTGAAAGTAGACCCAAAAACGTAGTCCATCAGGTATGAACTCCGTAATCAATATTGTTGTCTGGTATCGCTGTGTTTTTGTAGCTTTCACTTATGTTTTTCATCTTGCTTATGTTTTATCTTTTGTCATAAAGTCTTTCTTCTCAAGCAGTTCTCACGGTTTCAACACTTTAAGTTAACATTCATTTCACTGTTGGCATAATCAATTCTACTTTAGTTTTAATATATGATCATTTAAGATCATATAATTTGGTATCAGAGCAGGTTGTGTTTGTAGAATTTGTCAGTGAATGTTAACCAGGTCAAAGTGGCAACTGGAGAAGGAGTCCTCGAGAATATTGATTCAGAGATTGGAAAGTGAAGAGTCAGTCATAAGTGGACCATGACAGGATCTGATGCTGGTGAAAATCTAGAAACTAAGATGAGCGATGAACAATTTCAACAAGAATTCTTGACTATGCAGCAGATGTTGGGAGAACTCTACGAGGATAAGAAGGTGAGAGATGCAGCTTCTTCTTCAAAGACATCGAATAAGGACAAAGGTAAAGGCAAGGTTGATAAACCACCTTCACCTCCATCATCTCCATCATCTTCTTCTTTTTCTTCTTTTTCTAGTGCAGAATTTGAAATAGAAAAGGAACCTAAGAAAATATCTATTTTGAAACTTGATGTAAAATTTGAGTTACCTATTTATGATGGCGAAATGCATCCTGAAAATTTAGAAAACTGGATTAAGTAGTTAGAAGTGTATTTTCGTATTCAGAACATTTCTGACGATAAAACGAAAATTCAGTTAGCTACACTTAGAATGGGGGGAACAACTTTAATCTGGTGGGAAAGTAAAACTCAAATAGATGTAAAGCGGAAAGGAAAAGTCATCTCTTCATGGTCTAAGTTTTTAAAAGCTCTTAGGAAACAATTCTATCCTTTAGGATACATGTAGCAAGATGTTATTAATTGGTAGCATTTGTGGCAAGGTAAAGGACAGAGTGTTCAAGAGTTTACTCAGGAGTTCAAAAAGAAAGCATTGGTGCTTGGTATTTCATTGGATACACGTGAAACTTTATTAAAATATATTGGCAATTTACATTCATATTTGCAGCATACATTATTGATGTTTAATCATGATGATTTTGATGAAGTGTGTGTTCAAGCCATATATATTGAATCAGGTGGTAGACCATTCAAGTTTTCACCACAATAATCCAAAGATTTGGAAATCAAAGATTCCAATGACAGTAAGGGGAAGAACAATTCGAAGAAAAAGAAATTAGCAATAGCTCAGAAGGAAATACCTACTTGTTCTCATTGCTAGAGAATCAGTCATGATGAATCTAAGTGTTGGAAACTTCATCCAGAACTTAAGCCCAAAGAGTTGCTTAAAGAGAAGGATGAAAAGAAGGCAATTGCAGCAGTCCAGCAAGATCTAGGTTCTAATTCAAGGGATGAAAGGAGGATAACTGCCATAGTTTCGACAGGTAAAACTTCTGACACTGGTTCAAGTTTTAATACTATTGCATCTTCATCAAACATAAATCCTCCAAATGAGGATAAAAGAGTTTAATTATTTAACATAAGGGTAACTTCTAAGCACACAAAGATAGATACAATGTTTGACAGTGGATCACAAGCCAAACTAATATCTGAATATTTAGTTAACAATTTGGGTTTGGAAACACAGAATCATCCAAGACCTTACCCTTTAGGATGGCTAAATAAGTCAACTCAGATAAAAGTCACCAAACAGTGTTGATTAAGATTTTCCATTACAACTGATTACATTGATGAAGTGGAATTAGATGTGTTTCTAGTAGACATATGTGGAGTTGTCTTAGGAAGTCCTTATCTTTATGATCGTGATGCAGTATTTTATAGAAGATAGCATAAATATCACC
The DNA here is from genome assembly GCA_031772625.1 of Pinus tabuliformis. Classification (NCBI taxonomy): domain Eukaryota; kingdom Viridiplantae; phylum Streptophyta; class Pinopsida; order Pinales; family Pinaceae; genus Pinus; species Pinus tabuliformis. The sequence continues at coordinate 1,061,220,674 of CM062813.1, read as the reverse complement.
TTAAGAAAGATGGGGTTCAATTTATTGTCAGGGCACATCGAAACAAAAATCACTTGAAAATTATTGCTAATCAGATGAAGTGATTAATAAGTTCAAATAAAAGATTTGTAATCATGTGTGTAAAGGAACAACATAAGAATCAACCTGATAGTTGTTCAAGTTATGAGTCTCAGCGTAAAGATAGTTTGATCAAAGAGGTAGAAACTTTTCCAGTTCTATTTAAAGAAACCAAACATCTTACTCATAAGAAGGGAATACAATATGAATTACAGTTTGTGCCTAAAGCTCCTCTTCCTAATGTCAGAATGAATCAATTCAGTCCAAGTTTGGAAGTTAACAATTACAGGGATGTAGGTCAGTATTGGGGAAAGTCAGTGTTAAATTTCTCTTAGATTGTGTTACCATTTCATGTTTCAAATAGTTTGGAAGCCTCTTTTCAAGTCGAGAAGAAGCCTATTTGTTTTCATATCAAAGCCTTTTCCAAAGCAATGTCAAAGTATCCAATACATCTAAGGGAAACTTATGCATCAGGGGAAAGTGCCAATCAATGGAAACATCAATTAATGAATAAGGAAACATTGATTCAAACAAATCAACATCCATTTCAATACTTTCAAAATCAAACTAAGTTGCAGCAGTTTTCATATTACTGTTTTATGGGTTTATTGCAACAAATTCACTTAGTAACCAGGAATCATGAAAGTATCACAAGTCAAGTAGCTGGTTTGATGTCTTTGATTGTTTCTGTCATTCCGCAAAATAGATTGTTAATACATGAACAATATCCTGTAGAGACTATTTTCAAAGATGTGTATGAATCACTAACTCATAGTATTTCATGGAAATAAGTCAATTTCCATGTTCATAACAGGTTGTTTGACCATCTTCGCAAGTTGTGTATACTGCAGATTGATGGAACTGTTCATTGATTCAAAATGTGCCATGGTGGAAAGTGAGGGAGCTCTACCCTCGCTGACTATCTATTTAAGTCAAACTTTTGTGGTCCAAAAGCTTTCAAGTGGAGAGGATTGATCCAAGAGGATATCATCAGATCAGTTGCACAGGTTCAATTTCGTTGTCAGCATTCAGTTCGATGTCGTTAGCTTTGACAGTGATGTTTATGGTTCAGGATTTCCAGTGGTATATGGTTTTCATGGTGATATGGTTTGAAATGGTTGTCGACATGAGGTTGTCATCATTTCCGCTAGGATATGGTTGTCGACATGTGGTTGTCGTCCATTTTGCAGGATTTGGTTGTTGACGGGTTTGTCGTCATGTGACGCTTGTTGCTAATGTCGTTTTGTGACATTTGGATGTAAATGGGTTATTTTAAAATAAATCTAATGTAAAACCTAAGATTCAATCCTAAAGACAAACCCTAACCTAAGACCTAAAACCCTAATACATTAATCTTAAACCCTAAACCATACCTAAAAACAAACATTACAAATCAAATGTATTTTAAATGCATTAATCCTAATCTACAAAACTCTTGGACCATGATACATTTCCAAACCATGTTAAAAACCTAATTTATAAACACCTAGACATATAAATCTATGGTTAAACCCCTCTCGACCTATATAATACATTTTAAAACATTATAAATACAACCCATTGTCTTAACCACAGTGAAACCGCACGAAAGAAGACCTCGGGGACTATAGTCATGTGAGCAAGAAAAGTTTTATTGTTAACCAGGTGGATTTAACAGTTTAGACCGCAACAGCTACTGTGTTAGGCTGTGACATGTGAACAAGAGTTAACAGCCAGGCGGAGGTTAACCGTGGCATTGAAATCACGATCAGGCGGGGTAACATTATCATGGCGATGACAACATGTGAACACACCACAACTGTCAACCAGAATTGCCGGAGGAACCTATGCAGGTTGTTTGTCACATGGAAACCACATAAATAGTGCGTCGTTAGTACGCTGCTAGTAGATATGTGTATTATATGGTCTATTATTGGGTTTTTGTTGGATTTTGGGATATTTAATTAAACTACCATGTAACCTAATCCCTAGGTGTCAAACCATGATATGACTGAGACTCGTAAACCCAAATTTCAACCAATTCATGCCAAGTTTATTCCAAAGGAGTTTGAATGAACCTAATGAGCCCATAAATTCATCCCTTACTCATGAAGAAGGGAGAGAGTGATTTTTTGAGTTTTTGTATGCAGGTTCTGGAGGATATAGGCTATTTTGTTTTCAGTGTAACAGGGGCATCCTGAGTCGGGATAGGCATTTGAAAGCTGGTTCAGAGAGATTTCTTATGACAGTGACGAAAATTTCCTACGTGCACATTCAGTTTGGTCAAATTTCTGTGTAATCGACCTCTTCGGTATCAATCCTAATAAAGCAGTCGCCCATCTTGAAAGCAGACCCGGAGACATAGTCCATCAAGGATGAACTCTGTAATCAATCTTGTTTTTTCGTATCGTTGTGTTTTTGTTGTTTTCAATTCTATTTTGCATCTTAATTATGTTTTCTCATCTGTCGTAATGTCTTTCTTCTCAAGCAGTTCTCACGGTTTCAGCACTTTAAGTTAACATTTGTTTCATTGTTGGCATAATCAATTCTACTTCAATTTTAACATATGATCATTTTAGATCACCAAAACTATGAAAATGCTGGGAGGCTGACCTGTTTGGTACCTCTGGGTAGTTTCTGAGCTGAGCGGGATGTTGGGCTACTGAGGGTGTCACACGGAATGAGTCGATCTTGCGGACAAGATAGACCTTCCTAGAATCTAAAGAAGACCTAATGACAAGCAAACCAATCACACACTATCTTTCTCTAAATATGCTTTTATAAACAAAGGCAAACAAGTGTTTTTAGGCCTACCTTAGGTCCAACACAAGTTTGTGTAAGCCTTCGCTCCTTCAATCCAAATGAGCTCCCTTGTCGCGAATCTGCAAACACAAACAAGCAAACAAATTAAATAGCACCTTAAAAGCCAATATCATAAAAAATATTTAACATGAAAGTCAAGGAGTTCATGAAACAAATAACATGAGACAATTTGTTGAGAAAAATGAGTTTGATTGCATTAATTCAAAAGAAGAAGAACTTTACAACCTGTGCCTTGACGTTGTACAAGCTCCTCCCAGGGTCCAGCAAGAAGTCTCCTCTACTTTGACAAGTTTCACTCTCTTCCCAATGAAGCCCAAAAGGTATGTGATCTCTCCTCTTAAGCTCAACTAGGAAGTCTTAATTTCACCAGCATTTACCCTCAAAATGTTCAGCTTCTAACCTCCTTAGCAAACAGCCCAATGCCTGTATTTATAGTGCAATGGAGGGAAGTTACTAGGTCCTCCTTCAAAGGGATAAAGCCCTCCTTCAAAGGGATAGCTCCTTTAGTCAAGGGATTAGCTCCTTCTCTTTTGGGATGCATGAACCACCTCAGAGCGAACAATCCACGTCAAAATTCCTTCTAGAATCCTCTAGAATTAACCCAAAGTGAGTTTTTTAAGATAAACTTGCGCCTTTTTGACTTTCACAGGGGTATGCACCCACCCCTTTACAGACAGAGCATGCAGATACGCAGATGACATGAACAAAGGGTGCGGGCTCGCAGGTAACAGTGAGAGAAAGTGCGGAATTAGAGCTTTATTGATTTTCAATGTCTTTCTCTCATTGTCAAAGCTTGACTTGAAGAGCTGAGGTCTGAGACTTGCTTAGGAGGACAGTATAGGTGTTGATAGACCCATACTGACTGCAGATAGTCATGGTGACGATATTTTTGTGTAACAGATTGCCCCCTAAAGTGCGAAGTCTGTAGTAGATGAGGATTTCATTTATCATATAGGAAGAGTGAAGTACTTTATCATTTCGAGGATCATCTTGTGGAGAGCCCGGTCAGAACCTGTAAAAACATTCAATGCAAGATATATATATGAGATCATATCATTGCTGAGGTAGGCATTCCCATACTCAGATCAAAACTAACTAGAAAACTATCTACTGCTCTGATATAGGAATGATCTTGTAATACATCACAAGTATAGACACATGTGAACACAGTATGGACGCAGCCATCTATTTATGAATAGTCCACAATATAATGAATACAAAATTCCTCGCAGCCTGGATTGCGGAAACTAGATCCAGGGTCTTCATTTCCACTTCCCGAAATAGTACGATTCTATCCATGCGAATAAATGTGTTGAAGTCGAACATGGTAGAAACCACTTGATTACCAGTCAATGATGTAAACTGTTAACAAGTGTGAGAGAAACCACCATTAATGTCAATGGCTCTCAAAGTACCCAGTACAATCCATGAGATGTGAATAGATGTGTTGATGTCGAACATATCACAGAATCCTTTGATCAAAGGTCAATGATGCAACCTGTCGTCAAAGGCGAGAAACCTGCCATTGAGGCATGCAGATCCCAAGGTACTGACGATTCCTAGATCATCTTTCTAGATAATGAGCTGAAGTCGATAGAAAGCGATCCGTTGTAGGCAAGCCCACAACACAAAATCATAGATCAAGTCGAAGAAATTTAGTTGCAAGGACTGACTCAGGGATGGTCAAGATGGATGACAGATATTTTGTAGATGAATGGCTTTATTGGCAGTGACCTCTTGAACACATAACGACACAGCAGATGGTTTGGTGACAATTGACCCAAAGTTAATACCCAGAAACCGGCTGAAGACTTTCAATGTGGTTTGATCAACTGTTAGGCAAAGGATTTCCCAACCCAGGTGAATAAAAGTGTCGTGTTCAAGAGTGGTTACAAAGTATGACAAACAGGCTCATTTTTCTCATTTTTCCCCGACCATTCATGGCAAGTACCTCTTTATTTTTGACAAGCTTGAGGAGGATAAAATTTGCTTGATTATAAGCTCATCCTTCGAATGAGTCCAACTTAGTTTAAATTCGAACCCTAAGAAGGAGTGGTTCGTTCCTGTTTGTAATTGAACAGGTCCTTTACTGTGAAATTTTAACGAGTCCAATATAGGAGAAACTCGGCGTTTTTCAATTTTAGAGAGTCTGAAAAAACTTAAGAAGACTCCAGGGTTGACCTTTTTCGTAAATTTGTGTCTCCCAAGCCCAAAAAGTATAAAATAATACTTGAGAGAACCGCTTGATCTTTATGACCAAGGAGTACTTTTCGTAATTAGTGCCCCTGATCTGAAAAAGTAAAAAAGCGATCAACGACACGTCGTTTTATAACCAATATCGAATTTGAAACGACAAAAATCCGGCAATCTTTTCATGTTTTTACGGTCAGAAAAGAGCTGTAAGTGGACCGTCTTTTTAGTTCCATTTTAACGAGTTTTAAAAAGAAAAAACTCGGCGATCTTTTCATGTTTTAGGAGTCAAAAAGAGCTTAAAGATGACTCTAAATGTTTTTTCGCTGAAAATGATAGATTTCGCCTGAATAATCCGTTATCCTGAACAAAAATGCAAACATTACTCATACTTGTTTGAAATGGATAAAAATGCTGCAAAAATTACCTTTCTAAAGTGAAACATAAACAAATTTGCAATTTATTTACTCAAAAAACTTATAAAAAGGGCTTTCGTCAATTCATTTTTACCGTTTGAGATTTGGGTGAGAAAATAGTGCTTTTGTTCACAAACTTCCAGTGAAGATTGCGGAAAATCCAACCGTCGGAATCGAACGCCGTCTTCTCCAGGTAATCCACATCATCCTACTCTTCAATTTCAATCGTTTCATTTTTTGTTTTAGGGTTTTATTTCATTTTCTGGAGGGTTTTTAGGCTAAAAACCCGCGTGCGGGGGCCCACAGGCGTAATATAGGGGACTCGCACCTTCCGTGAAGGCAAGGTGCAGGCCCACGCACTGTCTCTAAAGCAGAGGGTGCGTACCCTGCGGCAAGGGTTTTGAACCCAAAAATTCTCAAAAGTGACCCAAACAATTTAAATTCTTGCGTTCTAATTTGCCTTTCTGTTGGATGCAGAGAGTACATCATGCTAGATTGGCGTGAATGAGAGCATGAGGATGTGGATGCTGCCGCATGGAATCATCAACCTTCGCTTGATGCTTTGAAGGCGTGTGGCTTGTACAAATTCTGGGCCATTCCTGGCATGAGGGCTCAGGTGGATTTCTTACAGTGGCTGGTTGACAGATGGAGCATACAGGACCAGTGCTTCTTCATTGGTGGCCACCAGCTCGAGATCGAGCCGGAAAACATATACTTTTTGACTGGTTTGCCTAAGAGAGGCGAAGGCTTGACTCTATCCGGGACTAGGCCAGGTGGCCAGTCTGTCGATAGTCTCCGGCTAGAGTTCTGCAACAGCCAGGCTAGAGACAAAGGGATAGACATTAAGACCATATCCCGTCCTGAACTCATGGTAATTGCGTTTACTGTTACCAAACTTTGCGGGAGTGCCGCATTACATGTTGCCACCGGATCCCAGATGCGTATGGCAGTTGATTGCTTTCGAGGCACCATCTTCAACTGGTGCGATGCTGTGTTGGCCAATGTGAAAGGCCAACTGACCAGAGCCAAGAACGGACAACTAAAGACCTTTGGTTATGGGGATTTGGTTGTGAGCTTTAGTCTGGAGAGGGTTCCCATGTTGATCCCGCAGCACCTTACTGTTGGAGGTGGGCTTCCTCGAGAGCCCAAACTGATGCGATGGATTACAGTTATGGCCCGTCATCCGGACGAGGGGACAGAGGTTGTTCGATTCAAACCTGAGTATTTCCAATGGTTGGAAAACCAGGTTTTTTCTATTCAGGACTTCCCTTACGCTGGGGTAGATTTTCGTGGTGACCCAGACATGGCTCTTCCACCAGGAGAGCAGTGGGATGACTCAGGTAACATCATTTTCAACATTTTTCCTATTTTAATTTTTTTTATTATTTTTCTATCGTCCCAAAAACTGATAGTAAAAGTTTCAAAATGCAGATGTGGGTCCATAGCGACCAGCCGCTCTCCGGCCTTACGAGAGGAAGCAACCAGTTGCAGCCGCGCCAGCCCCACAGGACGAATCAGCAGAGGTTTTTGCCGAGTTGGAGGGTCATCTCGAGCGCTTGACATGAGATATTCCGAAGACCACTATAGATGACATTCCTCGTCGACTTCAGCGCTATGTGATTGGGGTCCCAGGACCTTTTAGGAGGTTCCTTTGCAAGGTGGCCCGTGCAGTGGTTTCTTATCGAGATCATCACCAGTGATAGGATGATCGCCTATTGTAGGCACATATGACATTTTGCTTTTTGTACTTATCATTTTTGCCGATCATAAGGTGTTTTTCAACCTATGATCGAGGACGATGTATTTTTGACACACTCCTATATTATATCACTATTACTGGCTTATCTTGTTAAACATGTGTTATGAAATGTTTTTAAATTTACATGTATGGTTATTGCAAATGTCTATTTAACATTCGAGAAGCAATTGCATCTGCTAATGTATTTAAAGATCTTGGAATATGCTGATATTCAATATAATCAAACTCACGTTCCAAGAGATGCACTCTCAAAAATAATCTCAATAACACTGGATTTCTAATGGCATATACTCTATTAAGCTGTAATACAACGAGTTCAGAATCTAACCTCACTATCAAACTCCGAATCCCAAATGAAATAGATTCAGATAATAACTCAATCACTGCACTATACTCTGCAATGTTGTTTGTTGTTTGACCGAGGCTTACCCCATGCATAGATACCAACTCGTCAGAGGGCGAATAAATAACCCAGGCTGCGGAAGAAATGTTCCGTGTATTACGACAAGCACCATCAGCAAATCCAATGTATGTTTGGAGAGGCATCGACATCTGCAATATCAAGAGTAAAACCAAGATAAGCAGGAATAATGACGAAAAACACTCTCTAAGCTAAGCACACTTTTTAAACTAAAACACACCAGCTAGAAAGAAAAACTAACCTAACTAAAAAAATCTCCATACCCATCTTTTAAGCATAATACCTCTTCAGGTAAAGACCATTTCTGGGTTTACCTAAAGAGTCCCCGTCAAAGTCTACCAATTCATAGGCCCCTTTTGCTAGCTTTCGCTTGACAATATAGGGACCATGCCACATAGGAACGAATTTTCCAGCGCCTAATTTATCATTAGCTTGATCGTACAATAAGACTAGATCTCCTTCTGAAAAATTTCGAGGGGTCACATTTCGATCATACTGAGCTTTCATACGTTTTGCGTGAGTTTCGATCGCCAATGCAGCATCACGTCGATTCTCATCTAATTGAGCCAAGTATAACAAACGTTTTTCCTCTTCGGAAGTGGCTGGAAGTAACTCGATGGCCATTTGCAGTGACGGGATTTCGCATTCAATGGGTAACACAGCTTCCAGACCATAAACTAGTTGGAAAGGAGTGAACCCTGTTGATGTTTTCACTGAGGTTCGGTACGCCCAAAGCGCTGAAAATAGCATGTTATGCCAATTCGACCGATGAATCCCAATGATTCGTCGGATCATGACGACTAGAACTTTGTTGATGGACTCAACCAGACCGTTAGCTTGTGGATAATAAGGAGTTGAGCTATCGTGACGCAAGCCAAGCTAGCCTGTAAGTTCTGTCATCATAACGTTTCGAAAATGACGCCCATGATCAGTGATTATCACTTGTGGGACACCAAACCTAGCAATTATATGATTGAACATGAAAATTGCAGCTGTCTTGCTGTCTGCCTCAAATGTAGGCATCGCCTCAGCCCACTTGGTAAAATAATCTACCGCAAGGATGATATACGCATGCCCCCCAGCCGAGTGAGGGTTACATGTAATAAAATCGATACCCCATTTGGCAAAAGGACCAACGGCAATTATAGGGTGGAGAGGAGCAGGTGGAGTGCGCATCTTTAATTGCTTGAGCAATTACTTGCTCCTCAGTAACTACTCCGGCTTTAGCTACATCTTCAGTGATCTTTGGCAACAAAGACTTTACAAACCACTCAGCCAAAATCTGATCCGGAATAAAAACCTTCACTAAACGTCGTCGACGTCTCCACTCATGAATATGATCTGAAATGTAAGTGGACGTCGATTGCTTTAACGAAGTTAATAATTCCGTGCCATTGTCATATCTGACTGGCAACTGAAAATGAGTTAAAAACGAGGTAGCTAACTGACTAAAATTATAAAAAGTGCCTCGCGGTAACTCAATGTACCACTTGGCCGCAAGACCAATTAGAGTGCGTTGGAAAAGTCTTAGACGGATTGAATCATCTGAAATGGAGTTAGACACACACCAGAGGTGATAAGTCATCACATGGTTCGACGGGTCCTCTCCTGATTTGCCTTCGAACTTAGGAATATCACTAGGCAACTTATTCGGCATTGGCGGCCAAAACGGAAGATAATTAATGGGATCGTTCGTTAGGCACAACAAGTCAGGCAAGTCCAAAGTTGCGATAAACGGTAACTGACGATTAGGGTCCCTAAAACTCTGGGTCATGAGACCAGCCCCAGGAGGAGGATATCCAGGATAACTAGGAATAGGAATTGCATTTGGGATATTGTATCCTCCCGGAAAACTAGGATTAACCAGACCGTACTGGGGTTGTTGAGGTTGTTGATAAGTGTACCCAGGGTATGGTTGATACTGATAGACTGGCTGCTGCACAGCCAGACCGAATTGGTACTATCCCTGGTATGGTTGATAAGTAAATTGTGGTTGACTTGTGACAACCGTACTTGAACCAGGTTGTCCTACAGGCATCTGAACCGAAGTTTGAATCGTAGATCCAGACGGTGGTAAAGATGTCTGAGGAGTAGATACAGGAATAGTAGAAACCAGAGTTGTCGATACTTCAGAAGTAGGTGGGGTAGATTGAACAGATGTTGCGGCAGTTGCAGCAGTTGTTTGAGGCAGAGTACAAGGCGTACTAGGCCCAGGCTGAGAAACTACCGAAGGTACAAAAGTTTGAATATTAGACTGGACTGGTTGCTGGGGTGTACCAGAAACTAAGGGTTGTCCAGTTTGAGATGACAACTGTACATTTGGCTGCAACACCTGTTGAGTTTGCGATGGATCCCACACTATATTCATTCGGGGTACGGACCCATAACAGGTTGAGAATATTGAGGACCATAACCGGGTTGAGGGTAGGATTGATAATTCAAAGGTACATTTCTCGTTCCTTGAACATACGATTGACCGGAGGGTGGTTGGAAACCTTGGTTCGAGTACTGACCTTGGGGTTGATACCCTTGAGGCACGTACTGATACTAGGGTTGACCTTGAGGTATAAATTGATATTGGGGTTGACCTTGGGGTACATATTGAGTCTGGGGTTGACCTTGAGGAACGTATTGTCCCGTAGGTATGTACTGTCCTTAAGGTTGCCCCCCAGGCGCAAATTGGGTACCTTGAGGTTGCCCCCCAGGAAATAATTGAGGATTTTGAGGCTGCCCCCCAGGCGGTAACTGGCCACCTTGAGGTTGAGGATTGGGAATAGAACCTGACATCATGAGAATATCTTCTACGCTCAACGGCTTAGTACCATTGCTTCCAGTTAATAACCCTTGTTCAATGGGTTGAGGAGATGCTCCCGAAAAAGTACCAGAAAGTGACTGATACCCAGAGGGAACAGAAGGACCGCCGTACAAAAAGGATTCTGGCGATTGAGTAAACATGGACGACTGTCTTGACATATTTAACGGAGGATAGTAACCTCTAGGTGTTGGGTGATAAGGAATACGAGGTGGTGAAAAACTTAACCCTGGGTTTTCCAAAAAATTAGTCAAAGAAAGATACCAAGCACTGCTCCTAGGTGGACTGTAAAAAATTGATTCACACTCCCTAAGTTCAATAACAGGTTGATTTTCAGGGATAGGGATGCCTACCTCTTCTTCTGGAGTAGCAAGTTCTTCAATAGCTATCAAACCAGAAGGAAGATTTTGGGTAATTACTCTTTCTACCCTAGGTGAACCAGGACCACTAGAAGCTGGAGAGGCAAACCCTGATGTTGGAGTAGCAGGTTCAGATATCTCAGGTTCCTCACCTATATCACTAGTAGATGAAAAACTACCAGTAATTTCGGAAACGGACACTGATTGTGGATTATAATCTGCTACTAAAGCTTGAAAATCAGGATGTACCACCAAAGAAGACTCTCCTTCTTCAGGTGATCCAACTCTACTGTCTCTAGGAGTTACGAGGGCTCTCAACCCTTCAGGCTGGCTCGGTGAAAACTCAGGAGGTTGGCCCCGAAGTCTACGGGACTTCCTCGGTAATTCAGCCACGATTAAAAAATTTTAACTACTTCACATGCAAACAAAGTAAAATCTCAATGAAAACCACCTAAAGCCTCTAAAGAACCAAACAAATTTGAATCACACGCCTAAAGAATCTAGGAGATCAAACACACACAAACAGTAACTTTCCGTACTGAAAACACTAGTTGGTGATGAAATCCAACGTCGCAGAGTTCAATACAGAAATGGCGGTTGGAACAGTTACCCCGGCAACCTGCTTAATGAATAGACTGGCACAAGTTCCTCCACTAAACCGTCTCGAGTGAAGAGAACCCCCCAAAAAATCCAAGTGAGTCTAGCCGACGTCTGCTCCAGGTACAGTGGGATCTTCCCACCACTGTCACCTTAGGAAGAATCCTAAAGAATATGGCCACTAAGGTTACCAACTGAAACAAGTATACCTGGGGGAACAGTCTACGATCCGATACGCACGCAAGGGAAGAGTAGCAAGCTCAATCCCCTTGAAGGCTCCTTGACATAATCCAAGGTTTACCAACAAGTGACCCCAGGCTCCTCGACAATGGTTAATCCGAGGTTTACCGTTTTTAATACGTGAATATCTGGCGTCGTTCCCAATGAGGAAGGATTGATTCCCACACTGGTTCGGACACGATCTCGTGCTTCTCCTTTAAGAGGAGCTTTCCCAGAGCATAAATGCAACAATTGGATTTCTTCCTACCGCAAGATACAGCTACTTGTTTGTTTTACTGTCTTGGAGAGTTAATTACTCCCTACTCCAAGACACTAGCCTAAGCTATGTTGGTGTATCAGAGCCCTAGAAAATAAAAATATTACTAGATGGATTTTACTTTAAGCATTATTTTTATTGGTTTTTGTTTAAGTCAAGAGGTGGCGGAGATGAAACTTGTGGTGTAAAGACTCGACTCGAAATCACTAAAAAATGCACTTAAGATGATTAAGCAATCTTTTCCCTTCAATGAACTTCTAGCTAGGAAAGAGTTTGAGAATGCAAATACTTGTAAACACAAATCTTTCTTAACAAACAAATTAAAAGAAGAGCTTTTATCTTTTCCAATGCACTCAAAACGAGACAACTAGTTATTTTCACAAAAATTTCCCTTTTCTCTCAAAACACTCAAACGCTACAAAAACAAACTTTTTTCCAAAAGAGAGATTTTTTATATTTTTCATAAAACACTCAAAACTATGAAAATGACTAATCTTGAGATCTACAAACTAAAAAAAAACCTATTTGAAGTCAAAGCTTACAAGATGTCTTTTTCAAGGATGTTTTACTTAGCTATATGTAAACTAAGGACCAATTTATGCAGAATCACAAATCAGTCAAAAAACAATGATCTCTTGTTTCTTTTCCTAAAAATGAAATTCACACTTTGAACACAAGCTTATCAAAATTTCGTAAAGAGAAAACACAAAGGTAGGTTTCTCAACAAAGGTAGATTTTGCAAACGGTCAAACTCATAAGAAGACTGGTAAAGACCAAAATGATCAGAGGTTTCTACAGCTTCTAAGCTCAGAGCTACTACAAGACCAGGATGAAAATCAAGCCTAAGCACAAAATTTCAACGAATTTCACCTAAAACCCTAACACTAATGAAATTAAACCAAGGAAAGCTTTTGACAGGGTACAAGCAGGTCTGGGCAGTGGTTAAAACCTATAAACAAATTCTAAACTGATAAAAAAAAGAGAAAATTTAAAATTTCTCAAAATTTTGACAGGGTACGCAGGCAGCCTGTTTACACAGGTGCGTTCCTGCTCTGTGCACAAAGCAAAAGTGCGTACAAGTACGCACTGTGCTTAACTCAGAGGGTGCGTTCCTCTCCCAAAACTATGAAAAATAAAAACTAACTCAAAATCAAGTAAATCTACCCAATCCCACAATCATCAAGTCAAAAACTAGAAACAAAAAGTACAGTTTCTCAGGTCAAAGTAAAAACAAGGAAAAAATCAAGTCCCCAGCGGAGTCGCCATTTTGTCACACGGAATGAGTCGATCTTGCGGACAAGATAGACCTTCCTAGAATCTAAAGAAGACCTAATGACAAGCAAACCAATCACACACTATCTTTCTCTAAATATGCTTTTATAAACAAAGGAAAACAAGTGTTTTTAGGCCTACCTTAGGTCCAATGCAAGTTTGTGGAAGCCTTCGCTCCTTCGATCCAAATGAGCTCCCTTGTCGCGAATCTGCAAACACAAACAAGCAAAAAAATTAAATAGCACCTTAAAAGCCAATATCATAAAACATATTTAACATGAAAGTCAAGGAGTTCATGAAACAAATAACATGAGACAATTTGTTGAGAAAAATGAGTTTGATTGCATTAATTCAAAAGAAGAAGAACTTTACAACCTGTGCCTTGACGCTGTACAAGCTCCTCCCAGGGTCCAGCAAGAAGTCTCCTCTACTTTGACAAGTTTCACTCTCTTCCCAATGAAGCCCAAAAGGTATGTGATCTCTCCTCTTAAGCTCAACTAGGAAGTCTTAATTTCACCAGCATTTACCCTCAAAATGTTCAGCTTCTAACCTCCTTAGCAACTAGCCCAATGCCTGTATTTATAGTGCAATGGAGGGAAGTTACTAGGTCCTCCTTCAAAGGGATAGCTCCTTCTCTTTTGGGATGCATGAACCACCTCAGAGCGAACAATCCATGTCAAAATTCCTTCTAGAATCCTCTAGAATTAACCCAAAGTGAGTTTTTTAAGATAAACTTGTGCCTTTTTGACTTTCACAGGGGTACGCACCCACCCCTTTACAGACAGAACGTGCAGATACGCAGATGACACGAACAAAGGGTGCGGGCCCACAGGTAATAGTGAGAGAAAGTGCGGAACCAGAGCTTTATTGATTTTCAATGTCTTTCTCTCATTGTCAAAGCTTGACTTGAAGAGCTGAGGTCTGAGACTTCCTTAGGAGGACAGTATAGGTGTTGATAGACCCATACTGACTGCAGATAGTCATGGTGACGATATTTTTGTGTAACAGAGGGGCTTGCTCAGAAATCTACATAGTTTTCTAGGTGAGCAGTCGGTCGGCTGTTTGGGTGACTGGTTGGAAAAACTGCACAATTCTTGAGGGGAGACGGGGACAGACTCTTGGTTTTTGGTTGGCCTGTCTGCAAATTTTCTCAGTTAGCGGAGTAGGCAAGGTCTGCACCTTCTGCACATTTTTTGAGGGGAGTGAGTCTCGGGGTCACTGCCTGGTCAAACTCTCTGGTTGACCAGTAGGAGGGTTGATTGATCAGCTTGAGGGCATCGCAGATTGAAATGGCTTATTGGACACTTTTGCGTTGTTCTGGGTGACAGTCAGTCAATTCAATTGCAGGGTGAAGTTCTGGTTGTTAGAGGGTGATGCAGTCATCAAAACTTTAGCAAAAATGACTAAGTGTGTGAGTGAGTGAATTTGTGCATACGTGAATTTTGCGAACACACACTCAACATAACTCGACGACAAGACGCCACAAACCATCAAGATAACATATGCTTAACATGAATGACCAATGGTGTGAGCGACAAGCGTGATGCATGTGATGGATCGTTGAACGACCGCAAAGATTCTTGCATGACAATGCATACAACTTCGTGTGTGAGTGTGATAGGTGTTTACATAGTGAATACAACATGTACACATGAAGCGAAAACCTTGTGCACGACTAGAACATGGTTGCAAGCGTGAAATTGTGACCGACATGAAAAAATTATCCATTGAACGGTCAAGCAAAGAGGGTGAAAAGACTCACACGAGCCCCCGGGGTGAGCCCGAGTGCTTGCAAACATCAAGTAAAAACTCAAGGGATGCTCTGAAATTGGATGCAGGACAATATTTTGGAGGGTGTTGCAGCCACTACAACACTTGGTGACAACTGGTAGAATTCCAGCTTCTCTGTTTTGGTTCATTAACAACACAGGGCCTTGGTCTTTCATCATTGTGCAGGTTACTTCAGCTTCCCCACTTAACCCATGGACAGACATGGTTCACCTTTTGCCAACTCTATCAAACAAAACAAAAAGTTTCAACTTGATCACAGTGTTTTGAAATCAGGATAGGTAGTTTGGCTTGCGAGTTAAAAAATTCAGAGTATAAGCTTTCATTTATGGTGTTGCTCCATTGCCAGCAAGCTTGAACAGTACCCCGGTGGAGTCACGCAGGAACACATGCATTTCTCCACTGCCAGTGAGCTTGGTCAGTACCCCAGTGGAGTTGCATGCTTCACCTCTCTGCGCAGGAAGCCTTTCTCTTCTTTTGCCTTTATATTTTTCAAGAGGGCTGTGCATAGGAACATATTTATTTTTGGGGAAGAAGAGGGATCCTAACATATTGAGAGTAGAAGAGGTTGTTCCTTTATAGAAGCATGGAATACCTCTGACATGGGTTTTCTCATTTATATTTTCCCTTTCTTCGTTTCTACTAGTTGGATGAGGTTGATCACACAGAGCAGAACACTGAGTATAGGCAATGAGGTTTCCCAATGTGGACATAAGGTTCATGGTTGGACCCAAGCTTCCCTCACAGATGGCTCATATTTTCCATCAAGACTTCATCGACTAAAGGTTATAACCAGGCACCGAGAAGATGGACACAGGACTGGCCAAGTGTTGCAGTGTCACAAGTCTCTTTGACCTTAGCCACATACTCATTCAAAAGCCAGAACTCAATAGAGGGCAACACTTATTTACAAGACTAAAAATAGCATGAAAATAAGAAAATAAAACAAAGAAAAACAAAAATAGTAAGCGAAAGCACAAAAACAAAAACAAGCAATAAGTAGATTATGTACATGGCACAGGGCGCGACCCAACCTACTGAAAATAATGTTTGAGATCTTGGCCATTGACGGGAAGATTGTCAATCCTCCTATCAAGTGATTGCAGATGGTAAGTGTGAGGGCCAAGCTTCTCATGAACTAGTATCAGACTATCAGGTTCCACAACTGGATCTTGGTGGTATCCTGAAAGACCTTTAGGTGAAGACAACATTCCTGCTTCAAATACTACATGTAACATAGGTTCCAATGATGGCACAGGGTAGTTGTTTTTGTTCCAGGAACGGTTCAAATTTATGAAATCAATGCATAAGTGTATTTCCTCGAATTTAAAACGTACATAAATTAATTAGAAACCCATGTAAAATAATGAACTTTGTAAGTGATCCGAACATCCAACAATTTAGTCGGTTCTTTCTGTATAAGGGGTTCAAGCGACATATGTGTTTTACCCAATTTTTGCTGCAATGGCTTGGCTCCTTCTTTGCATGGAATCTCGTGTTGGATTATTCGTGTGTCATATGTACTCAGGTCATCATATGCCCATGCGGATACATCCCGACATTGTTTGAGCAAGTAGAAAAAGGCTTGCCGTTGTTGTAGTGTGCAATACGTACCGAGACTGACTAACTTCAGATCGTGGTATCTTCCTAGGTTGATTTGTTCGTTCCACATGGTGGAACTGTGGGTTTTGTTGTTTCTTGACCCTTAACAGTGGTTCTACAAGTCATAGAGCTTGTTGAGATAAAACACACCTTTGGGGATGAGGTTGCCTTTCTTGCCATCAGCTACAACTTATAGGGGTTGCTCGTGCTCATCTTCATCAGCTGTTACATCCTTGAAGGCATCAACGTTGTCCACAAAGTGCAGTATCTGTTGATCATCACCAAAAATGCATAGCTTGGCTATGTTATCATGGATAGAAGGCATATACAAAATTTCAACATAAATCTATCCCTAAGTGGTGACATGCTAGCAGTTGCGCTTGTCAAGGCATCTACAGCTGCAATACGCGTTTTTGGCACAAAAATGAGATTAAATGCTTGGAAGTTAGAGACCAGTCATCATACCTCTTGCTGGTAACTTTTGAGATGAGGTGATAAACATTGAATGGTGTTACGTGCCTGTTGTACCATTGTTTCCGAATCACCTACCACGTTGAGGCTAATGGATTTTTGCAAGGCTAACATGAGTGCTTCATATTCAACAATGTTGTTTGTGAACTTGAACTCCAAGCGGCTTGAAATCAGGTGTATTATGTTGTTTAGGTCGACCAAGACACACCTGACACCAAAGCCATCATGTATCTTTGATCTGTCAAAATACATGGTCCACAACTCGTCTGCACATGGACCTTTCAACACGCATGCACTACTGCTAGTGCTATTGCTACTACTACTGCTACTATTGTTACAATGAACTCTATAGGTTTCATTTCCATTAGTTGGGCAAGGAAGGAGACCCAACTGTGTGCCTGGTGGGGTAGAAGCTGATCGTGCGAGATAACGCCCTAGCATTATTTCCAAGAGGTAGTTGTCAAACATGAGTTCTGTGAAATCCAATGGTTTGTTCTCGCCATTGATGGGAGTGACATTGTGCGTCATCTATCTCTTGAAGAACACCCATATTTGATTGTTTTTTCGCTTGTATGGAAGCCACAAGTGTGACCAGTTTGTAGAAATGTATTCATTCAACTTGCTAGACCAGTCTCTGCTAAGAAGTAAGCCATATGCTTCCGGTATGTCCACAACAACAATGTTTATGCACTGGTGAACTTGACCATCGTGAGATAGTTTGATGATCACATCGCGAAGTTCGCCAATGGTTGGTAAAGATGTTTGATCAAGTTGGATCATTACACGGATGTCTTGCTCCACTGCACATTGATCTTTTTAGCAATAGAGAGCGGCATGACGTTGGCTGCCATGCCAAAATCAACCAAACAATTGTGAACATTACATTTGAATATTTCGAATGAAATTAGGAATGGAGGGCAAACATAAGTTGCTTCCATCTAGAGTGTGTTTAGCATAGTTGAAAGTGATCCAGGAGGTGTGCTTGCTCCCTTGCTGGTAGAGGCTGCGCTGTCCGCTGATGTCTGTCCCAGTGCACGCAACAGGATGTCCCGTTGACTTTGGATCTTAGCCAACTTAAACAAATTGATTTTTGTGCGAGTTTTCTTCATGTCATCCACAATGTTGTAATCCAGAGGGGGTAGACTCACCGAGGTGTCCAGGGTGAGATTGGTATTCGTGTTGTCTAGCAAAGTGTTCTGCAGTTCACTGCTCATGGACGTACTCTTGTCCGCCAATGTCTTCCCGGCTTACTTTGTGTTTTCTTCTTTTGGATGGTTGGTGGATCAACCTTCCCCAGCAGTTCAAACTTTTGTTTCACTTCCCCAATTTTAAGGGGAGCTCGCTTACTTCTGAGATTGCAACGATCATTTTTCTTCTGGGGCTTCTTCTCAGGGTTTGTCTTCTGCGTTGCTTGTAAGCATTGACACATGTTTACCACATGCCTAGAGATTGATGCCTCATCTGGCACAACATATTTGTCATTATCTGTATCTCCCAATTGTCCTTGCACACTGTTGTCTATGTCAAGTGTGCAGTTTCATACTAAGCCTGCAACTCGCTTCTTGTCTGAACAAGACCTTTCTGAGTGATCATCTTCATGAAATGAACAAAATTCGTCATCTCTGCACTATTCGAGCTGGAACAATGAGCTCTACATAGTTTTAGTCGGGAGACATTTGCTGCTTGATGACATGCTTCCTTGTCTCTATCTGGGCGGTCAGTTGCTCGTATATGTGTCAATGGTTCGTTGCTTGAGCTCAGACACTTCTGTTGTCAATTTTTTGACAAGATGAGTAAGGGTTTCAATATCATTTGTTTCCCTATCCTTACCCTCGCTCATGTAGCCTGTGGCTTCTTTCTCGCATCTCTGGATTCCTTTGTTGGTTCATCATCCTTGATGACTCCAATCATGCACTAGTCCTTTTCAACAGTGATTGCCTCTTCGCAATTTTCTAACAATGTTGGTTTCGCAGCTCACTTGAAAACCTGCGCAATGTTGGTCGGTAGTGTAGATGTGTAGTAATCGACGGTGATGGAGTCATGAGGTTTTGTGTCCACTACGAACTTATTCAATGTGTGCATAAACCTCTAATTGAAATATTTTACCTTTCCTTTCCCCACCACCTTCAGGCTTCTCATTTCTTTGAGTAACATTGTTGGGGTCATCAGCAAACTTTTCCAAAAACATACGTTTGAACATACCCCAGTTATGTATGGAGTTGACAGGAAGTTTGTGATACCATGCAGCTACGTGACTATCCAAGGTACATGGGAATAGTCTACATGCAATGTCGTCGTAGCGTACCTCAAGTGTCTACAGCTACAGGTAGAATTTGTCTAAGTGATCTTCTGCCTTCACTGTGCTATCAGGGTCGAACTTTGTGATCATCCTCTCCAACCGCTTCAACATCTTCTGCAAAGCACCTAGGAGGGCCAATGGTCCCTGAATCATCCATTCCATATTTTGGTCAGCCATGTCATCTTTCTCACCATCTTCCTCCTCTTCTTCAGAATCTGAAGGTTCAGGCTTTGAGTCTGTTGGTTCGTCTCCGTCTCTGCCTCCTCCACTGCCTTCCCCTCCGCCTCCTATACTAGAGTCTGAGCCCAAGATCATGAGGGTGTCTCATTCTTCCTATCAGAATACCAGAGGTTCCTCTCTGTCTTCAATAGCTTCTGCCAAACCTTCAAGTGTGGCAAGAACTGCTTCTTCCACTGATGATACAAAAACCCCTGTGGGAGTGCATTTTGGCTTTCTTGATTTGTATAGAAGATGTTGGATTCTTGGGATTAGTCTGACTACTTTCACAAACTAGAGGGTGATGGGATGGATGGAGCGAAGGTGTTGATATGAAATTTCTTGTTCATTCCTAGGAGGTGAGGAGTAACCAACTGCAGAGTCGCGCGTAGGTGAGGGGGAGTGTAAGTTACTGCCTTGACGAGATGATTGATGAGTGGGTGTGATAGGACATTCAGCCATAAAACCTGGTGGCCCTCCTTCTAGTGCTAGAAATGTTGACGGTGCTTGACCCACCAACATTCAGGGGATCTCCCCGGTATGAAGTCCCAACTAGACCTCACACCATTTGGTGTAGGAGTCCCAATCGGTATGATGGCCCGATTGCCATTATCTTAAATGTTTTCCTTAGCTCTTTCTTGTCAGCATGAAAGCGTGCTCTGCTTTATCTTCGAACAATGTGGCTTGTGTGCTGGGTGAATGCTAGTGTTACTTGTGTCAAGGTTCTTTCACAACATAGAGAGAGGGTGGGAGTGAGTCTCAGATCGGATGGGAGGAAGTCCCAACTCTATCAAAGACACACAACACAATAGGACATGCACAGCTTCCAGAAGAGTAATCCACAAAGATGCGGCAGTCACAACACAGAAAGGAAGATAGCGTGTACAACACCCAATAGGCAGTCCGTGCGAGTGCGATGGTTGTTATAGCAGGTTTTGTGAAAGGTTTTATCTGATGTCCGGGGGGTAACCAACACGGGCAAGACAACGTTAACAACTTACACAACACATTTTCATAAATATATGTATTATAACAACTGAATGAGTTCAATTGTTTAACACAAGTTAAAGGAACATGTATTACAAGTGTTCAATACTAATTCTTACAAACAATTACAACACATGTGAGAAAACATGCTAGCCTGTGAACATACTTCTGAATTAAGCGAAAGTTCCAAGACACATCGATACACCATACATCACTAAACCCATGGGCGGGGCATTGGAGCCACTACTCACTCCTCAAAGAAAAGATTACAAACTCTCAAGGCTATGTGGAAGGAGCCAAGGTGAAAAAGTCTTTTTCATGTACAAATGAGGGGGTATTTATAGCCAAGGGTGAAACTGGCCCTTGTGACTATTCGACTTCCCTCATGACTATTTGACTTCCATGACTTTTCAGATTACATTAGTCATGACTCTTCATATTACAAGTGGGTCTCTTGGACTTCCACGCTACATTACATTGATTAACAACAGTATGGCCCACAGTAGTGATGTGGCCGACACAACTCGACATGACAGTGCTGGTATGTTCATTTTGTTGCTGGAGTGCATGTCAAGTTGTAGTGTTGCTCAGTGATGGATGTCCTCTTGATGTATCACAACTTCCCCTCCACATGCAAAAGTGTGTGGAGTCCTCGATGGTCATTGGGTTCGATTAATGTTGCATGTGCACGTTGCTCCTTTACTTGTACTTTGGCATACTTGACATGTTCACCCGTTCATGAAAATATCGCATGTTCGCTTGTCCATCTGCCTGTGCATGTCATATGTTCGTCTGTTCGTGAACACATGTTCACATATCCATTCGTAAAAATATCTCTTCACATGCATCATTTGTTCGTCCATTTTTGAACACGTCCTTTTGCATGTACTCTCCTTGTTCATCCCATTTTTATCGCATCATGTTTATTCATGTACCTGTATCTGCAGTCACTCATGACGAGACGATATCAAATCCATAAACCTCCTATTCTACCATGATGCATGGTCATTCGCTTTCGAATGTAGGTGACCGGGAGAGAGAACAAGGCTGCGAAACTATGCGAGGCAAGTTTCAAGTTGGGATGGGAGCTCCAGGCACTGCGGGTGAAAATTGCGTAGAGGTCACTAGGGGACTAAGATGTACAATCCGGATCGGCAGTGACTTTCCATGGGATCTGGCTCGGTTGGAGGGAAGATCTATGCAATTTCTGGAGGGAAGTAGTTTTGGTAGCCAAGGGCCTTGGCAGCAAAAACTGCGCAATTCCTTTTAGGAGCTGGTTGCAGGTTTCAGGAAGCTTGGCAACAAAAACTGCGTAATTCTTGGAGCGAGCTCGCAGCGGGTTGCGAGAAGGCTTGGTAGAAAAAATTGCGCAATTCCTGGAGGGAGATGGTAGGGGGCTATGGGAAGGCTTGGCAGCAAAAATTGCACAATTCCTGGAGGGAGCTAGTAGCGAGCTGTGGGGTTTTCTGGAGACCAAAACTGCACAAATGCTAGGAGGCTGACCTGCTGGGCACCTCTATGTAGTTTCTGAGCTGAGCAGGATACTGGGCTGTTGAGGGGCTTGCTCAAAAATCTGCGTAGTTTTCTGGGTCAGCAGTCGACTGACTGTTTGGGTGACTGGATGGAAAAGCTGTGTAATTATTGAGGGGAGATAGGGACAGACACTTGGTGTCTATTCGACCTGTCTGTGCAGTTTTCTCAGTCAGTGGAGAGGGCAAGGTCTGCAACTTCTGCACAATTTTTTAGGGTAGTGAGTCCCAGGGTCACTGCCCAGTCAAACTCTCGGTTGACCAACAGGAGGGTTGATTGATCGGCTTGCGGCAACGCAGATTGAAATGGCTTGTTGGACACTTCTGTGTTGTTCTGGGTGATAGTTGTTCAAGTTGATTGCAGACTAAAGGTCCGTCTGTTAGAGGGTGACCCAGTCGTCAGAACTTTAGCAAAAATGACTAAGTGTGTGAGTGAGTGAATTTGTTCATACATGACTTTTGCGAACACACACTTAACATAAATTGACAACAAGATGCCTCAAACCATTAAGACAACATATGCTCAACATGACTGACCATCGGTGTGAGCAACAAGCACGATGCTTGTGATGGATCATTGAACGACTATAACGACGCTTGCACAACAGTGCATACAACTTTGTGTGTGAGTGCAATGAGTGTTTACATAGCGAATACAACATGTACACACGAAGCAAAAACCTTGTGCACGACTAGAACATGGTTGCAAGTGACATTGTGACCAACATGAAAAAGTTATTCGTTGAATGGTCAAGCAAAGAGGGTGCAAAGACTCACACCAGCCCAGGGGGTGAGCCTGAGTGCTTGCAAACATCAAGTAAAAACTTAAGGGAGGCTCCAAAATTAGATGCATGCCAAAATTTTGGAAGGTGTTGCAGCCACTACAACACCAGGGTCAGATAATGTATCCCAAATTGGTTACGGAGGATCAAAAAGAGGCACTCATGAGGGAAGTTTCTTTTGTGAAAGTCAAAGAAGTATTTCATGCTCTCCGTTCTAATAAAGCTCTGGGACCTTATGGATTTACCTCGGAGTTCTTTAAAGTTGGGTGCCACTTCCTGGGGGTGGAAATTCATGATCTAGTCGAAGAATCTCGTCAATCACAACAAATCTGGTCGGGACTCAATGCTTCTTCCTCATTCTTATCGCGAGGAAAGGAGCAGCAGTGGACCCAAATGGATTTAGGCCAATCACCCTCTGCAACGTCATTTATAAGATAATCTCCAGAATTCTAGTTCGGCGTCTCAAACCCCTAGAAGTCCATCATCGAACCCAAGCAGACATGTTTCATGGAAGGCTGGCAGATTATGGATGGAATAATTACAATGCATGAAGTAGTCCACTCTTTGAAATCATCCCAAACCCCAGGTATGATTATAAAATTCTACATGTCTAAAGCTTACGACTGGCTAAGCTGGCAATATCTCCTTTATGTTCTTGATGCTTTTGGTTTCTCTCATGCATGGGTTTCTTGGGTGAATTCTTTTATTGAAACACCCTTTTACGCTATCATAGTCAATGACTCTCCCTCTCCACTTTTCTAGGGATATAGGGGATTGAAATAAGGAGATCATCTATCTCCCTTCCTCTTTTTTATTGCAGTTGATCTAGGTGGCTCCAAAAACACTCAAAATTCAAAAATGGTTTTGGAAAAGCTCAAAAATAAAATTTACTAGATTGAACTTAAACTAGGACCAGATTGTAGTACTCATCATCCTGATTCCAATGGTAGGAACGACACTCAAATACAAGTTAGTGTTCTCAAGGTATTCGCGGTCAAATTTTTGGTCAAACTAGGCCCAATTGCAGCTATTAATGAGGAAACATTTTGGAATTTTCCACCTCACAAATTTCAGCCAGCGAAATGGGTGAACTTGCCACCTCATTAAATTGCTCGGTAAACCTAAAATTCAGGTCAATTTTTTTTAACTAAATTGGTTTATAAGAAATAAATTAAAAAAAGAAAAAAAAAAAACTTAAACAAATTTGTTGGTAGACCACCAAACCCGCCAAATGAATGTCACATATGGCATTTAAAAAAAAGGGTGGGTGCCAATGGCAGACCCGCCACCCCAGCCAACATAACATAGTGGTGGATCATATGTGGCAACGGTTATATATGAATCATGGTCGGCGAGGTTTGAACCTACTGGGCCAACTGGCTAGCCTGCCACCCGAACAACCCCATACCATAACACAACACCAAAAAACATTAATGCCATAACCGCTAAACAACACCAATCCAAAACGAAACACACCAAACAGTATACCATGTATATAATGCTCCAGGACATCCCATAACTTCCAATGGTTATAATGAACTGGCTACCAAACTTTAAAAAAAACTCAACACGCCATTTTTATGGGGGAGGCCCCATGGGTTTGACCCTAGGACCTCCACCCACCAAATATAAACATCCACCAATGACCCAAGTGACTTGTCTCATTTTTTCCACCTCAAACATTACTTACAACCAATCATTCATTGTCAAACAAAGGGGGGGGGCGGCAAACAGAGAAGGTCAAATGGAGGAACGGAACCCAACGTTGTGGAACCATGAACCGAGGACAGAACCTTGACAAGGATGCCGAGGCGGAACCATGTTTGGCACATTTTTCAAGACACAATATTTGCAAGAATATTCTTTGATGATGTGGAGGAATCTTTAGATTCCCTTGGGGCCAATTTTTCATAGTGACAGAATCATGTCAACTTTATACTCAAACAAACCAAAATTTCATAAGGAACATGGTGGTGTGGTCCATTTTCTCATATGAGTACCATAATTTCAGGTTGTCAATAGTGAGGAACCTTCACATAATCTTGAGGAATCTAAAAGATTCCCTTGGACATTGATTTTTGACACAGGCGGAATGATGTTGACTTTATAGTCATTTTCACAGAAGCAGGGAGCACAATGGTGTGCTTAGAATTTCGATCTGTGCAACGAATTTTTTTCTCACATCTCCAAGAAGGAATCTTTGGGGTAATCTTTGAGATTCCTGAGGGTCCAGATTTCTACGGTTTCAGAAAGGGGCCAAGGTTATAGTCATTTGACACGATTTCATGCATGAATTCAATGGTGTAGTCCATTTCATCAGCAAATCTTCACATTTTCAGGCCATCCCCGAAAGTGGAGGTATATGATGTAGTGATGCCATGTTATTTTTTTTCATTTGCTGAGATGATAATTTATTTTTTGAGATCCTTGTTACCATTATGTTGAAGGATACTTGTATGCCACATCATGTGATATTTTATTAGCTTGTCATGTTGAAGGAGGGCCCATATGAGTGGGAGTTCCTATATGAGAATCTCTCGTGGAGGGACATGCCACTCTAGTTTAGGGAATCTATCCTTGTAATGACAAAGAATGTACCATGTACTCATCATCATCTTGCACCATTTAATGAAGCGGCCTCCCCACTCTTGACATTGGGCTAGGAGATGTAACCCACATTGTGCGATCTCCATTATCAATGTATGTGTATCCTTTTGATTGATGTTCGTTGAAATGTTTCATATTCTTTAAAGCATCCACATGTGGCTTTTCACACTCTTTCATATGAAATTTTGCTCACATCACATAAGTAAAAGTTCTTGGTTAATTCTAGTAGCTGAAGAGATCTTGATCAAGTCTAGTATTAGAGCTACCTTCTTGTTTATGTGAATTGCGAGTGTTAATGATAACTAGAGATTGAATGTGCAACAAGAAAGAAAATGGAGGATGATAGAGATCTCTATGAGGCCTTCTACATGATGTCAAAAATGGTGGACACAGTGTATGCAGATTATGAGGAGAAGATGGAAAGATAGGAATGGGAAAAAGAAATAGCAAAGGACAATGCTCCATCTACCCCCTCGAGTGAACATTCTTCTTCTTCATCATCTTCTCATCCTTCAATTGAGGAGATCAATTAGAACCTTCAAGTAGAGAATGATGAATTAAGGAGACTTCTACGAGAAGAAAAAGAGGAGAAACAAAGATTGAAACTTCAGTTATGAGCCACAGAAGAGGTCTTGGAAAAATTGAAGCGTAATGAAGGCTCAGAGAAGCCATCATCACCTATTTCAGAATTGACAGCTAAGATAAACAATGTTGATCGTTATTTAGTTTCATTTTCAAATGATGTTATTTCTTTTGGAAATATGGAGGTACCCATTTTAGGGAATGGCATGAGACTCCTTACCAAGATGGGGTAGAAAGGAGGAGTACTTGGGGTTCATGGCCAAGGAATGACTCAACCATTAGAGGTTGTACAAAGGCCTCAATTTGCAGGTTTGGGGTACACTAAAGGAGAGTGATCGAAAGTAGAAAAAACTTTCAAGACATTGTCAAAGCCATCAAAGGAAGAGGAAGATTGGAATACATCACAATCCTCACATGACAATGCACATTACAGAGGAAGAGCTAAGGAAAGCTATCATTGCCAGGATCGCACTAGAGACAATCAAGAAAGGTATAAAAAGTCTAAGTATTCTAGAGTACATTTTGATTACAAGCATATTGTTAACGATGAGTAGAAATCATGGCGTAGAAACCCATGTAGTTTATGTGGTTATGCACCCATGTAGATTTTGCGGCTTGCATAACCACATGGTTCATAACCACGTGGTTGTTGAGTGATGGAAGAGAATGGCAACAAGAAAGAGGATGAGGTGTGAAAGGCCTTCTTCACATTAGGTAAAGAATAAGTTTAAGCTAGTCTAGAGGAAGAAAAAAAAATTCAAATGTTGCAACATAGGTGGACATCAAAGAGCCACATGTTGGAGGCTCCATCTAGAGTAGCATCTCAACTACAAAGCACCCATGCAAGAACCAGTTGGTGAAGATTTTCAACAAGTGAATCTGCCATAGAGAGATGAATCATTCATTTTGATGAGTGAGAGATGTTTTACTAGATATGGTATCTTTTCATGGCCGCATTTTGTAAATCATGTGTTGCAATTTAAATTGTAAAAATGATGATGTGTTTTCCATCACTTCTTAAAGAAACGATGATGTTTTTGGCTTCTTGTTAGTATTTGGGGTATTGGTTTCTATTCTGATGTAAACTTGATCAAAGAGTGTGTCTTATAAACTCTTGGCAAGTATGGGGATGCTTAAGTCATGATAGGTCATGTAATTGAACATGTAGTTTGCAAAGATTGTACTACATGTTTGCAGAGGATTCAGGTGTTGGCTCATCACTTATATCTTTGAAGAACAAGGGTGGAGGAGAAGTAAGTGTGACCTGTCAGGACACTTGTGGTGCAGACAATGTAACACAGTAGAAGCAGATTATGTTCATACTTTTGGAGGACTAAAATATCCTTAATGGGGAGGAATGATCCAAGTGGCTCTAGAAATGCTTAGAATTCAAAAGTGGCTTTGGAAAATCTCAAAAATAAAATTTGCTAGATTGAAGTGAAACCAAGACCAGATCATAGTGCTTGTCCTATTGATTCCAGAGACGTGAATGACACTCAAATTAGAATTCGTATGCTTAAGATATTTGCGGTCAAAGTTTTGGTCAAACTAGGCCTGGTGGCAACCACTAACGAGGCAACAATTTGGAATTTTCCGGTACATGGATTTCGGCTACCGAAACAGTCAAATTTGTCACCTCCTTAAATTTCCTAGAAAACCCAAAAATTCGATCAAATTTTTTTAACTAAATTTGTTTAAAAAAAAATTGGTTGGCGTTAAGCATCTTTTGATTACGGTGTTTTGTTTTGATTCGGAAAATTAGCCCACCCACCCAACATCTTACAAAGATTTCTTGCGTCTCTGTTACGTTTTTATTTCTCATCCTTATCACCACGCAATAATGTTAGAATTTTTATAAATAAACCAAGAAACTCAAACCATTCCCATTCCGTTAAGAGTAGTAGAAGATGGAGATCTGTAACGTTCCTTCTCTTTTTGGGGCTTTACTTTTCCTCTCTTCTTTTATCAGTGTTTTTCTCAGTCCCTCCATATTTTCTTCCACCCTTCGGTTGTCAGACCATCAACATGCTCATCACGGCAATGCTTCCGATGAAGAGGCTCTCCTTGCATTTCTCTTTTCAATCACCAACCATCCATCTCAAAATATAACCGCTACGTGGAAACGAAATGTTTCCTTCTGCGAGTGGACAGGTGTCATATGCAGTCGCCACAGACAGAGAGTGGTTTCACTCAATGTTTCATCCATGGAATTGCAAGGTACAATCTATCCTCTTCTCGGCAATCTCTCCTTTCTTCGAAGACTTGATCTTAGCAATAACAGTTTTCATGGCCACATTTCCTATCAATTCGGAAATTTGTTTTGCTTAAAGAAGCTTTACCTTTATTGGAATCAACTCCAAGGTTCTATTCCACCCACTCTTGCCCGCTGTCGTAGTTTACTGACTCTCTCAATGGGTGATAACAATCTCTTAGGGAACATTCCCTATGAACTAATGTGTGATCTCCCCAAGTTACAATTCTTAGGCTTACAGTATAACAACCTGACGGGTAGAATCCCCACCTGCTTGGGGAACATATCAACAACCTTCACGGAAGTGTACCCTCCCGGGAGTGTAACTCTCAATTCGGAAATACTTGTGGGTGACAACCATCTGACAGGACAAATTCCATCTTCGTTTTCTAACTTCACCAATCTTCGAATATTGGATATCGCTCTTAACTAGTTGAGTGGCCATATTCCTGTGGAGTTGTGCCGCAAGAGCATGCGCTTGACTCAACTTGATCTGGGACGTAATCAGTTGAGTAGCAACATTCCTGCTTCCCTTTTCAATTGTACGAACCTTCAAGTGCTTGACTTATCCAGTAATCAACTCCGTAGAATGATGCCAATCGGGTTGGGTATGTTGATGGAGCTTCAAATATAATTCTTCTTAGATTACAATCAACTGGTTAGCAAAAACACTACAAACTTGCCCATTCTTACTATGCTTACTAACTGTTCTGCCCTACGACAGTTAGATTTAGCCAATAATCATCTTACTGGACATTTGCCCTCTTCAGTGGGCCACCTCTCTAGGAAAATTGACTTGTTAAACTTGGAAAACAACAGATTAGTGGGGGAAGTACCTCCACAGACTGGTAACTTAAACTAATTTAACACAGTTCTCTTTAGCTGCTAATTCTTTCATTGGGGCAATCCCAGTTATACTAAGAAATCTTCAAAACTTGCAAACGTTATTCATGGCAGAAAACAATTTACAAGGAAATATTCCATTGGAAATTAGGCAAATTAAAATTTTAGGGCTTTTGGATCTCCAAAGCAATAATCTGTTAGGGAAAATTCTTGATTCTATTACCAACATTCAACAACTAAGGTATTTATCTCTTAGTATGAATAGGTTATTAGGTAAAATACCAGAAAATCTAGGAAAATGTGTGAACTTGTTAAACCCTAACCTTTCATACAATAAGCTAAGTGGGCAGATACCTCCAAGCGTGACAAGTCTTGCAAATTTAGCTATCTATTTCAACCTCTCAAACAATTTATTTGTGGGTCACTTTCCTTTGGAACTCAGTAAAATAACTTTGCTTCAAGCTATAGATATTTCTGTAAATCAGCTAACTGGTTATATTCCAAGTGGGCTTGGAAGTTGCAAAGAATTACAATATTTAATTTTTTCTTGCAATGCACTTGAAGATCTAATCCCAATCTCTCTCGGTGAACTTCAAAGTCTTCAAAACATGGATTTGTCCTCCAACAATTTATCAGGTGGAATACCCACATCATTGGCAAATATCAAAATGCTCAGCCAATTGAATCTCTCTTTCAACAACTTGTCAGGAGAGGTCCCAAAAGGTGGAGTTTTCAAAAATTTTAATGCCATAGTGTTTATGGGAAATCCCGATCTCTGTGGACCTTTGGTAAATTTGTCATTGTGCTCTACTCATAAGCACAAAAGTGTTTTTCATATGAGAAAAGTTGTCATATCTATTGTTGCAATTGTAGTCACTATTGTATTGTGTTTATTTATACGAATCTTGTGTAGACTATGTCACAAGAGGAATATTCCTATAGAGGTTGGGGCATCCTTAAATGTGGGGCACCAAAGACTTTCCTATGGAGAGCTCATAACTACAACAGATGGATTTGGTGATGCCAACTTGTTAGGAGTAGGTACTTTTGGTAAAGTGTACAAAGGGGTTTTGAATGATGGGACATTGGTTGCCATCAAGCTTCTCAATTTGGAAAGGGAAGGGGCTCACAAAAGTTTCAAAAAGGAGTGTAAAGTTTTGAGTAGAGTCAAGCATCGGAATTTGATTAGAGTCATAACCTCATATTCAGACCTCCAAATGAAAGCTTTGATATTTCCATTTATGCCAAATGGAAGCTTAGAAAAGTGGTTATATCCTAATGGTGAAGTAGAAAGTGGTTTGACATTGATTCAAAGGTTGAATATAGCAATAGACATTGCCCAAGGCATGGTATATCTCCATCACCATTGTTTCATGCGAGTGATCCATTGTGATTTGAAACCAAATAATGTGCTTCTTGGTGAAGATCTGATAGCATATGTAATAGACTTCGGGATTGCAACCATATATTTTGCAAATAATGAGGATTCAACTTTCACTTCTACACTTGCACTTAAGGCATCAGTGGGCTACATTCCTCTAGGTATTATTTGAACTAGATGACACTTTAGACAATATTATGAGTTTCATATTTTTATTAAGTATTTTGAACTATTATGACGAGAATGTTTGAATGCAGAATATAGATTGGGTGGGCATATCACAACAAAAGGTGATGTTTATAGCTTTGGAATATTGTTATTGGAGATGCTCACCGGAAAGAAGCCTATTGACGACATGTTTGTGCAAGGAATGAACTTACAGAAATGGGTGGGTAACCATTTTCCAAATCAACTAGGGGAAGTGGTGGACAAGAGTTTATTGAGAGGGGCTAGTACAAGCACTCAAGCA
Organism: Pinus tabuliformis; assembly: GCA_031772625.1. NCBI lineage: Eukaryota > Viridiplantae > Streptophyta > Pinopsida > Pinales > Pinaceae > Pinus > Pinus tabuliformis. The sequence goes on along the minus strand of CM062813.1, from coordinate 1,061,189,686 downwards.
GATAAAGACCTTAACTGCCTCAATCAATCCTTAAGCATGGGTTTGCTTTGCACAAGAGATTCTCCTGAAGGACAACCTACTATGATGGACATTGTGGGAACAGTCGAATCCATTAGAGACACTTTTCAAGGCATTGGTGGCATTCCAAAACTGCAATCAGATTTCACATGTCTATTGGGTGATGCAAGTACAACTCACAACAACAACGCTAGCGGAGGCCAAATCTCCTCTGCATTCTAGAGTGTTGTAAGAGAGCAGTGACTGTGTCACTAGACTATATAATACTTTGAGTCCATTGTCATTAGCTGCATGTAGTGTGAGTTTTATTTTCCTCTTTATTGTTGCAAAACTAGTCTTATTCCCCTCTCCTTTTCTAATCATGTCTATTGTTGGGCACATCTGGGTGTAAATATAAAGTTACATTATCTGTCCATTGTTAAATTGTCCCAGCTTTCCTTTGGCTTTCCGATGAAACATTGAGAATTGACATCCTATATTCATCAATGGCTCAACGAGGAGAGTCTTGGAATCTAATCACCAATTTTCTTTCTTTCAAGGAAAAATGATTTAAGTATCATAAGTATTTTATCATGCCAAGTATTTGACTAAGAACCATGCTAGTGTGTATGTGTATGTTTCCTTTGTGGGTGATACAACTACTTGACTAAAAGTCTCTGCATATTGTATCTTAAATTTTTTTGACTTCTCTTATCATACCTTAAAGGAGCCAGTATTCTTGTTTCATTTTAGCTAGACAATTTACAACTTAAAGGAAATACACAACTTCTTCCATGTCAACGCATTCACTAATTGACTGATCATATTTTGTTCTTTGGTTTAAAGCTACTATATAATATCTTAGTTAAATTACCAAAGCAATTTATTATGGTATTCTTCTTATCTTATTCTACGATCTAGACCTGGTAATATCCTGAGAATCCGTCGAAGGTGTATGCTTCTTGACCCACAACTCGGTCTACTAATTTCTCACTAAACAGGGTAGGGGAATGATTATGTAGGTAGGCTACATTCAAGCTTCTGAAGTCCACACAAACCCGGATATCAATAGTGTCTTTCTTGTTCTGAATGACGATTAGACTGATCCAGCAAGACTCATCCACTGGAAAGATGAGGCTGGATGCTAGCATTCTGTCTATTGCTTCTACTATATAATATCTTAGTTAAATTACCAAAGCAATTTATGTTTCTTCTGGTTAATTCTATTACCTATAGTCTCTTTACTCCTAACATTTAGCCTATTGATGTACTTTGAGTCTTATATTGCATAAAATTGATGCCTTTGCTGTCCTCAGATTTCTTTCCTCCCACTGCGCAGAATTCATTTTTGCAATTTTCTGGAAAAGCATGGGCACTGAGATATTTTTGGATGGAAGGAAAACATGTAACATTCAATACCTTGAATGAAACTAAACAAAAATCAATGCGTAGGATGCCGATTCTTTCCCACGAAAAACCATGCAAACTCACTTCCAACAACAACACTAAACAGAAATGAATCGAACGTTCTCGTGAGGTGATGATATGCAACTCCACTATATGGAACGTTTCAAAGTGAAAAATTCTATTAAAAAGAAAGGATTATAATAGGATTTTGATGTTTCCTTCTGTCATTCTTTGAGGAAAGGTCACTTTCTATGGATTCACATAGCTATGAAAGAAATAGTCATGTAGATTCTTGTAAATCTCAAATCATGATTTTGTGCAGATTCATGTAAATCTAGAGTGGTGGTTTTATGCAGATCAATAAAACCCAATTTGTAATGTTTAACCAGTTGTTGTTAGACTCCTACTTAATAGTGTTAGTGTTATAATTGAAAAATTGTGCACTCAAATAACTAGCAAGGGCACTCAATACCAAAAAATAGCTTATGTGGATGCACTAGTGATTGTTGGAAAACATCAAAATTCAAGAAAACATAAATGTTCCTAACTTTACCATTTATTAAATTAAATTGCACAAAGTCACTTACACAGTTTTTCATGGAGCACTATGGTTGTTTCATTGATAGTCACATGGAACCATAAAAGTAACATCTCAATATATCGCAAGACAAATCATTATAAATGGAAAACCACCAAGTGAAAGGACAAGGTCAAAGAGCTCAATATCAAGCCTCTAAACCATTAAAGTGGAGTTAAGGAGCCTCCAAAGAACTCATCTTGTCTCCCACAAACTCACTCAAGGATAAAATATCATCAATGAGCCAAGGGGAGGAAATTCATGAGCTTGGGACTGTAAACATCACATCATTTGGGAGCATTAGAAGAGAGAAGTTCATAACAAGGTTATGTTGCCAAATTGTCTCATAATTAGAATTTCTTTGTGGTTTTGGAGCTCACCATTAGATAGTTTTCAAGGAACTTCTTGAGGAGAGATCATTCTTGAAAAAACACGAAGAAAAGGGTTCTTCTTTTAGGAGAGTCATAGGGTGCATTGTCTGATTCAACTCTGTTTAGTGTCTTTGGTTGATGTTGTAACTATTTCAATCAAGAAATAAAGAGATGTATTGCTGCCCAACCTTCATTTTCTTGTTATATTTATTCTAACATTGTAACTCATGATCTTTCTTAGACGTAGTTACTTTGCTCATTTATTTTCCTTTATTTCTTTCTAATCATTTGCTTGTTGGTTTGTGCAAGCAACAACAACCTTGGAATATAGTGGATTTTAGGACACATTTACTCCAAAATCCACACAACACTTAGGGGACCTTTATTTTATTTAATTGATGATGTGTTATAGGGATTCAGTGGAAGACACTATGAAAAGGGAAATCAACAGGAAAATTGAATGATAATTAGAAATTAGTGTATGAAGTGCGGCATAGATATGAAATTATTTGATATACACCAAGACACTGTAAATTTTAGGAGAAGTCAATGTGAAATAATTGTACCATTATCTAGAAAAGGAAAAATTGAAAGACAATAAAAAAATGTCGAATGGGGTGCGCAAAGATATGAATAGACTGTAAATTTGATGAGAAACCAATGTGAAATAATTGAAAGATTCGATAGAAAGGGTGATAATTCGGTAGAGAAATGAAGAAAGTGTGGGAAAATTCGTGGGTGTGCTCTATGAATTCAATAAAAATGATATATTGAAAAGATACATGCACTGACTTGGTGGTCGTCCACAAGACAATCAATAGTCTTCCATTAACAGAAAATGCTACGTACAACGATTTTCCGATGCGAAAAAAATTGTCTTCCACTAACAGGAAATGTGGTGTATAGCGATTCTCTCTTAGATGATTTGATGAGATGAAAAAAGGTGTGGAGAATTTCTTCGGTTGCGTGATATCAATTATCAAAAGAAAATAGAAATGTGGTTGAAGAAGGATGGGGATTGTGAAAAGAAATATCAACACATTCTCACGTCTACCACTCTGTCATTTTTGAATGAATGTTATATCATCAAGAAAAAATGGACAACTGTGAAGGTGTAGATTTTTTAGGCTCTCGAAAGCTGTAAGAAAATAAAAAAATGCAAATGGCCAGTTAGGCAGTTCCAAGAAAATATAGCATGGAAGTTATTTTAAAAGTTTGGTTGCAACGTGTCCGTCAAGCTTATCAACCCCACCATAAAAACCTCCATCATACTAAACCAATTTTTTGGATGACAATACAAAGCTTCATTACTATTTTGGACATTTTGCAGCAATATATTAACACTAAGCCATTTACATTATTGATTTTGGTAGTAAGTTTTTATTATTAAGAATTTAGTAGGGTGCGAGGGCTTGTCGTGGAAAGAATATATCACAACCCAACATTCTCCCACTTGTTGTTTTCTTTCCACAAGGGGCCACAGGAGAACTTAGTCATTGATCTAGCCTTGTAATGCCCATTGTTTCTCTACACCAAGAGAACTTCTCAGTTCTCACAGAATTTGTCAATGCATCAGCAGTATTCTTCAAAGTGTTCACCTTTACTAGAAACACCTTTTTGTCCTCAACCATATCCCTCACAAAGTGATACTGAACATCAATGTGCTTTGTCTTTGAATAATAATAAGGGTTCTTTGCCAAGAAAATTGCACTTTGGCCATCACGAACTATCCTTATAACTCGTTTTGCTAACCCCATACTTCAACATAATCTCTACAACCAAACTACTTCCTTGCTTGCATGAGTGGCTGCCATGTATCCTGCCTCTGTAGTTGAAAGTGCCACAATAAATTGTCTCTTAGTCATCCAACTGACTGCACCTCCAAATAGGTTAAACACATACCCACTTGTATATCTTCTCAGATCCAGATCTCCAGCCCAGTTTGCATCAACAAAGCCATGGATGTCCAAAACTCTATCCTATCCTGGTCTTCCTTGGTAGCACAAACCATAATCACTAGTGCCACGCAAATAGCTGAAAGCCTACTTCACTGTTGTCCAATGCTCCTTCCCTAGTTTTGACATAAATCTGCTCAATACTTCCACTGCGTGTGCATTGTCTGGTCTAGTATAGACCATTTAATACATCAGGCTACTGACTTCACTTGCACATGGAACACGAGACATGTATTCTTCCTCTTCTTGTGTCTTGGGACACTATTCAACAAATAACTTTACACCTACAGGAATAGGAACCTTCATTGGTTTACTATCCTCAATATTAAACCTTTCCAGTATTGTCTCGACATACTTCCTTTGGTTTAAGCAGATCTTCCTCTTTTCCCAGTTTTGTTTAATTTCCATGCCCAAAATATAGTTTGCAGCACCAAGATCTTTCATGTCAAATTTGGAGGACAATTGGGTCTTCAAATCTTGGATAATTTCTTTGTCATTTCCAACCAAAAACATATCATCCACATACAATACCAGATAAATAACACTATCACCAATTAATTTAAAGTACACACAATGATTTTCTTTGCTTCTGGTGAAGCCAAGTTACCATAAAAATGTATCAAATTTCTAATACCACATCCTTGGTGACTGTCTTAACCCATACAAAGACTTTTTTAACTTGCATACCATATCTTTCTTACCCTTCACCGCAAAGACTTTAGGTTTCTTCATGTAGATCTCTTCTTCTAGATCCCCGTGAAGAAATATTGTCTTCACATCCATCTATTCTACCTCAAAATCAAAAGCAGTACCAACAGATTAAAGTAATCTAATAGAAGCTACCTTGGCAACAAGAGAAACAATATCAGAAAAATCAATTCCTAACACCTGGGAATAACCTTTTGCTACCAACCGAGCTTTGTATTTCTCCACCTTTCCTTCTGCATTCATCTTCTTCTTGAACACACATTTGCTGCCAATGGGTTTCCTCCTAGCCGACAACTCCACTAGATCCCATTTTGTGAAAATATGCCATTTCATCAACCATGGCTTCTTTTCAGAGTTTGTCGTCCTCTAAATCTGTTGCTTCATTCATAGTTCTAGGATCATCATTAGTAATAGATAAAGAAACATTTGAATAGAAAGCAAATAGACTATACCTTTTTGGTTGCCTTCTTTCTCGAACTGATCTTCTCACAACCAGAGTTTGTGGCTCTTCGTCTTCTAATTCCTCTTTTACTGTAGTGTCTGATTCTTCCTCCTTTAGCTGAAACACTATCTTCTCAGGTTACTTTGGTAGGACTTCATGTTTAATAACATCTTTCACCTCTTTAAACACCACATCTTGGTTGTACACAACCTTCCTTATTTCTCGATTCCAAATCTTATAACCTTTTAAACCATCCTTAAACCCAATAAAGATGCACTTTTTAGATTTACTATCCAACTTTGTTCTTTTCTCCTTTGGAACATGTACATATGCATCACATCCAAATACCCTCAGATGTGAAAGAGAAGGTTTCTTACAAATCCATACCTCTTGTGGAGTCTTATCCTCCAACGCTGAAGATGGTGATCTGTTGACCAGGTAATATGTAGTTCCCACTGCCTCTACCCAGAATTGTAGTATACCTAGGAGGGATAATATGGGGTACAAAGAGAGGTATCCAAGGGAATAATGTAATAATAGGATGGGCCATAGTAATAAATAAGGTGGTTAACCCGTATCATGTAAGGGACCCCAAGTAGTTAGCAATAAGGTAATCAGCTCATGGTATTAGATAGATGGTATTGAGGGAACCCTGGTAATAACCCATGGTATTGTATGTATGAGGCCTATATAGAGGCTAGAGAGTCCCCATTGAGAGATTTCAAGGAATATTATATGAACAAGCATATGGCTTGTGGAGTGTTCTCCTTCCTTAAGGAGTGAATGTATGGTGTTGCCCTACCTTAAGGGTTTTATTAATAAAGTGAAGCATTTCTATCTGTTTCAATTTTTTTGTTTTATTGGTTTTATTTCCATTATCATATATTTTTGGGTTAGATTCATAACAAGTGGTATCAGAGCACTTTCTCAGGCAAAATGGCGATTTTTTTTTTAATTTTTGCAAGAATTTTTTGGTAGCGAGATTGCAAATCAGATATGTATGTTTTGGTGCAAAATATGTAGAATCTAACTGTAGATCTTAGTTTTTGTTGAAAAAATACTCAATTTGAAAAAAACAAAATCAACCAAATCAGAGTCGGGATGAGGGAGATATTGCTAATTTAAAAATCAGTTGGGTTGCAAAAAATTTTCAAGGCGGCAAGTTTGTGGAGTAGATTTGTACGTTATGGTGAAAAATCTAAAGAATCTAATTGCATATCTAGATTTTTTGTGAAAAAATACCCAATTTCAAAAAAAAAATCAGTCGAATCGGAGTCCGGATGAGGGAGATATCGCTGATTTAAAATCAGAGATTTTTTCATAAATTTTTTGTGACGGCGGGATAGTTGCAGTGCGGATCTGAAATTCCAGTGTCTAGATCAGGATTTCTACCACATTGGAAGATGCAGAATGGTTGTTCCATTTCTGAAAACAGGTCATAATAGGGATTTTGAGCAATATTGACAGAATTGTGGCCATTTCAAATTTTTGCCAAAGTTTTTTGTGATGGTGGGCCTAGATCAGAATTTGAGGGACTTGTATAAATTTGATGGCTCTCATCCGGCCACATGGCTAGCACAAATGGAGAAATATTTCACATTGAATCACATTAGAGATGATGCGACTCCGCTGAGTGTGGGAAGCATGTACTTGGACCACGCAACATGGCAATGGTGGCAGGGGCATTCTAAACGCTATCTAAGGACAATTACTTGGCAGATGTTCGCAAAATCCATTTGTGACCACTTTAACCCTAAATCTAATTTTGGGGGACCTCTTACTAAGCTCAGACAGACAAGCACACAACCTAGCAAAGATTTTAATTTTACAGGAAAGAAGGAAACCAAGAAACCTAAAGGGTTACTTTCTATGGGTATCTCCTTATTGCAGGTTCATGGATTGATTCAGAAGGAGAAGATCATTGTGTCTATAAATCCTAGTTGCAAGCAAAATCTCATAAATGTCAATTTGGCAAAAAAATTTCAAGTGTCAGCAAAACACATTGAAAACACACAGGTTAATGATGAGGATGTGCAAGTTTATAAATATTTGAAGCTTTCGATGGATAAGTATGTGTTGCATTGTGATTTTTATACTTCAGATATGGATAACATGGATGTTGTTTTAGGATATCCTTGGATGGAATCTGCGGGTACTGTCAATATTAATGTGCAGAAGAAATTCCTGAAGCTCTGGTATAAAAAGAAAAAAATTACATTGCAGGATATTTCCATTAAGACCCAAGCAGAGACTATGGAGGCAAAATCACAAATCTCTAATGACACTTACACATTAGATGATGAGCCTTTGATGGTCGACAATCAAACACAAACAGAGGCTGAAGCAGAAAATGTTACAGGTACTGATACATCAGATGAGGACTTAGTGGTTGAAGTAATATTGGAAGATAAGAAACAACAGCAGGCACCACAACATGTACCAAATACCACTCAAGCTCCATTAGGTGGTGAATTAAAGAAAGATACACTGTTGGTTAAAACTTTAGCATATCACCACCCACATCACCCCACAAGAAAACAACCAACAGGATGGCAACAAATTAGCCACAAGGACAACAACCCCGGCATGACAGATAGAGAGGAGCGATGATCCACCTACTACACATCAACATAGAAGAGCCGCGAGGGTCAGATTCCATCTCAAGCAAGCGAGGCACCAGTGAGATCGAGGGTTCACCTTTCTCTTGGATGGCTAAATGCACATGCATGGTACCAGTGGACTACTCTTTTGAGTAGATCTTATTATTTGTGTTCTTCCCATGTTTCAGAGACGAAACATGTTAAGGGGGGTGGAATTTAGTATATCTAGAGGGGATAATATGGGGTACAAAGGGAAGTACCCAAGGGAATAATGTAATAATGGGATGGGCCATAGTAATAAATAAGGTGGTTAACCTGTATCATGTAAGGGACCACAAGTAGTTAGCAATAAAGTAATCAACCCATGGTATTAGATAGATGGTATTGAGGGAACCATGGTAATGACCCATGATATTGTATGTATGAGGCCTGTATAGAGGCTAGAGACTCCCCATTGAGAGATATCAAGGAATATTGTATGAATAGGCATATGCCTTGTGGAGTGTTCTCCTTCCTTAAGGAGTGAATGTATGGTGTTGCCCTACCTTAAGGGTTTGATTAATAAAGTGAAGCATTTCTATCTATTGCGATCTTGTTATTTATTGGGTTTATTTCCATTATCATATATTTTCAGGTTAGATCTATAACAGAATTCTTGTCCTAACCCGACACCACTGAGCATGCTTCTTGACCTTTCCATCAATGTCTTGTTCATTCTTTCTTCAACTCCATTTTTCTCAGGTGTGTATGGAGTAGTCTTCTGTCATGCTATACCACACTTCTTACAGAACTCTTCAAATTCCTTCTTGCAAAACTCTCCATCGTTATCTGTCCTCAAGACCTTTATCTTCTTCTTTGTATGGTTTTCCACCAGAGCCTTAAATTCTTTTAACCTATCAAAGAATTCATATTTCTTCTTGAAGAAATATATCCATGTATTCCTTGAGAAGTCATCTATAAATGAGACATAGTTCACAGAATTACCCAGTGATGGAACTGACACAGGTTGAAACACATCACTGTGCACAAGCTCTAATATCTGTTTCTCCCTCTTACCACCAGAGGGGAAACTCACCCGATTCTCTTGCCCGTATACACAATTTTCACAGAAATCAAAATCAAGAGACTTATTAGACATACCTTTTACCACACCTTTACCATGAAGTATTCGAAGGCCCTTTGATGCCATAGCATGGCCTTTTCTCTAGAGTACACTAGATTTTCTGCTCCACTTTCAGGAACCACAAAACTATTGCACCCACCAATAAAAGTTCTACCTTTAAGCTCGTACAAAGTTCCAATCTGAATTCTCCGCATCAATACCAGTGCTCCCGAGCCATCTTGCAGGTATCTTTCTTGAACACTATTTTTACACTTGCATCATCCAACTTGCTTACAAAAATCAGATTTCTGGCCAATGCAAGAATATGCAGAACACCCGGAAGTGCTCTAATCCTTCCATCTTGCAACTTCAACTTGACTTTTCCGTGCCCAACAATTCTATCATTCCTTTCATTCCCTAAGAAGACATCACCACCTTCATATTTCTCATACTCGCAGAACCACTCTCTATGGGGAGTGATGTGAAAGGATGCACCTGACTCAATCAACCATGCCTCATGATTTACATGTGTACTTGAAGAAGAAGCCAAGTACACATCCCCACCTTCATCTAGGGTGGTTTTCACCTCTACAGAAGGAGCATCATCAGATCCCTTTCCTTTTTCAGGAGCTTTAGATTTATAGTCCCTTTTGTAGTGCCCTTCCTTTCTGCATTTCCAGCAAACCTTTACAGGTTTTTCTGTATAATTAGATCTCCCTATAGATTTAGATCTCCCACTCAAGCACTTATTTTTTTTTCTATTCTGGGACCGTCCTCATACAAATAAGGAATTACCATTCTGGCCCTCCATATTTTTCCATCTCTTCTCCTCCGACAATAATGATGAGACTATTTCATCAACATCGCTGCCTATTGCAACAACCAGACTATCCCACGAGTCTGGTAGAGAACACAACAAACTAGTGCACTTATCTTCATCTGAAATTTTAATATCGGCAGATAATAACTTACTTACCATAGTATTAAATGCATTCAGATGCTCTGTCACCGAGTCTCCATCTTTCACCCTCAGGTTGTATAAATTTTTCCGTAGGAACAATTTATTCACCAGAGACTTATATTGGTACAAATTCCCTAACTTGTTCCACAAATCCTTTGATGAAGCTTCCCATGATACAGTCAGAAATCCTGAATATGAGACACACAATCGTATTGTGCTCTTTGTCTTCCAATCCAACTTCGCCCAATGTTCAACTAACATTGTTGTTGGTTTAGTACCCAGATCTACCGCGATCCACTGATTTTTATCTATCAACAGATCCTCCATCTTGAGTTTCCACAACTCAAAACTCTGACCATTAAATTTCTCCATCTCTATCCTTCTACTGCTCACCATCTTCTTTCACCACAAGAATCGATCCCGCACATCTCCCACTGAACAGGGTCTACCACAGGCCCGAGAAAAAAACCCCTCAGCAACAAAGGTGTCCCTTTGAAGCCAAAATAGCTCTGATACCAAATGTAGGTTTTAACTCCGTACAAAAATTATCTGCATACAAATTCTAAAAACAGAAAATAAACAATGGCGAGAGCATAAAACACAAAACAGATATACACAAAGATTTTTCCCATGGATCCCAAAACTGGGACTACCAAATTGATTTTTCATTATGTTCCTATCAACATTACAATACATATATAGATATATAGATATAGATATATATATATATATATATATATATATATATATATATATATATATATATATATATATATATATATATATATATATATATATATCGAAGCATCCATGACCCCCAATCTATTAACCTAGATTATAACATAACTGTAGTTCCCTTGACCATATCTACAAAATACCATGGACCAAAAACTATCGTGCCCAAAACTATGTGTGAAATCCATGCACAAAACCATAAGTGGGTTTCCCCACCTAATATAGGGTAAAAAAAAAATTTCCCTAGGCACTGCCTCGGACCGCGTGCAAGGGGGCTAGCACCCCCCTGCATACCCCCTGACAGGGGGGGTAGCGACCCCCCATATGCCCCCCCAGCCCCGCAATGCCTGACGCAACGTACAAGGGAAGCTATCATGCCCCCTATAACCCCCCCACGTGAGGGATAGTCATGGAAAGAATATAACACAACCCAACATTCCCAAAGGAACAATAAAAATTCGAGGCCTTGACTCATCCACAACATGTCGCTTCCACAAGTATGGTTGGCCTAATAATACATCACAAACATCAAGGGGAGCAATGTCACATAATACCTCATCCATGAAGGGCTTGATGCTGTATGGAAGGCGACACTGTTGGCTCACGCGAAGATCCTGTCCTTGGTGAAGCCACTTGATGGCATACAGTTGTGGGTGTGCTTTGATCGGTAAGCCCACCCGTTTCATGACCTCTGCCAAAATGAGGTTCTTTTGGCTCCCTCTGTCGATAATGAAACATAGCGGGGAACCCTTTACCCACATCTGGGAGTGGAAGAGGTGCTCCTCCTCCTCTAGATCTTTGGGTTCCTCCTTCTGGATCTTCATGGTGGAATTGGTGGTGATGGGATCTGCATCGATAATCTGCTTCCCTTTTTCATTCCCCTGTTAGGTTCTAACTTAGAGTTGGAACATGCATTTGATTCTGAAGACTTTAGCTCGGCCATCAGTGACTGCTTGGCCTGACACTTACTTGTGTTGTGAGTGGAGCTCTTATGGAACTCACACCACTTTCCCCTGTCCTTCTTCGGCTTCGCAGTTTTGTTCTTAGATTGCAGCTTTGGTGAGTTATCCTGGGCCACCCCACCTTGGCTTTGTCCTTTTTTCTGCAGTTTGGGGGCACCTTTCCCTTGATTCAGATTTGTAGATACAAAGTCTCGCTTCTTTTGTTTAAACTTTTGCTCAAACTTTTGCTCGATCTTGACGGCGTATCGGTACGCCATGTCAAGTGAGGAGATGTCCAGGAACTCCATCTCATCTTGGATGTACCTGTGTAGGCAGCTGCAGTACTTCAGTACCAAATGTTTCTCAGAATCCTTGATACCCAACTTCGTGTGAAGCGTATGAAAAACATTGGTAAACTATGACACATCTTGGTCCCTTCCCTGCCGGAACATTGACCACTTTATGTATTTATCCTTATAGCTCCCGATAGGATAGTACTCCTCTTTGATGGTATCCCGAAATGAATTCCAAGTGGGTGCAACTGAAAATAGTGAGGTTGTACTTTCATCCTTCTGCTCACAGTAGGTTTCCCACCAGTCCTTGACGTGGGGGGTGGCTTTGAGAAGAGCAAAAAGTAATATTTTCTCGGCTGGAAAAATAATGAACAGAAAAATATCCTTCTAGTAGATTTAACCATTTATCTACGGTGTCTACATCTATTTGGCCCTCAAATATGGGAATGTCAAAGTTTACTTGTACCTTAAAAGGAGTGGTGCCTCCAGAGTGGCTGTTGGATGTGGATGCACCACTGATGGGCAATCGTTGAAGGATCTGGGCAAAGTTATCCATCATCATGTTCATTTGTTTCTCAAGGGCCTCCTCGAGCAATATTTTGATAGGATCTCTTGCCACCTCATCTTTATTTTCTTCCCCCATGGGCGGTGGTTGGGGTTTGCGAGGTCGAAGTTTCAACCAGATCAAGCCCTAACTCCTTATATCCTGACCTCGTTGGGAACATGCAAAGAAAAACCTAAAAAGAGAAGAGTGCTTTGATACCATTGATCTGGATTTAAATAGGAATGCAACAAGTTACAGATATAACTATAAATAGAAAGATGTGGTAGAAATAATACTTCATTTCATTGATATCAAACACTGAAATATGCTTACAAAGAAAATGGAAATAAGACTAGCTCGAGCGATGGTAGTTTATCTCTGAGAAGAGATGTGGTGGCTACATGCCTCTGAACTGTGTTACAATGAGGCTCAACGGTCTATTTATTATTGAGAAACAATGGAAATCCCTAATCATCCAAAAACCTAACCGTGGGAGATGAAGCGCCAAACTATGGGCCCTGTTAGGGTAAATTGGTACATCAACTTCCCGGGGTCGTAATTTTGGCATACGATCTACATTTGACACTCACAATACGTCGTTAGAAATATCTATATGAGGACTACAACTTTTGAATGACCAACATTAGTATAAGACCCATGTTGGTCCCGATTTTCCCAAAAAACGTCTTTTAGGGCCTCAAAATAGTTGTGGAAGTTCACAACCTGAAGAACTGCGAAAAATAGTAAATTGTCCTACAAATAAAGAAATTTAAAAGCTAACAGAAACAATGGTGGGGGTCTACGTGGAATAGGCGGGTGGCCACCAATATCCGCCTACATCATCAATGGTTGCACAATGCACAGTTCCAATAGTCACGGGGAGAGCTTGAGCTCTGAGACTATGCAGTGCGCAGCTCAGGGAGGCCTGAAGGAGAAGATTGCGCAGTTTTCTGGAGATAGTGGGGTCTGGCTAAGGGAATGGACACTGGGAAATCCAAATACATAGTTTTGGATGTCAAGGTATGCTGAGCTTCAGAGTAGTTCACATTTCTAGCAGCCAGGATTGAAGCTTGAGGCCTGAAACTGTGAAATGCACAGTTCAGGCTGATCTGAGGGACATATCTGCACAGTTTTGGAATGTAGTGGGAAAGGCTGAAGGGATGGTCACTGTGGGAAAATTCTGTGCATTTCTGATAGGAAAGAGAGGTTGGTACACTATAGAATCATGCAGTTCAGAGGCTTAGGGAGAGAGCTTAGGGCTTGTGTTTGTGCAATGTGTAGTTAAGGACAGGTTGTCTGAGAGGATTGCACAATTCTGGTGGTGAAGGTTGTCTCTTGGGCTCAGGAATTACATATTGCAATAATCCTGGGAGGTAGGAACTGCACATTGCATAGAACCAAAGGTCAAGGTCATAGATAGATGATTGGAACTGCACAATGCGTAGTCCATGCAGGTCGGGTGAGGTCAAGTTTCTGGCTGGGAAGCCTCTTCGGAAATGGTTAAGTGTTAGAGCAATGAGACTGATGTGTGAAGCGATAAATATTCGACTGTGATCTGACACTAAGAATACTTGATGAATCAACACCGTAGATCATCCATGACACATAAACAATACATTTTCCTACGTGTGATCGCTCTATGACCAGTTACAACAAGTGTGACACCACAGATACACTTTACGACGACTGTGATGACACTTGTGCGACAATGCTCAAAACTTTGTGAATGGGTGTGACAAGATTTTATATGGTTAGGACAACTCATAAACACAAATATGAACCCTTGAAACCAACAGAATGAGCTTTCACGCTTGATGCGACAACCCACATGCAAAAAGATGACATTTTTCCTAAGTAAAAAACGGGACCAAAACACTCCAAAAAGATACATGAAATGAGTCTTAGTGTTTGCAAAAAAAATGTATAGGACCAAGGAAGGCTCTGAAATTAAGCATAGACAAAAATTTTGGAGGGTGTTGCAGTCGCTACAACAAAACACTAGAACTTGAGAACTTAGAAAAATTTCCATGAGAAAACACTTATGTTGGAGGTACTACACACCTAGGACCTTCATTACTAGCACATGCGGGCACTTAGTTAGAGCATTCACTGACATGCAAGGCTTCAACATTGGAATCTTCACTAGATTGGCGCCTTTGACTATCCATGCATGCATTGGACTACATGTAAGATCCTTTCTGCATGATTTACTCCCTGGTTTGCTCCTCCTTTCACTCCCCAATTGGCTAGTTCTCTCCAGAACTTATTGTAGGTGTCGAGTCCTCTCATTGATCACCACTATGCCACATTACCTTGGGATCTTCACCCAGTGATGCGTATTAGTTGAATCTCATGTAGTATATCATGAGCATTGTAACCTATTTTCTATTAATCAATAATTCTTTTTGTTCTTTCGATTTTTTTTTAGTGTTTTTTCTCTGAAAAGCTGTGTGTTCAACCTTTACTAGCTAGATTCATCTATGCAGGTTTTCTAATACATTTACATGGTATCAGAGCCCACAAGTTGCTAGATAAAAGGTGCACCAGTACTTTATTTTGCAGGTATTATAGCTTGGAGATCGAATATCGACAAAAAAAATGGAGTTTCCCAAAGCATCAATCCTAACACCGTATAACTATCACTAATGGAAGGACCAAATGGCTCGATAGCTTCATCAGAAAGGGTTGTACAAGATTACCATGGTTGCAGAAGTGGAACCCACTTCAACCATAGAGAAATCTAAGTACCTCATCTGCATGGATGAAGCCCACGGATCCATATGCATGTGCATCTCCCCAGAGTTGAAATTTCATCTATGTGTTTGCAGTACTCCCAATGAGATTTGGGAAAAGGTTGAAGAACTCTATGGGAAAAAGGATGAGATGAAAGGACATCTGCTCGAAGTGGAGTTGCTCTCATTGGATCCACGGAACTATGACATAATTCAAGACATTTTCACCAAATATAATGATCTATTGTTGCAACTCAAGGGTTGTGGAATTGACAAATCTAGGGAGGAGAGTCGCCAAGTTCTCTCTATTATGTCAAAGCTCGAACCAAAATACTCTGTCTTTATGTCTACATTTCATTCAGTAAGGCTCGCAATAGGTAAATCCTACACTATGCCTTTGTCTCAAAGAGTACATGGAGTCCCTCACTTTTGAGCAAGATAAACTCATTGGCATGGGGAAAATAAAACCTCCAAAAGCGCATGCACTTGCTGTGCATGATGGCAGCCACAAAAAAAATCATAGATCTGATTCAAATAAGAAAAATCAGCAGCAAAAATACAAGGGAAAAGCGCATTCCCGTCCAAAGAAGGAAGGGTACACCAAGCCCTTCAATGACTCCTTCGGCTCTAGAAATGAGAAAGGGAAGAAAGGAGACAAATGCACCTACTGTCACCGAGGATTCCATCCAGAATCCTCTTGCATGAAGAAACAAATTGACCAAATGGTAGAAATCCTTCAGAAGCACAACCTTGGGGACCACATCCCTCAGGGCCCGAAGAAGAAAACTGAGGATCCGCCACACGGGAAAGGTAACAATTTTCATGCTTTAGTTGCAATTAACTCTTCCCCTGATGCATGGATTATAGATTTTGGTGCATCACATCATATGGTTGCTGCAAAGGAAGTTTATTCCTATTTCGATGCATGCAAAGGACCTCACATTCTCATGGGAGATGACTCACCTATTGTGGTCACCGGAAAAGGTAGAGTGGAACTTTTACACTGAAGCTTTGAAGATGTGCTTCATGTTCCAAAACTTTCAGTAAACCTACTTTCAATTTATCAAATCACTCATTCCGGCACCAAAAAGAGAGTGGAATTCACTCCAAATGTAGTGAACATATATGACCTACATAGCATCTCCAAAATTGAAACCGGTGAGGTAAACAATGGAGCTAGACTGTATACATTTTCTACGTTTATTGAATCTGAATCCTCCTTATTGATTACACATGCTGATGATAGTAGTAGGCTTTGGCACGAGAGGTTTGGTCACTTAAATTACAAGTATATGCAGTAGCTAAGCAAGCATGATATGTTGGAAGTCTTGCCAAATATCAGTTTCTCCAAAGGATTTTGTGAAGGGTGTGTCATTGGCAAACATCCTAGAGAAAAGTTTGACACCAGCAAGACTCACGAAGCATCCTCTCCACTAGATCTGATCCATAGTGATCTCATGGGGCCTTTTCCTCATCCTTCCATCAACAAAGCAAGATATGTGCTTAAATTTATTGATGATTTCTAATGGTATGCTTGGGTGTATCTTCTCAGGGCCAAATTTGAAGTTTGTGTGCACTTTGAAGATTTCAAAGCACTAGTTGAGACACAGTCAGAGAGAAATATCAAAGCCCTCCATATAGACAATGGGGGGGAATATGTTAACACAACACTTTAGAACCTTTTCCTTGAGTCCGGCATACAATTGCAACACAGAGTTCCATACACTCTGCCGCAAAACGAAGTTGCTGAGAGAAAGAACCGATCTCTCAAAGAGATGCCTTCCTGCATGCTGCATGCTAAGTCACTACCTCATAAGCTATGGGCTGAAGCACTTAATTGTGCTAACTACATCTAGAACATATCTCCTCATTGATCTATCAAGGATCAGACCCCCTTTGAGGCTTGAAGCGGCACTAAACCAGAGGTCACCCACTTTCGTGTTTTCGGCTCCCAAGCATGGGCTAGGATCCCCTCTGAAAAGAGGAAATCTCTTGATCCACAGAACATTGAGTGCATCTTTGTTGGATACCCTGATGGTGTGAAGGGATACCAACTCTTGATTTCCTCTACAGACAAGCTCATCATTGAGCGAAGCGTCCAATTTGAGGAAAGTCTCTTGCATGCACCTCAATTGCCGCATGCAGACACCTTTTATCTACCTCATGACCGAGCTGACAACTCAATACACTCATATGAAAATACAGAGCATGCAGCTGCCGAGGTAGAGCATGCAGATGCATAGACAGAGTCTTCAGATACAAATCCAGTGCATGCATATGATGATCCACATTCAAGCCCATATCGGGTTTCCAGCAGTGAATCAACTTCCCCTGTCATAAATCAAAGAAAAAGGAGCTTGAGTGAGATATATGCACAAGAGAACCCAACTGCTAGAAATGGTCTTGTGGGGGATATTTCTGATCTGTGGAGGACTAACTCAGAGTTTATTGAGCCTCCTCTTTCCCTCACTACCACTGAACCAACGCCATCCCGGCATTGTCATTTGGTTCAGTCTTCTAATCCGCAGTCTTATGCTGACACTGTTGGGAATCCCTCTTGGGAGTCTGCCATGGAGGAGAAGTACAATTCCCTCCTCCAGAACTAGACTTGGGATCTGGTCCCCCTTCCTCAGGAAGGAAAATTTTCTGATGCAAATGGGTCTATAGGACCAAGAGTGCTGTAGATGGGCAAATCACCAGATAGAAAGCCAGGCTAGTAGCCAAAAGCTTCCAGCAAATGCATGGCATTGATTATGATGAGACCTTTGCTTCAGAAGCAAAGATGGATTCCATACGTCTTGCACTTTCCATTGCAGCTGCCCAAGGGTGGGCAATACATCATGTTAGAGTCGGTCTAGTAGCCCTCCATCAGCGATCAAAGCTCTTTGCATTTGCATAAGTAGGTGTCTCATCAGTGTCTTGCATTCCATTAGGCATGCCATAACCCTGATGGAGGAGCTAGTGTCTTTGTCCCCCTCTTGGCAGCTGAATCAAGTTATTTCAGTCCTTAGTCACTTTCAAGCTTGTCTTGTCTTGGCTTGAGGTCAAATTCCTAGGTCCAGGGTTTTGGTCAAGTTTGTTTACAAGGTCATGTCTTTGAAGGTCAATAAGTGCTCAGCAAGCCATAGGGATGATTTTAAAGGTGTTTCTTCGCAAATTTCAATCTTGTACAGTTAATCTTTACCTTGGATTTAAAAACTCTGTTTTTAAAGCCAAGGTCATTTTTAAAATTTTTGTAAAAAGTGATGAAATTTCAAAAAACTTCTGGAGACGGCATGTAACCCTGGCTCCCTTGCCAAGAATCCCGCAGATGTTGTCCCTGCAAAAATTATCAAAGAAAAGCATCAAATCAACCAATTTCAGGATAAAAGGAAACCATGTGGGTTGTGACATGAAATTAATTCAAACAAGGCTATAAAAGCCCTAATCTCCCTCTATCAAGCCTCATTATGCATCCAAGTGATAGAGCAACTGATTGCAAGAGAGTTTGAGTGAAATTTGTGAGCTTGACAGGCGCGTGACCCGTCAGACCAGGTGCGCGACCCGTCAGAGGCGCGCGACCCGTCAGGCACCCTCCACCAGTACAAAATTATAACGGGCGCGACCCGTCAGAGGCGCGCGACCCGTTGGGTGAGGTGCGCGACCCATCAGCGCCCTCTTTGTAAAACCGCCTGAAAATTCACCAAGGAGCCACAAATTGCCAAATTTTGCAAGGTAGGCCCTCCATCATGAAAAATTATTGCTTGCTACAGTTCAAGAAGATCATGATTGTATTTTTAAAGGTCTTCATTTGCAAGTAAAAGTCTCCATTGTGCTTTTGGGCTTAAAGTTGTCAAAATGCCAATTCATGTCACCATTTAGCTGAGTCTATCATCATTCAGAGGGTTTCTATCATCATATTAGGTTCCATTGGGTCATTTTACACCTTATTCATGCTTCAGTTGTGCCTAGGCAAGGTCATTTCCCTTTCCTAGGGTTTTGAAGGCAATTTCTCTTGGATGGTCAAATCACCGAAAAAACTTGTTTGCAGATGTTCATACACCTTCCCCTATCCTTAAAATACCCTATCAAATGCTTCCCATCCCTTAGATCCCCCAAATTCCTCATTTTTGCCCAAACCCTAGTTTCTAGCTACAACCTGGAAATTTTCTAGGTTTGGCCTGTGTTTTTCCCTTTTGTACCCCTTCCCCTCACTCAATCCCTGAGATTCCACTTTCCCCTGCTTCCTAACATCCCTCCCCACTCCTAAAAATTTCCCCAAGAATTTAGAAGCCTCTTATCCCCTTCATTTCGCTCCATTTCGACAAAATTCCTTGTTTCACACATCGGGGCAAGTTTCACTCAAATGATGTTTCAGAGCAATCAAAGATGAATTTTGCAAAACGGGGAGAGGTTTTGTCCACAACATGCCAAAGAAGAAAAACCTCCTTCACGTTTTGCACAGGTGTCATGGTTTTAGAGAAATGTCAAAACTACAATCGCCAGATCCAAATTTTGGCCAAAGCCTCTTTGAATGAGCATGGTACTTGATTGGGGACTCCCAACCCAAATTTCAAGAAATTTGGAGAAAATTTTGTCATTTGTGAATTTTTTGTGCAATTTGCAGGTTTTTCCCATTAACGGGTCTCACCCCCCGCGCGACCCTTCATCATGGCAACTCCATTTGGAAAAAACTCAGCATTTCCAGATTTTTCATGCAAAGTTACACATGCTCATGGATGGACTTGAGATTTTATGAAGTTTTGGGCCTCCAGAAAGTCAAAAAACATGCAAAATTTGACTTTCTGCCACATTTTTGAGGTGCAGAAAGCAGTCTTGGGAGATTGCAGTTTTGGAGGGGTCAATGACCACCAAATTCAAAAATTCCAGTTGGGTTGGAAAGTAGACTCACAGACCTTTCCAACAAGCCTACTTTTGCTCAATTTGGCCACCTTCAAGTGCCCCAAAGATGGCTCCAAAGGTGCGTGACCCGTCAGGCAGGGGCGCGCGACCTGTCAGGCAGTTTTGTCCAAAAATGCACTGTACAGCTCGGAAAAGCACAATTTTGTTGGTTCAGGTGCACAGCAAAATTAAATAAACACAGAATTAACACAGCAGAACAATCAAGCACATAGGAGACAATTTTTAACGTGGTTCACCCAACCAATCTGGGCTACGTCCACCAAACATAAGCATCAGGAATTTATTAATAAAACCAGGAGATTACGTCATGAAAGCCTCACAAAACTCTCACACTCTTAGCAAACCATCCGAAATATTGCCTGTTATATAGCATAGAGAATCTAATAGCCTCATTAACTCCCTCACATCAAATATAGGAGGCATTAACTCCCTCCCAACAACCTGGAGCTAATCTAGGAACTGAATTCCTATTGTTGTCATCAGCTGAGATTTTTCCTATTTTGCTACAAACAGAAAATCTCAACAATCTCCACCTTGACAACAATTCGCCTGATGCCCTGTTATTATTATTTTATCTTTTCTGCAAGCCAAGAGAAGCCAAACACCAGCGTAGCTTCTCCAACAAAACTGGTTTCGTGAACATGTCTGCACAGTTCTCCTTTGTATGCACCTTTTCAAGAGAGACTCCCCTTTCAGTGATAACCTGTCTTACAAAATGGTATTTGATTGGAATATGCTTTGATTTACTATGATAGGCCGGATTCTTAGCCAAATGTATTGCACTTTGACTGTCACAAAGTAACCTGATGTTGTCCTGTAACCTACCAAACTCACCAAGCAAACCTTTCAACCAAACCGCCTCTTTGCAAGCATGCGAAGCAGCAATATATTCTGCTTCAGTAGTGGATAAAGCAACAATGTTCTGTAGCTTTGACATCCAGCTTATAGCTCCACCTGCAAGAGTAAAGACGTACCCTGAAGTTGATCTTCTCTTATCCAAATCACCTGCAAAATCGGAATCAACATATCCGCAAACAAATTCACTACTCTTATTGTAAGTGATACAATAACTACTTGTGCCTCTCAAATACCGAAGCACCCATTTCACTACTGACCAGTGTTCTTTACCCGGATTCGCCATGTACCTGCTAACAACCCCAACTGCATGTGAAATATCTGGTCGAGTACAAATCATCGCATACATCAAACATCCTACTACATTGGCATAAGGAATTCGAGACATATAATCCTTTTCTTCATCTGTATTAGGACATAAACTCGAAGAAAGCTTAAAATGGGAAGCTAAAGGGATCGTCACAGGGTTCACATTGTTCATACCAAACCTCAAAAGTATTTTCTCAACATACTTCTGTTGTGATAGCCACAACTTACCATTACTCCTGTCTCTGAAAATCTCCATGCCCAAAATCTGTCTTGCCGCTCCTAGATCTTTCATATCAAACGTCCTTGCCATCTGAGTCCTCAACATGTTGATTTCTTCAATGCTTTTGCTTGCTAAAAGCATATCATCAACATATAACACTAAGATAATGAACATGCCATTATTTAACTGCTTAAAATAAACACAATGATCATATTCACTTCTTACATATTTCTGACTCAACATGAAAGAATCAAACTTCTTATACCACTGCCGAGGCGACTGCTTCAGGCCATATAATGACTTCTTGAGCCTGCAGACAAATTTCTCATTGCGATGCTGAACAAACCCTTCCGGTTGTTCCATATATATTTCCTCATCTAAATCACCATGTAGAAATGTAGTCTTAACATCTAACTGCTGCAACTCCAAATCAAACAAAGCCACTAATGCTAACACAATTCTAATTGAAACAATTTTAACCACTGGTGAAAATATCTCATGAAAGTCTATGCCAACTTTCTGAGAAAACCCTTTTGCAACCAGTCTCGCTTTGTACCTGTCTTCCGTATCATTCACTCCCCGTTTCAGCTTGAACACCCACTTGCATCCCACAGTTTTCCTGCCTTTGGGAAGTTCAACCAAATCCCACGTGCCATTCTTACCTGAGGCCATCATTTCTTCCTTCATGGCGGCTTTCCATTTGTCACTATTTGAACCTTCTACAACTTCCTGATAACACAAAGGTTCATCATCATTAGCGATCAATGAAACTAAAGTAACATGATCATCATACCTTCTCGGAGGGCGTTTGATCCTTATAGACCTCCTTAAGAATGTTTCTGGTGCTTCCACAATTGGCTGTCTATCAACTATAGGAATTTCTTCATGATCGCCATCTGAGACCTGTTCATGTCCTCCATCTGAACCCTGTTCATAATCTGATTCTGAAACCTGTTCATGACTAGAATCAGAGCTATGGTCGTTATGACTATCATTAGAAATGTTGTCAAACTGAATATGCTGGAAATCAGATACATCATCTTGTTTCAATCTTCTATCTACATTTAACTGTACAAGAGAGGATTCATTAAACTTTACATCTCTGTTGATGATGATTATGCGGGTAGTAGGATCCCACAATCTATATCCCTTCATTCCATCACCATACCCAACAAAGATATACCTTTTAGACTTTGGATCTAATTTAGTTCGCTGATGTTTAGGCACTAGAGCATATGCATCACAGCCAAACACTCTGAGTTTAGAATAGTCACAAGGGTGTCCTTTCCATACCTCTTGCGGAACCTTGCAGCCTATTGCCGTTGATGGAGATCGGTTTATCACATAACAAGCTATTGCTACCGCTTTCGTCCACAACTCCTTTTACAACCCGGCGTTACTCAGCATACACCTTGCTCTCTCTAGAAGAGTCATGTTCATGCGTTCAGCAACTCCATTCTGCTGAGGAGTATAAACCGTGGTCTTATGTCTTTCGATCCCTGCATCCTTGCAATAGCTGTCAAACTCCTTGGAGGAAAACTCACCACCATTGTTAGTTCTTAAACATTTTATAGTTCTACCAGTGTTGTTTTCTACCAATGCTCTAAACTGCTTGAAAACTGTAAAAACATCAGACTTCCGTTTCAACATGTAGACCCATACTTTCCGAGAAAAGTCATCAATGAATGAAACAAAATAAGACGAACCACCATATGACGTTGTAGGGGCTGGACCCCAAACATCTGAATGGATATAATCAAGTATGCCTTTACTAGTATGTTTGCCTGTTTTAAACTTTTGTTTACTTTGTTTACCAAACAGACAATGTTTATAGAAATCCAATTTTCCAGATCTTAGATTAGGAAGTAACTTTTGGTCAGCCAAAATTTTCAATCCTCTTTCACTCATATGCCCCAATCTTTGATGCCATAAGTGAATGGAACTACTGTCATGTTCAGACACAGACACATGATCTGATCCAGTTCTACCTTCTAACTGAAATAGATTTCCTACTTTCTTAGCCTTCATCACTAGTAAGATACCTTTATATATTTTCATAACTCCACCTTGAATTATAGTTTTATATCCATTTGAATCAAGTGCTCCTAATGAAATCAAATTTTTCCTTAAATCTGGTACATGCCTCACATCAATTAATATTTTTGTTGTCCCATCAAACATTTGCAGTTGTATGCTCCCAATTCCCACAATATTACATGTTACATCATTACCCATGTACACAACACCATCATCAATTGATCTATATGTTTTAAACCAATCTTTATGTATACACATGTGGTTAGATGCCCCGGAATCTAACAACCAATGTTGATCATGTTTTGAAACATTAACAGACAATACCTCATCACTCATACCTGAACCTGATACTGAACCTGTATCTGTGGTGTTGGCTTCCTTCTTTTCTGTCGAAGAGCCTTCTTTAGCAGCCTGCTTCCGCTTCCAGCAATCCTTTTTCAGATGTCCAGCCTTGCCACAATGCCAGCACTTCACCTTTGGCTTCTTTCCTTTGGACTTTGAGCGAGAGTCGCTATGCTTTCCCCCAGAGTGTCTCTCTCGTGAGCGACCTCTAGCCATCATTACCTCTGATGTAGAGGTGTCTGCATTCGACCTCTTCCTCGTCTCCTAAGCCAACAAGGCTCCAACAACATCATCAAACTCAAGGATGTCTGATGTACTAAAGCTTATGGAAGTAACAAAGTGATCCCAGGATTCAGGCAATGAACATAATAGAGTTATTGCCTTATCCTCTGAATCAAATTTCACATCTAGACTGTCTAATTGCACCAATAAGGTATTAAAAACATTCAGGTGATCAGCAATTGAGGTACCTTCTTTCATCTGCAAACCATAAAGCTGCTGCTTTAGGAGAATCCGATTTGTCAAAGATTTCGTCATATAGAGCTTCTCAAGCTTCGTCCACAGGCCTACGACGGTTTTCTCTGACACAATGTTGAACAGAACATCGTCCGCCGGACATAACCGAATTGCGCTCAGAGCTCTATCGTCCATCTCATCCCATTCATCCTCCGTCATGGAAGGAGGTCTTTTGTTTTTCCCCAACAGTGCTTTCGCCACACCTTGTTGAACCAGCAGATCGTGCATCTTCACCTTCCAGATCTCAAAATTATTCTTGCCATTAAATTTCTCAATCTCAAAACGGGCACTTTGAGTTTTTGCCATTTTGTATCAGCAAAAAAACAAACACACAGTAATCTCCAATATCCAACCAGCAATAAAAAAAAATTGCCTATGCCTTTGTTTTTACACAACAAAAAAAAAAAAACTGCCTATGCTTCGCTGTCTTCGCTTTACAAAAAAAAACAATTCCTGCCGTTGAGTATCACACTCGAAAGCATTACATCCCTTTCATGCAAATCACGCAATCAAACCATGCACCAACAATCAAACCACACACCAATGTAAGTGCTTCCTTAATGGTCCACATGCGTAATGGTCAAAGCCATATTTTAAAGCAACAATGTAAGTGCTTTCTCATAAATCCATCGTTGTATATTCCTCACTAAGAGAAAAATCAAATTCTTTTATGTGAAAGACCATGGTATACTTTCCAACATGCGTTCTGTTGTTTTTTGTTTTAACAAATATATGTTATATAACTTTAAAAATCTGCCCTTTAAAACTATATAACTTAAAAAACCGGCCCTTTAAAAAACTGCCACAAACTCCACGCAGCAATGGTTTATAACATATAACGCCACGCAGCATCGGTTTTCTGTCATTTACATTACAGAACTGAACTGGTATATGCAACTCCATACGTACGCGGAGTGCTCTCACAGCACAACGATTTCAAAACAGTAACCCACACATAACCAGATGACGTTTTGGTTTTGTAGTTTTAAAAAACAATGAATCCAATGCGCACACACCAGCACGCATTTGAATGTTAATACGCATCTCTTATGACGTGTTTAATACGCAGCTCTTATGACGTGTTGAATGTAGCACTAATACGGAAAACATACCTCAGCAGCGTATTACAGCGCTACCGCCACCAGACAAAGGTTCTCCATACACCAGCGCCTTGGTCCACCAGCGCTCCGGTCAACACAAGTCCGCGCTCCCAACAGCAAAGGTCTGCTCCCTTGCTACGCTCTCCATGCACCAACAGCAAAACAAAACAGTGCGCACCAGCGATTGCTTCACGCCCGCACCAGCACACAGCAGTCAGGCTCCACCAGCGATCAGCGTAGCGCCTCGATCAGCTCCTCCAGGCAGCACCTCCAACATGCTCTGATACCAATTGTTGGTTCAGGTGCACAACAAAATTAAATAAACACAAAATTAACAAAGCAGAACAATCAAGCACATAGGAGACAATTTTAACGTGTTTCACCCAACCAATCTGGGCTACGTCCACCAAACATAGGCATCAGGAATTTATTAATAAAATCAGGAGATTACATCATGAAAGCCTCACAAAACTCTCACACTCTTAGCAAACCATCCGAAAGATTGCCTGTTATATAGCATAGAAAATCTAACAGCCTCATTAACTCCCTCACATCAAATATAGGAGGCATTAACTCCCTCCCAACAACCTGGAGCTAATCTAGGAACTGAATTCCTATTGTTGTCATCAGCTGAGATTTTTCCTATTTTGCTACAAACAGAAAATCTCAACAAGTTTGACCCAATTTGACTTTTTGGGATGAAATGTGATCCTCTTTGATGTAATTATTGTACTTTTTAGACACTTTTACTCTTATGTAACACTTCTAGAAGATTCATTCATGAAAAGGGTAAATATTGAATGAATGAATTGGTTTCCTAGCTTATAGAGGCAAGTTGTTTTGACTGCCTAGTTTGTAGTGCTTAGTTTAGAAGTGGTTGAAACAGCTCCTAGGATAGTGAGCTCGACCCATGGAGGCAGGGAAAGAGGTTAGATCATCTATATTATGTACTTTCTTGCTCATTTTCATGGTTGGACTCTTGAGGGAGAAGCTATCATTGTATTATTTCACTGTATCTCTGCAATTTTTGGCTAAGGAAGACCAGGGTTTTGCAGTCCTTTTTGGGATTCTTGTGGTTTCATGTATTGATGGAGTGCTTCTTAATGTTCTTCTAAGTGTGTTATGTGATTCATCTCCTTTCTTTCCTTCTGCATATTAAACAAATGAAGTGTTAAAGTAAGAATTCATGCTTGCCATGCTCTGCTTTTAAATCTGTTTAATTTCTATGTTTTCTACTGTTTAAGGAGAATTCAAAGTATTATTTGCTCTCCTTAGCTCCTCACCGGTCTTTTCCATCCACTCACCTCAATCAAAGGCATCAATACTGTCTCCTACCTCACCCCAAAGAACCCCCTGCAGAAACTGTGTCCAATCCCCGCACCCAAAATTGCCATCCCCTCAATTTGCCACCGAAAACCCTAAAAATCCCAAATCAACCTTTTTAATCAGTTTACTAGCCTAATATCAGTGTTACCTTGTTTGTCATCTCATCCCATTGAAGATCTGCCGAGATTGACTGGAGAGAGCCTTCTCCTGCCCCATAGGGCTAGCTACGAGGCTAAATGGTTTGATGTAGCCTTGAGATTTACCTTTCTCAGCCTGAGGTGAAATTTCAAGCGCTAACATACTGGCGACCATACTGGGGAGAACAAATTGTTTGTCGATTGATGTGTTGGTTTCATAAGTCTTAGACGGAGCCTAAATTTATGCCAGGTAGCCTTCGAAACGCTTTTGCTTAGCATTAGCGGAAGTAGATAAACGCTGCTTCAGTCAATCTCCGTGAGCTTGTGAATACAACACTTCATTTGTACATTACCCCAGTACATGTATCAAGTTAAGATCTGATTGTTGATAGTGGACAACGATCAGACACTTGAAAGGCTGAAATCATTCACTTGGCAACTCTAAATCAGTTTCAAAATCAGATCCAAAGACTCCACTAGAGGATGATCCCGACCAGCAGAAACATGAAAGGACAACATGGACAGATCAGGTACTCAAGTTGGAATTTCATCCAAGACATTTTGTTCTTTGTCATAAATTATTTCTTCTCTTTTCCCAAGAATGTCAAGAAGGCTTTGCAAAGTATACTATGCTTGAGAAAAGATCCTCGGCCTGCAGTTGATTCTTTCCCTTTGAAGATCGTGAATACCAAAGATTTGCATACCTTTGAGCTTGATCAAGATCCTTTTTCCGAATTTTGTGATGACCATCTTCAGATTGACGAATCTCAAGAGACCAAGACCGATTCTATACCTGTTGTACATACCCTTACACCTTGTAAAATCCCAGATCGGTATAAGCCTCTTGTTTTACCTTCTGTTCTTCATGCTTTCCCCAAAAACTATGATTTATACTTGCCGAGGTTTGATGGTGAATGTAAGAATGTCAATGCCGAGCAACATGTACAAAATTTTGAGAATTTTCTAGATCTTTTTGAAGTTGATGAAGAAGATGTTAGTATTAGGCTTTTTGCTCTTTCTTTGCAAGCTAAAGTGAAGAGTTGGTTCAAAGCCCTGCCTGATGCGAGCATCTCAGATTTCCAGCAGTTTGTCAAAGTTTTTCTCGACAGGTGGATGATCGGGCAGAACCTTTTCTTGATTTTAGAAGAGTATAACCAGCTGAAAAGATTGCCAGGGGAGACAGTACAACAGTTTTCAGCAAGATTTAATCAAGTTTATTATTCGATGCCAGTTGATATAAGGCCTACTCCTAGATCTGCTCTCTTACACTATCTGGGTGCCTTTGATCCGGAGATGGAGTTTTAGCTTAGAGAAAGGGATATTGCAACACTTCACGAGATGCAAAACAGTGCAGTAAATGTAGAGGCTCATCTGCTGATCCGAAAGGCAAGGTTGAAAGAAGAAGAGATGAAAAACATAGATCCGACCGAATCAAAATCTCTAGAGGTGAAGCTTGACAGTTTGGTAAGTGCAGTGGAAAATATGATGGATAAGATCAACACAAGAAACGCTTATGATGTTCAAGCTCAAGGCTCTCTGATTGAAGAAGAACAAGTTGCTGATCCAAAGCATTTTGTTTCTTATCCTAGTTGTCATAGATCTGATAATGATTGTTTTGTAGATCATCTTGGAGAAGAGATATCTGTTGATATGACCTGCATGCTTGATGATATGTTTTATACCGATTATTTTCCTCGTTTTGATCAGTATGATGATGATTATGCTCTCCAAACAGAAGCTAATCTTGCAGACAAATCAGCAGCTAGTTTGTGGGAGGAAAAAGTTCATTTTCAGCAGCTTGAATACAATGTTCAGCCATCACATATCAGCTATGACATTGCCGAGGAAAGTGCATCAAAGTTTGAAGTAAGTGAAGGATCTTTGCCTTTTTGTTTTGATTCGTTTCAGTTCATCAGAGATAACTACCATGCAATCAGAAATCAAATGTCAACAAGTCTTCATTTGAATCATCTTGAGAGCAATGAAAATTTTGTTCAAGACTTTACATATTCAGATTTGAAACCCCCGAAAGCCATTGATTGTCAAGTTGCAGCTGAAGACTTGGAAGTGGACACACATGATTTAATGATTCAAGGTGACTCCGTACCATTCTGTTTTGAATCATTTCAGTTTTTGAAGGGTAGATTGCATAGTAAATCTTCAAATGAACAGCCTATAACAAATCAGCAATCTCTCAGTGTTAATGTTGAGGATGAGACAGATAACCAAATTCTTGAGCAGCCTGTAGCATCAGATTTGCAGCCACCAAATGAAATTGAAGGTCAGATTACAGATGAAGGTGTGACAGATGAAATACATGATTTGATGATGTAGGAATATTCTATACCCTTTTGTTTCGAAGCATTTCAGTTTATAAGGCAGAATTCTCGTAAAATCTCTCAAGAACAAGATGAACAGCTAGAAGGAGGTCATGCATTTTCAATGGATACATTACAGCAGTCTTTTCACGTTTTTCATGATCCAATAGCTGATGCTTTGGATGAGGTTTGCAGTCAAAGTCTTTCTCCATTGTCTACATGTGAGCTTGAAACACGTGCTGATATGAATTTGATTTAGCAGCCGGTTTCTTTCTCATTTTCAACAGAGGTCTCGTCACAAGGCTCAGATCAAAGTTTGCAGTCATGGTATGAGGAAAAGAGAAGTAATCCATTGGATGAGCTAAGTCCCAATGTGCTTGAATTTCGAGATACTTATGCAGTGTTTTTGGAGGCGGATAAAGAATTCATATTATTCAATGGATCTGTTTCCAAGTTGTCATGGGAGTTGCCTTTCAGTAGTTCTCTCTTGTTGTTCATAAGCAAGCACTCGTGGAGAATTCAAACAGCAGACGGGATACTTACTTGGTTGCATTGGTTGTTTCATTTCACTTGATCAGGTGATGAATGAAACTGTTAGGGTAGGTTTTGATGAATAAGCTCCCCTTTGAGCATCATTTCCAGTTTGTCAGTTGTGTTTAAGTGTTGAGTCAGTTTTTAGTTGAGTAAGAGTCAATTTGTGTTGTCAAGTTATCAGTTTTTAGTCCTGCATTGCAGCCTGAGTTTTTGACTCCATCGCCCAATGGTTGAAAGCACTGGTCTGCTCTCCCAGAGGTCTAAGGTTCTTGGTACCTCCAAGGAGCTACCATCCCCATTGGAGCCAATGTTAGAGTCGGTCTAGTAGCCCTCCATCAGCGATCAAAGCTCTTTGCATTTGCATAAGTAGGTGTCTCATCAGTGTCTTGCATTCCATTAGGCATGCCATAACCCTGATGGAGGAGCTGGTGTCTTTGTCCCCCTCTTGGCAGCTGAATCAAGTTATTTCAGTCCTTAGTCACTTTCAAGCTTGTCTTGCCTTGGCTTGAGGTCAAATTCCTAGGTCTAGGGTTTTGGTCAAGTTTGTTTACAAGGTCATGTCTTTGAAGGTCAATAAGTGCTCAGCAAGCCAGAGGGATGATTTTAAAGGTGTTTCTTCGCAAATTTCAATCTTGTACAGTTAATCTTTACCTTGGATTTAAAAACTCTGTTTTTAAAGCCAAGGTCATTTTTTAAATTTTTGTAAAAAGTGATGAAATTTCAAAAAACTTCCAGAGACGGCATGTAACCCTGGCTCCCTTGCCAAGAATCCCGCAGATGCTGTCCCTGCAAAAATTATCAAAGAAAAGCATCAAATCAACCAATTTCAAGATAAAAGGAAACCATGTGGGTTGTGACATGAAATTAATTCAAACAAGGCTATAAAAGCCCTAATCTCCCTCTATCAAGCCTCATTATGCATCCAAGTGATAGAGAAACTGATTGCAAGAGAGTTTGAGTGAAATTTGTGAGCTTGACAGGCGCGCGACCCGTCAGACCAGGCGCGCGACCCGTCAGAGGCGCGCGACCCGTTAGGTGAGGCGCGCGACCCGTCAGCACCCTCTTTGTAAAACTGCCTGAAAATTCACCAAGGAGCCACAAATTGCCAAATTTTGCAAGGTAGGCCCTCCATCATGAAAAATTATTGCTTGCTACAGTTCAAGAAGATCATGATTGTATTTTTAAAGGTCTTCATTTGCAAGTAAAAGTCTCCATTGTGCTTTTGGGCTTAAAGTTGTCAAAATGCCAATTCATGTCACCATTTAGCTGAGTCTATCATCACTCAGAGGGTTGCTATCATCATATTAGGTTCCATTGGGTCATTTTACACCTTATTCATGCTTCAGTTGTGCCTAGGCAAGTCATTTCCCTTTCCTAGGGTTTTGAAGGCAATTTCTCTTGGATGGTCAAATCACCGGCAAAACTTGTTTCCAGATGTTCATACACCTTCCCCTATCCTTAAAATACCCTATCAAATGCTTCCCATCCCTTAGATCCCCCAAATTCCTCATTTTTGCCCAAACCCTAGTTTCTAGCTACAACCTGGCAATTTTCTAGGTTTGGCCTGTGTTTTTCCCTTTTGTACCACTTCCCCTCACTCAATCCCTAAGATTCCACTTTCCCCTACTTCCTAACATCCCTCCCCACTCCCAAAAACTTCCCCAAGAATTTAGAAGCCTCTTATCCCCTTCATTTCGCTCCATTTCGACAAAATTCCTTGTTTCACACATCGGGGAAAGTTTCACTCAAATGATGTTTCAGAGCAATAAAAGATGAATTTTTCAAAACTAAGAGAGGTTTTTGTCCACAACATGCCAAAGAAGAAAAACCTCCTTCACTTTTTGCACAGGTGTCATGGTTTTAGAGAAATGTCAAAATTACAATCGCCGGATCCAAGGAGGTTGGCCAAGGCACTAAAACGACGGAAAAGGCCCGATCCACTCCAAATTTTGGCCAAAGCCTCTTTGAATGAGCATGGTACTTGATTGGGGACTCCCAGCCCAAATTTCTAGAAATTTGGAGAAAATTTTGTCATTTGTGAATTTTTTGTGCAATTTGCAGGTTTTTCCCATTAACGGGTCTAACCCCCGCGCGACCCTTCATCATGGCAACTCCATTTGGAAAAAAATCAGCATTTCCAGATTTTTCATGCAAATTTACACATGCTCATGGATGGACTTGAGATTTTATGAAGTTTTGGGCCTCCAGAAAGTCAAAAAACATGCAAATTTGACTTTCTGCCACATTTTTGAGTTGCAGAAAGCAGTCTTGGGAGATTGCAATTTTGGAGGGGTAAATGACCACCAAATTCAAACATTCCAGTTGGGTTGTATAGTAGACTCACAGACCTTTCCATCAAGCCTACGTTTGCGCAATTTGGCCACCTGAAAATGCCCCAAAGATGGCTCCAAAGGCGCGCGACCCGTCAGGCAGGGACGCGCGACCTGTCAGGCAGTTTTGTCCAAAAATGCACTGTACAACTCGGAAAAGCACAGTTTGACCCAGTTTGACTTTTTGGGATGAAATGTGATCCTCTTTGATGTAATTTTATGTAATTATTTTACTTTTTAAACACTTTTACTCTTATGTAACACTTCTAGAAGATTCATTCATGAAAAGGGTAAATATTAAATGAATGAATTGGTTTCCTAGCTTATAGAGGCAAGTTGTTTTGACTACCTAGTTTGTAGTGCTTAGTTTAGAAGTGGTTGAAAAAGGTCCTAGGATAGTGAGCTCGACCCATGGAGGCAGGGAAAGAGGTTAGATCATCTATATTATGTAATTTCTTGCTCATTTTCATGGTTGGACTCTTGAGGGAGAAGCTATCATTGTATTATTTCACTGTATCTCTGCAATTTTTGGCTAAGGAAGACCAGGGTTTTGCAGTCCTTTTTGGGATTCTTGTGGTTTCATGTATTGATGGAGTGCTTCTTAATGTTCTTGTAAGTGTGTTATGTGATTCATCTCCTTTCTTTCCTTCTGCATATTAAACAAATGAAGTGTTAAAGTAAGAATTCATGCTTGCCATGCTCTGCTTTTAAATTTGTTTAATTTCTATGTTTTCTACTGTTTAAGGAGAATTCAAAGTATTATTTGCTCTCCTTAGCTCCTCACCGGTCTTTTCCATCCACTCACTTCAATCAAAGGCATCAATACTGTCTCCTACCTCGCCCCAAAGAACCCCCTGCAGAAACTGTGTCCAATCCCCGCACCCAAAATTGCCATCCCCTCAATTTGCCACCGAAAACCCTAAAAATCCCAAATCAACCTTTTTAATCAGTTTACTAGCCTAATATCAGTGTTACCTTGTTGGTCATATCATCCCATTGAATATCTGCTGAGATTGACCGGAGAGAGCCTTCTCCTGCCCCGTAGGGCTAGCTACGAGGCTAAATGGTTTGATGTAGCCTTGAGGTTTACCTTTCTCAGCCTGAGGTGAAATTTCAAGCGCTAACACATCAGATGGATGTGAAGAATGCCTTTCTTCACGGACACCTATTTGAAGAGATCTACATGGAGCAGCCACATGGTTTCATTCAGGATTCATCTTTGGCCTGCAGACTGAAGAAGTCTCTCTATGGCCTTAAGCAGGCCTCGAGAGCTTGGTATGCGAAAATGGATTCTTTTCTCTTATCACAAAACTTCGAAAGATGTAAGTCTGATCTAAATGTTTACATGCTCAGGACATATGACTCTCTTCTTATCTTAGTTTTGTATGTGGATGATCTCCTGTTCACTGGCAGCTCAACTTCAGCCATTGCTACAGTCAAGAGGACCTTGTATGATAGGTTCTTGATGACGGACATGGGTCCATTACACTTCTTTCTTGGTCTTGAGATCAGCCAGGATGCCACAGGAATTAAACTCTCTCAGGCTAAGTATGCACAGGATCTCCTCAAGATATTTCACATCACTGACTGCAAGCCAGCACCGACTCCATTTCTATCTAGGGTCCACCTTGAGGATGGAGGTGACACTCCATTAGTTGACAATACTCTCTACCAATAGCTAGTGGGGAGCTTACTGTACCTCACCCACTCCAGACCAGATCTCTCATATGCAGTAGGGGAAGTTTCCAAATACATGCAAGAGCTGCATGAGCTACACTGGAAAGCTGCCAAGTGCATCCTCCATTATGTGCAAGGCAACATCACCTTCGGGATTCACTATGCAGTAGGCATTGCATTGAATCTCCTTGGCTTCACAGATTCTGATTGGGCTTGTGATAGCATTGATCGCAAGTCCACCTCCAGATATTCACTAAGTCTAGGGTTTGGCTCTATCTGTTGGTCGAGCAAGAAGCAGGCTGTTATTGCTCTCTCTTTAGCTGAGGCCGAGTATAGAGGAGTAGTCAAAATCACCATTTAGGCTCTGTGGCTACAACACTTCCTCACTGAGTTGGGCGTCCAGTTCCACCAGCCCACTGTCATCTGGTGTGACAACTAGAGCACTCTCAAATTTTGTAGGGATCCAGTGCAGTGGCAGCGGACGAAGCACAGAGAGATCCATATGCACTACATCAGAGACTTAGTACATGATCAGGTCATTGATTTGCAGTTATGTCCTTCAACAGAATAGACTGCAGATATCTTCACCAAGACATTCACTGAGTAGAAATTTCACTCTTTGCGGGATCGTCTTGGAGTGAAGGACAAAGTTGCTGAGCAACTGTCTTTTTTTCCTCTTTTATTTTAATTACATTATATTTTGAGGGGGGATTTTTCCCACGAGGTTTTCCCTCTTTCCTCAATTTTAGTACATTTTGCATTGTATTTTGGGTGACCTTTGGCCTTAGTTGCCAGGGCCCATTTTCTATTTTTCCCCATAGTGGTGTTCAGGGGGGTGTTGGAGGTACTACACACCTAGGACCTTCATTATTGGCACATGCGGACATTTAGTTAGAGCATTCACCGACATGCAAGGCTTCAACATTGGAATCTTCACCAGATTGGCACCTTTAACTGTCCATGCATGCATGGGACTACATGCAAGATCCTTTCTGCATGATTTACTCCCTGATTTTCTCCTCCTTTCACTCCGCAATTGGTTAGTTCTCTCTAGAACTTGCTATAGGTGTCGAGTCCTCTCATTGATCACCACTATGGCACATTACCTTGGGATCTTCACCCAGTGATGCATATTAGTTGACTCTCATGTAGTATATCATGAGCATTGTAACCTATTTTCTATTAATCAATAATTATTTTTGTTCTTTCGATTTTTTTTAGTGTTTTTGCTCTGCAAAGCTGTGTGTTCAACCTTTACTAGCTAGATTCATCTGTGCAGGTTTTCTAACACATTTACAACCTAGAGATGGCTCAATTAAGTTAGTTAGTTAGTAATTAAATTTTTCCTAAGTCAAACTTAGGGAAATGATTAATTAACAAGATTTAATTGAGAAAGGTGAGTTTTCTCTAGAAATTCACATGGATCGAAAAAAAATATAATCTTAACCGTTGATGAGGATTTAATCTTAGTCGTTAGTGATCCAACGAGAGATTATAAGAGGAGGGCGATGGGGTTGGAGAAAAATAAACAGGAAGAGCGAGTTTTCTTGGCAGATCGATTTTGTAGAGAGTAGCATTTGACGAGAAGAATTTGATCTAGAAAGAGCATGACCAAGAGGGAGATCAATAGTAGATTTTTGTAGGAGGATTCCAGATCCTAAAGAGTTAGTTGAGAGAGGGACAAGTTTTCCTCAGGAAGTTGTGCAAGGCCTGCACAGAGGGCTTTAGATGAGGGTTTGATTTAGCTAAAGGAGGAGTTGATTCAGTTGCTTGAGGTCGGTATAAATTCCAGTTGGCCAAGTGAGTCACTTCCATGTTCAAAAAGAAAATGAGCTACAAGATTCAACATGTTTTGGAGGTAGTGCGAATTAGACTATGTAGAGGCTCACACATGGGCATTTCATGTAGCCCAAATCCACTAGATTTTGTAGAAGAATCAATTGTGGTGCGGACGTATTGACCTCATAGATATTTTTCCAATATTTCTCTTGGATTGGATTGCTAGATTAAGCATCCAAATTGTACCCAAAATTTTTGATGCTACATAATAATAAAAACCTCATTTGTTGCAACGATTTCCCTGCATTGGGTTTTTTTGGGGACATTTGTCCAAAAATAACTGTCATATTTCTATGTGTGTGCTCTATATTTCTCAGTTTCTAGACTTTTATTTTCGCATCATTTTTATTGTGAAGAATTGTAGTGTGATTAGTTTGTTATTTTGTCGTAACAAAATAAACTGCATAATTAATCCAGTTAGAAGAATTATTTCCAGTTGCTGCATTTCAAGGAGAATTTCACAAATCTCACATGGGGCACCCTTTGTACGTCACTGGATTGGATCAAACCAAATTAGGCCCAACTACTTGGTAGGGGAGAAAGACACGAATAGCGAGAGCAACAACAAATTTTGGCCATTGGGCCCTCACACATCAATGAATAACATTGTACACTAGCACTTGATATTTCAAGGGGATTCAAGCCTCTAGAGCTACCCAATGATGGGTGTGATCTCGTATGGTAATCATTGATATTGATCCTCCAATGACAAAAAGTGTAAAATAACCATGACTAGCCTCCTCCTATAGTGTATGCCCTTTGTTTAACAACTTTATGAATTTGATTATGACTCTATGACTGGGGTGTTTTAGCATAAACCAATCTCAACTTTTGAGTTTTGGATTGTTACATGAATAATCTTTTATTTTTTAAATTAAAGAATATAATATTTAAAATTACAAAAAATAAGAAAATTTTAATTCAATATCAATAATAATGATAATAATTTAATTTATTGTGGTGTTTTATATCATTGAAAATTTGGAAGAGAAATATTTAAAAATTTTAATAGTTATGGAATAATTTAATAATAAATTCCCCGGATGCGGGTGAAGAGGTGGTAGATGGCATGGTGCCACATGCCAAGAGGACGATGCCACGTGAAGAGGACGAAGGCTTTTATACCATAAGCCTCCGCTCCAAAACACCTTAATGCGCATTAATGCTGGCTGACGACGAGGGAGAAGCGCATTCATGGCGCTCTGGTTCCGAGGGAAGGCCGCGGAGGTTAAGGATGGAGCAAGAATGTTGTAGCGACATTCTTGGCGAGTTCTGGTTCTGCAGACGAGTGAGAACATTCTCTGCACTTGGACGCTTCTGGAGATTTGGCATTTGTTTTGTAGAGCGGACATTCTGGGCAGCTTCTCTGTTCATATGGCAAGAACTAGAGAAAGACAGCCATGTCGAAGAGGGCCTGGTCGTGGGGAACCTTCTCGCCCTCAAGCAGTGGCAGAAGGGTATCACCAGTGCTGTTGCTGTTGTAGTTTACGTCGGGCTGGAATCCCTCACCTGCAAGTATCTCAATTCGTGGATACCTCCGACCCGAATGAGAGACCGCCAAGGCAGCCTGAAATCCCAGCAATCGGCACTGCGGTATTCAAGTTGGGCAACTTCAATGCCCATGTTTCCATCCTCTTTGTCAGAGAGGCAGAGCCGGACCTCGAGGGGGCAAGCAATCAGGAATTGCCTCCCGCGAATCCGCTGGACCAAGGCGTGGCTCAAGCAGAAGATGCAAGAGGGAAGGCGCCTATCCAGACTCAGACGCAGGAGGCGTCATCGTCCAGAGCGGGCGCGAACAAGGACCAGGATGACACCTTTGAAGGCTACCCGATCGTGGAGATGGACCTGGCCGACTTGGAGCCAGACGAATAACTCTATCATCTGCCCGCCCTTCAGGTCCTTTTTTGATGCACCCGGTCTTGGTTGTCTGATCATGTTTGGTCTTCTGTCTTGGTCACTTGGTCTTATGTCTTGGTCGCATGTTAGCTTGGTCTCGTTCTGGACGCTGATTATGTATGGTCCTGCTCTATTTTCAATTTTGATCCTGCTCTGTTTTAAATTTCATCATCAAGTTTATTATGGAAGTCTGGTAACTTACAGGGTCGCCCCTGCGTGGGTAGTGTTTTTGGATCTCAGCCCCTGCGTGGGTAGTGTTTCAGTGTCTCAGCCCCTGCGTGGGCACTGTCTATGTTAAAACAAGGGCTTTTTGTTGAGGTTTTGGGGTATCCAGCGCTCAATGCACGCCTCTGTTGGCTGCAATGTCATAGTGCCATCGCTGGCCTGGAAAACTTGTTTCACTGCATGTAATTTCTCTATGTACATAATATAATTTCCTAGAGTAGTATAAAAAAAATAAAAAAAAATTTAATAATAAATTATAGAAATGTATTATACATATTCTAAAAATAAATTTATGATATATATATATATATATATATATATATATGAAATAGATTTATTTTTATTAAAATAAGTTATAATAAAATATTAATTAGTATAACTATATACATTAAATTGTTGGTAAATGTCAATACACATTAATCCATAATAAGCATTAAAACACTTCGTGGTGCATTTGACATTGTCAAAGATTAAAAAAATCATCAAAATTAACTAAATTATAATTTTATTTTAAATTGTTATCTTTTTGTTCAAAGGGGTAGCTCAATTGGTAATAAAAATAATGTAAGTCCTGAGAAAACTGAGAGATTCAAGTTTCAAATCCCTTAATTTGTGATTTGGCTTATGGAGAAAAAAACAAATTGTCAACCCCACATGCCAAAAAAAAATGACAAAAGATGCACATCTGTAACACTCCCTCGCTTTTTTGGACTTTTCTTTTCCTCTCTTCTTTTTCCATTCTCTTTCCCACTCCACCCACCCTCCAATTGCCAGACCACCGGCATGCTGATCAAGGCAATGCTTCCGATGAAAAGGCTCTCCTTGCATTTCTCTCTGCAATCACCTACGATCCATGGCAATCGTTAACCGCTACGTGGAATCTGAATGTTTCCTTCTGCGAGTGGAGAGGTGTCATATGCAGTTGCCACAGACAGAGAGTGGTTTCACTCAATGTTTCATCCATGGAATTGCAAGGTACAATCTCCCCTCTTCTCGGCAATCTCTCCTTTCTTCAAAGACTTGACCTTAGAAATAATAGTTTATGATCATAACTCTAACTATTTTATGATCATAACTCTAACTGGGCCATAACAATCTCATAGGGAACATTCTGTATGAACTAATATGCGATCTCCCCAAGTTACAATTCCTAGCGTCATTCGATAACAACCTGATGAGTAGAATCCCTACCTGCTTGGGGAACATATCAACAACCTTCACAGATATACTTCCCGATATGTATATACTTCTGGGTGACAACCATCTGTGGGGAGAAATCCCATCTTCCTTTTCTAACTTCACCAATCTTGGAGAATTGGATATCGATACAAACCAGTTGACTAGTCACATTCCCATGGAGTTGTGTCGCAAGAGCATGTGATTGAAGGGACTCTATCTGGCACTTAATCAGTTGAGTGGCAGCATTCCTGCATCCCTCTTAAATTGTACCAACCTTCAATTCCTCGACTTAAGTGTGAATCAGCTCGGCGGAATGGTGCCAATCGAGTTAGGTAAGTTGACGCAACTCCAAATATTCAACTTACGTGGCAATCAACTAGTTAGTAGTAGCAATACAGACTTGCCCATTCCTATTGCGCTTATTACCTGTTCTACCCTATGACACTTAGATTTAACCGATAATCATCTTTCTTGACGTTTTCCCTCTTCAATGGGCCACCTCTCTAGGAAAATTGACTTTTTAATCTTGGAAAATAACATATTAGTGGGGGAAATACCTTCACAGATTAGTAAATTAACTAATTTAATTGGTCTCTCTTTACGTTCTAATTCTTTTACTGGGTCAATCCCAGTTACACTAAAAAAATCTTCAAAACATGGAAAGGTTAGTTATGGGAAGCAACAATTTACAAGGAAATATTCCAATTGAAATTAGACAATTTAAACATTTAGGGCTTTTGGATCTTAGCAACAATAATCTGTAAGGAAGGATTCCTGATTCTATGGCTAGTCTCCAACAATTAAGATATCTACATCTTAGTATGAACAAGTTATCACGTAAAATACCTATAAATTTGGGGAAATGTGTGAACTTATTAGTACTAAACCTATCATACAATAAGTTTAGTGGTGAGATACCTAGAGAGGTTGCAGGCCTTGCAAGTTTAGCTTTCTTTTTAAACCTTTCAAACAATTTATTATATGGCCCATTGCCTTTGGAACTACGTAAGATGACTATGCTTGCAGCTATAGATATTTCTGCAAATCGGCTAACTGGTTAGTGAGCTTCGAAGTTGCAAAGAACTACAATAACTAAATCTTTCTTGCAATTCACTTGAAGGTCTAATCCCAATCTCACTCGATGAACTTCTCAGTCTTCAAGACATAGATTTCTCCTCCAACAATTTGTCACGTGGAATACCCAATTCATTGACAAATCTCAAGTTGCTCAGCCAATTGAATTTCTCTTTCAACAACTTGTCACGAGAGGTCCCAAAAGCTGGAGTTATCAAAAATATTAATGCCACAACATTTATGGGAAATCCGGGTCTTTGTGGACCTTGGGTAAATTTGTCATTATGCTCTACTCACAAGCATAAAAGTGTTTCTCATCTGAGAAAAGTTGTCATATCTATTGTTACAGTCATAGTTACTATTGTATTGTGTTTATTTATAGGAATCTTGTGTAGACTAAATCACAAGAAGAATATTGCTATTAATGTTGGTGTTGAAACATGTGCAACAAGAAATGTTAAATTTAGAATGTGCTAAAAATAGCATGTCTAAAAATAGCAGTTTGGCCAGTGAGGTCATGGGCCACATTGGGTGAGAGGTGAAACCGCTAAAAATAGAAAGTTCTAAAAATAACATTTATGGGTCCCTTCCTATTTATAGTAGTCCCTAGTCTATCTATAGGAAGTAAAATTAACTATGGTCTTAACAGCAATTTAAAATATTAATTAATTAATCTTCATGAGTTAATTAATTATGAAAAATTAAACTTGAAGTCTTTGTGAGATCATGCAATTATTTTCTCCCTTGATTTAGGAATTTATCCCTTTATTAAAGGGGATAAGGTTCAGTTCTATAATGAGAGAATCAGTTGACTTAGTTCTAACTAGTCAAGTCCAGTTAGATTATTTTAACAAGTTGTTAAAATAATAAAACATAGTTTGTTAATGCTTGCATGGATGTGAAAACTATTATTTTAGATAATTGAGGATTCACTCATGGATAACTGTTGCATGTCAGTTTTGTCAGAGACCCAGTTGAGATCAGATGTGGTGTTATGAAACCAGCTCAAGAAAAGATAGAAAAGAGAGATCAACGCCTTAGAATTCAGCCTCTTCGAGGGGGAAACCTCCTTTACATTACATAAATGAACAATTCTTGGATGATACAAATGAAAATACCTCCTTTCTATATATAGGAGTCTAAGGGGTTATAACATAATCAGAGCCTACATAACAATAATAATGTAAGGGCACAATAATAACAATAGTGGGCTTCTATGGGGAACAATAGTAACAATATGGGCACTACATGGGTACATCAATATAATAAGTGGGTTATACTAATAACAATAAGGGGTTACACTAGTAGTATAGGGGCCTAACATGCCCCTCTCCTTCAAAAAGCATTGTCCTCAACGCTTGAGTAGTTCTTGATGCTTCTATATAGAATTCTTGTCCTCGCATGTGGAATATTCAGTGGGTAAGTTCTTCCACTTGATGAGATACTCTGAAATTGATCGATTTCGTAGTTGTCGGGTTCTTGTTTCTGTGACTACTCCAGGTTCCAATATGATTTTTCCTTCCTCTTCAATTTCTGACAATATTGCTTGAATTTGGATCTTTTGCAACTTTTGAATAAGTGGCCATACTTCTTCGTCCTTCTTCCATTCATCCCTTGCTTCGTTTATCCAATCTGTTTGGATAATATAAATAGCACAAAACAATTCTTCCACATCCTCATCCTTGAAGAGTCTTCCCATTCGGTAAGGTCGCCATTTTTTAAGTGCATGTAGTATTGCCAACATTTCCTTCTCATAAATAGCTTGCTTGAGATGTAGTAGTAAAAATACCCAATCACCTACATGAAAACATTTTTCACTACGATGTTGATCTACCTGTTGTTTCATTTGATTTTGCACCGAAGTGGCATTATCCTTTAAAAGTTGGGAAACTTGTTGTTGATGCTCGATGTGATCTTTCTCTGCTTGAACCTTTTTCTTCTTGATATGTCCTTCTATCTTTTGAGGAGTGGTAATTTCTTCCAGTCCTTTACAAGATAGGGTCGGATTCATTTCTTGATGCTCGATGTGATCTTTCACTTCTTGAACATTTTTCTTCTTGATGTGTCCTTCTATCTTGATAGTTTCAGGAGTGGTAATTCTTGCCAATGCTTTACAAGATATAGTCTGATTCATTTCTTCTTTCTCTAGGGTGGTGTCCTGGCGTATATCCTCTTCTTTTGATGTTTCTTGATCCTTTTCTTCCTCCTCTTCATATTCTATGTAAAATAATTTCTTCTCAGCACACCTATGACCTTTAGTGCATTTGCTATCACAATTGTAACAAAGCCCTTTTTCTCTTTTTTCTTCCAATTGTTGTGGTGTAACCCTTGTAGGTTGTGGAAGGCTGGGAGAAACAACACTTCCATCTTTATAGTTGTGAGGGGTATGCTTCCTGGTTTCCATAATTTTTATTTCCATTATTTCACAAATCCCTTTTACTCTTTCCAATTGTTGTGGTGTTGCTCTAAAGAAGGTGTTGCTCTTTGTATCCTCATAATGTGCTATCATTTCCTCCGTGAAAATTGACCACGTAACAAGTTTTTTACGAGAAAAAAGCCCTTCATACCATAAAAATTGATCTGTTTCTAAATATGAAGATGCAATACCTACCTTTTGTAACAGTTGTACACCATGTAGATCAAAATATTGCTCCATCTGAAGTATCCAATTTACCGGATCCTTGCCATCAAACTTCCTCATCTTGTTTTTTCTTGATTTTAGGGGCTCGACCTTGAAACGACTGTAACTCTGTACATTTCGATCTTTAAGTTCTGAAATTGCAACCTGTAGTAGCCTTCTGTGTCCTCTTTCCAATGCCACTAGTCTGATCCAAATTGGATTCTCCAAGAAAGAGTTATGCACAATCTCCCGCAGTGACCGGATTATAGGCTAGTTTAGTAGAGCGAACTTGTATGAAGTGCCACGTGTCACTGTTTCAACCTTCGACTCTAAAAAATATATAAAAGAAAAATACGGTCCATCCTCTTTCTGTACCTTCTTACGAAATTTCAATCCGATCCCTAGAGAGAAAGTTATGACGATTTTCCCCAGGTCACCTGTTTTGAATGTAATTCAGGAGTCTGCAAAAGGACCAACTTCCTCAGATCATATCTCCGCAAATATTGCGCGAAAAGCTCTGAAATTTGGATCCAAGGTTCAGCGTGATTTCTTCTCAAATGGGTCTTTTTTTACGACTTCTGAAACATCACAGAAAAAAAGTTATAGCGAAAATGCCACGATGACCTATTTGGAGCAGCGAAACCCTAGAATCCAAAGCTCTGATACCAAATGTTATGAAACCAGCTCAAGAAAAGATAGAAATGAGAGATCAACGCCTTAGAATTCAGCCTCTTCGAGGGGGCAACCTCCTTTACATTACATAAATGAACAATTCTTGGATGATACAAATGAAAATACCTCCTTTCTATATATAGGAGTCTAAGGGGTTATAACATAATCAGAGCCTACATAACAATAATAATGTAAGGGCACAATAATAACAATAGTGGGCTTCTATGGGGCACAATAGTAACAATATGGGCACTACATGGGTACATCAATATAATAAGTGGGTTATACTAATAAAAATAAGGGGTTACACTAGTAGTATAGGGGCCTAACATGTGGGACAGTGTACTATCAGATGCTTAACTATTTCTAGTAAGTAGTTTTTGCATGGTTGAGGAACTAGTGTTCTCAAGGAATACGTAGTTGGACCATTGGTTGTTTTTGGTATGTTGGAATTAATAGCATATGCTTTTGCTATTATTTCCTAAGCAAACTACGTAAGGACCATAGGGAAAGCATATATAAACAGGGCTTGGGTTGTTCATGAGACATATCTTCATATCTTCATAGTTCATTGAGAACTGAATAGCTTGTGAGCTAATTCTTCTTGTATTGTGAAGAGGATTTCCACTTTATTGATAATACATGGTTGGGGTTTTATGCTGGTGCTTTCCCCTGGATATATCTTGTGTTATGTGTGATTATTTCTCTTGATCAGTTATGCATGTTTCTACTTGATGTTGCTCATGATTTCGATTATGCTTTCGCTTAATGTTTTGTAGAAGTAGAACAAGTATGATGCTTTAGGACATTGCATATATCAGTTTGTTCTACATGTGAAATTTCTACATGGTATCAGAGTACAGGTGATCAAGCAAGAACAGTATACTAAC
Source organism: Pinus tabuliformis (assembly GCA_031772625.1). NCBI lineage: Eukaryota > Viridiplantae > Streptophyta > Pinopsida > Pinales > Pinaceae > Pinus > Pinus tabuliformis. Next base: position 1,061,145,323 of record CM062813.1, on the reverse strand, counting down.
AGGAGAAATTTGAAGTTTAGTATTCGGGATATAGATCTCAAGTTCTTATCACATCTATTTCATCGATGGCGTTCTATGGTTTGAGGCTTGATTATGCCCTTGCTAGCAGCTCAAACTATATAGCTTAGAAGGATCGCATGGAGGCAGTTTTGGAAGATAATGGCCTTAAGGATTTCATTGATCAAGAAATTCCTAAGCCTATTGACAAGACTGAGCAGGTGGAATGGAGGAAGTGTATGGCTAGAGCTAGGAGAATTCTCTTGGAGGGAGTGCAAGATCACATTGTCTCAAGCCTCCATGGGAAGGAGACTCTGCATGAAATGTGGAAAACATTGAAAGATTTATATCAGAATAGCAGTGATCAGAGGAATTTGGCACTGAAGGACAAACTTCGAAAGATCAAGTGTGAAAGGGATGAGACGATCTCTATGTATCTGACCAAGCTCATCACATGCAGGGATGAGCTTGCAAGTGTAGGGGTCGTGACATCGGATGAGGATATGGTGAGTCAAGCACTCCTTGGCCTTCATAAGAGCTAGCATAGCTACTAGGACTTGGTGAATGGAAGGGAGAAACTACCAAATTGGGAATGACTATGGTCGGATTTGATGCAGGAGGAGATCAAACGGAGCACCAAAGACAGTTCTTCATCCATGCATGATGAGGAGAACTGTGCCTTACCGAGTAAGGTGAAGAAGGGGAAGGAGAAGATTTCTCTTTCCGAATCCATTTCTTCTAATGATGGGAAGAAGGTTGACAAATTGAAAGTGCGATGCTTTCATTGTCATGAGGTGGGCCATTATGCTGCAAATTGTCCACGGAGGAAATCCAAGAAGGGATCCGAGGAAGGATCTAAAGGTGAGGCACTTGCTTCACAGTTTGAGTTCGATTTCACACTCTTCGCATGCATGGTTTCATCCATGGTGGGAAGTGGTTGGTTTCTTGATAGTGGAGCTTCTTTCCACATGACCAGCGACAAGAGTTTGTTTAGTACTTTGGAGGAGAAAGATCTCCAGATACTCATAGCGATGGGTAATGATGAGAAGTATAGTGTCTCAGGTGTAGGCACAATTATTTTTCAGGGGGAGCATGGAGCTCACCTTACCTTGACCGATGTCAAGTATGTACCAGGACTGAAGAGAAACTTGGTGTCGATCGCGATGCTGGAAGACAAAGGCTATAATGTAGTCTTCAGTAAGGGAAAGGTTTTCCTTAGACACATCATCACTAGACAGGTGAAGCAGATTGGTTCACGGGTCAAGAACTTGTATGCTCTTGAGATTCAAGATGCATGCAAAGCCTTAAGCAGCAAGGCAACTGATGGAGACTTGGTGGTTGAGAGGGAGGGTATATTACCTCTCAACATGCAGAGCTAGAAGAAGTCTCAGACGATTGTGGAGGAGCCACGACTGGTGCAGTAGCTTGAGGAGGTTGTGGAGCAGCCACAACAAGGGAAGCTGAGCAGAGATCGAGTAGAGACATCTACTCATGCAAAGACCTCCAGTAGGGGGAAACTTCGAGCCAGGTGGGCAGAGGGATCGCATGCAGCCATACCTCTAGGTAGGAGGTGGGGTGATGTGGATTGATCGTCCCAAGGAGGAGGGGCAGGATCCTTGAGGTACCCAACCTCTTGGATAAGACCTTGCTATGGGAGCCCCAATGTGGAGTAGCAGGAACTGACTGATTAGGTAGAGATAGATGTGGATGGAGTGGCAGAGAGAGCTACAGTGCAGGGAATCCCAAGACAACGCATAGCTAGCAGGTTGTAGCAATGCGAGAGGCACAAGTGTTTTTCACAATGCTAGGTGGCACAGAGAGGTGTGCAACGGTGCGAGATGCATGGAGATGTTGCGGTAGCACAAATTTCAGAGACAGAGCACTTGTTAGTAGTAGGTAGAGCTTCAGCATCAGAGCATGTTCCTAGCCCAACAGAGTGGTCAGTTGGGAGTGTTTTTGTTCCAAGTGTTGTTGGAGCAAGTGGACTGGGTAGATGTGTTGCATGCAGAACATTCCAGAGTTACAGGATCGGGTTCGAGAGAAATCCTTTCTTGTTGAGAGAGATTGTTGAAACATGTGCAACAAGAAATGTTAAATTTAGAATGTGCTAAAAATAACATGTCTAAAAATAGCAGTTTGGCCAGTGAGGTCATTGGCCACATTGGGTGATAGGTGAAACTGCTAAAAATAGAAAGTTCTAAAAATAGCATTTCTGGGTCCCTTCCTATTTATAGCAGTCCCTAGTCTATTTATAGGAAGAAAAATTAATTTTGGTCTTAACAGCAATTTAAAATATTAATTAATTAGTCTCCATGAGTTAATTAATTATGAAAAATTAAACTTGAAGTATTTGTGAGATCATGCAATTATTTTCTCCCTTGATTTAGGAATTTATCCCTTTATTAAAGGAGATAAGGTTCAGTTCTATAATGAGAGAATCAATTGACTTAGTTCGAACTAGTCAAGTCCAGTTAGATTATTTTAACAAGTTGCTAAAATAATAAAATATAGTTTGTTAATGTTTGCATGCATGTGACAACTATTATTTTAGATAACTAAGGATTCACTCATGGATAACTGTTGCATGTCAGTTCTGTCAGAGGCCCAGTTGAGATCAGATGTGGGACAGTGTACTATCAGATGCTTAACTATTTATAGTAAGTTGTTTTTGCATGGTTGAGGAACTAGTGTTCTCAAGGAATACGTAGTTGGACCATTGGTTGTTTTTGGTATGTTGGAATTAATAGCATACACTTTTGCTATTATTTCCTAAGCAAACTACGTAAGGACCATAGGGAAAGCCTATATAAATAGGGCTTGGGTGGTTCATGAGACATATCTTCATATCTTCATATCTTCATAGTTCATTGAGAACTGAATAGCTTGTGAGCTAATTCTTCTTCTATTGTGAAGAGGATTTCCACTTGATTGATAATACATGGTTGGGGTTTTATGCTGGTGCTTTCCCCTGGATATATCTTGTGTTATGTGTGATTATTTCTCTTGATCAGTTATGCATGTTTCTACTTGATGTTGCTCATGATTTCGATTTTGCTTCCGCTTAATGTTTTGTAGAAGTTGAACAAGTATTATGCTTTAGGACATTGCATATATCGGTTTGTTCTACAGGTGAAATTTCTACAGTTGGGGCATCCTTAAATGTGGGGCATCGAAGAATTTCCTATGGAGAGCTCACCACTGTAGCAGATGGATTTAGTGATGCCACCTTGTGAGGAGTGGGTACTTTTGGGAAATTGTACAAAGGGGTTTTGAATGATGGGACACTGGTTGCCATCAAGCTTCTCAATTTGGAAAATGAAGGGGCTCACAAAAGTTTCAAAAAGAAGTGTGAAGTTTTGAGTAGAGTCAGGCATTGAAATTTGATTAGAGTCATAACCTCATATTCAAACCTCCAAATGAAAGCTTTGATATTTCCATTTATGCCAAATGGAAGCTTAGGAAAGTGGTTATATCCTAATGGTCAAGTAGAAAGTGGTTTGACATTGATTCAAAGGTTGAATATAGCAATAGACATTGCCCAAGGCATGGTGTATCTCCATCACCATTGTTTCATGCAAGTGATCCATTGTGATTTGAAACCAAACAATGTGCTTCTTGGTGAAGATATGACAACATATGTAATAGACTTCGGGATTGCAACCATATATTTTGCAAATAATGAGGATTCAAATTTCACTTCTACATTTTCACTTAAGGGGTCACTCGGCTACATTCCTTCGAGTATTATTTGAACAAGATGGAATTTTAGACAATATTATGGTTTCATATTTTTATTAAATATTTTGAACTATAAACCTTATCACAAGAATGTTTGAATGCAGAATATGGATTGGGGGGACATATCACAACAAAAGGTCATGTTTATAGCTTTGGAATATTGTTATTGGAGATGCTCAATCAAAAGAAGACTATTGAAAACATGTTTGTGCAAGGAATGAACTTATAGAAATGGGTGGGTAACCATTTTCCAAATAAACTATGGGAAGTGGTGGACAAGAGTTTATTGAGAGGGGCTAGTACAAGCACTCAAGCAGATAAAGATATTAGCTGCCTCAATCAATCCTTAAGTGTGGGTTTGTTTTGCACAAGGGATTCTCTTGAAGGATGACCTACTATGATGGTCATTGTGGGCACACTCAATTCCCTTAGAGACACTTTTCAAGGCATTGGTGGCATTCCAAAACCACAATCAGATTTCACATGTTTGTTGGGTGATGCAAGTACAAATCACAACAACAACGCTAGCGGAGGCCAAAGATCTTCTACATTCTAGAGTGTTGTAAGAGAGCAATGACTATGTCACTAGACTATATAATAATTTGAGTCCATTGTCATTAGCTGCATGTAGTGTGAGTTTTATTTTCCTCCTTATTGTTGCAAAACTAGTTTTATTCCCCTCTTCTTTTCTATCCATGTCTATTGTTGGGCACATGTGGGTGTAAATATAAAGTTACATTATCCATCCTTGTTGACTTGTCTCAGCTTGCCTTTCGCTGCCCATTAAAAATTTGGGAATTGACATCATGTATTCATCAATGGCTAAGATAGGAGGGTCTTGGAATATAATCACCAAGTTTCTTCTTTTCATGGAAAAATTATATAAGAATAAGTATTTTATCATGGAAAGTATTTAACTAAGAACCATACTAGTGTGTATGTTGCCTATGTGGGTGATACAACTATGTGTATGTTTCCTATGTATCCTACTTAAAATTTTTGAATCCTCTTATTATACCAACCTAATAAAGGAATGAGTGTTCTTGTCTCATTTGAGCTAGACAATTTACAACTTAAAAGAAATACGCAACTTCTTCCATATCGACACATTCACTAATTGACTGGTCATATTTTGTTCTTTGGTTTAAACCTATTATATAATATCTTACTTAAATTACCAACTTGTTAGTTCTATTACCTAGCCTCTTTACTCCTAACAATTAGCTTATTGATGTACTTTAGTCTTTTGTAATTTTTAAGACCTACTTAATCACTCTTTTTCCATTATAGCAATTCTAATTTCGAAAACATACTCATGATTAATCTAAGTTTGAATACACTACAACAACATATTCTTATGAACGTATGAGAGATTTATATTTAACATGAAATGCCAATTTTTTCCAATTCAAATTGCTTTATAATTATAAATTCAACCATCAGACCTTTCCAAAGGAATTACTAGCAAATACATTTATCCAATTGTTCTGCAACAATGAGGATGCCTTTCTTTCTGTTGTTTTAAATCACAATGCATTATATAAGAAGAATGTTCACCATCTTAAGCTGGAGTAAATTTCTCCAAGATTTATGTAGCTAGGTTTAAAAAATTAACTAAGCTTCCTTTTTCTTTTGTAGGTTCTAAATTAAATCAAATATTCTTTGCATATCTCTTTATCTATTACCTGGTTCATCCAAGATTTTCGCCACCCAAAAGGATGCACCTAATATTTGATCAAAAGTTAAACCAAGACTTTATATCAATGATATAAGCAGCCGATATATATAGCCTTGTTCTGAAATTTCATGATAGCTGAAATGATGCACTGAACTTTGATTTTTTGTGTGGCTTTGGTGGCGATCCTAAGGAGGGACACGTAGTTGTGACGGTTTAATTCTTTTTCTTTCGAATTAAAGTTAGTTGAACGCTTTTGGTATATGGATTTAATGTGGTTTATTGTATGTTGCCCACCCTCTGTACTAGCCTCAGGCTTGCAACCATGGGTTATCACTGTCGTCGAGGGTATTTGGAATTCATTTCTTATTTGCTATGGTTTGGATCTGTGGGTGCTCGGTGCTTTCACTTGGTTCTTGCAATGGTTGGTAAGTATCATGCCTTGCTTGTCACATATGGTAGTTTGTTGTGCTTCGCTGGTTCTCTGTGGTTTGTTGGTGTTGTGCCTCTACTCACTCTCTGTGGTGATTCACTACTTTGGTTTTTGGAGGGTTTCAGGCCATTTTCCACCCACAAGTCTATTTGTCTTTGTCATTTGGCTCCAGCTTCGTTTCTGCTCTGTTAGTGGTGATTTGTATGCTTGATTTTGGGTCTGGTGATGGTTCGGCTCTACAAACACAGGTTCCTGCCTAGCTGCTGCACAGGATGGCTTGGCAAACTCGCTCTCAGGTAATCTTCTCCTTCCAATTGCAATTTCACCCTTCATTTTTGAGGTTGTAATGCTCTGGCTCCTTGGTGATCAAGAAGAACGTGCTCATGGAACTTCTGTTGCTAGAAACCCTCTATTGCAGGTCTCGACTCTTGTCCTCTCGTTGCGGAATTGACCCTCCTCCAGGTAAAATCCTCACTCCTCTTTTGGTTTGTTGTTCACTATTGTTTTGGTATCGTGGCCCTAACTAACTGCTACCTTGTTCTGTGGTGGTGTTCAGGCCCTTCTAGGATAATGCTGCTCCATGGCTTCATCCTTGGGACTGTTCACGGGCATAGGGAAAACTGAGGTAGGGTATTTCTGTGCCTGTAGCGGTTTCTTGCTTACTTTGTTGCTTGTCCTATTTGTAATTGCTTTGTTGCTTGTCCTATTTGTAATTGCTTTGTTGCTTGCTCTATCTGTAACCGGTTATACCCTTGGGGTTTCGGTTCCTTCGTGTATGTATGTGGTCTCCTAGGTGTTCATGCCCTCGCTATAGTGATTATGGTCTATCTTGTGGACTGTAATGTTTTTGGTTTGCATGGGTTGGGAACCCTCCACGATTTTCAGGTTATAGATTTTGTACAATGAACTTTGTTGAATGGAAAACGAAAATGAAATGTATAGGAAATGCTTAAAGTGTTGAATATAATAGTACCTGGTTTTTTTGTTGAGGAAAAAAAAAAGGAAAAATATATGCTAGTGTACCTTTGTTTGGTTCTCAGTTTTGAAATGCTTCCTGTTACAAAATTCTTGTCGATGCTTATTCGGATCTTTTGATAAATTGTTTCACTGTCTTGCTTTCATTTTGATGCCTGAACATCTATGCACAGGGAATATAATAAAAACTACTCTACTTCCTTAATGACAGTTTTTTGAATTGTTTGCTTCTATAGAGATTCAAAATAATTGTAAATTACAACTTCTGGACTCTCTCTCCTCTCTGGATGGCAACCCATCCATCCTTTCTGATTTTTCCTTTTCAATGCATTATTAGCAATTTCTTTATAGTTGAGGAACTATTCCTCAGTTACTTTTCAGTTGTTTAACAGTTTCTTCAAACAAGTCCCTAACTAATCCTATCTTGATCTGCTTGCCTAATTTTAAAAACTAACAAGGCCGAGCCAACCTTAATTTTAAATGAAACAAAAATGAAACAGAAACTCAAAGTGTATTCCTCTCTGTCTAGCAAAATAAAATAAAATAAAATAAAAAAGACATTTCCCCAGTTGTTTCCTTTTCACTCGGATGCTCCTGCATCAGGCTCCTAGGGTAAATTAAACTCATGGCTCTTGTCCATGAGCTCTTCGATAAAGTACCCGGTGCTTTGAATCTGGCCAGATCTAACCAAGAACTATCTTCAATAGGATGACCCTTCCACTTGACTAGGTACTGCAAATATTATTTCCTTTGAGTCCGTCTGGCCACCTGGGTGTCTAGGATCTGTTCGATCTCTAGAGGCTTTGCTGGGGGCATTTGTTTAATCCACGAATCATTCTCATTCTGGGTGTCCCGTATTCGTCTTTCCAAACTATCTTCTTCATCTGCCACAATGTAGGGGTACAAATCTGCCACATTGAAAATGGGTGAAATTCTAATACCTAGGGGTAACTGCAATTCATAAGCATTCACAGAAAATTTCGAAGAATCCTGCAAGGCCCAAATTTTTTTCCATTTCAACTTGTTGTATTCGCCTTTAGGAAACCTCTCCTTGCGTAGGTGTGCTAATACCAAGTCTCCTACGTTGAATTGTACCTCCCGCCTTTTCAAATCTGCTTTCTACTTGTATCTTTGGTTGTTGTCTTGTAATTTTAATTTCACCTATTCATGAAGATCGTTGATTGCCTTTGCGAAATCTTCACCATCAGCACTCCTACACTCCAACTGACCCAAATCCCGTAACTCATGTACTCCACATGGGTGAATTCTATATAGGATATGGAAAGGACTAATGCTCGTGCTTCGGTTGGGTGAATCATTATAAGAAAATTCTGCTTGTGCAAGCACACAATCCCACTGTCGAGAATTTTCTCCAACCAAACTCCTCAATAAATTTCCCAGACTTCGATTCACCACTTCGGTTTGACCATCGATCTGTGGATGATAAGTTGAGCTAAAGTTTAGTTTGGTGCCTAATTTTTTCCATAAGGTTTGCCAAAAATGTCTTGCAAACTTAACTTCTCAATCCGAAACAATAGACTTCGTCAAGCCATGTAATCTGACTATCTCTGTGAAGAACAAATGTGCTACATGTATGGCATCAATGGTTTTCCTACATGGAATGAAATGTGCCATTTTTTTGAAACGATCCACAACCACTGTGATGGAATCGAATCCCCGTTGTTTCTTCGGTAGACCTAAGACAAAGTCTAAACTGACTGAGTCCCATGGTCTGTTTGGAATAGGTAAGGGTGCATACAACCCTATGTTCTGGCTATGTCCCTTTGCAATCTGACACACTTTGCATCTAGTCACAAACCTCTGTACATCTCTGTGCATATTCTGCCAATAATAAAAGTGGCTCAACTGATCCAAGGTCTTGTCTATGCCAAAATATGTTAGGGTCCAACCCTAACCCCCTTATTTATGTAATAGGATTGAGTCATAGTTATAGTTAAGTAAAGAGTCAATAAAGCCCATATTAATAATTGTAAGTGGTTGACTCGCATTTAATGAAGGGACCTTAGTTAGTTGCAAATGGGCCATGGTATTGGATAGATGGTATTAATAAGAACCATGGTATTGCATGTATGAATCCTATATAAAGGATAGAGTCTCTCCTCAAGGAGCATCGTGTCTTATTTTGTAATTGAGCCCAGCTCTATTGGAGGTTTCCCCCTCGAAGAGGCAAGTGAACATTTCTTTCTGAATAATAAAATACTTGATGTTATTTCTTATTGTTCTATGTTCTGGGTATATTTCTTCACATATTTTGTATCCTGGTATCTTCTCGCAGGTCAAGAGCATAACAAGTGGTATCAGAGCACTTTCCAGGGCCGGTGGGATCTCCAATTTTTAGCAAAAAATATTTTTGGCTAGAGACGCGTTCCGGCGTCTTTAAACCATGGGATCTTTCATTGAGCGCATAAACCTGTGGATTTGGGGAGGCATGCACGCAAGAAATACAAGAGGTGGTCATGCTTTTTGGACTCCCTTGTAACCCCTGTGGATACCCCTTTGAGTAGTAGCGCATTAGACAGAACCGCGCATGAACTATCTTCCAAGTACCCTCTAGGTATATCGGAAGCCCCCTAGGCTCTCTAGAAACCTCGCCATAGATAAACCGTCAGCCGACTTGCTGCTATAGTACACCGAGAACAACACTCGGGGAGATTACTCGCTCGTACAATAGGGTAGTCAGGTTGTACGACTAAGGGTACGATTGATCCTCCTTGGTTAGTGCCCTAAAAGATTAGGTCGAGTACTACTATCAGACCCTTATGTATATTGCAATCTGTAGCACCTGACACTCCTTGTGACCATAGTTCCCGTGTCTCTCTCTAGATCACACATCATCTTTACCAGATCAGATCTAGTAGGTGGGGTTCTATCACAACAGCAACAATCAGTTCCGCTATTCAGATCTATCAGATCCACCAATCAGATCTATCAAATCCACCATCCAGATCTAGCAATTTGGGTTCTATAGCAGTCACAACAATCAGATCTACCATTCAGATCTAGCAGTAGGGGTTCGATCACTGCCACATTCCTACTCATACTCTGCAGTGGAGGGTTCGCCGACAGATCTGACTATTTGTGTGGGCTCCTATACCTGGGCGGGATTCTCGCAGGACTTTAGGCAGCATTGACTTTTTTGAGATTCAACTACTATAGTATTCCTAAGCGAGGAGTAAAACTCCCGGGTCCTTATAGGAGACTTAGACAATAAGAATCAGGAAAACGAGATGAGTAAGGTGGTACCATTCAATTTTTATCGCCAACAAAAAAATTCAGGCAATCCCAAATTTTAAGTACATCAGAGCGGTGCATGGTACAAACTAGAGCTCAAGCTATCGCCATTGAGAAGCTCGACAGTCTAGAATCAACATTGAACGAGGTACTGTCATCGCTAAAGACCTTAGTTAACACACTCTCAAAGGACAACATGGAGGAATGCGCGGAGGCATATAATTTCAATGAAAACATTGAGGGCAAGTCTAGCCATTCTCTTCACCTCTTTGGCAACCACCAACAATCTCAGACGCGACCACCCAAGCTGGACATGTATAAATTTGATGGCTCTCATCCGGCCACATGGATAGCACAAATGGAGCAATATTTCACACTGAATCACATCAAGGATGATGCGACTCAGCTTAGTGTGGGTAGCATGTACTTGGACAACGAAAGATGGCAATGGTGGCAGTGGCATCAACGTTGCTATGGAAGGCCCTTGACTTGGTAGACATTCGCAAAAGCTCTTATGGATCGCTTTGACCATGACTCTAACTTTTTGGGTCATCTCACTAAGCTCTGACAGACAGGAACAACGAAAGAATATATTATAGCCTTTGAAGCCTTAGCTTTCCACATAAGAGGTCTACAAGATGAGTTCTACTTGGAATGTTTTGTCAGTGGTCTAAAAGAAGACATACAAGCCCACGTCCGACTGCAACACGCTATCTCATGGTTGCATGCTTGCAGGATAGCTCGTGAATTAGAATGTGCATTAGTGGCCCAGTCCAATCGCCAAAATTTCATTGCCAAGGGTTGCCCCACCCAGGCTCAAAGCACTACCCAAGCACTCAAGGTTCAAAAGGTGTCACCAGTGGAAATGGCGGAAAGAAGAAAGAAAGGATTGTGTTACTATTGTGATGAGAAATACTCCCTCGGACATAAATGCAAGGAGCCCAAATTATTTCAAATTGATGCTACTGATCACAGTTCATCGGAGGAAGCCCCACCACTTGAGGAACCAGAGGAGGAAGAAGAGGACAACCAGCAGGACAATGTACCTGAAGAACCAGTTATCTCGCTGCATGCTTTGGCAGGGATTTCTTCTCCCCAAACTCTCAAAATCAGAGGTTTTATTAAGCATCGCCCAGTAGTAGTCTTGATTGATAGTGGCAGTACACATAACTTTATCCATCAAAGAGTCACGGAAGCAGTGCATTGTTTTGTCAGAGCAGTTTCTAACTTCCAGGTCCAAATCGCTGATGGGGGGACAATGAAATGTGAAGGCCGCTATGAAAATGTCAAACTTCAAATGGGGGATTATCATTTAAAGACCCACATGTTTTCCATACACATGGGAGGGTGCGACATTGTCCTAGGTGCAGAATGGCTTCGTACACTTGGCCCAATCACAATGGATTTCTAGGAGTTATATATGAGCTTTAAGCAGAACAACCACACACGTACCCTCCGCAGACTCCAAGCGGGTGATCCCTCTATCATCAACTCACATAGGATGGAAAAACTGTTAAAAATGGGCCACCATGGAGTTATAGCCCAATTTAATGCCATCCAAGCCTTCGAACCTAATTCTCTTCATATTCATCCTGAGATGCAATAGATCTTAAACAATCATTTGTTAGTCTTTGACAAGCCTCATGAGCTTCCACCCTCGAGAGGGGAACATGATCATAGAATTACTTTGGTCCCAGGAGCCCAACCACCAAATGTGCGCCCATATAGATATTTGTGCGCCCAAAAGAATGAAATTGAAAAAATCATCAAGGAACTCTTGGAAGCAAGCGTCATTCGTCCCAGCATTAGTCCTTATTCATCGCTAGTGGTCATGGTGCTCAAGAAATATGGGGAATGGCATATGTATCCAGACTTCAAGGTCCTCAACAAGTTGATACTCAAAGATAAATTTCCCATCCCGGTTGTCGATGATTTGCTGGATGAACTAAATGGGGCTCAATTCTTTACTAAACTCAACCTTCGCTCGGGCTATCACCAAATTCGCATGAAATAAGTAGACATTTGAAAGACTGCTTTCCGAACTCATGAAGGCCATTATGAATTCTTAGTCATGCCATTTGGTCTTTTTAATGCCCCATCCACTTTTTAGAGCCTTATGAACCACCTGCTCAAACCATATCTCAGACAATTTGTCCTTGTTTTCTTTGATGACATCCTCATCTACAGTGGCACCTGGGCCACACATCTTCAGCATGTAGATCTACTCTTGCAACTACTCCAAAAGCATAAATTATTTGTCAAGATGTCCAAGTGCTCTTTTGGCATGGAAGAAGTTGAGTATTTCAGCCACATTGTGGGGAGTGAAGGTGTTAGGGTGGACCCCAAAAAGATCCAAGCAATGCAGGATTGGCCTCAACCAAAGACCTTGAAGAGCTTGAGAGGATTTTTGGGTCTCACAGGCTACTATCGCAAATTTGTTCACAATTATGGTCGCATTGCTAGACCCCTCACTCAACTCCTCAAGAAAAATTCATTTCTCTGGAATGATGAAGCACAACAGGCCTTTACAGCTCTCAAACATGCCATGTGTTCCACTTCTGTATTAGCACTACCCGACTTCACCAAATCTTTTGTGATTGAATGTTATGCTTTAGGTACGGGTATTGGGGCGGTCTTAATGCAGGAAGGTCGACCCTTGGCCTTCACAAGCCAAAAAATAAGTGGGAAAAATCTGGGACAATCTACCTATGAGAAGGAGATGATGGCCATCTTACATGTAGTAGATACCTGGTGACCATACTTATTGGGGCGGCGTTTCCAAATCCACACAGACCATCAAAGCCTTAAATATTTTTTGGAGCAACGCCTATCCTCGCCACAACAAAATAAATGGCTCGCCAAAATGCTGGGATATGATTATGAGATAATTTACAAGAAAGGGTGTGAAAATATTGTAGCAGATGCATTATCATGCGAATTTGAGGAGGAAAGCACCCTACTCGCAATCTCCCTTCCCATTCCATAATGGATTGAAGAGGCTCACAAGGAATGGTTTTCCCATCCCTAGCTCTCCCAACTCATTAATCAATTGCAAGCGGATTCAAATTCCACAACAGGCTTCTTGTGGCAGGATGAGATTCTTCGCTACAAGGAAAGAGTCATAATATCACCAACATCCACCCTCAAAGCTGCATTTTTGCGGAGTTTCACTCATATCCCACTACAGGACATTCAGGCTTTCAGAAGACTTATGCTTGCACTCGAAGATCATTTTTTTGGACAGGCATGAAAAAGGACATTCTTACTTTTGTAGCTGAATGCGATGTCTGTTAGCGTCACAAAGGAGAAACAGTCAAATCCCCAGGCACATTACAGTGATTGCCCAACCCAGCCTCAATCTAGATGGAGGTTTATATGGATTTCATTACGGGTCTTCCAAAGTCAGGAAACAAGTCAGTCATCATGGTGGTTGTGGACAGACTTTCTAAGTATGCTCATTTTTGCGCCCTACCCCACCCTTTTACATCGACTTTGGCCGCTCAATATTTCATGGATCAAATCTTCAAATTGCATGGCATGCCCACTTCCATTGTGTTTGATCGTGACCCGATCTTCACTAGTAACTTTTGGCAGGAACTCTTCAGGCTACAAGGTACCCAACTACAACTCAGTACTTCATCCACAAACTGATGGTCAAACTGAAGCAGTCAACAAATGTCTGGAGACCTACATTAGGTGTTTCACTTCAGAAAAGAAACATCTATGGGTACAGTGGTTACCTCTAGCCGAATGGTGGTATAACACCAACTATCATGCCACCACCAAAATGACTCCATATGAAGCAGTTTATGGTCAACTCCCTCCTTCCCCTACTTCTTATATCAAGGGATGCTCGAAGGTACAAGCAGTGGATCAACTCCTACAGAACCACACAATCATGCTGGCCCACCTTAGAGAGAATCTTCATCAAGCCCAAAACCGCATGAAGCAACAGGTAGATCAACATCGCTTAGAACGCTAATTTCAAGAAGGGGATTAGGTATTTTTGAGGCTGCAACCATATAAGCAAACATCACTCAAAGACAAGGGTTGTCAGAAATTATCTCCAAAATTCTATGGACCGTATCAAGTACTTCAGCGCATTGGAGAAGTCGCCTACAAGTTAGATTTGCCACCCACTGCAAAAATCCATCCAGTCTTCCATGTCTCATGCCTCAAGAAAGTGATTGGGAACCATTGCCAAATTCAAACCAGTCTACCTGAATTGGATGAAGAAGGGTCAATCTGGCTCCAACCTGAACAGGTTCTTGACACATGAGAACGGCACCTGCGCAGCCACACGATCAAGGAAGTCCTCGTCAAGTGGAAAGACACCTCTCCGGAAGATGCGACCTGGGAACCAACCACTATCCTTCAACAGTTTCCATAGCTTCAGCCTTGAGGACAAGGCTATTCTTATGGGGGAGGGCATGTTAGGGTCCAACCCTAACCCCCTTATTTATGTAATAGGATCGAGTCATAGTTATAGTTAAGTAAAGAGTCAATAAAGCCCATATTAATAATTGTAAGTGGTTGACCCGCATTTAATGAAGGGACCATTGTTAGTTGCAAATGGACCATGGTATTAGATAGATGGTATTAATAAGAACCATGGTATTGCATGTATGAATCCTATATAAAGGATAGAGTCTCCCCTCGAGGAGCATCATGTCTTATTTTGTAATTGAGCCCAGCTCTATTGGAGGTTGCCCCCTCGAAGAGGCAAGTGAACATTGCTTTCTGAATAATAAAATACTTGCTGTTATTTCTTATTGTTCTATGTTCTGGGTATATTTCTTCGCATATTTTGTATTTTGGTATCTTCTCACAGGTTAAGAGCATAACAAAATGTCCAGCTAAACCTCCATTATGTTTTTCCTAGATTAATTTCTCTCTCATAGAACATTCCGGAATACACCACTGCCCTCCTTTGAACAACAACCCTTCATGCATATTATAGTCTAGTCATGAGCTATTATCTCTCAACAATGGATTTTGGCAAGCTTCATAAGCTTCCTTAAAATCTGCATCTGCCTCATACAAGTCCTTAAGATGTTCGAATCCTAATACTTGTATCGTACTTTCCTGTAGGATCAAATTCCTCCTGCTTAACACATTTGCCACTTTGTTGGCTTGACCACTGATGTGTTTCAACACAAACGTAAAACTCTGCAGGTACTCCGCCCACTTCGCATGTTTATGGTTCAACTTATGCTGCTGCATAATATACTGCAACGCAGAATTGTCTGAAATAAGACAAATTCATTGGCCAACAGATAATGTCTCCAGTGCTTTAGCACTTGAACCACTGCATAAAATTCCTTGTCATAGGACGTGTACTTCTACCTACTTTCATTTAGTTTCTCACTGAAATAGGCTACTGGCTTGTCCTCTTGGCTAAGTATTGCACCAATGGCTATCCCATTGGCATCACAACGAACTTGAAAAAGTTTGTTAAATTTTGGTAATCTCAAAATCGGTTTTTCAGTAATTTTTCCTTTGAGCAGTTGAAAACTCTTCTCTGCCATTTCTATCCAATGGAAATGTTGATTTTCCTTCTTAATGGTGTCCACCATGAGTGCGCAAATCCCACTAAATTTTTTAATAAATTTTCGATAAAAACTCGCCAATCCATGAAAACTCCGTACCTCAAACAAACTTTTGGGAGACGGCCAGCTAACTATGGCTACAACCTTTTCCGGATCCATTTTTAGTTCATTCTAGGAAATAACAAATCCCAAATAAATTAACTCTTTCTTGAAAAAAGAACATTTCTTCAAATTTATCAGTAATTTATTTTGCTGCAATTTTTCTAATACATACCTCACGTGTCGAAAATGCTCTTCCTTCATCTTATTGAATATAAGTATATCATCCAGATATACAATCACAAATTTACCAATTAATTCCTTCAGCATCTCGTTCATCAACTGCATGAACGTGCTGGGGGCATTGCTCAATCCAAATGGCATAACCAGCCATTCATACAAGCCTTCATTAGTCTTGAAAGTTGTCTTCCACTCGTCACCTTCTCGAATTCTGATTTGGTGGTAGCCGCTTTTCAGGTCTATCTTTGAAAAGTACACTGCTCCACTCAAACAATCCATCATATCATCCATCTGAGGTAAAGGAAACCTGTACCTGATAGTGATCTTGTTAATGGCCCGGGAATCTGTGCACATTCGCCACTAACCTCCTTTCTTGGGAGCTAAAACAGTCAGAACTGCACAAGGGCTTAAACTCTCCTGAATCAGTGCTTTATCCAACAACTCCCGCACCTACTTCCGGATTTCTTCATTATCCTTCAGACTCATCCAGTAGGAAACCTTGTTTGGCAAACTAGCTCCTGGAATAAAATCAATATGGTGACTAATGCTCCGCTTCGGTGGTAATTTGTCTGGTAGATCGTCTACCACAATAT
Organism: Pinus tabuliformis; assembly: GCA_031772625.1. Taxonomy (NCBI): domain Eukaryota; kingdom Viridiplantae; phylum Streptophyta; class Pinopsida; order Pinales; family Pinaceae; genus Pinus; species Pinus tabuliformis. The sequence goes on along the minus strand of CM062813.1, from coordinate 1,061,128,832 downwards.
CACTAAATTCCTGCAGCATGTCCTATATCTCTTTAGGTAAGACAGTGACTTCAGTGTGGATCAATACTAGTTTTGGCCTTTGCACAACTGCATACTTCACCTCATCATCCTCCATCTGTCACAGAAACTCTTTTCTGCCTAACATTAATGCTTTTGTCCCACTAGTTTTTACAACATCCTCTTCCTTCATGGGCACTAGCGTATGCTTTATCCCATCTTTAACAAACTTGTAACAATTTTTTGCCCCGTCATGGACGACCTTCCTATCATACTGCCATGGTCTGCCCAAAAGAATATGGCACACGTCCATAGGCATGATATCACAAGTCACCTTGTCCTTGTACTTGCCAATATGAAACTCTACTTCACATTGCTCATCAACCAGCAGTTGGTGACCTTTCTGCAACCAAGACACCCTATATGGAGTTGGGTGCTTCAACTTCTTCAAACCCAATTTCCCCACCATTTCAGTAGCTACCAGATTATCAGTACTTCCACTGTCTATGATTAATTTGCAACTTTTCCCATGCGACTTGCACACAGTCCGAAACAATGCTTGATCAACTACTTCCTTAGCTGGTTTTAATAATACCTTGTTCAAAACCAAGGCTTCCTCGATTTTTGGCATATTTTCCACCTCCTATGGTGGTGCCTCTGCTTCATCGGGCTTAGTGACATATGCTCCCCTCTGCCCAGTTTGTTCATTTTCAAGACATTCAAAGGACCTATGTCCCCACTTGTGACACTTGTAACACTGATAGGCATTTCCTTTGCCTCTGCCATTGCCTGTTCCTCGCTGGTATAACATTCCTCCTCTAGTGTTACCTTCCCTTTCACTCTATCCCGAAGTTTTCGAACTACTGCCCACTTCATTATTGTTGGCAGTCCTACCTTTGCCAAAGGTCTGTCCCCGACCTCTACCAGAACCACGTCCTCTTCTGGCATTTTGTTTCCTAGCAATCTTTTCCTCCACCTTCAAAGCACTCTGATAAGCTTCCTCTATGGTCTTAGGGGAAAGAATACTAATTTTCTCTAGGATCTCCATCCGTAGACATTTACAAACCTCGTTGTTTTCTCAAGGGTATCTTCAACATAGCCAGCTCTCAGGTAAACTTAATAAAATTCTTCAATATATTCCTTTACGGTCATCATTCTCTGCCTCAGGGTCTGTACTTGTCTATAAAGGGAAATTTGATAATCTTTAGGCAGAAACTTGCTCTTCATTCTAGCAACCATCCTGACCCATTTTTTAATCAATGGTTTGTTCAATATCCTCCTTTCTGCCTGTACACTGTCCCACCATAGTGCTGCATGTCCCTTCAACTTGGTGACAGCAAACCTGATCCTCTTGTCTTCGCTGATTTCTTCATACTCAAAATATTTATCTAATTCACTTATCCAGTCTAATAATGCCTCTGTGGACAAACTGCCATCATAATTAGAGAGCTTCGGTCTTGGCTTGCTACTAGCCAACAAAACTGACCTCAATAGTTTAATTTTTTGTCCTTCGTCATCTGACCCATCTGTCGTGGCTATGTTTTCCTCCTCATTGTCATCCCCACCTTCCAGATCTCTACACCTTCCTGCTTCCACTGCTGCCAAATGTGCAGTTAAATTCCTAATTTCTTCTCGTAACCCTTCATCTACTACTCTTCTGATGGCTCTTCCTTGACCCCTTCTTCCTACCTCCATCTTTGCTGAGAGAAAGGAACAATTTGCTCTGATACCAAAAATTTGGTGGCGATCTCGAGGAGGGACACGTAGCTATGACCATTTAATTCTTTTGCTTTTGAATTAAAGTTAGTGGCACGGTTTTGGTATAGGGCTTTAATGTGGTTTATTGTATGCTGCCCGCCCTCTGTATTGGCCTCGAGCTTGCAACCATGGGTTATCACTTTCGCCGAGGGTGGAATTCATTTCTTCTTTGCTATGGTTTGGATCTGTGGGTACTCGGTGCTTTCGCTTGGTTCTTGCGATGGTTGGTAAATATCGTACCTTGCTTGTCCCATATGGTAGTTTGCTCTGCTTCGCTGGTTCTCTGTGGTTTGTTGGTTTTGTGCCTCTGCTCGCTCTTTGTGGTGATTCACTGCTCTAGTTTTTGGAGGGTTTTAGGTCATCTTCCACCTGCAAGTCTATTTGTCTCTGTCATTTGGCTCAAGCTTCATTTCTACTCTATTTGTGGTGATTTGTATGTTTGATGTTGGGTCTGGTGATGGTTCGGCTCTGCAAACATAGGTTTCTACCTAGCTACTGCACAGGATGGCTCGGCGAACTCGCTCTCAGGTAATCTTCTCGTTCCAATTGCAATTTCACCCTTCGTTTTTGAGGTTCTAACACTCTGGCTCCTTGGTGAGTAGGCAAAACGCGTTCATGGCACTTATGTTGGTAGAAACCCTCTGTTGTAGGTCTCGAATCTCGTCCTCCATCGCGGAATCAACCCTCCTCCAGGTAAAACCCTCACTCCTCTTTCGGTTTGTTGTTCACTGTTGTTTTGGTATCGTGGCCCTAACTAACCACTGCCCTGTTCTGTGGTGGCGTGCAGGCCTTTCCAGGAGAATGCTGCTCCATGGCTTTGTCCTTGGGACTGTTTGCGGGCTTAAGGAAAACCCAAGTAGGGTCTTTCCGTGGTTGTAGCAGTTTCTTGCTTGCTTTGTTGCTTTTTCTGTCTGTAATTGCTCTGTTGCTTGCTCTGTCTGTAATCGGTAATACCCTTGGGGTTTCGGTTCCTTCATGTATGTATGTGGTCTCTGAGGTGTTCATGCACTCACTATTTGATTAGGGTCTAGCCTGTGGACTGTAATGTTTTTGGTTTGCATGGGTTTGTAACCCTCCACAATTTTTAGGTTACAGATTGTGTACAGTGAACTTTGTTGAATGGAAAACGAAAATGGAATGTACAAGAAATGCTTAAAGTGGTGAATATAATAGTTCCTGGTTTTTTTGTTGAGGAAAAAAAAGGAAAAATATATGTTGGTGTACCTCTGTTTGGTTCTCGATTTTGAAATGCTTCCTGTTACAAAATTCTTGTCGATGCTTATTCGGATCTTTTGATAAATTGTTTCACTGTCTTGCTTTCATTTTGATTCCTGAAACATCTATGCACAGGGAATATAATAAAAACTACTCTACTTCCTTAATGACAGATTTTTGAATTTTTTGCTTCTATAGAGATTCAAAATAATTGTAAATTACAACTTCTGGGTTCTCTCTCCTCTCTGGATGGCAACCCCTCCATCCTCTTTGGTTTTTCCTTTTCAATGCATTATTAGCAGTTTCTTTATAGTTGAAGAACTATTCCTCAGTTACTTTTCAGTTGTTTAACAGTTTCTTCAAACAAGTCCCTAACTAATCCTATCTTGATCTGCTTGCTTAATTTTAAAAACTAACAATCGCTGAGTCAGCCTTAATTTTAAAGGAAACAAAAATGAAACATTCTTCTCTGTCCAACAAAATAAAATAAAATAAAAACATTTCCACAGTTGTCGCCTTTTCACTCGGATGCTCCTGCATCAGGCTTTTATCTTAAAGTTATGTGATTCTACTTTGTTTCAAAACTTTCATTATTATTTAAAAGTATGTAACCACTTGGTACTGTTTAAGTATAAATACATTGGAATTTATTTGTTATAGTTTTCAGGTCACTGTATTTACTGTAGCTTTCATACTTTCTAAAAAGGAGTACACATGATAATTGTGTAGCTTTATCTACACAACCTGTTGACACTAGGAGCATATCATTTATTTTTTGCAACTAGAACATTATTCTAATTTATGTTCGTGAATTGGATCTATATATAGTCTTTACTATTTTATAGCCCCTTTAAGTTTTACATTATAGAAAACTGATTTCTAATTTTTGCAATTTTCTGGAAAAGCATGGGCACTGAGATCTTTTTGGAAGGAAAACGTGTAATAGCCAATACCTTGAATGAAAATAAACAAAAAATACACATACTCTAATTAATGCTGATTCTTTCCCACAAAAAAGCAGCTATTTGATTTATAACCATGCAAACTCACTTCTAAACTCAAATGAATCGAACGTTCTCGTGAGGTGATGATATGCAACTTCACTATATGGAATGTTTCAACGTTTCAAAGTGAAAATTTCTATTAAACAGATCTCTCGGGTTACCACAAAACTTGTAAAGACCAAACCTCCACATAACCATTAGACCAAACCTCCACATAACCATTAGACCACATAAGTTATGAAAAATATTTTTTTACAACTATAAAACCTTTATTTTTGTCCTACGAAAAGTTCATGCATATAAATCTTATTACATCAACAGTGCATCAACAATAAAACATGTTACAATTTGAATTTACTTATATGTTTTAGGCAATGTAAATATACCGAGAACTTTATATGTTCTTGAAGAGATTAAAGATTAAATCAATGAGATGGTTTCCATAGCCATTCATGAAGTTATCAATTCAAAGAAAGAGCAAGAACATGTTGAACATGAATAAGTTTTCTATACTTTTTTGCATATCTAATGTGTTACTCCTTCATAATAACACTTTGAAGTTAAAATTGTGGAATAAGATCAATATATACATGGCACAACTAATTTATTCTCAAATTTGTTAAGAATTACACTAGACACATAACTTTCATACATTTATAAGGAATTATGTTTGACACAATTTTCTATAGAGTTACATGGTAACTTGAGTAGCATAATTACTGTTATGAGTTGAAGATTTAAATTTGATCAATTTTTTAAGAATTATAAATTATTGTCCAATGTTTTTAATTATTTAAGACCAAATAAGCATTTCATTAATGTTTTATTGGTGCAAAGAAATATTCTACTAAAAATAAAAAATTTCAAAAAAGATTGATATAGGGGGGAGTTTGGAGCTTAACTAAACTAGTGTTTTGTAAACAGATTAAAAACATGGATTATGGGACTATCTAAAGCCTATCGCTATATAATTCTCTTGGTAAAATCATATATCCAAACATTCCAAAACAAAAATTTATTACAACTAATTGTCAAATTAAGTTATGACATAGCTAGGCTAACATAAAAATAGTGTCAAACATGGACTTGTGAATGGTCACATGAAATAACAAAGCCTAATCATCGATTTTCCTCTTTTTAAAAACTCTCTTCAAGCTCCATTAGATACTTCTATCATTTACCTTCTTGGGTGCTAACAAAATGACTCCATTTAGCAAATGCAAAGAAGAAGTTGGTCTTCATACTATTGATCTCATCGATTAAGTAGTTCAATTTAATCTTAGTACTCTCTTCATGTTCACCACAATTCTCTTAATTAAGGGACTCTCATTCCAAGATGGCTACAATACATTGCTTATTGTATTAAAAAAGATCTATTTTCTTCCAAAAAGCATACAACATATATTTTGTGTAAAACAAGCTTGACACTATTTTTTTTCAATTGCATGATGTTTTTTTTACAAGAACTAAGTTGTCCCTAATGAAATTATATGTCATACACAATGATAGCATTACAAAGTTTTCTACCCTTGAACATTCATTCACCATTGTATGAGCATCCTTACATGGATTCACTACATCAATTTGTCTACAACACAAAAGTTGCATGACCTCTACAACAACCCATCATGTTCTACAAATCTTGGCATCCTTTTATGGCCCTTTGCACTTAGTGTTCTCACATTCACAGTTTGATCCAGGTGGATATTGGTGGCCACCTGCCAATTCCACTTGGACCCCCACCATTGTTTCTTTCAGTTTTCCAGTTTCCTGAATTGTAGCACAGTTTACTATTTTTAGCAGTTTTTCGGGCCCATAAACTCTTGGTGTTACATCTCCTTGGGTTAGGGTTTTGATTGTTTAGGGTTTGTTATTATTGTTCAATAATAAAAAGGCCCTTGAGCCTCATTGTAACGTAGTTTAGAGGCATGTAGCTGCCACATCTCTTCCCAAAGAGAAGCTACCATCGCCCGAGCTAGTTTATTTATGTTTCTGTTTGTAAGCATATTTCACTATTTTACATTAATGAAATGAATTATTATCTATGTATTTATTGTTATCTCTATAATTTGTTGCATTCTTGTTAAAATTCGGATGAGTGGGATCATAGTGGTCTACTCTTTCTCTATTTTTCTTTGCATGTCCCCAACGAGGTCGGGATATAAGGAGTTAGGGCTTGACCTAGTCAAACCTTTGCAACACCATCCTCGCAAATCTCGATGGCCTCCCATGGTGGATGAAAATAAAGATGAGGGGGCAGGAGATCCTATCAAAATCTTGCTCGAAGAAGCCCTCGAGCAACAAAGGAATGCGATGATGGACAACTTTGCCTAGATCCTTCAGTGGCTACCTAGGGCTGACGCATCTAATAACTACTCTGGAAATGCCACACCCTTTAAGGTACAAGTTACCTTTGAAATCCCCATATTCGAGGGTCAAATAGATGTCGATGTCGACAAAATGGTGGAATCTGTTAGAAGGATATTTTTCTGTTCATGATTTTTCTAGCCGAGAAACGATTACTTTTTCTCTTCTCAAAGTCGGCCCCCATGTCAAGGATTGGTGGGAAACCTATTGTGAGCATAAGGATGAAAGTACGAACTCACTGTTTTCATCCGCTCCCACTTGGAATTCATTCTGGGATGCCATCAAGGAGAAGTACTACCTTGTCAGAATCTATGAGGATAAATACATAAAGCGGACCATGCCGCGACAGGGAAGGGACCAATATGTGCCGAAGTTTACCAATGTTTTTCATACCCTACGCACGAAGTTGGCATCAAGGATTCTGAGAAAAATTTGTTTCTCAAGTACCGTGGCTACCTACATAGTTACATCCAGGACGAGATGGAGTTCCTAGGCATCTCCTTGCTCGACATGGCATACCAATACACTGTCAAGAGCGAGCTGAAGTTTAAACAAAAGAAGCAAGACTTTGGATCTACGAATTTGAAGAACAAAGGACAAAGCCAATGCGGGATGACCCAAGACAACCTGTCGAAGCCACAAGAAAAGAACAACATCACGAAGTCAAAGAATGACACAGGAAAGTGGTGTGAGTTCCATAAGAGCCCCATTCACAACATGAGTGTCGAACCAAGTAGTCGCTGGTGGCCGAGTTGAAGGCTTCAGAATCAGATGCATGTTTCGACCCTAATTCAAAACTTGACAAGAGGAATGACAAAGGGAAGTAGATTATTGATGCGGACCCTAGCACCACTATTTCCACTACCAAGATCCAGAAGAATGAGCCCGAAGATCCAAAGGAGGGGGAGCATCTCTTCCACTCATAGATGTGGGTGAAGGGTTCGCCACTACAATTCATTGTCGATAGTGGGAGCCAAAAGAACCTCATTTCAATAGAGGTTGTGAAGCAGTTGGTCCTACCGACCATACCACACCTGCAACCATACAGTATCGGGTGGCTTCACCAAGGACGAGATCTTTGAGTCCGCCAGCAGTGTCACCTTCCCTACAGCATCAAGCCCTTCACAGATGAGGTATTGTGTGATGTTGCACCTCTAGATGTTTGTGATGTATTATTAGGCCAACCATACTTGTGGAAGCGACATGCTGTGTATGAGTCAAGGCCTCGCGCTGTTATTATTTCTTTGTGTAATACATTATCCAGGAGACCGGAGTTAGCCCCACCAACCGCCACTTCTTTGATCTCTACTAAGAAAGGAAGTAAGATCATCTCTAAGACTAGGAGATTTATTTTCTTTCTGGTTCACTCTCAAAGTAAGGGGAAGATCATAGCCACATCCATGGCCCTCGAGAAGGGTTCCTCCACGCAGTAGAAGCAGGTGGATATAGTCATGAAAGGGTACAGGGACATCTTCTCATGACCGATAGGGGTACCATTACATTTTAGGTCAAGCATTTGTTCGATCTGACTCCCGGAGCACCTCTACGCAATGGGCCGATATATCGCCGCTCCATTCTAGAAAATGCCAAGTACAAGCAACGACATGATCAACATCAGTTGTCACACAAGTTTTAGGTGGGCGATAAAGTTTGGTTGCATTTGCAGAAAGAATGCCTTACCAAAGCCCATCGAAAGCTCAGACCACTCTGATATGGTCCTTACACCATTAACAAAGATGTGGGAAACAATTCTTTGGAGCATAGCATTCCCCCATTCCTTGGCTTACACCGATTGTTCAATGTGGACCGCCCTCGACCATGCTTCCCACCATTACTGGACACATCAGAGATTGCAGAACAGCTCACCAGGGACCAAGTTCAGTAGAAGTTTCCTCATCTCATGGAGGAACTCAACGTAATGGGGAACATTGCTTCCTAAGGGGTGTTGGGTAGCAGAGGCCCCGCATAACGGTTTTGGGACTCAAAGTTCGCAAGTTGGGAAAAAGAATGGTAAAGACCCCGCGAAGCGCGAGGAGTGCAAATTGTAATAAGTCAAGTCAAAGGGTTTTCCACCCAAGAATAATGTAAAATAATAGAAAGAGAGTCGTCCTACCCATGGTTTGCAGACCATGGGAATGTATAAATAGAGTAAGGCTCTATGGCTAGAAGTCAGTTTTTGGAGAAGTCTTTTTCTTGGATCTTGGTGTTATGGTTTTGTGAAGACAATACTATCTGCGTCTGTAAGTCTGAGTCAAGGGTGTTGGTAGATAGATAGAGGCTCTGCAACTGTGTGCGCAGAGGCCCGGTAGAGTCCGCAGCCGTGTGCGCGGACCCCTGCAGCTGAGTGCGCAGGGCAGATCTGGTTGTATGAACAAAAGATTTTAATAAAGATAAGTGGTTGCTAAAGTATCGTAGATTTATTGTGTTCTGGTTTATGCATCTGTTATATGAGTTTATATCTTTGGTTGTTATAATTGCACACATTGGGTTTTATTGTTAAATGTTTTCTTAAAGACTATACCAAGAAGATCAGATCTATAATAATTTCATTAATAAGCAAGTACACCCATGCGAATCCTCGCGGAAGCTCGATAATAGTCCAAAGTGGCACAAGGCCACTGAACGGTTCGCGACCCCTCTAGACCACATCAAGACATCCCAAGGGTGCGGAAACCTAGTTCCAACACCCTCCCTTGCTACCTCGGGTGAGACCTCAGTCCACGCTCCACGGGCTATTGCCGAAAGGGCCGGTAGCTATGGTATTTGTTTGGCTAATAACTCTTCCAAACCTAGGTCAGGGCCCAATAAGCCAACAAATGGTTCCGTTGTCAGGACCGGGATCTGCCTAAGTGATGTTTGATGTCGGAACACTAGAACCCTACAAAGAAAGAGCTTGAAGACTGGTTCGATCAGAAGCTTCACGAGTTCGTGGTACAAGAAAATAGAAATCCGCGGATATCTGAGGAAAGGTGGTTGGATCGCTACATATACACAGAAATCCACGAGATCTTTTTCGTGTCGTTTTCGACAGAACTATATGAGTGGATCACGAGGCTAGCTGATAGTCAGGGAAGGTGCAGACTAGATCAGCCCATCGTGTGGACTCCAGAGTTGGTGCGTAGGCTGGAAGCATCTGAAGACAAAATCGCACGGGTAGTAGATCACTGGTTGGATCGAGTAATATGAGGGTTTATAACCGAGTTAGCGATAGACACAACTATGAGTTACAGCGAGGCAAAAAGGCGCTTTCTCCAAGGGCCGCGGGGTAAGTAGATCAAATTTTGAATACTTGGATTAAAATGTTGTTATGTGAAAAATGGGTTATGCACATCCATTGATGTCTGAGGTAACGAGGAGCGGAAGAGGCTAGCAAGGGACCGAAGGGTTAGAAAACAGTCCTCTGATTTCATTCTCACGAGAAAGCAAGGAGGAGCTTGTAGGGTTCTCCCCGAGAAGCGCAGTCCGATTGATAAAGCAGCACTTTCCATCAATGCCACTACTGTCCATGCCATCGCCTACTTCACCTACATCCAGCCCATCTTCAACCACCCCACTACCGCCACCACCGAGGGTATGGACAACAGGTGCGATCAAGTTGTCGGTACCTGGAGGCATAGGAAATGAGGAACCAGATCAGTTCTTGTTCGTGGTAAAGGCTGTATGGGAAGCCCAAGGCGTAACAGATGAGAACATCAAAAAGGCTTCTCTGGTGAGCGCACTGTAGGACCACGCATTGACGTGGTATATAAAGTACTCTAGCGATCACCCGAATGCGGGAATAGCGGCGATTCAGGATGTGTTGAACAAAGAATTTAGCCGACCAAAATCAGAAACACAGTTGATCATCAGGTTCAAGGAGATTGCGATGATGCCTGGTGAAACCCTGTGGGATTTGGATTAGAGATTGAAAAGTACAATCCTTGAGGCAAATATGACATTGACAGACGCACAGTACTACGCGTGGTTTGTGGCATCATTGACACCACATCTGAGGACGGTGCTATCGCAGCAAAAGATCTCAACCCAAGTTGAAGCATTGGAGATAGCGATGAGGTTACATGAAACTCCAATACAGGATCCGGGGTTGGGAGTTCAGCAAATCCACAAGCAACTACAAAACTTATGCTTAGAAATGCAAAGCTTGAAGCAAGAAAGGGCACCCCGACCGGAGGTGCGCACAGAAGTAGGATGCATCAAATGCAAAGGTCAAGGTCACGACAAAGACCACTGTCTTGTATTCGCAAATTATTTGGCAGGAGGGGGGCCGATGCCATTAAGGCTGGAAGTAAAAGCAAGACCAAGTGCGGCACCTGCCCTATGGTTCGCAATTTGTCAAGTAGGAGGAAAGCATGCAACAGACAACTGCCACCTATTGCAGAAGTATACCCAGACTCCGCAGCAGCTGTATTGCAACTTTTGTAGGTTAGTAGGTCACGATGAGCAAAGTTTTCGAAGCTACGAGCTAATGATGGAAAGGACCCTAGCCTATCGAATGCAAACTAAGGCACGGGGTTTCGACCTAGCCGCAGGGCCCCACGGGGGATTCCAAGGATGCAGACGAGGAAGAGGAATGGGGCCTAGATGGGGTCGCAGACAGTTGATCTATTATAATTGCGGTGGGCCGAGGCATTACGCTCGCGATTGTACTAACCCTACGAGAATATCGTGTCCCTACTGTGAGAAGTTTGACCATGAAATGGTAGACTGTCCAACACTAATTTCCCAGATGCACGAAAAGGGGGTATTACAGCCCACTCCAACTCAAAATGTCCAAATGATGAAGTCAGAACCGCGCAAAGAGGACCCCAGCGTAAACATGGTACTAAGGAGCGGCACAGCTACCGAGGGAGATGCGCGGAAACAATCTGCAGAAGATGAGAGAGGTCGTGATGCCCCTACATGGGAACCTGACTTTCAGGTGGAATAGGTGAAGAAGACACCTAAGGAAGCTCAGAAGAGCTTCACAGAAGTCTCTACTCCAGGTAGAAGGGACCCAATTGAGCCAAGAATGGATCCCTCTATGCTTACTACATTTTTAGAGACATGTATGAAGTTGTTGCGCGACAATAAAGTTGTTAAAGGACTACAAGAGCTGATCACTAAGTGCACAGTGTCGAGGGAGCCGTGCGTAGTCTGGAAACTGAGAAAACATGCTCTGCGCATCGGACGGGAGATGTGAATGACAGTGCAAATCGGCGAGTACGAGATGGACCAGGTCATTCTGGATTTAGGGTCAGATGCGAATGTGTTGCCCAAGCAAACGTGGGAACACATGGGTAGGCCCGCACTGCAGTGGTGTCCTATTCAACTGAGGATGGCCAACGAGCAAAAGATCTTACCAATGGGCTGACTACAAGGGGTGACAGTCGACATTGAAGGCGTAAGTATGCAAACAGACTTTGAGGTAATAGAAATTGTGGATGACAGTAACCCTTACCCAGCACTATTGGGAATAGACTGGGCCACAGACATGAATGGAGTCATTAATCTAAAAGATCGAAAGATGATATTTGAGAAAAAATCTTTGCGCATAGTCATCCCGCTCGATCCAGTCGAAGGGGCATGCTACACTGAACCCGTACGCAACAAGGAGAGTGATGAGGAATTGGATCATATCTACCAGATCACAGCGCAAGATCAGGGTCGGGTGAATCTGACAGCGGACGAGAGAATCTCTTGGGAACGCAACAGCTCCTGTACATCGGACTCCGATGAAGAGATTGAGTGATGGCAGAACTAGTTGCATAAGGTAACAACACTAAATTGTAACACGCTGAGTAGATCACTACGCTGTGTAACGATAGAAGCAAGGGAGCGGCCAAATGATGGGGGTGCAACGAAAGCGGAGGAACCAGTAGACCATTGCGAACCAGTGAGTTTGGAAGAAAAGCAGGGTGCTAAAACGAGGTCGCCAAGTGCAACAACTACACAAGGATGGATTATACACCAAAAGACTAGAGGAAAGTGGCGCGACTCTAGGAGGAAGGCGTGCAATCGGATTGGCAGAGAAAAGGAGGTGAGCATCCATCAGCAACATAGGGTGCGGGTGTATCGTGTGCTAATGCCTAACCGCATGCGAAGCAAAAATCCAAATCCACCGCAGCAATGTGCCCACTAGCTATCCACGACAAAACCAGTAGGAAAGCGGGAGGACGCACGAACATCATAAGACGATCCAACGGGACACCAAAGAGTCGATGGACCTATCACAGGAGGAAGGCGAAGGTGCGCTACTCAATAGTAAGACAAGAAGGAACCCAGAATGGGTGAGTTAGCATCAAGATGTGTGAAATCCATGAGAACCAGGTGCAGCAGAGAGGGAGAAGTGCGATGATAGGGAAAGGAATCAGCAAAAAAAATAGGGTGTCACACAAGCGGGCCGCGCAACTCTACACGTCAAAAAACCCAGTCTGGCTTGGTCTATCTCAGTAATAAGATGAGCTGCAACCTTGCTATCATGGTTGCGACCACACTAACGGAGGAATGTACCCCATATAGCAAAACCTAAGGAGCTAACAGATACGAAGGCACTCGAAAGGTGCTCATAGCCGGGCTAGCAGGGATGCTGGGACATTGTACCTTGGGTGCGACCACCTGATTAGCTGTGGAAAGCATAGTCTCAGCGCCTCCCGCAGTTGAAACAAGGCGCGAGACTATAAAAAAGTATGCGGAAGGTTAGCGTGGAAAGAATGTTCCGTGCAGGGCCAGTCAGATAGCACGATCACGGCTGCGCCAAAGGGGCTGCACTGCCACGTGGAAAGGGTGGCAGGTGACCATTAACACTACTATTCATGACAACGGGTTCCAGTTACGGTAGCAGGGAATGGACGGCGGGCCTTTAAGACAGAAGTTCCGAGATAGATACAAGAAGATCTGTCACCGAGAAGATATTAATGCACTAGAAGTGGAGGGAAGGGATATATTCAAATCTATGCGCTTCTATAACACCCTTGGGACAATGCTAGGAGAGGGAGAAGTGCGATGATAGGGAAAGGAATTAGCAAAAAAAATAGGGTGTCACACAAGCGGGCCGCGCAACTCTACACGTCAAAAAACCCAGTCTAGCTTAGTCTATCTCAGTAATAAGATGAGCTGCAACCTTGCTATCATGGTTGCGACCACACTAACGGAGGAATGTACCCCATATAGCAAAACCTAAGGAGCTAACAGATACGAAGGCACTCGAAAGGTGCTCGCAGCCCGGGCTAGCAGGGATGCTGGGACATTGTACCTTGGGTGCGACCACCTGATTAGCTGTGGAAAGCATAGTCTCAGCGCCTCCCGAAGTTGAAACAAGGCGCGAGACTATAAAAAAGTATGCGGAAGGTTAGCGTGGAAAGAATGTTCCGTGCAGGGCCAGTCAGATAGCACGATCACGGCTGCGCCAAAGGGGCTACACTGCCACGTGGAAAGGGTGGCAGGTGACCATTAACACTACTATTCATGACAACGGGTTCCAGTTACGGTAGCAGGGAATGGGCGGCGGGCCTTTAAGACAGAAGTTCCGAGATAGATACAAGAAGATCTGTCACCGAGAAGATATTAATGCACTAGAAGTGGAGGGAAGGGATATATTCAAATCTATGCGCTTCTATAACACCCTTGGGACAATGCTAGGATATGTGAGATCGGAAACAGTGAATACCAAGAAACAACCTGCTACCAGGCATCCCATGAGTACCATGGCAAGAACCTGGGAACAGTTCGCGGAAGAGTTGCATCCAACCCAGGAGGAGCCAGATGAAGGAGCGGTGGCCCTTGAGGTTCCAAAGTACCCACGCACACCACGACCCCGGAAAAACAAGCAGATGATGGGTCCAGTCAGGGTATCACTGAGATTTAGTAGAAGGTTAGCAATTGAGAAGGGCAAAGCAATCACCACCGAACCCGACGAGGACACCGAAGTTTTGCAAGCCCTGATCGCTCAGATTGAAGCACAGGATGAGGATGAAGAAGCTGCGTTTCATATACCTTCCTTACCCCCATATGTCTCCCCATGGAAAGGCACAACCAAGATACCAAAGGATTTGGATGCTACAAAGAGTACGCCACAAACCCGGCTTCTTCCAGATGAGATAAGGTTTGATGGTTTGCCACTGGGCTGAGTACCGAGTATCAAGTTTGAAGATTGGGATCTAGCGGACAGTGACAAGTTCCCCCAATTGGCCGGAGAAAAATTACTACTGCAGAAATGGTTACTGGGTGTGGAAAAGGTGGGCTTACTGAATCTGAGGTGGATACCCCACTATCACCGTGTGGCCATCACCATTTTTGTGATCTGACAGTTACTTTGTCTAGTACAAGATGGGTATCTCTGGTTGGAAGAGCCAATTCCGATCACAGCCGATTTAGTACACCGGATTACTCACCTACCGGTTAAAGGGAATGACCCCACAAACATAGCCTGAACAAGTAGCAATGTGGGTCTTGCAGAAATGATGAAGGCTAAATATAAAATGGAAAAAGGAAAGCGTGGGTATGTAATAGCAAGCATCAATGACTGAGGGGTGTGAGTCACCACCCAGCTACTAGCCAGTAAACTCATGAGGAAATGCCACACTGATGAAGTGCCAACCCCTATTATTACACTTGCAAAGCAGTGTGAAGAAGGAGTACAATTCAACTGGGCACAATTCTTATGCGACGAATTTCTGACAAATTGTAAGGAAGCTCAGGACAAAGGTAAGACTTTCCATTATGCATGGTTGCTACTCTCAATCCTTCTGGTTGCAGGAGAATTGCCACGGGGTAGCTAGTTTCCCAACATTGAGCCCAACCTACCTGAAGCAATGCGGTTTACCTCGCTTTGGCTAAAAAAGACGCCACGAGGGTCCAGGAGATCAAGGTATTTTGGATATTCATGGAAGAAAGTATCCAGACATGGATCGCTCGTAGACCACGGATGTCCCCAACAGTCTACAACAATTTGCAACGCACGACCGAGTTCAAAGAAGACATGCACAACCTATTTATACGAGCACAGAAGGATCCAAAGAGAACATGGGTCATGCTCCCATTCGTTGCAACAGACGATGCCATTTACGAAGTCTTGACAGCATGGCCTCTGGAATGGCGCGCCCCGGACAGGATGGAGTAATCGCTGAGTTGCATCCCAGGGAAGGCCACACACTCCAAATCTTAATGGAGCATACGGCAAGTCTGGAACAGATCATCCTGTAGTGTGATAACTTGGTCGCCCACATCCAGGAAGTGGAACAGACCGTGGCAGCGGCTTGCAGCAAGGTACCAGAGTTGGTTGTCCCAGCGGAACTTCCAATAACGGACAAGATCCATTACATGGCCACTGGATTCTGTATGGCCCAAGTAAAGGCTGTGAAGGCTCAATGGGAATTAAATTTGAAAATTGCAGAGCTAAGACTGAAGGCGCAACCACCCAAACCCCTGGAGGTTCCAGAGCAATGTCATGACAAAATTCAAGCAGGGTTGGAAGTTATAAAGCACGCGGTCCAAGATTGCTCAGGATTGTTGGATCAGTCCCTACTTACGCTGACATCTCTACAGGATGACCCAACGATACAATAGGTAGAAACAGAAGTACAGGAGTTACAGCGGCATATGACGTCATCCAGGGGACTGTACAAATAGGCGCCATCACACAACGACTCACTAGAATGAGGGAGGCCCAGGCTCTCAAGGCACAGGTTGACAAGGCTCGGCAGAAGGAAGTAGGGCTTAAAGAACGCATCCAGCCATGGTTGGATGAGGCATTCACGGTCTCTTCAAACATCGAGGGACAGTTAGCACACATGCAGGTAGCATTTGAACCTAGACAAGCAACGGAATCAGATACTGATACATCGGTGGCTCGTGTAGACCGCATAAAGCAGATGGCGAATGATTTTGTTGCGAGGGTAAGCGAAGCGCAGAAGTTGTTGAATGACCTCCGCGCAAAATTTGCCACACCAGCCGAGTGACTCGGGACGAGTCACATTGATTGTGTTGGGGGCCTATTGGTAGCGAAGGCCCCGCGTAATAGTTTTGGGACTCAAAGGCTGCAAGTTGGGAAAAAGAATGGTAAAGACCCCGCGAAGCATGCAGAGCGCGAATTGTAATAAGTCAAGTCAAAGGGTTGTCCGCCCAAGAATAATGTAAAATAATAGAAATAGAGTCAGCCTACCCATGGTCCGTGGACCATGGAATGTATAAATAGAGCAAGGCTCTATGGCTAGAAGTTAGTTTTTGGAGAAGCCTTTTTCTTGGATCTTGGTGTTATGGTTTTGTGAAGACAGTACTATCTGCGTCTATAAGTCCAAGTCAAGGGTGTTGGTAGATAGATAGAGGCTCTACAACTGTGTGCACAAAGGCCCGGTAAAGTCCACAGATGTGTGCGCAAACCCCTGCAGCTGAGTGCACATGGCAGATCTAGTTGTATGAATAGAAGATTTTAATAAAGATAAGTGGTTGCTGAAGTATCGCGGATCTATTGTGTTTTGGTTTATGCATTTGTTATATGAGTTTATATCTTTTGTTGTTATAATTGTGCGCATTGGGTTTTATTGTTAAATGTTTGCTTAAAGACTATACCAAGAAGATCAGATCTATAATAATTTCATTAATAAGCAAGTACACCCACACGGATCCTCGCGAAAGCTCGATAACAGTCCAAAGTGGCGTGAGGCCACCAAATGGTTCGCGACCCCTCCAGACCACATCAAGACATCCCAAGGGTGCAGAAACCTGGTTCTAGCACCCTCCCTTGCTACCTCGGGTGAGACCTCAATCCACGCTCCGCGGGCTGTTGCCAAAAGAGCCGGCAGCTGCGGGATTTGTTTGGCTAATAACTCTTCCAAACCTGGGTCAGGGCCCAATAAGCTAACAAGGGGGGAGGAATGATCTAGGTGGATATTGGTGGCCACCCTCCAATTCCACTTGGACCCCCACCATTGTCAGTTTTTCAGTTTTCTTTATTGTAGCACAATTTACTATTTTTAGCAGTTTTTCGGGGCCCATAAACTCTTGGTGTTACATCTCCTCGGGTTAGGGTTTTGGTTGTTTAGGGTTTGCTATTATTGTTCACTAATAAAAAGGCCCTTGAGCCTCATTGTAACATAGTTCAGAGGCATGTAGCCACCACATCTCTTCTCAGAGATAAGCTACCATCGCCCAAGCTAGTTTATTTCCATTTTTGTTTGTAAGCAAATTTCAGTATTTTACATTAATGAAATGAAGTATTATTTTTGCTACATCTCTGTATTTATGGTTATCTCTGTAATTTGTTACAATCCTGTTTAAATCCGGATCACAATTCTTGCTTTTTTATATAACCATGCCATAGATTAAAAAAATATGTATGCAACATATAGAAGCTTGGATAACCTCATTTCAACCATTAATTAACTCGTCCATAGTGGTATGGCCACCATATAAGCATAATAATGGATGGAACATAGGGGAGAAATATTCAGCGAGCTTCATGCAGGTACTATGACCTCCAATTTCAAAGTATGTAGAATTGCTCATTTTAATCTTTTTTTTAGCTCAAATGGGTTTTTCATGGAATTTATTTGTTTCCTAGTTTGAAAGATATCATTGATTGAAGTTGCATATGTTTGTAAAGTAGTATAGCGACAAGTTCCTTAAGTTTCAGGAGTGATTTTATCACTCCAAAGATCATTATAGAGAAAATATCTTACATCAATGGAAAGGTATCTTCAATACTTCAAATGGGTCTTCGACGAAATTTTATTTCATTACGTATAACAAAGGTTATCATCAAAGTTGAATTATAGAGGTCCATTGCAAAAAAAAATAAAAAATCAAGATTATGGGTCATTCACAAACCCCCAATTATGGGTAAACCATACAAAACACTTCTCTAAGATTTCCTTGCCAACTCAGCTATAGGTCATCAACAAACCCATGATTATGGGTTAACCACACAAAATCCTTCTCTTCATTGGCACTTGGCACATTATAATCATAATGGTTATGAGTCCACCATAAACCGACAATTATGGGTTAACCATGCAAAACCCTTCTCTTCATTGGCTCATATCATAGTGTAATCATGATGATACATTAAACATAATGGGGTCCCTCATTTTTCTAGCATGGGTGAATGATGGGGACCATCATTTTCCAAGGCTTATAGTCTAATTTTAGATGTATAAGTCATAAAGTCATATTTTTAAGTAAAAGAGAACTTGACTTATATGTAACTAATAGGTTCAAACCTAATCAAAGTTGAATTTATCAACAAGAAACCTTCTAAGAAGGAAATAGTGAATGTTGGGAAGGAGAGGCCCGAAAATCTGCCTCATTGCATGTAATGGTTCTTCTTAAAGGAATCATTCTTCTACAATTATTTAATTTCATGGTAGACCTATATGTTTTCTGTCCTCTCCTCTCAAAATTCAAGCCTCTTGGATCTTAGTCCTTAAGATATAGATCACTTATACCTATATTTAATCAATAAAACAAGGAAAATAAATACATAAACAAGAATATTTTTTACCCAATTGGAATCCAAAACAATAAATCTCATACCTAATTCACAACTACCTTGCAATATTAGAAGTTTTCTTCCCATTACCACAACATTTTCACTTTTAACAAATGCAATGGATTTCTAGTTGATTTTTTCTCTCAAATTTTACTTCAATACCATCCATGAAAGCCTATCTATGTGTGGAACTCAACCAAAAATAAAAATCATCTAAAAAAATTCAAAACTAAGAAAAAATATAAATCTATATGAATAAATATTTAGGGTACTCCTTATTTGCACATTTATATGTATAGAAAAGAAAACATGTTAATAGGTTTTTAGAGATATTTTCTCCTTGAACACATATTGTGGTGTGGATTTTGTTGAATGAGTGAGCCAAATTCCATGTGATTAATATGTTGTTGCTAAATACATTATTCAATATAGATTGTTAGAATTAAAGGGAAACAAAACAAATAGAAACAATGCTACATTTAATCATTAATTAACAAGTAAATGAGAAATAGACAAGAACTAGAACCAAAATAGATAATGAGAAGAAATTACTTTATATTATCAATGGATGAAGACAACTGGTGTACTAGGAGACACAAAGGAAGATGTCGGGCTATGGCAGCCCTCTACTATCATCTAATGGAAGATATTACTTCCTCCTCTTGTAAGATCTCTCCTCAAGAAGTAGTGAACAAACTCTAATGGTGGATTCTCACAAATTACAAAAAAAAGCTATGAATATTTCAGAGTTGTGTTGGATTTATTCCCGTGTTGTTATGGCTTACATCAAGGTTCCTATTTATAAGAATTTTCAATTCTCTCATGTTTGTTGGTTTATTTAATGAGCTTGGATGCCATTGTGTGCTCATCATACTTCTGGGATGCATGAGGAGTCCTCTAGGGGCTCCAAGCAACTTCCCTTATGTGTGTGGGAGCTGGTGGGTGGTTGGGAAAACTTGATACTTGATTCTAACAGGATTTTTATGTTTCCTTCTGTCATTCTTTGAGGTCACTTTCTATGGATTCACATAACTATGAAGGAAACAGTCATGCAGATTCTTGTAAATCTGAAATCATGATTTTGTGCAGATTTGTGTAAATCTAGAGTGGTGGTTTTATGTAGATCAATAAAAACCCAATTTGTAATGTTTAACCAACTGTTTAGACTCCTACTTAATTGTGTTAGTGTTAACATTGCAAATTTGTGCACTCAAATCACTAGCCAGGGAACTCAATACCAAAAAATAGCTTGTGTGGATGGACTAGTGATTATTGGAAAACATAAAAATTCAAGAAAAAATAAATGTTCGTAAATTTACCATTTATTAAATTAAATTGCACAAAACCACTTCTACAGTTCTGCATGGAGCACTACGGTTGTTTCATTGATAGTCACATGGAACAATAAAAGTAACATATAAATATATCGCAAGACAAATCATCATAAATGGACAACCACCAAGTGAAAGGACAAGGTCAAAGAGCTCAATATCAAGCCTCTACACCATTAAAATGGAGTTAAGGAGCCTCCAAAGAACTCATCTTGTCTCCCACAAACTCACTCAAGGATCAAATATCATCAATGAGCCGGGGGGGGGAGGGGAATTCATGAGATTGGGCCTGTAAACATCACTGCATTTGGGAGCATTAGAAGAGAGAAGTTCATAACAAGGTTATGCTGCCAATTTGTCTCATAATTAGCATTTCTTTATGGTTTTGGACTTCACCATTTGATAGTTTTCAAGGAACTTCTTGAGGAGAGATCATTCTTACAAAAAGGCGCATAAAATGGTCCTTCTCTTAGGAAGTCATAGGGTCCATTGTCTGATTCAACTCCCTTTAGTGTCTCTGGTTGATATTGTAACTCTTTTAATCAAGAAATAGAGAGATGTATTACTTCCCAACCTTCATTTTCTTATTATATTTATTCTAACATTGTAACTCATGATCTTGCTTAGATGTAGTTACTTTGCTCATTTATTTTCCTTTCTTTCTTTCTAATCCTTTTCTTGTTGGTCTATGCAAGGAACAACAACCTTGGAATATAGCGGATTTTAGGACACATTTACTCCAAAAGCCACAAAACACTTAGGGAACCTTTATTTTATTTAATTGATGATGTGTTCCAGTGATCGCCTGTATAATTGCATGAGGAATTTTTAGGTGTTCATAATTTCCCTTGATGTATGAGGTTAGGAGAAAATGTATAGTTGAAATATAACATCATTCTCTTACATGTATTCTATCAGATTGATACTATGTGATAGATAGAGAAGGGGATCCAAGGTGGGAAGGATTTCCACGAGAAGATGGAGAGGATGCACCTACAAAACATACATCATGTTGAAAGAAATATTTACAATATCCAAACAATGTGGGCACATCCCATGCTCATGACCATGAATTTTGATAACAATGATTACAATGGTGGACAAGAGTGGTCTTGTCAAATATGTTGAATGGTGTAATTGAATGACATGTAAGTTTAAATTAATGAATTAATAGATGACTTGGAAAATTATTTGGTAGTCCAAAAGAGATCTAGATATATGATCATACAAGTACCCATATGTTATTTCACAATCCTAGATTTAGACACAATCACAACTGAAACTTATCCAGGATCCACACATATAGGATAACAAGTCATGTCTCCCTGAAAGTTCTTCCTAGATTTGGGTGTAGTTGAAACATAGAGTTATCTAGCGTCCAGGATTACTAACATACCTGGCCATATATGAAGACCCAAATCTTGATAACTCATAAAACAAAATGCATCCAATATCCTAGCATCTAAGATTTCTAAAACTGTGTTGATGACCCTTGTTCCAGTTTCTGGATGTAATATCCTTATGCCACATTAATGATACAACTTAGTTACCACATTTCAACAAAATCATTTATTAGACACATAACCTTCCTTGTCATCAAAAATTCCAAAATCTAATTGTCACATATATATATAAATAATTAAAGGAAATAGAAATTATCTAAGATTTATCATGAGTTCTATCTAGATTTGGATATTACTCAAAGACTTACGCATACAAAAGAATAGCATGACATACACCTAGATCGATATGTTAGTGCTTCATCTAGTATCTAGGAAATTCTTTGAAATCATTCCCTTCTTATAGATCCAGGTCCATATTTCTCTTATGCGAGTAGTTGATATCCAAATTCATTAGCTCAGAAATCAAAATTAGATCCAAATTTTAATTAATTATTCCTTTTAATATTTTTGGCATTACATAAAATAAAATGCAATTGAATCATTGAAAAACTTTAAAGGAAAAATTGTTGAAATAATATCAAAAACTTAATGAAAATAATAAAATAAATATATGTGTAGTTGGGCTAGATATAAATATTTTCCAATCTTAAAACTCAAATAAAAATAAAAAGTAAGATAAAACAAGCATTCTAAAAGAAGTGAAATTTGGGATTACGATGAAAACCCTAATGCCTTCAGTCGCTTCCCTATCCATGAGAGGTTTTCCACTTAAAAAGTATGTCATTTGCTGGAATCCTCTTCATCTTGGTATTTTTGTTGTAGATCTAGTAAATCAGGGAGAAATTATTTTGTTGTAGGACTCTTCCAGTGTCCAAGATGAGCCCATTGTTATATATCTCTTGCACATTTTGGTCTTCGTGAGGCCAATCTTTGGTGGTGCTTTTTGTATTAAGCTGAAATAAACCAATCTAGTACCTACACTCACCGCCATACTTTAAGATTGGACAAGAATATCTTTCATCTTTATGTGGCTCCTAAATGGAGGTAGGAAACTTCAGGAAGGAAATTTACTCAGAGATTACTGTTGAGCTAATTTATTAACACAAATTAACACAAGTATTCATTATCAATCCGAGTTTGTAAAACTGGAGGCAAGTCCATAATGTATGGATATCAGATGTAGCCAAGCTTAGAAGATAAAATTTGAAGAGTTAAGGAAGTACATATTACAAATATAAACCTATTTTAGCAATTTCTAATTCACTTATGTAATATGTGAGGGATGAGGCTCCTAACTTAGGAGAACCAGGTTGTCCTTCCCTACAATATTACTTTCATGAAGATAAATCCAAATCACTAATTAACAATGGTTTATGATGCAGAAGATGTAAAAGAAGAGTATCCTAACTAAGGAGGACCAGATTTTCCTTCTTCACAATTCTACTATATCATAATCACCATTGCTTCAAACGAGAAATGCATAAATAACTTCAAATAATAAAAGGAGAATGAAATTCAGCTTTAGTTTAAGATCAAATAGAAGGGGAATTTAAATTAAATTCCTATGTGTCCCTTCATATGTAGATTAGAATTAAATCAATATCCATTCAACAATCATCACACATTAATTCAAATAAGCAAATCTGAAACAAAACAAGTAAACAAATCTAAAGCAACTAGTTCAAGAAAATTAAGCTAGTTTAACAATGAAGTGTACTTAGCTTGGAGTGGGGGCCCTCCACCCTTGCCTTGTACACTTGAGGCTGCTATCAAATGCTGAAACTTCAAGCACTCATCCACACTAATGAACAACAAAATGAAAGTAGAAAAAGTTCTTCTAATTAATCTCCAATATTCAAATGTCTCAGCATAAAGTTATGTGAAAATTACATACATAAGCCTTCAAAGTTTTGGCTTAAATAAAAAATCATGAAACAAACTGATCTAAAGTATCTCTAACAACTATATCTATTCATATCCATCTATCCAAGTCGAATCCATCCAATCTATCACTAGAAATATGGAAAATCCCATGAAATCATAAAACTGCCCTATTTCCTAGGGATTTTCTAGATGACTAGTCATGTTTGACCAGCCTTGACCGGGCCTGATTTAGCTTGTTTTGACCGAACCAATTGGAATTAGTTCAGTCCTAGTTCCCAAGCTTTCCATTCATGTATCTAGCTCGAGCCCAAGTGTCCTGCAAATATGTCATCCACATAGCCATTACGGGAATTTCTGATTCTGTCCAAAAATACTCTTAAAACCCAATTTTTGCAAAAATATCTAAAAATTGAAAAACATAATTTATTTGCTTGAATATGCATAATAAGGTCAAAATAAGGTGTATATGGATGGTATATGGTGGAAAATGATGGAAATTAGGTGGATTTTAATAAGCAAAATTTGATAAAAAATGAGGGCCAACAATTACAGCATAGCAAATGACACTATACTCTTCCTAGTTTCAAGATTAAATGGTGAAGCCAAAGGCTGGGTGCACCCTTTCTTCTTAGTCTATGTCCTTTAAGGATTCCCTTAAGTCAGGGCTCTTTCATACAACTCTCAAAGAGCTCTTAGGGTCATCCTTCATTATGGATCAAGATGAAGATATTCCAACTATCAAAGTGGATCATCATCAATCGCACAATTATTGCATGGAATATTTGCAGCATGCCATTATTTATCGTTTTAATGGGTTATGGCCATTGACATCTGTGGTTTAGGAATGGGTGCACCAGACTTGGTCCCCAAATACATATCTGTATTTTTTTGAAGGGTTTCTTTTAGTGTATTTTAAAGGTATTCAAGATTACTGAATTATTTTTGAATAAGTACCTTGGTTTTGGGGTCAATTTTGGCTTTTTATTACGTCATGGTTTATTGGTTTTAACCCTCTTTCTATGCCATCTCTAACCAATCTAGTTTGGGTTAGACTCTTGAATATGCCCCTTCATCTGCTACATCTGGATACGTTAGCTAATGTTGGAAACTCATTCAACCGTTTAGAATGTATTCCCCTCTTCTTTTGGACTATCTCCTCCTCTGGATGCCAAGAATAAGATTTAAGGATTGAAATATCCAAAAGGTCCAATAGGATCTAAGAAATATTTAGTGAATAAGCTAGATAACGTTCAACAACAAAAAACCTCTTTAGTTAAATCGAGTCCTTCAACATCAACTTACCCACATGTAGTGCCATATCACCGTTCATGTGTCACAACTCACCCCTAGAATGGAGACACAAGAGACACAACTATGGTCTTAACTTCATCAATGAGCAGACATAAACTTTCGTGAATCATATCACTCGAATAGTGATAAGGACATAGCTATAATTGGAAAACCCTTAGAATTGGTATTAACTCAAGGAAATGCAATCATTGTATCCTCTACATATGTTCCTAGTAAATCCTTGGTATTGATTGATGTCCATAAGAAAAAGAAAAAGAAAAAAGGACCTTCGAAAAAATCCATGATCATTTCTAGGCTCAATTAGTAGGACAATAATAAATGTATGGGTAATGTCAATTTTAGGGTATCTTGTCTATTGAGTTTGGTTTTGGTTGGATTCCCTAGGAAGCAACCAATCCAAATTCCTCAGTTCATGTTAGCTTGTTTTTAGATATTGGATATGGTTATAATTCCCCTACGACTGACCATGTCAATTTCTCAATTTGCATGTACTTGATTTATAAGAATGTAATACAATTTTTAATTCACAAAATAAATAAATAAGATTCGTTCCCATTATTTTATGAAGAATTCGTATCATAATAGGGGGTTGTTGTATAAACCAGAACACCGACATAATGAAGAATAACTACAAACATTAGTAACCATTATAGAATGCTTTCACTCTAAAACTTCAAAAGGTGTGTGTGAACAATTTCATGAAGTCTTTGGACATAAATCTTGTAGTAGCATCAACCATCATGTAGTTCCATCAATATATCCTAAAATATTTCATAATTAGAACCTCAAGTAGAGATTCATGTGCTTTTATGGGTAGTCTAGTTTGAGTTCATTAGAGGTAGTCATAATTGTCAAAGGGAATATTAATAAGGTTTTGATATTCAATTTGAGAATCATGAATTATTCATAAAATATTATAAAAAATGTAAAATTATGATGTGTAAAGGTTAACATTTTCTTATTATAATTTATAATTATGATTAAGGATCGTGATATGAATTAGATTCATAATTTTGAGGAAGCTGGGTTCCAATAACACAAATGCATAATCAAATTCTTACTTCACTAAATAAAATCTTCTTAAAGTGTTCTTTCAATATCCACTTACAATTAGTCACTAATATGATACAAGATGACAAACTTTTGCAAAAACAACCATTTGGAAAAAAAAGAAGAAAACAAGAATTAGATATAGGTATGTTATAACAACCACATTTTTTTTATTCGCAATCCTACACACACACACACACACACACATATATATATATATATATATATTTTATTTTTTTCTAATTTAAATTTGTTTTGCAAGTAATATTCATGTTGATAGGTGATAAGCATATTGTGGGTGGATTGGTCTTCTTCCATCTAATAAGTAGAATCCCAGCCAATGCTCAGTCTAGTTACAAAAAAAGAAAAAAGAAAAAAATTACACTAATAGATTTGTCTATTTTGAAATAGAGCTCTTAGAATTTTAATTTAATTATCAATAATTATTAGGTGAATGCTAGAGATTTAATCTTCATAGAATATTTTAAAATATATTTAGTAGTAATCACTACTTTTGAGTAGTGATTTATCTTAATAGTAGTTATGTCCTCTTTATCCTTTATTTAATTTGATTAATTAAGAGTAGTTATGTCCTCTTTATCCTTTATTTAATTTGATTAATTAAAGCAAAATACAATATCAACAAGTGTCATATAAAATGAGTTATGGGTTTTTGGCCAAGTGGTATTGATAACTCATGGTATTGTAATAAATACTATTTAAAAAAACTTGTTAAATGTTATTTTAAATATATGCATGTTTTACTCATGAATCTATATATAATAAAAGTTAATTGAATTTAGCCTCGTGGAATCATTGTTATTCTTCCCAATGAGCTTCAAGTAGAGTAATTTTATAATTTTAACTCACTAGAGTTTAGTCCAAAATTTTTAGTCAATTAATTTTATGTTAGGTCGTTGGTTGAAATAACTAAATTAAGTTTACTAAAAAAAAATTAGTCAATTAAGTTTATAGTGGATGGTTGGGTGAAATGAAGTTGTAAGTTTATAGCGAGTGGTTGGGTGAAATAAAGTGTAAGAACTTGGTGTTGTATTAAGTTAAACTTAGTGTTTTTTTAATTAGTTTAATGTAAAATGTATAATAAAATATGTATTTTGATGGTTATCTTTCCTAACATTCTATGGAGAGTTAAAAAGATGCTGAAAGCTCACTGTCATGAGGATTTATCAGACTGCATTAATGGATTGACGGATAAGGAGAAATCACTCCTGTGATATGTCCAGAAGACAAGGCATAGAAAGAGAGGAAGTGTGAAGAAATTATTGCTTACACACAAAGACTATGTGGAATATTTCATAAGGAAGTCAATCTGAAATAATTTAAAGATGGAGAGAAAGTGAAATAAGGCGGGCATACGAAGAAATTAAATATATGCGCTGGTTGGTCCGTCGTCGGTCCGCAGGAAATTCGGTAGTCTTCCACTACGAGAAAATGATGGATGTGAACATGTGTCAAATTCTTAAAGATATATTGCGATTCTCCCATTTTCTATGCCGTGAAGATGTGGAAAATGAACGGAAAATTCTCATATATATGTGTGTGGGGATTCAGTGGAAGACACTGTGAAAAGGGAAATCAGCGGGAGAATTAAATGAGAAGCAGAAATTGGCGTAAGAAGTGCGGCATAGAGATGAAATTATTTGACATACACCAAGAACTCTAAATTTCAGGAGATTCAGTCAATGTGAAATAATTGAAAATAAAAAAAATGGCGAGATGAATAGAGTGTGGAGGGATTTTTTCAATATACGGCAAGACAATGTAAATTTGATGAGAAGGCGATGTGAAAGATTGGATAGAAAGGGTGATAATTGGGTAGAGAGATGAAGAAAATTCGTGGGCCTGCGGTATGAATTCAATAAAAGAGATATATTGAAAAGAGAGATGCCTTGACTTGGTGGTCGTCGACAAGACGGTCAATAGTCTTCCACTAACAGAAAATGCTGCGTACAACGATTCTCCCATGTGAAAAAAATCATGTCTTCCACTAACAGGAAATGCGGTGTATTGTGATTCTCTCTTACATGATTTGATGAGATGAAAATAGGTGCTCAGAATTCCTTCGGTTGCGTTGCGTTGGTTGGTTGGTTGACGTTGTGGGTGGTAGAAAGATGGCGACCGTGAAAAGAAATTTCTGGAGGGAAGGAAGAGCCTTCGCTTCTAGAAATGTGCAGTGCTAGCCGGGCAAGGCATGGTCCTGGCCAAGGCAACCCAGTCCGTCCAACGGGTGACTGAAAACATTAGAAGTGTGAATGCATGATGAGATGAGTGCAAACAAGAGTGAATGATCATTCATGCAAACAACAAGCGCAGGATTCATAAAATGGTAAAGCAGGCTTGTGTGTGAAGCGAGTCGCCACAATGACGATCATTTATGCAAAACAGTGTCATGCATGCGAAAACAGTGAGATGCAAACGAAAACTAAAATGGTTCTTCTACAATCTAACATGCATCAAAACAATAGCAAGCCTCACTGAAATCAAGAAAACAACAATCACACAAAGCGAAACACAAAAAGTTATAGAAATGCAACACAAGACATGGAAGGCAGGATTACCCCAAAACAGTTGAGATGAATGTGCCGATGACTCCTAGATGCAATGTGGGATGTCAAAGCTGCAAGGTCGATGTGAGGAATGAGCTCTACAGTGTCTAGTTCATGATTTTTGATAAAATCGAAGATGTGACGCGCATGCCCCAAATCTAGGAAGAGCGACACTTGGTGGGAGGTTTCTGAAATGATCCTTGCATGCAACCTCCAATGGCTAAAAGTAGATCCCTGAATCAAGTGATGTATTTGCATGTTGCCTTGCGAGAAGAAACCCATGCATGCAAATTAGTTTTTCTCAATCCGAGGGGAACTAGTCGACTCAACTGCACATGCAATTGTCTGCTCAGTTGGGACAAAAAAATGTGCATTTCTAGGAGGGAGTTGGGTTGGTTGCCTAGAGGGATTGTGCAATTTATGAGTAGAGCAGATGACTCTTTCCCAAAATTGCACAATTTTTGGGCTGAGTAGTCCTGCTAGGAGGAATTGCATAATTTTTCTAGTGAACAGTGACAGGAAAATTTGTGCAATTATGGAGCCCAGCAAGCTGCCAGACAAAATTGAGCAATTTCTGGAGGGAAGGTTGGTTCCCCTCCAGATTTTCACAATTTCTTAAGGGTGTTGCTCAGCCTACAGCTGGACCAAGTTCAATGAATCATCCTATGATGGGGATGCAACAAGTTTTGATGGACAGGCTGTCATTCTGCAAGAAAATCACTGAAGTTGGTGTACTTGATAAGGCAAGACATGCTGGTGTGAAAGGTTAGTAGGGAGGCTCCAAAACGAAGCTAAGGAAAAATTTTGGAGGGTGGATGTAGCTGCTACAACATAATTATTAATAAATGAAATTGTAACAACAACAAAAAAATCCCAACATTTCACACATTGAAAGAGTTGAAAGATGAAAAACTATTGCAAGATTGCAATTTGACTGTCAAATATTAAAACATAGAAATTGAATTAATCATTCAAATTGTTATAAAAAAGTGTTGGTTGTTGCACATGTATACTACTCTTCTTGTCAAAGGTACATTATGGATTGCTTAAAAAATCCCTTCGCAACTTTTTAGTGGGTTGTCTAATAAGTATCTAGGCTTCCACTAAGCTAGTTAGCTAGGTTTACACTAAGCTAATTCATAGATTTACTCTACCCTTCACCAAATTTCCAGGGTAAACATGAGTTGAGGGATACTATGACTTGAATCAACCTCCTAGGTATAGTAAAGGAAGTGGAATCAACAATCGAAAACGTTATTGACTTCCCTCATGTGCTACAGGATCCCTAGGAGATAAACAACCACTCGAGGTGCCCAAATGATGAGTTAAATTTCTTTTTCAGTGATGTGGAGCCCTAGTCGTTCTAATGACAAGGTAAGCTAGTGACTGTAACCCTCCAGTCACTCTGATAACGCTACCTTCCAGCAACTGTAGTCTATATTTCCCAATTCCGTGCATGCAACCCCATAATTTGAGCCACTTTTTCAAGGACAAGATCCAGACCTCTGCCCAAAACTTGATAGAACTTTCTAGAATGATGAATGGCATAAGGAAAAATCCATTAATTCAAAACTTGATCAAGGATTGGACCTAACCCAGACTAACCATGATAGACATTCCATCAAATATATTGTGAACATGTAATCTACAAGTTATAAATGCATATTTGAGCATAGGGGTCTCATACTTATCTGAAAATCATCAAGAAGGTCTAATGCCCTCTCACAATAGATGCAATAACATATATTAGGTCATGCATTCAATAACCATTCATTTACCAATCAAAACATCATAAGAATCATAACTAAACTAGGCCATGAAAACACGCTTATAACCATCATATAACCAGAATAATAACAATGATAGAATAGTCATCAATGCCACATAATAATAGGTATAAATACTCATGAAATACAAGAGGAAAATATATCTTATTAAAATATGAAAATCCAACCAAGTTAGGGACTTCCATGTACCACCCGACCATAGATTGGGTTGAATCAAATCTTTCTTTCAACCAATCACCCTCGTGTCATATTCCAAGCATGAATGTGGGACTCACACAAAACAACCAATATTTCTTAGGCTTTAGCACAATCCGCCAAAACTGGACAAGGGATGCCTATGCCCAAAACAAGCACCTACACAACCAAGCTTTACCGCAATCCTGCCATTACTGGTCAAGGGACTCCTAGGCCCAAATAAAGAAACATACACTACCAGGATTTACCAAAATCCTACCAAAACCGGTCAGGGGATCATTAGGCCCTAAACAATCTTAGATGCCTCCAGATTTATTCACTAATACCTTGAGGAATTTTCTCATCTCCACCCTCAGGCTTTACCACAATCCCACCAAAAAGGGTCAAGGGATTCCTAGGCCCTTGGGAATTTTCCTAAGACCACCTCAGCCGGTTCCAAAACCATTCGCCAACCCAAAGATCAGACAAGTAAAAGAATCCCATCACACAATGGCTATCCCGAAAAGGAAAGGAAATGTTGAAACTATTGTCACCCTTGGAAAAACCCATGCCAATGACAATAAGAGAACGAAATACACACATGCATGTACCATGCATGCCAAAACTAGAAAGGAAATCATACATGCAACTCAATACCTACAAAGTAATCCCATTGTAGCCGCTTGATACAACTTTTTATTTCTTTATCCTTGCTTTCCTTTGCTTTCTTTTCCTTCCTTTCCCTTCCTTTCTCCAATGCTAGAGTGCTCCAAGAATTCTCTGTGTGCAATAGTATGAGAGAGAGATAATAGAGAGAGAGTGTAACACCATCCTCCCACACTTACCCAAGCTTACTGGTACACTGCTGTAAATATGTGATGACGAGTTACTAATATATAATTCAACTCCCCGAGTACAATTAAGGAATTGGAATTGACAAACGAAACCAAACTGACCTTCCTCAAAAGCTACATGATCCTCATAAGATAACCAACCACCCCAGTTGCCCAACCCTTGATTTAATTTGTTTTTTAACTGATCTAGACCCTAAGTCACTGTCGTGGCAAGGCCTCTATGTGACTGGAACCCTCCAATTCCTCCCACAACCTTGCTTCCCAACCACTATAGATTTTTTAAACCAGTTTTGTGCAAGTGACTGCGAGATTTAATCCACTTTTTCAGGCTAGTCTCTAGACCACTACCCAAAACTTCATGAAACTTTCCAGAATAATGAATTACACCAGGGCAAATCCTTTCACACAAAACTTAGACAAGAACTTGACATAACCAGGCCTAACCATGACAAAAATTTCATCAAGCACATCATGAACATGCAATCTATAAGTCATAATTACATATCTAAACATAGAGATCTAAAACTTACGTGATAATCATCAATAAGGTCTAATTCCCTCTCACAATAGCTGAAATATCATCCATTAGGTCATGCATTCATTAACATTTCATCTACTAACCAGAACATGATGAGAGCCATAACTCAAGTCTGTCATAAAACTATGCTTATAACTGTTGGACACAGATTGTCATTGATGTCAATATGGCAATATTCGAGGAGCAAACGAAGCCAAGAGGAGCAGACGGAACGGAGCCAAGAGGAGTAGACCAAGCCAAAGGAGCCACATTGGAGCAAGAGGAGCAAATGGAGGAGCCATATATATATAACATATATATATGCCAAAACAGAGCCATCAGAGGAAGTCGATTACACAATCGGGAGCTATCGGAGGCAAGACCCATATATATATGCGTTAACAGCTATCAGAGCAACAATGCCAAAGGAAGGACTATCGGAGGAGTAGAGCCAAGAGTAAGGTACATAAGCGGAGGAACATATAAACAAATTTAAAACAGTAGATATATATATATATATATATATATATATATATATATATATATATATAGATCGCAAAGTTCAAAAGTGTTGTCACCCCCGAAACCCTCCAATTGCGATAATATATGCGCGGAATCATGGGACCATTGCAATGCGTTGCAATTTAATATCACGTCCACAGTGTCGGGATTATGTATCACAAGTGCTTAAGGCCCTGCCACATTAAAACGCCGATTGCGATATACAATTGCGGGCCCGATGGTCCTTTTATATCGTGCCTATTGTATTATCGCATCCATCACAATCGCATATGTTATGAAGCCTTGCCACACCCAATCGCCGATAGCGATATCGCATCGGACCTCCGCCAAGGGCAACCCCCAATTGCAATGAACGGTTGCAGACCCGACCGAGAATATCAACTGCTGTTTAATACCATATCGTATCCGGTCCATCGGAGTAGTGGAGGATCAAACCATCGACCATCAGCGATGTCATGAGGTCACTATATAAAGAACTCCTGGAAGCCGCGATTGTCGATTGCGATAATGTTGTGGAGGAGCAGACCCGATGTCGTTATAGATGCGGATGTAATATTTTTTTGAAGTCCACCCTTTAGTTATTTCGCCTGTGTTCGATCGTAATTCATGTGTATTTGTATATATTGCTTGCGCGGGGTTTGGAGACAGAGATACGTTAAGGAGTGCTCCCGATAGCTCAGAAGACTAGAATCAAGCCAATTGCGATTGCGATAGGACATGGCATGTCCGTTAAACGAAACAGTCTCAGTGAATGCCTGTT
This sequence comes from Pinus tabuliformis, assembly GCA_031772625.1. Taxonomy (NCBI): domain Eukaryota; kingdom Viridiplantae; phylum Streptophyta; class Pinopsida; order Pinales; family Pinaceae; genus Pinus; species Pinus tabuliformis. The sequence goes on along the minus strand of CM062813.1, from coordinate 1,061,095,868 downwards.
ATCATTGAAAAAAATGGGCCTGTGTTACAGTTTTAACACACAGTGACCGTAAAGCCAAGAAGTTGAATGGAAAGCCAGCACATAGGAAGCCACAGCGACCAAGGAGGGAAGTTGAAAGATCAAGTGAGTCAGAGGAAACGACAGCGACTGAGTAGGAAGCCAAAGAGGCGGTGGAAAGCGGAAACGAAGAGTCAGAGGCATCTGAAATACATAAAAGCATAAAAACAAAGTGAGATGGTGATTGATGGATGCATAATCAGTGAGAGAGGAAGTCGAAGAACAGGCAAGAGGAAGGAGAGGCCAGAGAAGAAAGAGAACAGGAGAATAGCAAAATCTCAGCAGGCTTGTGAGTAGAGAACAACAACAGAACAGTTTATATTAGGTTTGGGTTGGAGCCCAAGAGGTTGGGGCCTCAGAACTGAACAAGACTAAAGTCATTAGGGGTAGGTGCTCCTAAGTGCAAAACCACTGCCAAATAGAGTTGGTGCTCTGGAGGTTGGAGCCTCACTGAAGTCCAAGTTGGAGCTTGGCAACCATTCACAATCAGATATATACTTATATTGTATTTATTTCATTGCACTGTCTTGAGTTTTAATAAAAGCATTAATTCCAGCTATTGATTTCTGTGTTCTATGTATACATATACATATCTATATATGCTTTTGGAAATCACTAGAACAATTAAAAATAAGAAATACTGATTCACCCCCCCCCCCCTCTCAGTATTTCCAACAATTGGTATCAGAGCAGGCTTCTTCATACTAGCCTAACAGCTTGAAGAAGGATTTGCAACCATGATGAGAAATCATGAAGCATCAGGAAGACCTCCTTTGTTCGATGGCACTAACTTTGGTTTCTGGAAGAAAAGAATGACCTACTACTTAATGTCCCTTGGACCTGAAGTCTGGCATTTTGTTCAAAATGAATACAAAACAACTACCACTCTTCCAACAGACCAAGACGAGAGGAAAGCCTACATCGCAAATGCAAAGGCCATGAACTCCATCACTAGTGGAATCACTGATTCCAAGTTTACAAAAATCATGCATTGTACATCTGCCAAAGAAATGTGGGAGAAGCTAGTTGGCTTGTATGATGGAGACTCAAAAGTAAAAAAGGCAAAGCTTCGAACTCACAAAAGACAATTTGACAGTTTGAGGATGGAGGATGAAGAAGATATTGCAGCATACCTCCTCCGAGTAGCTGAAGTGGTAAATTCCTTGAAAGGATTGGACGAAAAAATTGAAGAAAGTACCATCGTTCAAAAGGTATTAAGGTCTCTTCCAGACAGATTTGACTCCAAAATAAGCGCTATAGAAGAAGCAAAGGATCTAGATACCCCCAAAATGGATGAACTCCATGGAATTCTCACTGCCTATGAAATGAGGAAAGGTGGCCCAAGCTCCAAAGACGCAGCATTCAAGGCCTCAAAGTCAAAGAAGGGGAAATAAAGGAATGAATGTAGTGATGAGTCAAATGTGGAATCCGAATTTGTACGAAAGCTGAAGAGAGGATCTAAGCTTATAGGCAAGTATCCTCTTATTTGTTTTAAATGTGGTGAAATAGGTCATTATGCAGCAAAATGTCCTCATAAACATCACAGTGATGATGAAGGAAATTCTAAAAGAATGGCACACAAAAAGAAAGGGTTCAATAAGAAAAACTTCTTCTCCAAGCAAGATGAGTCTGATGAGGATGAGTTTATGGTCATCAAAAAGAAATTAGATGAGGAAAGTGATCATGATGAAATCCAAGAAGCATTATTCATGGCACTCGTAGATGATGATGACTCAGGGCTGGAAGGAAATGTAGATGAACTGTTAATAAGCACCATTGAAGAAAATGAGAAACTACGGAACAAAATCATTTCTCTCAAAGTGGAAAACGAGGAAATAAGAAGGAGAGAAGATCTCTTGGAAGCAAAGCTTAAAGAAAAAGAAGAGACTTGTGAAGAACGCGAGGCCGAAATAGTGTCTCTGAGAAAGGAGTTGGAGCAAATTAAAAAGGGTTGTAAAAGCTCTCAAATACTTGAGACTATTCTGAAAAATCAAAAGCCTCAACATGACAAGTCTAGAATAGGTTTCAAAGGAGAATCCTAAGCACTAAGAATAGTACGAAAAGGTATGCCAATGCACTTTCCTGCAATCCAAAAGATGAAAGAATATGTTATCAAAAGTGCATCCCAGATCCCAAGAATGAAGAGAGAGTTACTCCAAAGAAGAATGTGGAGCCAAATCACGGACACTACAGTAAATGCAAACTTGTACTCCATAAGGGCCCATCACAAATCCAAAGAACAAGGGAGGAGTAATTCCCAGGAAGGAAATCGACTCAAACCGTGGTTGCTTCAACAAGTACAAAACCATCTTTCTTAAAATTAGTCAATTAAGTTTAGTAAAAAAAAATTAGTCAATTAAGTTTATAGTGGGTGGTTGGGTGAAATAAAGTTGTAAGTTTATAGCGAGTGGTTGGGTGAAATAAAGTGTAAGAACTTGGTGTTGTATTAAGTTAAACTTAGTGTTTTTTTAATTAGTTTAATGTAAAATGTATAATAAAATATGTATTTTGATGGTTATCTTTCCTAACATTCTATGGAGAGTTAAAAAGATGCTGAAAGCTCACTGTCATGAGGATTTATCAGAATGCATTAATGGATTGACGGATAAGGAGAAATCACTCCTGTGATATGTCCAGAAGGCAAGGCATAGAAAGAGAGGAAGTGTGAAGAAATTATTGCTTACACACAAAGACTATGTGGAATATTTCATAAGGAAGTCAATGTGAAATAATTTAAAGATCGAGAGAAAGTGAAATAAGGTGGGCATACGAAGAAATTAAATATATGCGCTGGTTGGTCCGTCGTCGGTCCGCAGGAAATTCGGTAGTCTTCCACTACGAGAAAATGATGGATGTGAACATGTGTCAAATTCTTAAAGATATATTGCGATTCTCCCATTTTCTATGCCGTGAAGATGTGGAAAATGAACGGAAAATTCTCATATATATGTGTGTGGGGATTCAGTGGAAGACACTGTGAAAAGGGAAATCAGCGGGAGAATTAAATGAGAAGTAGAAACTGGCGTAAGAAGTGCGGCATAGAGATGAAATTATTTGACATACACCAAGAACTCGAAATTTCAGGAGATTCAGTCAATGTGAAATAATTGAAAATAAAAAAAATGGCGAGATGAATAGAGTGTGCAGGGATTTTTTCAATATACGGCAAGACAATGTAAATTTGATGAGAAGGCAATGTGAAAGATTGGATAGAAAGGGTGATAATTGGGTAGAGAGATGAAGAAAATTAGTGGGCCTGCGGTATGAATTCAATAAAAGAGATATATTGAAAAGAGAGATGCGCTGACTTGGCGGTCGTCGACAAGACGGTCAATAGTCTTCCACTAACAGAAAATGCTGCGTACAACGATTCTCCCATGTGAAAAAAATCATGTCTTCCACTAACTTGATATGATGAGATGAAAAAAGGTGTGCAGAATTTCTTAGTCCCTGTATATTCAACAACCCGGCAATAAGATCTTCAATATAAAAGTTTGGATAAAAGTTAAAAAGCATCAAAGCTCGAAAATAAAAATTTAGATAAAAGCCAAAAACATTACTTAAATAGATTAATTCGAATTAATAGAGAATCAATGCTATTGGGAACGCTATAGTCCTTACTATGCCGGAAGCAGGGACTAATAAGGCGGCGATACGAAGAAATTAAATATATGCGCTGGTTGGTCCGTCGTCGTCGTCCACAGGAAATTTGGTAGTCTTCCACTACGAGAAAATGATATGAAAGACTACCTATTGAAATAATTGAAAATAAAAAAATGTTGGGAATTTTTTTTTTTAAATGGGGAAAATACCAAAAACCAAATAAACAAGCACACAGAGGCAATGCTCTGTTTTTACTTTGCTCCAGGATCTTTTATGCACAGAAGACTTAAAAAAAAATTCACTCAGAGAAACACAGTAATTCACCATAAGAAATTTCTATTCATTAAAAAAAACCGATACAAACTTCATCCTCTTTTACTGAGAGGGATTTAACACAATAAAACCATTTTCATATTCACTGCTGTGAAAAACAACTTACTGTTGTAACAAAAGTTTACATAAGCTTACTGTTGTAAGACAACATTTACATTCACTGGTGTAAAATACTTTTACATGCTGCTGTAAAAACAAAACTTACAGAGTTACAAGAACTCGCTTCACCATTTTCTTCTTTGCACTGCTGTGCACAAAAACCACACAAGGTTTTCTTATCACTCCAAAATTACATCCCCTGGTTCTCTTTTTACACACTGCTGTGTGTTCAATACAACACTTGGTTTTCGCTTCACCACTCTGATTTTACTCTACTGTGAACACACACTTAAACTTCCCGTGTGCCATACATAAAACAATGGTCAACACAGTGATTAATTACATACAACTATCCCATACAGAATTTAATTTAACAAGTACATACGCCCATACCTTCTCATAAAAAAAACTTGCGAACTCTATGTAAAACTTTAATATTTTACCTACCACTATGACATTTCATTAAGACGTATGGTCAACCAAAACTTAGATTTACTCCACGCAACATTTAATATTTGCCGTCGGGTGAATTTCAAACATTATGCAATTTGGTTTTGGGAAGCCATCGGGTCCACTCCATCGCAACTTTACTCATGTCAAAAACTTCGACCCTCATGACATTGCCGATAGCGAAATGCCGATGCGATATTGGCGATCCCTCATCGAAAACATAAGAGCTTCCTCATAACTCCTTCACTTTGACTTTGCCGATGCGATATCGGCGTTCGCTTATCGCAAAACACAAAGGCTCCTTTATAATGCCTTCACTTCATTTTGCCAATATGCCGACTTGCCGATATGCGATATCGGCCATCGCAGTTGAGATTATATTTTCAACACTCCCCTTTAATTTCAACTGTCGGGCATTCAATCATACCCAAACACTTCCTCAAAAATTCAAAACTCTTCTGATCCAATGGCTTTGTCAGGATGTCTGCAACCTGTTCTTGAGTCCTGCAATGTTCTAGGACAATTTCTCCATTGTTCACCAATTCTCTGATGTAGTGAAATCTTGTATCAATGTGTTTCGTTCTCTTATGAAACACTGAATTCTTTGACAATGCAATAGCTGAGCTATTGTCACAAAAGATGACTGTCGCTTTTGCCTGCTCTTGGCCTAAGCTTCTCAACATTCTTCTCATCCACACTGCCTGACATGCTGCTGCTGTCGCTGCCACATATTCAGCCTCTGCTGTAGACAATGCTACAATGGACTGCTTCTTAGAAGCCCATGAAATGGCTCCTGAACCCATATGAAAAACATAACCGGAAGTGCTCTTCCGATCATCTACACTTCCAGCCCAATCGCTATCAGTGTATCCAACCAAATCTGAATGTTCTGAGGCATGATATAGAATTCCAAACATTTTAGTGCCTTTGACATACCTCAAAATTCTCTTTGCTGCCTGCCAATGTGCCTCCTTTGGCCTCTCCATGAATCTGGAAATCAAACTAACAGCATACATTAAATCAGGCCTAGTTGCTGTTAAGTACATAAGGCTGCCTACAATGCTTTTGTATACGCTAGGATCAAAATCCTTGCTGCTGTCCTCTCTGCTGAGCTTTAATCCCATCACTGTGGGAGTGATGGCTGCCTTGCATTCTTCCATCTTAAATCTGCCCAAAACTTGATTTACATATCTTGCTTGAGATATAAAAATCCCTTTTTCATTTTGATCTACTTCTATTCCTAAGAAGTATCTCAAGAAACCCATATCAGTCATTTCAAATTCATCCTTCATGACTGATTTAAAATTCTCAATGAGATAAATATCATTTCCAGTGAAAATAACATCATCTACATACAAGACAACAATTAAAATTTTACCATCCTTTTCCTTGATGTAGACAGTGGGTTCTCCTTCACATTTGTCAAATTCATTATCTAATAGATAAGAATCTATCCTGCTGTACCATGCTCTTGGCGCTTGCTTCAGCCCATAAAGAGCTTTCTTCAACTTGCACACTTTGTGCTCTTCACCTTTCTTCTCATATCCGAGAGGCTGTTCCACATAGACCTCTTCCATTAACACTCCATTTAGGAATGCTGATTTCACGTCCATTTGGTAGACTTTCCATTTGTTTTGTGCTGCTATGGACAGCACTGCTCTCACGGTTTCCATCCTTGCAACCGGTGCGAAAGTCTCCTCATAATCTCTCCCATACTGCTGCTTGTAGCCTTTGACAACCAGCCTTGCTTTGTGCCTTTCAATCTTACCTTCAGCATTGCTCTTGGTCTTATAAACCCATTTCACACCAATGACTTCTTTGCCTTTTGGTAGCTCAACCAAATCCCATGTTTTGTTTCTCTCTATGGCAATCATCTCCTCATCCATAGCTTCTATCCATTTCCTATCTTTAATTGCATCCTCGAAATGAATAGGATCATCAACATGGCAATATAATGCAAATAAGGAATTCATTCCTTCATTATAAATGTCACTGAGATTTCTAAATTTCTTACCTCTTTCACTTGGTGTGCAAGTGCTTGAAGATGCACTTGAATTTCCTCCTTGTGGTGTGCTTGGAGAAGCACTCTCATTGATCCTCAATGGTGTACCTTGCTGTCCTTGTGTTTGCGCTGCTGTTTGGGGATGTATTTCAACCACTTCCTCTTCATCTTCATCATGAGACAAACAGTTCTTGACATTCACTGTTTTCTCTATGCTTCCATCCCAAGCTTCCTCTTCAATGAATTGAACATCTCTGCTGACAAAGAACTTCTTGGTAGATGGAATATACAGCCTGTAGGCTTTGGATTCATCACTGTATCCAATGAAGATGCATTTCTCCCCTTTGCTGTCCAACTTCCTCCTTAGCTGATTTGGTATGTGTGCATAGGCCACACACCCAAAAACTCTCATGTGGGTGACTCCTTGCTTTCTCCCACTCCATGCTTCTTCTGGCACTTTGTTCATGACTGCTTTTGTAGGACACCTGTTCAATATATAAACTGCACAATGTAAAGCTTCAGCCCAATACTCATTTGGCAAATGCTTTGCCTTCAACATGCTTCTCGCCATATCCATGATGGTCCTGTTCTTCCTTTCAGCAACTCCATTTTGCTGTGGGGTGTACCGAGTTGTGAACTGTTTATGTATTCCATTTTCTCTACAGAATCTTAGGAATTCCTTGGAGATATACTCACCTCCTCTATCAGTTCTCAAAACTTTTATATGCAGCCCGCTTTGGTTCTCCACAAGTGCTTTGAAATTTTGGAATTTCTCAAACACTTCACTTTTGTTTTTAAGGAAATATGTCCACGTTCTTCTTGTACAATCATCAATGAATGTCAAGAAATATAGGCTGCCAGCTAATGATGGAGCTTGCATTGGTCCACACAAATCTGAGTGGATAATCTCTAAGGGTGCCTTTGCCCTTATACTTTTCCCTGATGGAAAACTTTCTCTATGTTGTTTTCCCAGAATGCAGCCTTCACATAGGCTGTCCGGTTTCTCTATCAATGGTAATCCCTTTACCATTCCTTTTCTACTCAGCAAATTCAGACCTCCAAAATTGAGATGTCCAAATCTCAAGTGCCACAACCAATTCTCATCCTTTGGCACGCTTTGGAAAGCCTCTTGGGTGACTGCTGCCATTTCCCTTTTGTTCTTCATGTCTGCCCTGATCCGGAGAGGGAACATCCTGTTCCTTGTCATCTTCACTTCAGCAATGCATCTTTTGCTGGGTGGTATATCCATGATGGTGCACACATCATTTTTAAAGAAAACATTGTACCCCTTATGGACAAGCTGTCCAATACTCAATAGGTTACATCTCATTCCGGGGACATAGTATACATCTGCTATGGTTTTCCTTTCTCCTTGCTTTGAAAGTATTTTTATTTCTCCTTTTCCCATAACAGACACTTTACTATCAGTTCCTAGTGTGACTTCTGATTTCACATTTTTATCTAGAGCAGAAAAGAAGGTTATATTTCCGGTCATATGGTTGCTGCAACCTGAATCTAAAAACCATATGTCTTCACTATGTGTTTCAGCCATGTTACAAGCTAACAGGACATTTTCTTGACTGTTGTTTTCTCTTGTAACATTTGCATTCTGTCTGCTGTTCATATCATGATGTTTCTTTCTACAATCACTAGCATAATGTCCATACTTTTTGCAATAATAGCATTGAACATTAGATTTATCATACCTTTGTCCTTGAGCCTGATGTTGATCTCTTTGTTGGCTACTGCCTTGACCTTGGTTCTGATTTGGATTGCTGCCTCTTCCTTGTGCATTTGCTGGGCTGTTCCTACCTCCTCTGTTCTGGCTTCTACCTCTTCCTCTTTTGTTTCCTCTGCCTTGACCTCTTCCTCTTCCAAAGGACATCTGGGTCTTGAAGGCTTGCTCAAGAGATGAGTTTTCATTCCTACTCAACCTCTGTTCATGTGTTATCAGTGATGCATGTAGCTCATCAACTGAATAGCTTGAGAGATCCTTTGTCTCTTCAATGGTGGTGACTATGGCATCAAACCTTGAGGGTAAGACCCTCAATATTTTCTCCACTATTCTTTTATCTTCAATGGTTTCTCCATGAGTTCTCATTTGTGTTATTACACCAATCACATGAGTGAAGAATGAGTCAATGTTATCTGACTCCTTCATGTTCAAGTTCTCAAAATCCTTTCTCAGCAATTGTAGTTTTGCTGTCTTCACTCTTTCCATGCCTTGATAGGCTGTCTTAAGGGTTTGCCATGCTTCATTGGCTGTCTTAGCTGCTGCTAACCTTGGAAACATACTCTGGTCTACTGCTAGATACAACAACACACGGGCTTTTGAGTCCTTCTTCCTATTGTTCTTCAGCAGATCCTTCTCTCCCTGAGTTAATGCATTGAACTCAGTTTCATCTGCTGGTTCTTCAAAGCCATCTTCAACTATTTCCCATAAGTCTTGGGAGGCAAGCAGGGCTGTCATAGTTATTGACCAGTAGTCATAGTTCTTCCCATTAAACTGTGGGAGCTGGGTGTTAAACAAACCCATACCAGTGCTTGTGCTGGCCATTCCTTGACTGAATCCTTTGAAGTCTGAGTCTTCTGTCTCCCTGAGAGGTTTTGCTGCAGCAACAACCTTCTCCCTTCAGCTTCTTGAACACCTTCAAGAGCCTAAGCCTAGCTCCGATACCACTGTTGGGAATTTTTTTTTTTAAATGGGGAAAATACCAAAAACCAAATAAACAAGCACACAGAGGCAATGCTCTGTTTTTACTTTGCTCCAGGATCTTTTATGCACAGAAGACTTAAAAAAAAATTCACTCAGAGAAACAGAGTAATTCACCATAAGAAATTTCTATTCATTAAAAACCGATACAAACTTCATCCTCTTTTACTGAGAGGGATTTAACACAATAAAACCATTTTCATATTCACTGCTGTGAAAAACAACTTACTGTTGTAACAAAAGTTTACATAAGCTTACTGCTGTAAGACAACATTTACATTCACTGGTGTAAAATACTTTTACATGCTGCTGTAAAAACAAAACTTACAGAGTTACAAAAACTCGCTTCACCATTTTCTTCTTTGCACTGCTGTGCACAAAAACCACACAAGGTTTTCTTATCACTCCAAAATTACATCCCCTGGTTCTCTTTTTACACACTGCTGTGTGTTCAATACAACACTTGGTTTTCGCTTCACCACTCTGATTTTACTCTACTGTGAACACACACTTAAACTTCCTGTGTGCCATACATAAAACAATGGTCAACACAGTGATTAATTACATACAACTATCACATACAGAATTTAATTTAACAAGTACATACGCCCATACCTTCTCATAAAAAAAACTTACGAACTCTATGTAAAACTTTAATATTTTACCTACCACTATGACATTTCATTAAGACGTATGGTCAACCAAAACTTAGATTTACTCCACGCAACATTTAATATTTGCCGTCGGGTGAATTTCAAACATTATGCAATTTGGTTTTGGGAAGCCATCGGGTCCACTCCATCGCAACTTTACTCATGTCAAAAACTTCGACCCTCATGACATTGCCGATAGCGAAATGCCGATGCGATATTGGCGATCCCTCATCGCAAACATAAGAGCTTCCTCATAACTCCTTCACTTTGACTTTGCCGATGCGATATCGGCGTTCGCTTATCGCAAAACACAAAGGCTCCTTTATAATGCCTTCACTTCATTTTGCCAATATGCCGACTTGCCGATATGCGATATCGGCCATCGCAGTTGAGATTATATTTTCAACAAAAAAATGGCGAGATGAATAGAGTGTGGAGGGATTTTTCAATATACGGCAAGAAAATGTAAATTTGATGAGAAGGCGATGTGAAAGATTGGATAGAAAGGGTGATAATTGCGTAGAGAGATGAAGAAAATTCGTGGGCCTGCGGTATGAATTCAATAAAAGAGATACATTGAAAAGAGACATGCGCTGACTTGGCGGTCGTCGACAAGACGGTCAATAGTCTTCCACTAACAGAAAATGCTGCGTACAACGATTCTCCCATGTGAAAAAATTCATGTCTTCCACTAACAGGAAATGCGGTGTGTTGCGATTCTCTCTTACATGATTTGATGAGATGAAAATAGGTGCGCAGAATTCCTTCGGTTGCGTTGGTTGGTTGGTTGACGCTGTGGGTGGTAGAAAGATGGCGACCGTGAAAAGAAATATCAGCGTCTTCTCACGTCTACCGCTCTGTAATTTTTGAACGGGTATAAGCTGTCGAAAGTTGAAAGAAAATAAGAAATTGCAAATGGCCAGTTATGTAATTCCAGGAGGGGAATTCATTAAAAATTTGGTTGCAACGTGTCCATCGAGCCGATCAACCTCACCATAGAAACCTCCATCATACTAAACCACTTTTTTGGACGACAATACAAACCTTCATTATTAATTTGGACATTTTCCAGCACTCTATTAACACTAAGCCATTTACATTATTGATTTTGGTAGTAAGGTTTTATTATTTAGAATTTAGTATGTGATTATTTTTTCCATAGAATTTGGTATATTTTTTATTTTCAATAATATTTTATTAAAATATTTAAAATTCACAATAGTATTTTCGTATTTTATTTATATATTTTATATTTGAGATGTTAAATTTTATGATGAAATTATTGTTAATGACAAAAATTAATTTGAAGACTATTTGAAATTTTCGAATATGAATTGTGTGGAACTTTTTTTGTTAGACATTTTGGGTGGACATTCTACCCATTTTGAAGGACTAAAAATCAGATATATATTAATTATGAGAGTTAATCAACTTTATAAATAATGAAAGCATGAAGGTGAAGATAATAGTCATGAGGGTGAAAATATTCATGGTCAAAGAAATAAATCAATGAGATATTAGATAAAAGTTATATTAGAATAGTATATTTCATTGATAATTATTAATGCACAGTAAAATGTTTTGAAAAAAATATTATTAAGAGGAATTTGCACTGATATGGCTCCTTTGTCCAACTTGTCTGATAGCATGGACATGGTCATCTTGGTGCGACTAGACCGACAACATGTTGATGCATAGTGTCTACCCTGTTGATCTGACATGATCATAAACTAAATACTAATGTAGAAGTGATTAGCCATTTATGATTTGAATGATCACTGAAAGCATAGAAATCGAGGGAAAACTGCTTGAGCAGAACACTTTACGACAACTAATTAAACATAAAATTGATGCATAACATAAGTGAAAACAATAAAAACACAACAATACCAAACAACAAATTGATGACAGAGTTTGTCCCTGATGGACTACGTCCCCGGGTCTGCTTTCAAGATGGGCAACCGTTTCTATTAGGAATGAGAAGAAAGGAGTCGATTACACAGTGATTTAGTCAGACTGAACTTACACATAGGCAATTCTGACCTCTGTCATTAGATAGCCCTCTAAACCAACTTTCCAACGCTGCTTACAGTTTCCAAAACCGACCCCGAATGCTCCCGAAACATTGAAAACAAAATCGCCTATGTCCTCTAGAATCTGCATACAAAAGTTGAAAACCACTCTATTTTTTCTCCATGGACAAAACTGCCTATTATAGGCCTGTGGATACATTGAAACCACCTCAGGCTCAAATAGGCATGAATTTGATGACTTGAAGGTTTTCCATTATGTCATAAAGACACCTAGGGCTTTATTGCAAGGTCCTCGCATTAGTTTAGAACAAAAACTAACTACAAAACCCACTTTGCACCATATTTTAGCCTGAAACTGTTAGCGGCTAGCTAACTGGGTGGAGCGTGTTGATAGCGCATGTGAACAGATGGATAACCCTCGCGGTTATGGCTCCATCGATTCAGGTGACTGCCTCGTTGACTACACAGTCTACTGTCATGTGTTCACACGCCCGCGGTTAGGGCTCCGGCAGTTCCAGTGCTGCGGTTAATGAAACCTCTGACAGCTTGTTCACCGTAGCGGTTCGTCTTCCCATTCACATGGCGTAGTTTTGACTTGCGGTTACGGTTATGTTACACCGCCTTACCGCGATTTTAATACACAGTTAACCTCTGCCTGACCGTTTAACTCTTGTTCACATGTCCTCTCCGCTGCGGTCTCCAAACACGCGGTTACGAGTGTTTATTTGAATTTGCAATGTTTTTTTCATTGTAATGAATAGGCCGAGAGCTATTAGGTTAGGGTTTTAGTTTATAAAACTTAGGTTTTAGCTTAGGTAATGTATTTTTTAATACATATTTGTATTATATGATGATAGGTTTAAGGTTATAGCATGGATTTAGCATAGGTTTAGACTTTTCTTAGGGTTAGGTTGATTAGGGTTTAGGTTTTAGTCTTTTAGTGTCCAAAATTACACTTTGACATAACCCTTATACATTTTGTCACAAAGCGAAATTAATCACTACATGACGATCCATGAACCAAAACATTGAATCGACACTAGTAGACTATCATATCAACTCTTTGCCACGATGACACCCATGTCGATACCAATCCCGCAAAGATGAACAACAAAACACATGTTGTCGACCAAGTCCTGGGGAACTTTCAATGAAATCATGTCGACAAGCAGGTACAACCCATATCAACTGAATGCCATGAACACTATGAACATTACCTGAACAACCTGATCCCTAACCAACACTGTCAATCCGTCGAAGCTGAACTGAAGCGATGACGACACTGAACATTGATGACGACAATTAACACCTATTCAATTGAATCAAAGGAATCCTCCAGGATCACCTGCTCTCCAAGCATGTGTTGGTGGCCGTGCACATCAACTTATCGAGGTATGTGTTCAGCTCCAATCAGACTTTCTTCTTTTCTTTGCCTTGGTGAGTGTGCCGAATGGGTGGGATCGCATGCGTGCGCACAATGACATGCATGCTGTTGCATTCCCTTGCATGCGATCAACAACACTGCTCACCTTGTTTGCTCTGTGCCAGCTATTGGGATGGTTCTATAAGTTGTATAGGCACAGTTTCATCCATGAGTGCACGTTGCGCCCCTTCTTGTACCTGTTCCTGTTGCAACTCATTCTCTTGTCTACGGAGCTTCTGTTCTTCCTTGAGTTGCTGCTTCAGCACATGCAACTCCTTCTTTGTTCCATTCTCTCCCTTCACGTGATCTTCATGTCACGATGTCACCTCATAGGCTAAGTCTCCAAAGTTTCTTTCATCACAAGTGGATTTGCTTGAGCTTGCAACTTCGTTCCCCCTCTGTGCTGTCAACAAACTTCCTCTTGGCGTTTGTTGCATCTGGTATGCTGCCTTTAGCTGCTGTTGATGGTGCTTCTTGCTATGAAACTGTTGTTGTCATATCTTGATGTCCTTGTCTACGAACAACTCGATGTCTTCGTGGGTAGGCAAGTTCATAGACACTTGATCGACTGCATCCCCAAGTGTGCTCTGAACGGTGTCTTCAACTCTGCTATCCTGGAAACCATTGTACTTGTGCTACTGAGAGATCGATGAACACCTGTGGTACCTGGAGACATGGTAACACTAATGGTAAGCAATTTTACTGTCGAAAAACAAAACGAACTTGAGAACTGACTTGCAACATACCTGTGTGGCTGATCATGAAGGTTGCACAATTTCCACCTCGAGATCGGGAGATTGACTGCAAAAACTGTGCAAGGCACAGTCTAGGCTGTCAGTAAGCTAACTGACTGCTAGAACTACGCAATGCACAGTCTAGACTAGCCTGCTGAGGATTGAAACTGCACAATGCACAATTTCAGTCAGTAATGACATGCAACCAGCAAACTACATTGTGCAGTTTCTGGGGCCAACAGGACACTACCCCCAAGAATTACGTAATGCATGCCTGGAGGTCAGTGCTTGGATAGACTTGCACAATTTCTGGAGGGACGGCAAAGCCTTCGCTTCCGAAAATGCATAGTGCTAGCCGAGCAAGGCACGGTCCGGGCCAAGGCAGCCTAGTCCGACCAACAGGCGACTGAAAACATGAGAAGTGTGAATGCATGATGAGATTAGTGCAAACAAGAGTAAATGATCATTCATGAAAACAACAAGCACAAGATTCATAAAATAAGAAAGCATGCATGTGTGTGAAGCGAGTCACCGCAACAGCGACTATTTGTGCAAAATAGTGTCATGCATGCAACAACAATGAGATGCGAACGAAAACTGAAACGATGCTTCTACAAGCTAACATGCATCGAAACGATAGCAAGAACTCACTGAAATCAAGCAGACAACAATGACACAAGGCGAAACACAAAAAGCGACAGAAATGCAACACAAGACATGGAAGGCAAGCTTACCCCAAAACAGTTGAGCTGAATGTGCTGACGACTCCTAGATGCAATGTGGGATGTTAGAGTTGCAAGGTCGATGTGAGGAATGAGATATGTAGCATCCAATTCATGAGTTTTGATAAAATCGAAGATGTGACGCACATGCCACAAATCTAGGAAGAGCGACACTTGGTGGGAGGTTCTGAAATGATCCTTTCATGCAACCTCCAATTGCTAAAAGTAGATCCCTGAATCAAGGGATGCCTTTGCATGCTGCCTTTGGAGAAGCCATGCATGCAAATCAGTTTTTCCCAGTCCCGGGGGAACCGGTCAACTAACCTGCACATGTAACAGTGTGCTCAGCTGGGAGGAAACAATGCACATTTCTGGGAGGGAGCTTGGCTGGTTGTCCAGATGGATTGTGCAATTTCTAGGCAGAGCAGTTAACTGCTGCCAAGAATTGCACAATTTCTGGCTGAGTAGTCTTGTTGGGAGGAATTGCGAAATTTTACTGGTGAACAGTGACAAGAAGATTTGCGCAATTCTGGAGCCCAACAGGCTACTAGACATAATTGCACAATTTCTGGAGGGAATTTTGGTTCCCCTCCAGAATTGCGCTATTTATTGAGGGAGTTTCTCAACCTACAGTTGGACCAAGTCTGGTGAAACAGTCTATGAGGGGGATGCAACAAGTTTTGATGGACAGGCTGTCATTCTACAAGAAAATCATTGAAGCTTGTGCACTTGACAAGGCAAGACATGCTGCTATGAAAGGTTGGTAGAGAGGCTCCAAAAGGAAGCTAAGTAAAAATTTTGGAGGGTGGTTGTAACCGCTACAACACTTGGCGACACACTGGTATAACTCCAACTCTCTGAATGGACCTTGTTTGTGAAAAGCAAGTCTAACACCTTCGGAAGTATTGTTTAGTTCTCTGTTCATATTGGTTTCGACACTTGCTTGATTGTAAGATGTAGAATCTGCCAAGATCTGGACGATTGACACACATTCCAAGCCATATAAACACAATGTTTTCGATTATGGTTGAGGGGTATATTGGTGCACAAGTAGTATAGTCGTCAGAGTCTTAGTTTCATCTTTGGTGTTGCTCCACTACCAATAGGCCTGGACAGTACCCCAGTGGAGTCACGCAGGAACACAAGCATTGCTCCGCTGCCAATGAGCCTGGTCAGTACCCTAGTGGAGTTACTTGCATCATATCTCTGCGCAAGAAACCTTTCTCTTCATTTGCCTTATCCATTTTTTTTATTTTTTTCATTTTTTCATAATTGTGCATAACACTTATTCGTTTCAAAGGCGAAAGAATGATCCTGACTTATTGAGAGCAGAAGAGGTTGTTCCTTCATAGAAGTAGTTTATTATATACCTTTTACATGCCTGTTAAGGTTTTCCCCCTCACCTTACTCTACTTGACCGAGCTGACGAGGGTTAACCCAAAAACAATCGACTAGAGTAGGTGACACTAGTTAGCGTGCAAGCGTTGTGTTTTCACCAAGGTTCATTTCGAACAATACGTATTTTCCATCGATGTATCATGGACTAAAACTAACAAGTTCTTCATACAGAGGCAAGATGACAGATAACCAAGTAGTGATAGCTGCACAAGGCCTCTTGTACTTTACCCAAATTGTTTCAAGAGTCATGCATGGTTTCATGTGAAAGTAACCTATGAACGAAAACAATCAAACAAGCAACAAAGCAAAGCAGAAGCAGAAGTAAATGCACAAGCAAAGTGAGTAATAAAACAAGCAAACAAACAAACAAGCAAACAAAGCAAGAAAGCAAACAAACATGCAAGCAAGAAAACTGAAAGCAAACATTACTCCTACTCCTAAGATAACGGTGCATGGGCTTGATCACATGAAGTGATATTTCCAATGCAGCCACCAGTGCATTGGTTGACCCATGTTGGTGAAGGCTTGGTCCGCAAGAAACCGAGTTGTGCGAACCAGCAAATGTGAAAGATACAATAGTGAAAAAAAACACAATCTGAGCTTATAAGCATCCACAGAACAAAAATGAGTGAAAGCGGATGACATGCACTCTGTGGACCTGCCATGGTGCTATGCTACACTGTGTGCAAATGTTGAGTGTATGCATTTCCTTGACAACGTGAGAAAGGTAGACCACTTACGTTGCACAAGTGTGCTTGCTATGTAAGATTCCTCCAATGCATGAGCGATAGGATCGTGTAGTTCAAGTGGAGGAAGTGAAATCTGAGTGTTGGATTATTCTTCAGTGCATACAGATGAGTGATGAGGAGCCTTACGTGTTTGAACAATTTCTTGATCGGAAGTGATACCAACCTCAAGACAGCGAGGGCCTAACATAACCATCCGCTCAGGCTGAAGTGCCTCGACAGTCTGGGGGGTTTCAGCTTCATCGATAGATAGATCATCGTAGACCAACGGCTTAGAAGGATTAACAACAAATGAACCAACGTCATGATCAGATGATGAGGTATAGAGATCACGAAAGCCAAGATTAGAATACTCAAGATGTAGGTCGGCATCTTTATGATTTGATGAATCACACAGAGGGGTAGATGAGAAGAAAGGATGTTCACCCTCTGCATTTTTTGGAAAAAGCAGATGAAAGATCAAGTGGATTTTCAATGAATGATTTGGCCTCTCTGTTGCCGGATGATAGTTTGACATCTAGTGTGTACTGCGAATGATCAACAATGGGTACATTCATGGATGGAGATGCGCATGAAAAATCAAAGATGGTAGGATCATCAAGGGTGTCAAGAAGAACTAGAGGAGGTACGAACAAATAGGGATGGTCCCCTCCTACCAGTGGATGTTCAAGATCCCTATCATTCTCTTCATGAATGTCAACACATGTTGGTTGTGCAAAACCAACTCTGTCAATAGATTGATCCTTGTTCAAAACAAGTTTGGAGTCCGAAATGGAAGAACACAAGACAGTGTCATTCGGAGGATCATCAGAATACAAAGATGGAGGTTGAGGTATAAAATACATGTGACGAGGTATGGGACTCACAACCAAGTATGTGTGAAAATCAGAAGGATCGATGTCGAGAGGACGTGACGGTTCAAAAAATGTGTGTTCATGCTCTCCCACATCACTCTGTGATGGTGGAGCTGTTTGATGAGGGGACAACAGACAGTCACTTGTGACAGCGACGGTGTTTGTCTGTGATTGTGCAACTCCATCACTAAAGTAAGCTAAGCGGGGTTTGAGCTTGAAATTCTTCTTGGGATGGGTAGATTTCTTAAGACAATACTCAAATCTTCCTAAAGATTGGGAAATTTCATCTGGCTCATCGGAGCATGAAACTACAGATCACGAAAGTGCTGCCAAAAATCCATAGGTGATTCATGCGGAGCCTTCCGTTGTTGCAATAGTTTTTGGTCAAGATGTTCTGGATCAAAATGATAGAAAATGTCTTCAATGAGATCACAGAAGTGCTCAAGTGAGTGCACGCTGTCAACCAGTTGGCTACACAGCCACCGATGTGGAGATTTGCAAAGTGTGTATGCAAGCAGCGTACTGGCCTGTTCGTCAGAACATCCATCTTCCTCATGAAGCATGGAGAGGAAGTCATGTAAGAACTCAGGCCAGGCTACTTCTCCTTCACCATCATACATGAATGTACACAAGAGATGAAAGAACTCCCTCGTGATGGTGACATATTTGGCATGCGAAAAACATCGTGGAGGGAGGAGAGTGCAAGCCTCCACGATAGATATGAAAAGGTTCAAAACAAGATGAGAGGGAACAACTTGTCATCTGGCCCTCCTTCTAGTGCCAAAAATGTTGATGGTCCTGGACCCACCAACATGTTAGGGGATCTCACTGGTAAGAATTACCAATTAGACCTTAGACTGTTTGGTGTAGGAGTCCCAACAGTGGGTCGTACGGTAATGCCTTGACTGCGGTTTCGCACAGAGGCAAGTAAGATTTCCCTGTTGGTAGCAAGGGTGTGATAGTTGTAGTAAGTTGAGGAAGGTGCATGAGAGGTTCTAACACATGTAGAGTGAGGTGAGTGTGCCCTTGGAAACCTGTAATAGTACACGGCTTGGAAGGGAACACACAAGCAAAGATGCATCACAAGTTGGAAAGAAAGACAGCGAGAAATCCAAAGTGATGTTTAAACCAACATCACATCTGCAACAAGATTTATAAAATTGCATACAAAATAGTTCATACACAAATGCATAAGTTAAATAACATACATTGCTACAACAACCAACATAGTCCAAATATAATAACAACATATGCATGAAAATTGTTAGCTCTGTTATATTAAGAAGTGTAAGTTCCAGTGATACAATACATCCATATCCAACCACTAGTTCCGATAGCGGAACGTTACATCCACAACCTCCTGCTCCTCCAAAGAGATATACTAGCTTTGTGCAATGGAGAAGCCAAGGCGCATTACAATACTATCCAAGCTTTCTCTAAGATACTCCTATCAAAGCTTGGTTGATCAAAAGCCTATCTAATGAGTTATGAGGTCCTATTTATAGCAAAGGGTGGGGTGACCCTTGACATTCCCCTTTAATACCGTTCATATACTCTCATGACTCTTCAACTACTCTATGACTATTACATTCTACTATCGACACTTGAACTTCCACTTGAAAAGACGTTACATTACAATGCACATGTGCCCATGTGAGACAAAATGGCTTGAGAAAGCCATGCAAGACATTACTGACACTCGAACTATTGTGGTGAGACCAATTCTTTGACATGTTTGTGGTGGTCAAAGTTGATGAGCTAATGCCAAGCTTGGTTCTCTGTGCACTCAATGGTGACATCTTGCTGAAGTGAGCTCTTGCCTTCATTGCATCCGGGTGCATTATTATGGATCCTCTGTCCAACTTGTCTAATAGCATGCGCATGGTTTTCCTGGTGTGACCGGACCTGAAAGATGTTGATACATAGTGTCCACACTTCTCTCCAAGCATATGTTCGTGGCCATGCGCATCAACTTGTCGAGGTACATGTTCAGCTCCAGTCAGACTTACTTCTTGTCTTCGCCTTGGTGAGTGTGCTGAATGGGTGGGATCGCATGCGTGTGCACAATGAAATGCATGTTATCGCATTCCCTTGCATGTGATGAACAAAACTGCTCACCTTGTCTGCTCTGTGCCAGTTGCTGGGATGGATCTATAACTTGTACGATCGCAGTTTCATCTATGAGTGCACGTTGCGCCCCCTTCTGTACCTGTTCCTACTGGTACTCATTCTCTCATCTATGCAGCTCTTGTTCTTCCTTGAGTTGCTACTTCAGCACATGCAACTCCTTCTCTGTTCCGTTCTCTACCTTCGCGCGATCTTAATGTCACGCCATCACCTCATAGCCTGAGTCTCCAAAGTTGCTTTCATCACAAGTGGATCTGCTTGAGCTTGCAACTTTGTTCCGCCTCTATGTTGTCAACCAACTTCCTCTTGCGTTCGTTGCATCCAGTATGCTGCCTTTAGCTGTTGTTGATGGTGTTGCTTGATTTGATATTGTTGCCATCATATATTGATGTCCTTGTCTATGAACAAAATGATGTCTTCATGGGTAGGCAAGTTCATAAACACTTGATCAACTGCATCCCCAAGTGTGCTTTGAACAGTGTATTCAACTCTGCTCTCCTGGAAACCATTGTACCTGTGCTGCTGAGAGGCTGATGAACAACTCCGATACCTGGAGACATGGAAACACTCATGGCAAGCAATCTGTCAGTCGAAAACCAAAACGAACTTGAGAACTGACTTGCAACATACATGTGTGGCTAATCATGAAGGTTGCGCAATTTCCGTCAGGAGGTCGAGAGACTAAGTGCCGAAACTGCACAAGGCACAGTCTGGGTTGTTAGTAGGCTAACTGATTGCTAGAACTGTGCAATGCACAATCCATCCTGGCCTGTTGAGAACTGAAACTGCACAATGCATAAATTCAGTCAGCAGTGACATGCAACTAGCAAACTGCATTGCGCAGTTTATGGGGCCAACGTGACACTACCTCCAAGAATTTCGCAATGCATGCCTGGAGGTCAGTGCTTGGCTAGACTTGCGCAATTTCTGGAGGGAAGGAAGAGCATTCGCTTCTAGAAATGTGCAGTGCTAGCCGGGCAAGGCATGGTCCTGGCCAAGGCAACCCAGTCCGTCCAACGCGTGACTGAAAACATTAGAAGTGTGAATGCATGATGAGATGAGTGCAAACAAGAGTGAATGATCATTCATGCAAACAAAAAGCGCAGGATTCATAAAATGGTAAAGCAGGCTTGTGTGTGAAGCGAGTCGCCACAATGACGATCATTTATGCAAAACAGTGTCATGCATGCGAAAACAGTGAGATGCAAACGAAAACTAAAATGGTTCTTCTACAATCTAACATGCATCAAAACAATAGCAAGCCTCACTGAAATCAAGAAAACAACAATCACACAAAGCGAAACAAAAAAAGCTATAGAAATGCAACACAAGACATGGAAGGTAGGATTACCCCAAAACAGTTGAGATGAATGTGTCGACGACTCCTAGATGCAATGTGGGATGTCAAAGCTGCAAGGTCGATGTGAGGAATGAGCTCTACAGTGTCTAGTTCATGATTTTTGATAAAATCGAAGATGTGACGCGCATGCCCCAAATCTAGGAAGAGCGACACTTGGTGGGAGGTTTCTGAAATGATCCTTGCATGCAACCTCCAATGGCTAAAAGTAGATCCCTGAATCAATTGATGTATTTGCATGTTGCCTTGCGAGAAGAAACCCATGCATGCAAATTAGTTTTTCTCAATCCGAGGGGAACTAGTCGACTCAACTGCACATGCAATTGTCTGCTCAGTTGGGACGAAAAAATGTGCATTTCTAGGAGGGAGTTGGGTTGGTTGCCTAGAGGGATTGTGCAATTTATGAGTAGAGCAGCTGACTCTTGCCCAAAATTGCACAATTTTTGGGCTGAGTAGTCCTGCTAGGAGGAATTGCATAATTTTTCTAGTGAACAGTGACAGGAAAATTTGTGCAATTATGGAGCCCAGCAAGCTGCCAGACAAAATTGAGCAATTTCTGGAGGGAAGGTTGGTTCCCCTCCAGATTTTCACAATTTCTTGAGGGCGTTGCTCAGCCTACAGCTGGACCAAGTTCAATGAATCATCCTATGATGGGGATGCAACAAGTTTTGATGGACAGGCTGTCATTCTGCAAGAAAATCACTGAAGTTGGTGTACTTGATAAGGCAAGACATGCTGGTGTGAAAGGTTGGTAGGGAGGCTCCAAAACGAAGCTAAGGAAAAATTTTGGAGGGTGGATGTAGCTGCTACAACATAATTATTAATAAATGAAATTGTAACAACAACAAAAAAATCCCAACATTTCACACATTGAAAGAGTTGAAAGATGAAAAACTATTGCAAGATTGCAATTTGACTGTCAAATATTAAAACATAGAAATTGAATTAATCATTTAAATTGTTATAAAAAAGTGTTGGTTGTTGCACATGTATACTACTCTTCTTGTCAAAGGTACATTATGGATTGCTTAAAAAATCCCTTCGCAACTTTTTAGTGGGTTGTCTAATAAGTATCTAGGCTTCCACTAAGCTAGTTAGCTAGGTTTACACTAAGCTAATTCATAGATTTACTCTACCCTTCACCAAATTTCCAGGGTAAACATGAGTTGAGGGATACTATGACTTGAATCAACCTCCTAGGTATAGTAAAGGAAGTGGAATCAACAATCGAAAACGTTATTGACTTCCCTCATGTGCTACAGGATCCCTAGGAGATAAACAACCACTCGAGGTGCCCAAATGATGAGTTAAATTTCTTTTTCAGTGATGTGGAGCCCTAGTTGTTTTAATGACAAGGTAAGCTAGTGACTGTAACCCTCCAGTCACTCTGATAACGCTACCTTCCAGCAACTGTAGTCTATATTTCCCAATTCCGTGCATGCAACCCCATAATTTGAGCCACTTTTTCAAGGACAAGATCCAGACCTCTGCCCAAAACTTGATAGAACTTTCTAGAATGATGAATGGCATAAGGAAAAATCCATTAATTCAAAACTTGATCAAGGACTGGACCTAACCCAGACTAACCATGATAGACATTCCATCAAATATATTGTGAACATGTAATCTACAAGTTATAAATGCATATTTGAGCATAGGGGTCTCATACTTATCTGAAAATCATCAAGAAGGTCTAATGCCCTCTCACAATAGATGCAATAACATCTATTAGGTCATGCATTCAATAACCATTCATTTACCAATCAAAACATCATAAGAATCATAACTAAACTAGGCCATGAAAACACGCTTATAACCATCATATAACCAGAATAATAACAATGATAGAATAGTCATCAATGCCACATAATAATAGGTATAAATACTCATGAAATACAAGAGGAAAATATATCTTATTAAAATATGAAAATCCAACCAAGTTAGGGACTTCCATGTACCACCCGACCATAGATTGGGTTGAATCAAATCTTTCTTTCAACCAATCACCCTCGTGTCATATTCCAAGCATGAATGTGGGACTCACACAAAACAACCAATATTTCTTAGGCTTTAGCACAATCCGCCAAAACTGGACAAGGGATGCCTATGCCCAAAACAAGCACCTACACAACCAAGCTTTACCGCAATCCTGCCATTACTGGTCAAGGGACTCCTAGGCCCAAATAAAGAAACATACACTACCAGGATTTACCAAAATCCTACCAAAACCGGTCAGGGGATCATTAGGCCCTAAACAATCTTAGATGCCTCCAGATTTATTCACTAATACCTTGAGGAATTTTCTCATCTCCACCCTCAGGCTTTACCACAATCCCACCAAAAAGGGTCAAGGGATTCCTAGGCCCTTGGGAATTTTCCTAAGACCACCTCAGCCGGTTCCAAAACCATTCGCCAACCCAAAGATCAGACAAGTAAAAGAATCCCATCACACAATGGCTATCCCGAAAAGGAAAGGAAATGTTGAAACTATTGTCACCCTTGGAAAAACCCATGCCAATGACAATAAGAGAACCAAATACACACATGCATGTACCATGCATGCCAAAACTAGAAAGGAAATCATACATGCAACTCAATACCTACAAAGTAATCCCATTGTAGCCGCTTGATACAACTTTTTATTTCTTTATCCTTGCTTTCCTTTGCTTTCTTTTCCTTCATTTCCCTTCCTTTCTCCAATGCTAGAGTGCTCCAAGAATTCTCTGTGTGCAATAGTATGAGAGAGAGATAATAGAGAGAGAGTGTAACACCATCCTCCCACACTTACCCAAGCTTACTGGTGCACTGCTGTAAATATGTGATGACGAGTTACTAATATATAATTCAACTCCCCGAGTACAATTAAGGAATTGGAATTGACAAACGAAACCAAACTGACCTTCCTCAAGAGCTACATGATCCTCATAAGATAACCAACCACCCCAGCTGCCCAACCCTTGATTTAATTTGTTTTTTAACTGATCTAGACCCTGAGTCACTGTCGTGGCAAGGTCTCTATGTGACTGGAACCCTCCAATCGCTCCCACAACCTTGCTTCCCAACCACTATAGATTTTTTAAACCAGTTTTGTGCAAGTGACTGCGAGATTTAAGCCACTTTTTCAGGCTAGTCTCTAGACCACTACCCAAAACTTCATGAAACTTTCCAGAATAATGAATTACACCAGGGCAAATCCTTTCACACAAAACTTAGACAAGAACTTGACATAACCAGGCCTAACCATGACAAAAATTTCATCAAGCACATCATGAACATGCAATCTATAGGTCATAATTACATATCTAAACATAGAGATCTAAAACTTATGTGATAATCATCAATAAGGTCTAATTCCCTCTCACAATAGCTGAAATATCATCCATTAGGTCATGCATTCATTAACATTTCATCTACTAACCAGAACATGATGAGAGCCATAACTCAAGTCTGTCATAAGACTATGCTTATAACTGTTGGACACAGATTGTCATTGATGTCAATATGGCAATATTCGAGGAGAAAATGAAGCCAAGAGGAGCAGACGGAACGGAGCCAAGAGGAGTAGACCAAGCCAAAGGAGCCACATTGGAGCAAGAGGAGCAAATGGAGGAGCCATATATATATAACATATATATATGCCAAAACAGAGCCATCAGAGGAAGTCGATTACACAATCCGGAGCTATCGGAGGCAAGACCCATATATATATGCGTTAACAGCTATCAGAGCAACAATGCCAAAGGAAGGACTATCGGACGAGTAGAGCCAAGAGTAAGGTACATAAGCGGAGGAGCATATAAACAAATTTAAAACAGTATATATACATATATATATATATATATATATATATATATATATATATATCGCAAAGTTCAAAAGGGTTGTCACCCCCGAAACCCTCCAATTGCGATAATATATGCGCGGAATCATGGGACCATTGCAATGCGTTGCAATTTAATATCACGTCCACAGTGTCGGGATTATGTATCACAAGTGGTTAAGGCCCTGCCACATTAAAACGCCGATTGCGATATACAATTGCGGGCCCGATGGTCCTTTTATATCGTGCCTATTGTATTATCGCATCCATCACAATCGCATATGTTATGAAGCCTTGCCACACCCAATCGCCGATAGCGATATCGCATCGGACCTCCGCCAAGGGCAACCCCCAATTGCAATGAACGGTTGCAGACCCGATCGAGAATATCAACTGCTGTTTAATACCATATCGTATCCGGTCCATCGGAGCAGTGGAGGATCAAACCATCAGCCATCAGCGATGTCATGAGGTCACTATATAAAGAACTCCTGGAAGCCGCGATTGTCGATTGCGATAATGTTGTGGAGGAGCAGACCCGATGTCGTTATAGATGCGGATGTAATATTTTTTTGAAGTCCACCCTTTAGTTATTTCGCCTGTGTTCGATCGTAATTCCTGTGTATTTGTATATATTGCTTGCGCGGGGTTTGGAGACAGAGATACATTAAGGAGTGCTCCCGATAGCTCAGAAGACTAGAATCAAGCCAATTGCGATTGCGATAGGACATGGCATGTCCATTAAACGAAACAGTGTCGGTGAATGCCTGTTATCATTGAAAAAAATGGGCCTGTGTTACAGTTTTAACACACAGTGGCCGTAAAGCCAAGAAGTTGAATGGAAAGCCAGCACATAGGAAGCCACATCGACCAAGGAGGGAAGTTGAAAGATCAAGTGAGTCAGAGGAAACGACAGCGACTGAGTAGGAAGCCAAAGAGGCGGTGGAAAGCGGAAACGAAGAGTCAGAGGCATCTGAAATACATAAAAGCATAAAAACAAAGTGAGATGGTGATTGATGGATGCATAATCAGTGAGAGAGGAAGCCGAAGAACAGGCAAGAGGAAGGAGAGGCCAAAGAAGAAAGAGAACAGGAGAATAGCAAAAGCTCAGCAGGCTTGTGAGTAGAGAACAACAACAGAACAATTTATATTAGGTTTGGGTTGGAGCCCAAGAGGTTGGGGCCTCAGAACTGAACAAGACTAAAGTCATTAGGGGTAGGTGCTCCTAAGTGCAAAACCACTGCTAAATAGAGTTGGTGCTCTGGAGGTTGGAGCCTCACTGAAGTCCAAGTTGGAGCTTGGCAACCATTCACAATCAGATATATACTTATATTGTATTTATTTCATTGCACTGTCTTGAGTTTTAATAAAAGCATTAATTCCAGCTATTGATTTCTGTGTTCTATGTATACATATACATATCTATATATGCTTTTGGAAATCACTAGAACAATTAAAAATAAGAAATACTGATTCACCCCCCCCCCTCTCAGTATTTCCAACAATTGGTATCAGAGCAGGCTTCTTCATACTAGCCTAACAGCTTGAAGAAGGATTTGCAACCATGATGAGAAATCACGAAGCATCAGGAAGACCTCCTTTGTTCGATGGCACTAACTTTGGTTTCTGGAAGAAAAGAATGACCTACTACTTAATGTCCCTTGGACCTGAAGTCTGGCATTTTGTTCAAAATGAATACAAAACGACTACCACTCTTCCAACAAACCAAGACGAGAGGAAAGCCTACATCGCAAATGCAAAGGCCATGAACTCCATCACTAGTGGAATCACTGATTCCAAGTTTACAAAAATCATGCATTGTACATCTGCCAAAGAAATGTGGGAGAAGCTAGTTGGCTTGTACAATGGAGACTCAAAAGTAAAAAAGGCAAAGCTTCGAACTCACAAAAGACAATTTGAAAGTTTGAGGATGGAAGATGAAGAAGATATTGCAGCATACCATTCATGTATCTAGTTCCCAAGCTTTCCATTCATGTATCTAGCTCGAGCCCAAGTGCCCTGCAAATATGTCAGCCACATAGCCATTACGGAAATTTCTGATTCTGTCCAAAAATACTCTTAAAACTCGATTTTTGCAAAAATATCTAAAGATTGAAAAACATAATTTATTTGCTTGAATATGCATAATAAGGTCAAAATAAGGTGTATATGGATGGTATATGGTGGAAAATGATGGAAATTAGGTGGATTTTAATAAGCAAAATTTGATAAAAAATGAGGGCCAACAATTACGACATAGAAAATGACACTATACTCTTCCTAGTTTCAAGATTAAATGGTGAAGCCAAAGGCTGGGTGCACCCTTTCTTCTTAGTCTATGTCCTTTAAGGATTCCCTTAAGTCAGGGCTCTTCCATACAACTCTCAAAGAGCTCTTAGGGTCATCCTTCATTATGGATCAAGATGAAGATATTCCAACTATCAAAGTGGATCATCATCAATCGCACAATTATTGCATGGAATATTTGCAGCATGCCATTATTTATCGTTTTAATGGGTTATGGCCATTGACATCTGTGGTTTAGGAATGGGTGCATCAGACTTGGTCCCCAAATACATATCTGTATTTTTTTGAAGGGTTTCTTTTAGTGTATTTTAAAGATATTCAAGATTACTGAATTATTTTTGAATAAGTACCTTGGTTTTGGGGTCAATTTTGGCTTTTTATTATGTCATGGTTTATTGGTTTTAACCCTCTTTCTATGCCATCTCTAACCAATCTAGTTTGGGTTAGACTCTTGAATATGCCCCTTCATCTGCTACATACGTTAGCTAATGTTGGAAACTCAGTCAACCGTTTAGAATGTATTCCCCTCTTCTTTTGGACTATCTCCTCCTCTGGATGCCAAGAATAAGATTTAAGGATTGAAATATCCAAAAGGTCCAATAGGATCTAAGAAATATTTAGTGAATAAGCTAGATAACGTTCAACAACAAAAAACCTCTTTAGTTAAATTGAGTCCTTCAACATCAACTTACCCACATGTAGTGCCATATCACCGTTCATGTGTCACAACTCACCCCTAGAATGGAGACACAAGAGACACAACTTTGGTCTTAACTTCATCAATGAGCAGAAATAAACATTTCCATGAATCATATCACTCGAATAGTGATAAGGACATAGCTATAATTGGAAAACCATTAGAATTGGTATTAACTCAAGGAAATGCGATCATTGTATCCTCTACATATGTTCCTAGTAAATCCTTGGTATTGATTGATGTCCATAAGAAAAAGAAAAAGAAAAAAGGACCTTCGAAAAAATCCATGATCATTTCTAGGCTCAATGAGTAGGACAATAATAAATGTATGGGTAATGTCAATTTTAGGGTATCTTGTCTATTGAGTTTGGTTTTGGTTGGATTCCCTAGGAAGCAACCAATCCAAATTCCTCAGTTCATGTTAGCTTGTTTTTAGATATTGGATATGGTTATAATTCCCCTACGACTGACCATGTCAATTTCTCAATTTGCATGTACTTGATTTATAAGAAGGTAATACAATTTTTAATTCACAAAATAAATAAATAAGATTTGTTCCCATTATTTTATGAAGAATTCGTATCATAATAGGGGGTTGTTGTATAAACCAGAACACCGACATAATGAAGAATAACTACAAACATTAGTAACCATTATAGAATGCTTTCACTCTAAAACTTCAAAAGGTGTATGTGAACAATTTCATGAAGTCTTTGGACATAAATCTTGCAGTAGCATCAACCATCATGTAGTTCCATCAATATATCCTAAAATATTTCATAATTAGAACCTCAAGTAGAGATTCATGTGCTTTTATGGGTAGTCTAGTTTGAGTTCATTAGAGGTAGTCATAATTGTCAAAGGGACGATTAATAAGGTTTTGATATTCAATTTGAGAATCATGAATTATTCATAAAATATTATAAAAAATGTAAAATTATGATGTGTAAAGGTTAACATTTTCTTATTATAATTTATAATTATGATTAAGGATATTAGATTCATAATTTTGAGGAAGCTGGGTTCCAATAACACAAATGCATAATCAAATTCTTAATAATGCATATTCCACAAAGACTATGTGGAAGTGAATGTGAAATAATTTAAAGATCGAGAGAAAGTGAAATAAGGCGGGCATACGAAGAAATTAAATATATGCGCTGGTTGGTCCGTCGTCCGTGCGCAGGAAATTCGGTAGTCTTCCACTACGAGAAAATGATGGATGTGAACATGTGTCAAATTCTTAAAGATATATTGCGATTCTCCCATTTTCTATGCCGTGAAGATGTGGAAAATGAACGGAAAATTCTCATATATATGTGTGTGGGGATTCAGTGGAAGACACTGTGAAAAGGGAAATCAGCGGGAGAATTAAATGAGAAGCAGAAATTGGCGTAAAAAGTGCGGCATAGAGATGAAATTATTTGACATACACCAAGAACTCGAAATTTCAGGAGATTCAGTCAATGTGTAATAATTGAAAATAAGAAAAATGGCAAGACAATGTAAATAGAGTGTGGAGGGATTTTTTCAATATACGGCAAGACAATGTAAATTTGATGAGAAGGCGATGTGAAAGATTGGATAGAAAGGGTGATAATTGGGTAGAGAGATGAAGAAAATTCGTGGGCCTGCGGTATGAATTCAATAAAAGAGATATATTGAAAAGAGAGATGCGCTGACTTGGCGGTCGTCGACAAGACGGTCAATAGTCTTCCACTAACAGAAAATGCTGCGTACAACGATTCTCCCATGTGAAAAAAATCATGTCTTCCACTAACAGGAAATGCGGTGTGTTGCGATTCTCTCTTACATGATTTGATGAGATGAAAATAGGTGCGCAGAATTCCTTCGGTTGCGTTGGTTGGTTGGTTGACGCTGTGGGTGGTAGAAAGATGGCGACCGTGAAAAGAAATATCAGCGTCTTCTCACGTCTACCGCTCTGTAATTTTTGAACGGGTATAGGCTGTCCAAAGTTGAAAGAAAATAAGAAATTGCAAATGGCCAGTTAAGTGATTCCAGGAGGGGAATTCATTAAAAATTTGGTTGCAACGTGTCCATCGAGCCGATCAACCCCACCATAGAAACCTCCATCATACTAAACTACTTTTTTGGACGACAATACAAACCTTCATTACTAATTTGGACATTTTCCAGCACTCTATTAACAATAAGCCATTTACACTATTGATTTTGGTAGTAAGGTTTTATTATTTAGAATTTAGTATGTGATTATTTTTTCCATAGAATTTGGTATATTTTTTATTTTCAATAATATTTTATTAAAATATTTAAAATTCACAATAGTATTTTGGTATTTTATTTATATATTTTATATTTGAGATGTTAAATTTTATGATGAAATTATTGTTAATGACAAAAATTAATTTGAAGACTATTTGAAATTTTTGGATATGAATTGTGTGGAACTTTTTTTGTTAGACATTTTGGGTGGACATTCTACCCATTTTGAAGGACTAAAAATCAGATATATATTAATTATGAGAGTTAATCAACTTTATAAATAATGAAAGCATGAAGGCGAAGATAATAGTCATGAGGGTGAAAATATTCATGGTCAAAGAAATAAATCAATGAGATATTAGATAAAAGTTAAATTAGAATAGTATATTTCATTGATAATTATTAATGTACAGTAAAATGTTTTGAAAAAAAATATTATTAAGAGGAATGTGCACTGATATGGCTCCTCTGTCCAACTTGTCTGATAGCATGGACATGGTCATCTTGGTGCGACTAGACCGACAACATGTTGATGCATATTGTCTACCCTGTTGATCTGAAATGATCATAAACTAAATACTAATGTAGAAGTGATTAGCCATTTATGATTTGAATGATCACTGAAAGCATAGAAATCGAGGGAAAACTGCTTGAGCAGAACACTTTACGACAACTAATTAAACATAAAATTGATGCATAACATAAGTGAAAACAATAAAAACACAACAATACCAAACAACAAATTGATGACAGAGTTTGTCCCTGATGGACTACGTCCCCGGGTCTGCTTTCAAGATGGGCAACCGTTTCTATTAGGAATGAGAAGAAAGGAGTCGATTACACAGTGATTTAGTCAGACTGAACTTACACATAGGCAATTCTGACCTCTGTCATTAGATAGCCCTCTAAACCAACTTTCCAACGCTGCTTACAGTCTCCAAAACCGACCCCGAATGCTCCCTAAACATTGAAAACAAAATCGCCTATGTCCTCCAGAATCTGCATACAAAAGTTGAAAACCACTCTCTTTTTTCTCCATGGACAAAACTGCCTATTATAGGCCTGTGGATACATTGAAACCACCTCAGGCTCAAATAGGCATGAATTTGATGACTTGAAGGTTTGCCATTATGTCATAAAGACACCTAGGGCTTTATTGCAAGGTCCTCGCATTAGTTTAGAACAAAAACTAACTACAAAACCCACTTTGCACCATATTTTAGCCTGAAACTGTTAGCGGCTAGCTAACTGGGTGGAGCATGTTGATAGCGCATGTGAACAGATGGATAACCCCTGCGGTTATGGCTCCATTGATTCAGGTGACTGCCCCGCTGACTACACAGTCTACTGTCATGTGTTCACACGCCCGCAGTTAGGGCTCTGGCAGTTCCAGTGCTGCGGTTAATGAAACCTCTGACAGCTTGTTCACCGTAGCGGTTCGTCTGCCCATTCACATGGCGTAGTTTTGACTTGCGGTTACGGTTATGTTACACCGCCTGACCGCGATTTTAATACACAGTTAACCTCTGCCTGACCGTTTAACTCTTGTTCACATGTCCTCTCCACTGCGGTCTCCAAACACGTGGTTAAGAGTGTTTATTTGAATTTGCAATGTTTTTTTCATTGTAATGAATAGGCCGAGAGCTATTAGGTTAGGGTTTTAGTTTATAAAACTTAGGTTTTAGCTTAGGTAATGTATTTTTTAATACATATTTGTATTATATGATGATAGGTTTAAGGTTATAGCATGGATTTAGCATAAGTTTAGACTTTGCTTAGGGTTAGGTTGATTAGGATTTAGGTTTTAGTCTTTTAGTGTCCAAAATTACACTTTGACATAACCCTTATACATTTTGTCACAAAGAGAAATTAATCACTACATGAATATCCATGAACCAAAACATTGAATCGACACTAGTAGACGATCATATCAACTCTTTGCCACGATAACACCCATGTCGACACCAATCCCGCAAAGATGAACAACAAAACACATGTCGTCGACCAAGTCCTGGGGAACTTTCAATGAAATCATGTCGACAAGCAGGTACAACCCATATCAACTGAACGCCATGAACACTATGAACATTACCTGAACAACATGATCCCTAACCAACACTGTCAATCCGTCGAAGCTGAACTGAAGCGACGACGACACTGAACATTGATGACGACACTTAAAACCTATTCAATTGAATCAAAGGAATCCTCCAGGATCACCTGCTCTCCAAGCATGTGTTGGTGGCCGTGCACATCAACTTATCGAGGTATGTGTTCAGCTCCAGTCCGACATTCTTCTCTTCTTTGCCTTGGTGAGTGTGCCGAATGGGTGGGATCGCATGCGTGCGCACAATGACATGCATGTTGTTGCATTCCCTTGCATGCGATCAACAACACTGCTCACCTTGTTTGCTCTGTGCCAGCTATTGGGATGGTTCTATAATTTGTATGGGCACAGTTTCATCCATGAGTGCACGTTGCGCCCCTTCTTGTACCTGTTCCTGCTACAACTCATTCTCTTGTCTACGGAGCTTTTGTTCTTCCTTGAGTTGCTGCTTCAGCACATGCAACTCCTTCTCTGTTCCATTCTATCCTTCACGTGATCTTCATGTCACGATGTCACCTCATAGGCTAAGTCTCCAAAGTTTCTTTCATCACAAGTGGATTTGCTTGAGCTTGCAACTTCGTTCCCCCTCTGTGCTGTCAACAAACTTCCTCTTGGCATTTTTTGCATCTGGTATGCTGCCTTTAGCTGCTGTTGATGGTGCTTCTTGCTATGAAACTGCTGTTGTCATATCTTGATGTCCTTGTCTACGAACAACTCGATGTCTTCGTGGGTAGGCAAGTTCATAGACACTTGATCGACTGCATCCCCAAGTGTGCTCTGAACGGTGTCTTCAACTCTGCTATCCTTGAAACCATTGTACTTGTGCTACTGAGAGACCGATGAACACCTGTGGTACCTGGAGACATGGTAACACTAATGGTAAGCAATTTTACTGTCGAAAAACAAAACGAACTTGAGAACTGACTTGCAACATACCTGTGTGGCTGATCATGAAGGTTGCACAATTTCCACCTCGAGATCGGGAGATTGACTGCAAAAACTGTGCAAGGCACAGTCTAGGCTGTCAGTAAGCTAACTGACTGCTAGAACTACGCAATGCACAGTCTAGACTAGCCTGCTGAGGATTGAAATTGCACAATGCACAATTTCAGTCAGCAATGACATGCAACCAGCAAACTACATTGTGCAGTTTCTGGGGCCAACAGGACACTGCCCCCAAGAATTACGTAATGCATGCCTGGAGGTCAGTGCTTGGATAGACTTGCACAATTTCTGGAGGGACGGCAAAGCCTTCGCTTCCGAAAATGCATAGTGCTAGCCGAGCAAGGCACGGTCCGGGCCAAGGCAGCCTAGTCCGACCAACGGGCGACTGAAAACATGAGAAGTGTGAATGCATGATGAGATTAGTGCAAACAAGAGTAAATGATCATTCATGAAAACAACAAGCACAAGATTCATAAAATAAGAAAGCATGCATGTGTGTGAAGCGAGTCACCGCAACAGCGACTATTTGTGCAAAATAGTGTCATGCATGCAACAACAATGAGATGCGAACGAAAACTGAAACGATGCTTCTACAAGCTAACATGCATCGAAACGATAGCAAGCACTCACTGAAATCAAGCAGACAACAATGACACAAGGCGAAACACAAAAAGCGACAGAAATGCAACACAAGACATGGAAGGCGAGCTTACCCCAAAACAGTTGAGCTGAATGTGCTGACGACTCCTAGATGCAATGTGGGATGTTAGAGTTGCAAGGTCGATGTGAGGAATGAGATATGTAGCATCCAATTCATGAGTTTTGATAAAATCGAAGATGTGACGCACATGCCACAAATCTAGGAAGAGCAGCACTTGGTGGGAGGTTCTGAAATGATCCTTTCATGCAACCTCCAATTGCTAAAAGTAGATCCCTGAATCAAGGGATGCCTTTGCATGCTGCCTTTGGAGAAGCCATGCATGCAAATCAGTTTTTCCCAGTCCCGGGGGAACCGGTCAACTCAACTGCACATGCAACAGTATGCTTAGCTGGGAGGAAACAATGCACATTTCTGGGAGGGAGCTGGGCTGGTTGTCCAGATGGATTGTGCAATTTCTAGGCAGAGCAGTTAATTGTTGCCAAGAATTGCACAATTTCTGGCTGAGTAGTCTTGTTGGGAGGAATTGCGAAATTTTACTGGTGAACAGTGACAAGAAGATTTGCACAATTCTGGAGCCCAACAGGCTACTAGACATAATTGCACAATTTCTGGAGGGAATTTTGGTTCCCCTCCAGAATTGCGCTATTTATTGAGGGAGTTTCTCAACCTGCAGTTGGACCAAGTCTAGTGAAACAGCCTATGAGGGGGATGCAACAAGTTTTGATGGACAGGCTGTCATTCTGCAAGAAAATCACTAAAGCTTGTGCACTTGACAAGGCAAGACATGCTGCTATGAAAGGTTGGTAGGGAGGCTCCAAAAGGAAGCTAAGTAAAAATTTTGGAGGGTGGTTGTAACCGCTACAACACTTGGCGACACACTGGTATAACTCCAACTCTCTGAATGGACCTTGTTTGTGAAAAGCAAGTCTAACACCTTCGGAAGTATTGTTTAGTTCTCTATTCATATTGGTTTCGACACTTGCTTGATTGTAAGATGTAGAATCTGCCAAGATCTGGACGATTGACACACATTCCAAGCCATATAAACACAATGTTTTCGATTATGGTTGAGGGGTATATTGGTGCACAAGTAGTATAGTCGTCAGAGTCTCAGTTTCATCTTTGGTGTTGCTCCACTACCAATAGGTCTGGACAGTACCCCAGTGGAGTCACGCATGAACACAAGCATTGCTCCGCTGCCAACGAGGCTGGTCAGTACCCTAGTGGAGTTACTTGCATCATATCTCTGTGCAAGAAGCCTTTCTCTTGATTTGCCTTATTCATTTTTTTCATTTTTTCATTTTTTCATAATTGTGCATAACACTTATTCATTTCAAAGGCAAAAGAAGGATCCTGACTTATTGAGAGCAGAAGAGGTTGTTCCTTCAGAGAAGTAGTTTATTATATACCTCTGACATGCCTGTTAAGGTTTTCCCCTCACCTTACTCTACTTGACCGAGCTGACGAGGGTTAACCCAAAAATAATCGACTAGAGTAGGTGACACTAGTTAGCATGCAAGCGTCGTGTTTTTACCAAGGTTCATTTCGAACAATACGTATTTTCCATCGATGTATCATGGACTAAAACTAACAAGTTCTTCATACAGAGGCAAGATGACAGATAACCAAGTAGTGATAGCTGCACAAGGCCTCTTGTACTTTACCCAAATTGTTTCAAGAGTCATGCATGGTTTCATGTGAAAGTAACCTATGAACGAAAACAATCAAACAAGCAACAAAGCAAAGCAGAAGTAGAAGTAAATGCACAAGAAAAGTGAGTAAGAAAACAAGCAAACAAACAAACAAGCAAACAAAGCAAGAAAGCAAACAAACATGAAAGCAAGAAAACTGAAAGCAAACATTACTCCTACTCCTAAGATAACGGTGCATGGGCTTGATCACGTGAAGTGATATTTCCAATGCAGCCACCAGTGCATTGGTTGACCCATGTTGGTGAAGGCTTGGTCCGCAAGCAACCGAGTTGTGCGAACCAGCAAATGTGAAAGATACAATAGTGAAAACAAACACAATCTGAGCTTATAAGCATCGACAGAATAAAAATGAGTGAAAGCACATGACATGCACTCTGTGGACCTGCCATGGTGCTATGCTACACTGTGTGCAAATGTTGAGTGTATGCATTTCCTTGACCGTGCCATGCAAGCAAACGTGAGAAAGGTAGACCACTTACGTTGCACAAGTGTGCTTGCTATGTAAGATTCCTCCAATGCATGAGTGATAGGATCGTGTAGTTTGAGTGGAGGAAGTGAAATCTGAGTGTTGGATTATTCTTCAGTGCATACAGATGAGTGATGAGGAGCCTTACGTGTTTGAACAATTTCTTGATCGAAAGTGATACCAACCTCAAGATAGCGAGGGCCTGACATAACCATCCGCTCAGGTTGAAGTGCCTCGACAGTCTGGGGGGTTTCAACTTCATCGATAGATAGATCATCGTAGACCAACAGCTTAGAAGGATTAACAACAAATGAACCAACGTCATGATCAGATGATGAGGTATAGAGATCACGAAAGCCAAGATTAGAATACTCAAGATGTAGGTCGGCATCCTTATGATTTGATGAATCACACAGAGGGGTAGATGAGAAGAAAGGATGTTCACCCTCTGCATTTTTTGGAAAAAGCAGATGAAAGATCAAGTGGATTTTCAATGAACGATTTGTCCTCTTTGTTGTCGGATGATAATTTGACATCTAGTGTGTACTGTGAATGATCAACAATGGGTACATCTGTGGATGGAGATGCGCATGAAAAATCAGAGATGGTAGGATCATCAAGGGTGTCAAGAAGAACTAGAGGAGGTACGAACAAACAGGGATGGTCCCCTCCTACCGGTGGATGTTCAAGATCCCTGTCATGCTCTTCATGAATGTCAACACATGTTGGTTGTGCAAAACCAACTCTGTCAATAGATCGATCCTTGTTCAAAACAAGTTTGGAGTCCGAAATGGAAGAACACAAGACAGTGTCATTCGAAGGATCATCAGAATACGAAGACGGAGGTTGAGGTACAAAATACATGTGACGATGTATGGGACTCACAACCAAGTATGTGTGAAAATCAGAAGGATCGATGTTGAGAGGACGTGACGGTTCAAAAAATGTGTGTTCATGCTCTCCCACATCACTCTGTGATGGTGGAGTTGTTTGATGAGGGGACAACAGACAATCACTTGTGACAGCGACGGCGTTTGTCTGTGATTGTGCAACTCCACCACTGAAGTATGCTAAGCGGGGTTTGAGCTTGAACTTCTTCTTGGGATGGGTAGATTTCTTAAGACAATACTCAAATCTTCCTAAAGATTGGGAAATTTCATCTAGCTCATCGGAGCTTGAAACTACAGATCACGAATCTCTTGCGTTATAACGCCCTGAATACCTTTGAAAGGTGTTTTACAGTTCAACTAAGAGAAAACAAATACTTTTTTCTTCTCTTAGAAATTGTTGCTAATGTGCTCTCCCTCACTCTTTGTAACCTCACTTTGATACCAATTTGTAGGAAAGACATAGGAGAGGAAATACAAATTGGACACACAAAACAACATGAGATGCTGCTCTTCTTCTATTGATTGCACAAAAACTTGATTAATTACAATGAACCTGGTGAGAGGTATTTATACTTTTTGGACTAGCTACTCGCCCAAAATAATTCAACATGCACGCACACTATAAATTCGATTTTTCCCAAAATGAAACTTAACTCGAACTCACTTGGCTTGACTCAGTTAACCGACTCTCTTAAATTTACCCAACTCTAGAATACGGGGTTAATTACAATATCTAACAACAATAACACGCCTTTCGTCCACAAGCAGTAGAAACAGGGGAAGACAAGGTCGTTGAAAAAATGTTCGAAACAATGTGGTCTTCATCCCTTACATGCTTTGGCTTATCTGTGAAGATCCATCACAATTGTGTCACACTGGTGCAACGACTCAGAGAAGAAGGGTGACAATCGTTTAAGAAACATTAAACTATTTAAGAAATTGCTCTACTTATGTCCACCCAACACCTGCAACCATGATCAAAGGGTGAATATTGATTTCATCGTCTAATACCAAAATCAATGGGTCAGTAAGCTATATAAGAGTGGTATTGTAGGGGAGTTCTTCCCAGAGGAACGCTTTACTGTGTAAAAATAATAAAATTTAATCTGTTATATTTTAATTTTGTTTTTATTACTAAAATTACGAACAATATTTTAGATAAAAGAAAATCATAATACTATGGGCTAATACCATGGTTTATCAATACCATGGCCATCTAGGCTTTTGATTATTATGTTATGGATCTAAGCTTTTAATTACTCTATTACAATCCATCGGTAAATACCATACTATGGGCTAATATCACAGCTTATCAATACCTCATGCAAAAAAAACATAATTTATTTCACAATCAAAATATTTTATTATTTTAATTTAATTTAATGACATTTTTTAATTAAATCTGAAAGCAAAAAGGTTATAATTACTTTTGAGATATATCTAAACCCTCCATCCCTCCATCCTTACGACTACTAAAAATATTCTCATAGAGATTAAATCGAGGTTTTAATAAAATTAAAAAATATAATACTTTTATATATACATGTGAAATTTATATAATATAAATAATATTATAAAGAACCTGGATAGATGCATCTAAACCAAGGATCTAAGCGAAGAGAGAAAGAAAAGTGACTAATGATAGAGGAAAGATATTCCATGATTCTTTTAATTTTTTTATTATTGTATTTTATTTGTAATGATTAATCCAAAATATAGGTTTAATATTTTACAACCAATTATGTTTTTTTTTTTTTTTAATTTAGATACTTTCTTAAATGCAAGTACAATGATATCATATTTAAGAGAGAGATAAAGAGGGAGGGGGGGAGTAGAGTGGGGGAGAGAGAGATAGAGGTGGGAAAGAAAGGAAGGAAGAGAGAGAGGAGGAGGGGGCAGAGAGAAGGAAAGAGGGAGGGAAAGAGAGAGATGGATTTGGAGGGGGGAAGAGAGGGAGGGAAGAAAAAAGACGTTGAGAGATAGAGGGAATGACAAGGGAGAGATGAAGACAGAATGAGGGAGAGAGGAGACGAGGGAAGAGAGAGAAAAGGAGACGATAGAGATAGGGAAAGAAGGGGAAGAGAGAGAGAGAGGGTGACATAGATATGGAGGGGCGGAGAGAGAAGGAGAGAGGGAGGGAGATAGTGACATAGTTGGAGGGTGGAGAGAGTGTGTGTGATGGAGGGGGAGAGAGGGAGGTGGGAGAGAAAGGGAGAAGGAGAGAGGGAGGGAGATAGTGACATAGTTGGAGGGTGGAGAGAGTGTGTGTGATGGAGGGGGAGAGAGGGAGGTGGGAGAGAAAGGGAGGGAGAGGGAGGTGGGAGAGAAAGGGAGGGAGAGGGAGAGAGGGGGAGAGAGATATGGATTTGGAGGGGGTGAGAGAGGGAGGGAAGAAGAAAGACATAGAGAGAGAAATGTGGAGAGGGAGAGGGAGTGATAAGGGAGAGATGTAGAGACAGTAAGGGAGAGAGGAGAGTGAGAGGGAAGAGAGAGAGAGAAGGATAAAGAGAAGGAGAGAAGGGGAAGAGAGAAAGAGAAGGGGAAAAGGGATGGAAAGAGATATAGATAGATATGGAGAGAGAGTGTGTATGTTTTGGGATAATAAGGAGAGACAAGCGAGATAGAGATATAGATGCGGGGGGGAGAGGGAAGAAGAGAGAGGCAGGGAGAGGGAGGGATGAAAAGAGATATATGTGGAGAGAGAAATGGAAGAGAGAGAGAGTAAGAGAGAGAGAGGGAAGAGAGAGAGGGATAGGAAGAGGGAGAGATAGATAGATAAATATATAGATAGATAGATACGGAGAGAGAGTGTGTATGTTTGCAGGTTGAAATAGAGAGATAAAGGAGGAGAGATAGAGGGAGGTAGAGATATAGATGGAGGGGACAAGAGGGAAGAAGAGAGAGATAAAGAGAGGGAGACAGAGAGAGTAATGTGTTTAGGGGGTGAGATAGAGAGATAAACAAGGAGAGATGGAGGGAGGTATATATATAGATCACATGGAAGATGAGAGAGATAGAGAGAGGGAGGGAGAGGTGGATAGAGAGAAATGGGGGAGAGACGAAGGGGGATAGGGTGGGAGATAGACACACATATATGGAAGTTAGAGAGAGAGCGAAGAAGAAAGAGACACATAAAGACAAATACATATATAGAAGTTTGATCTAGAAATTCATGAATATTTGGGTTTTCACTAAAAATAGATGTATTGTTTAGTGCAGTTGTTGATCTCTAATCCTATTTGATTTCTTGCACTATATGCATTGATTTCAATGTAGATGTTGATTTATATTCCTATTTGATAGCTTGCACTAGATGCATTAAGTTTAGTGTAGATTTTGATTTCTACTTCTATTTGATTGATTGCATTGGTTTTAGTGTAGATATTGGTTTCTAATCATGTTTGATTGTTTGCATTAGATGCATTGATTTCAGTATAGATGTTGATTTCTAATCCTATTTTATCATTTGCATTACATGCATTGGTTTCCGTGTATATGTTGATTTATGATTTGATGCCATTAAATATATGATGTACATTGATTTCAAAGCAATTAGATTACTAAGTGCATTGACTCCTATGTTACATTAATTCAACCATAAATATAATACTTTGATTTTCATCCTAAATAAAATGTTCACTTACATGAAATACTTTCTTCCTGAAACTGTAAACTATTTGTAGTTGGCTTCTTTCTTATTTATTCCCATTTTCTGTTATTTAACATTGTTAATCACTTTGCATTCAAACGGCTTTGGAGAAAGATACTATTAATATTGAAGAGCAAGAGAGACAAGGTATTATGTTTACTATAGTAGATCAAGTTATATGTTTGAATGGTCTATGATTTCAACTGTCCTTTTCATATGATTGATATGCTTAAGATGGAAAAACTAATAGGTGTAACAATAAGAATAGTAGAATAAATAGTTTGAGATTGATCACAATGAGGATTGTTTATAATTGACTACATTCTTATTATTCATATTCTCTATCATTCAAAATTTTACATTGTCACTTTGCATTCAAAAATTTTATTTCATCATTTTTCATTATTCAAGTTACTAAGAGTCTCTCTCATCTCAACAAACAGAGGTAACTAAGAAAATTTAAAATTAAATTGACCAAATTAATCTGAGACATATTTATCATATTTAAAATAATTAGAATAATTAAATGTTCAACAAATATTGTATGACTGCGCATGAATCTATTAAGCGTCGAGAGGGATCAAATCTCTCGAGGTGAAATCCTTTCCTCAAGTTTTGCACTAAAGAAAGAGGTTTGCATCTCGAGAGATTTGATCCCTCTCGGTGCTTGATAGATCTGGGGTTAAGATAGATCTAGGTTGGTTTAGATAAGTGGATCTCAACATTTTAGTTTTGGATTTTTTTTCTTGAATAATTCTTTAATTTTTAAATTAAAGCATATAAATATTGCAAATTACAAAATTTTAATTCAATGTCAATAATAATGATACTAATTTAATTTATTGTAGTATTTTGTATCATTTAATAATTTGGAAGAGAAATATTTAAAATATTTAATAGTTATGAAATAATTTAATAATAAATTATAGAAATGTATTATACATATTTTAAAAAATAATATATTATTTATATAAGTTAAATATTTCTTTAGCCCTAAGGGATAGCTCAATTGGTCGACACCTCATTGCTAAGTACGTTGCCTATTGGGAGGTCACGAGGTCAAATCTCCTTGATGTCTTTGGGTTTAGGCCCAATATGTTTTGATGGATTGGTGTGGATAACTGTTACTGCCCATGTATTAGGCTGCTTTTGACAGTGTGGATTACTATTATTGCGCGTAGACGTATTAGGTTGCCTTTGCTGGATCAATGTGGATTACTATTACTGCATTGGTGTGGATTACTGTTACTGCCCGTGGACGTATTAGGTTGCCTTTGATGGATCGGTGTGGATACTGTCTTTGATGGACTAGTGTGGATTACTGCCTTTGATGGATTGGTGTGGATTATGTTACTGCCCGT
Source organism: Pinus tabuliformis (assembly GCA_031772625.1). Classification (NCBI taxonomy): domain Eukaryota; kingdom Viridiplantae; phylum Streptophyta; class Pinopsida; order Pinales; family Pinaceae; genus Pinus; species Pinus tabuliformis. The sequence goes on along the minus strand of CM062813.1, from coordinate 1,061,053,705 downwards.
GGACGTATTAGGTTGCCTTTCATGGATCGGTGCGGATTACTGCCTTTGATGGATTGGTGTGGATTACTGCCCTTGGACGTAGCGGTGTGGATCACTCTTACTACCCATGGATATATTAGGATGCCTTTGATGGATCAGTGCGGATTACTGCCTTTGATGGATCGGTGCGGATCACTGCCTTTGATGGATTGGTGTGGATTACTGTTACTACTCGTGGATGTAGCAGTGTGGATTACTGTTACTACTCGTGGATGTAGCAGTGTGGATTACTGTTACTACCCGTGGACAGATTAGGCTGCCTTTGATGGATCAGTGTGGATTATTGCCTTTGATGGATTGGTGTGGATCACTGCCTTTGATGGATTGGTGTGGATTATTGCCCGTGGACATAGCGGTGTGGATTACTATTACTGCTCGTGGATGTATTAGGTTGCCTTTGATAGATCGGTGTGGATTACTGCCTTTGATGGATTGGTGTGGATTACTGCCCATGGACGTAGCGATGTGGATTACTGTTACTGCCCGTGGACGTAGTGGTGTGGATCACTGCTATTGCTTGTGGCCGTATTACGCTGCCTTTGATGGATTGGTGTGGATCACTGCCCATGGACGTAGCGGTCATTCAGTGACAAGGTATTTATTAAAGATTTAAATATTTTCCTATATATAGTATTGTAGGCAACTATTCTGGTTTGAAAATTCATATGTATAAAATGTGGGCGAATATTAACATCATCCAATTAACCATATATATGTAAAAAATGGGTGATTTTTTAACCAAGATTTGGCCATTACAAAAAAGTTAAATATTTATTTTTTAAAATTCGCTTTATTAAATTTATCTTTATTAAAATAATTTATAATAAAATATTAACTAATATAACTATATAAATTAATTTGTTGATAAATGTCTATAGACATCAATACATAATAAATATTAAAACACTTACTTCATAATACATCTCACATTGTCAAAAATTAAATATATATATATATATATATATAAATTAACTAAATTATAATTTTATTTTCAACAAAAATTCACTTTAATAAAACTGTAAAATAAATCTTGAAAATACATACCAATACAAATTTATAACTTATAATTATACAGATAGCTCCAAATTACTACTAAAACACATGGTATCAAACTGTAATATAACAACAATTTGGAATAATTGCAGTGAATATAACTTAAGTTCAAAGATGCCGCATAAATATATAAAGTGAAACATAATTTTGAACTTCAAAAATATGATTTTAAAGATTATTGATTAAAAGTACCAAGCGAGACGTATTTTGAAGGGTAAGATACGTCTCTTGAAGTGTAAGAAGTCCTATTAATATGAAAGCAACACGATACTTTTCTTATTTTTTAATTTTTTAATCCAAGTGCGGTGGGCTGTCACAAAAATTGGCGTCATGGAGGACTTCAACATTTTACAATATTTCTTACTGTGTATTACGCTCAATTTTCTATCCGAGGGTTTTAGTATTTTAATATATTTTAGTCCTAAGGCCCTGTGACTACTAATTTCCATATGTAAAGTCGGATTTAAAAATTAGCCCACCCAAATTTTAACACAATATTTTTCCATATCTGAACTTTAGGATTTGAGTATTTTACAATATTTTAAAGTCGTATTTAAAAATTAGCCCACAGAAAAATTTGCATGATCTTTCTCCATCTCCATCTGTAAACTGTAAAGTTGAGAAGTACGTTTAAACCGGCCTTATGACTATTAATTTCATAGGTATTATTATTATTATTATTATGACTTTTATCGCTGTGCTATTTTCTAAGTGTTCTATCACGAAATTAGCGCTTCTCATGTGTGACGCTTCAATTTCTATCATTATCCGCACCTCAGGGAGGCTACCGTTAATTTCATTGAATAAAAGTAAAAGACGAGAGAGTGGTTTTCGAGTAATTTATGGAAGTGCGATATTTTATTAATATATACCAATGTGCATTTCTTCTTCACTTGTGGAAAATTAGCGTCTCGCAGGACTTTAGGGTTTTTAATATTTGTTCCATTTGAATTTCTATATTTATCAGCGCGCAATGCATTTAGAGTTCAAAGATTAATTCATTAATTCCTATAAATAAACGAAGAAACTGAAAACATTCCCATTCCTTTGAGAGCAGTAGAAGATGCAGATCTGTAACGTTCCCATTCCCATTCTTTTCCTCTTTTCTTTTTTCATTCTCTTTCTCTGTCCACCCACCCTTCAGTTGTCAGACCACCGGCATGCTCATCACGGCAATGCTTCCGATGAAGAGGCTCTCCTTGCATTTCTCTCTGCAATCACCTACGATCCATGGCAATCGTTAGCCGCTACGTGGAAACGCAATGTTTCCTTCTGCGAGTGGACAGGTGTCATATGCAGTCGCCACAGACAGAGAGTGGTTTCACTCAATGTTTCATCCATGGAATTGCAAGGTACAATCTCTCCTCTTCTCGGCAATCTCTCCTTTCTTAGAACACTTAACCTTGCCAATAACACTTTTCATGGTCACATTCCCTATCAATTGGGAAATTTGTTTCGCTTAAAGAACCTTTACCTTTATCTGAATCAACTCCAGGGTTCTATTCCGCCCACTCTTGGTCGCTGTCATGGTTTACGGGCCATCTCTATGGGCGGGAGCAATCTCATAGGGAACATTCCCTCCGAACTAGTATGCGGTCTTCCCAAGTTACGATTCTTAAACTTACGAGAAAGCAATCTGACGGGTAGAATCCCCACCTGCTCGGGAAACATATCAACAGCCTTCACGGAAGTGTACTCTCCCGGGAGCGTACCTTCCTTATTGCTTATATATCTGTATGGGAACCACCTCTCAGGACAAATCCCTTCTTCCTTTTCTAACTTCACCAATCTTGGAAGATTGGATATCGGTACTAACCAGTTGACTGGTCACATTCCCGTGGAGTTGTGTCGCAAGAGCATGCGGTTGCAGGAACTCTATCTGGGAAGGAATCAGTTGAGTGGTACCATTCCTGCATCCCTCTCCAATTGTACTAACCTTGAGAAGCTCGACTTAAATAGTAATCAGCTCGGCGGAATGGTGCCAATCGAGTTGGGTAAGTTGACGCAGCTCCAAGCACTCCTCTTAGGTGGCAATCAACTGGTGAGCAGCAGCACTACAGACTTGCCCATTCTTACTGCGCTTACCAACTGTTCTACCCTACAGCTCCTAGATTTAGGCCATAATTATCTCACGGGACGTTTGCCCTTTTCAATAGGCTACCTCTCTAGAGAAATGCACATCCTAGCCTTGGGACATAACGGATTAATGGCGGAAATACCTCCACAGATTGGTAACCTAACTAATTTAACATATCTGTCTTTACAGGGTAATTCTTTCACTGGGGCAATCCCAGATACAATAAAAAACCTTCAAAACTTGGAAAGGTTATTTATGGGAAGCAACCATTTACAAAGAAACATTCCAATAGAAATTGGGCAACTTAAAAAGCTAGGGCTTTTGGATCTCCAAAGCAATAATTTGTTAGGAAGAATTCCTGATTCTATAGCTAACCTTCAGCAACTAAGGTATTTATATCTTAGTATGAATAGGTTATCAGGGAAAATACCAGAAAATCTAGGGAAATGTGTGAACTTATTACTGCTAGACCTTTCATACAACAAGCTTAATGGGGAGATACCTCCATCCGTTGCAAGTCTTGCAAATTTAGCTTTCTATTTCAACCTTTCAAACAATTTATTAGAGGGTCACTTGCCTTTGGAACTAAGTAAGATGACTATGCTTCAAGCTATAGATATTTCTGCAAATCGGCTAACTGGTTATATTCCAAGTGGGCTTGGAAATTGCAAAGAATTACAATACCTAAATCTTTCTTTTAATGCACTTGAAGGTCTAATCCCAATCTCACTCGGTGAACTTCTAAGTCTTCAAAATATAGATTTATCTTCCAACAATTTGTCAGGTGGAATACCCGCATCATTGGCAAATCTCAAAATGCTCAGCCAATTGAATTTCTCTTTCAACAACTTCTCAGGAGAGGTCCCGAAAGGTGGAGTTTTCAAAAATCTTAATGCCACGGCATTTATGGGAAATCCGGGTCTCTGTGGACCTTGGGTAAATTTGTCATTGTGCTCTACTCACAAGCATAAAAGTATTTCTCATCTGAGAAAAGTTGTCATACCTGTTGTTGCAGTTGCAGTTACTATTGTATTGTGTTTAGTTATAGGAATCTTGTGTAGACTAAATCACAAGAAGAATATTCCTATTAATGTTGGGGCATCCTTAAATGTGGGGCATCGAAGAATTTCTTATGGAGAGCTCATCATTGCAACAGATGGATTTAGCGATGCCAACTTGTTAGGAGTGGGTACTTTTGGGAAAGTGTACAAAGGGGTTTTGAATGATGGGACACTGGTTGCCATCAAGCTTCTCAATTTGGAAAGGGAAGGGGCTCACAAGAATTTCAAAAAGGAGTGCAAAGTTTTGAGTAGAGTCAGGCATCGGAATTTGATTAGAGTCATAACCTCATATTCAGACTTCCAAATGAAAGCTTTGATATTTCCATTTATGCCAAATGGAAGCTTAGAAAAGTGGTTATATCCTAATGGTGAAGTAGAAAGTGGTTTGACATTGATTCAAAGGTTGAATATAGCAATAGACATTGCCCAAGGTATGGTATATCTCCATCACCATTGTTTCATGCAAGTGATCCATTGTGATTTGAAACCAAACAATGTGCTTCTTGGTGAAGATTTGACAGCATATGTAATAGACTTCGGGATTGCAACCATATATTTTGCAAATAATGAGGATTCAACTTTCACTTCTACACTTGCACTTAAGGGATCAGTGGGCTACATTCCTCCAGGTATTATTTGAACTAGATGGCATTTTAGACAATATTATGAGTTTCATATTTTTATTAAATATTTTGAACTATAAACCTTATGACGAGAATGTTTGAATGCAGAATATGGATTGGGTGGGCATATCACAACAAAAGGTGATGTTTATAGCTTTGGAATATTGTTATTGGAGATGCTCACTGGAAAGAAGCCTATTGACAACATGTTTGTGCAAGGAATGAACTTACAGAAATGGGTGGGTAACCATTTTCCAAATCAACTAGGGGAAGTGGTGGACAAGACTTTATTGAGAGGGGCTAGTACAAGCAATCAAGCAGATAAAGATCTTAGCTGCCTCAATCAATCCTTAAGCATGGGTTTGCTTTGCACAAGAGATTCTCCTGAAGGACGACCTACTATGATGGAAATTGTGGGCACACTCCAATCCATTAGAGACAATTTTCAAGGCATTGGTGGCATTCCAAAACTGCAATCAGATTTCACATGTTTGTTGGGTGATACAAGTACAACTCACAACAACAATGCTAGTGGAAGCCAAAGCTCTTCTACATTCTAGAGTATTGTAAGAAAGCAGTGACTATGTCGCTAGACTATATAATAATTTGAGTCCATTGTTATTAGCTGCATGTAGTGTGAGTTTTATTTTCCTTTTTATTGTTGCAAAACTAGTCTTATTCCCCTCTCCTTTTCTATGCATGTCTATTGTTGAGCACATGTAAGTGTAAATATAAAATTATGTATGCTATGAAGGACAAACTCTCAAGTTTTTCTTATATCATTATGGAAAATGTCAATTCTGTTCTGAATACTTTAGTCTCACCCAACTGAAAATAGCAGGCATACCCATTGAATGTATCGACATCTCCTTTTCCGACAAAAAGAGATTCTTGTAAGCTTTAAATCTTTCATAAATATTTTAAAAGGGAGAAAATCTTTGTTTTTAATATCCTCTTAAATTTTGATCCCAAGGAACGATAAAGTTGAAAACAACATCTGCATCTATTTTATTTTTTTAGAAAGTGCTTCCCTTAAATTCAAGAGAAGCATTACAATTTTACAAAGAAGAGAAGCATTACAATTTTACAAAAAAATGGGCCTTGAGGTTAAACATTTTCTTGGGTTAAGTTTCCCCAACAGGTTGTACTCCTCCATAAAAATTACCCAGGCTTGCACTTGACCCTAACTGCTTATTCATGACTCCATGGAAATTAAATCCTGGTGTGTGGCCTGAGATTGACATGCCAGTGTCTTCACCACTGAAGCATTATATCTCCACTAGAATATCTGCATCTAATTACTGAATAAAGTTGTAAGGCATGCTTAGTATCATGTAGGCATTCAAACATTTGCATGTCTCTTTATCTATTTGCATGTCTCTTTATCTATTACCTGGTTCATCCAGGATTTTCGTTACCCCGCAAGGATGCCAGTTTGATCAAAAGTAAAACCAAGACCCACTTTTTATCAGTGATCTAAGCACCCCAAATATATAGCCTTGTTCTGAAATTTCGTAATAGCTGAAATGAAGTATTGAACTTTGAATTTCGTGCGGCTTTTATCTTAGTTTTAAATTTCAGTCTATGATGTGATTCAGCTTTGTTTCAAAAGCTTTCATTATTATTTAAAGACATGTAACCTTTTGCTATTATTAAAAATAAAAACATTAGGATTTTTTCCCTTCTAGTTTTCAGGTCACTGTATTTCCTGTAGTTTTCATACTTGAGGAAACTTACTAACTTCCTAAAAAGGAGTAGACATGATAATTGTGTAACTTTATCTGCCAAACCTGCATATCATTTATTTTTTGCAACTGGAATATTCGTCCGATTTATGTTTGCATTAAACATCTCGTATACTTCGGTGAATTGGATCATATATTTAGTCTTTACTATTTTATAGCCCCTTTGCGGTTTTACATTGTAGAAGACTAATGGGTTTGCGGTTTTACATTGTAGAAGACTGATGGGTTTGCTGTCATGAGATTTCTTGCCTTACGCTGACGAATTCAACTCTACAATTTTATGGCAAAGCACGGGCACTGAAAACTTATTAGAAGGAAAACAAGTAATACACAGCACCTTCTTGAATGAACAAAAAAAACAAATACTCTAAATACAGTCAAATCAATGCCTAAGATGTTGATTCTTTGCCACAAAAGACCACCCATCTTATTTATAAGCATACAAACTATCACTTTAAACAGCAGCACTAACCTCCCTGGAATAACAAATAAATCGAGCCTGAATTAGAATGAAGTGCGTGCTTGTGAGGTGATGATATGCAATGCCTGTCGATGCAATTCTCAATCTGATTTAGATAGTTCATTCATCCTTTAGTGCAGCTGGGTTGAGACTGTTTTCGCGGGATTTAGACTTACAAATTTTAACATGCACCATTCAACAACTGTTGATAACTCTGGAAATCTGCGAGTATGATTGTAGATCTGAACATGTACAAAGTATTTCTATATGAGTGCTCGACTTAGGTGATCTTTATCTATATAAAATCAAAAAAAAAAAATCCAAAAAAAAATTGAGACTAACTAATGCAAGAAATTTAAGATATTTTTTTCCCTTCGAAAAATTTCAATAACATCCCAAACAAAACTGAAGATTAAGTATGCCTAATGCCTAATATACTCTCAATGCAATGCATGTTTAAAGACAAATTTTGTGGAATAGGTGACACAACTAAGCCTTTAAATCAGCTCCCAAAAACGAGATACAAACACAAACTTTATCCACAATACCAAAAACGAGATACAAACACAAACTTTATCCACAATTAAGCAACCTCAGAAATACTGAAAATAAATACTGATTTCTGAAAATAAATACTGGAAATAAATGTTGCTTTGGCCATCTTTGCCTTCCGCGAAATGCCCTATTTGACCAAGTTAAAAGTGGATTCATTTCAATGGAAGAATATATTCTTCAACCTGATTTGAACTTGCATATTGGTGGCCTCTCGGAATAACAATCACCTTGCCTAAGAATGGAATCTTAGGCTAATAGTAATGCCTAGAAGTGGACATTATTAGAAATAATAAGTGAATAAATGGCTAGATTTACACAATGGTGAGAGCTACTAAAAATAGCAATCCCTCTAAATAGTCGTGTATGTCAGAAATAGGAATGCGTGTCGCTTGAGTATTTGGCACTTACATGCTGAAAACACTTCATGCACACACCAAAATCTCTTCCTTTTGTATGTTGAATAATCACTTGCATAGGAATGCGTGTCGCTGGAGTATTTGGCACTTACATGCTGAAAACACTTCATGCACACACCAAAATCTGTTCCTTTTGTATGTTGAATAATCACTTGCATGTACTCAAATTGAACTGGAACCGGTTGTTAGAAAAATTTAGGAAATTTAATTTTTGCGGAGGGGCAGAAAGCTATGATTCTCGCGAATCTACTTTTGCGCAGCTACTTTTGCATACGGCAAAGCTATTTTACAGATTTGGATTTCGCCCATCACGAAGATATTTCACAGACTTTATGAATAATATTCACTCAGAGAAAAAATAACAAAGTAGGTTTGGAGCAACACACTAAAACTTAGTATTTAGCTCTTAAACATGAAAATATATTTACATGAGACTGATGCTCATTCACCAAGTAAAAACTATTGATTTACATTCACGCGGAATAACACACAGTAAAACACAGTAATTGTTGTTTTCACGAGCCCACCAAAATTTGCTCCATCATTGGGCTCTTTTTCTCTCTTACCCTCTTCCTCTCTTACTGTCTAACCTATCAAAATGAATTTTACATTCATATTTAACTTAACATACAATTTTACATTTAATTCATCACAGAGAAAAAATAATTAATATGATATTGTTGTTGAGTGTGATCAAAATCGCCCAGGTATTTCTGGAGTGTGGGCAATAGTCGCTGAATGAATGCTTGCCCATATCTATCTACCAAAGTACATTAACTGCGTTAAATTCCTTTGCTAAGTTTCGGAATGGTTTAACTGCGTTAAATTCCTTTGCTAAGTTTGGAATGGTTCACGCCTGATTTCAGTCCTTCCATCTTCAAACAGAGACACAACCTGCAAAAATACTTCTAACAGGTATCCCTGCTGTCAGGCTATTTATTGTGGTGCTTGAGATTATTATTTCCAACACTCCCATCACAATTGTCGTCATTGACAATTCCCAAACAGTTTCTGAGATAAACAAAACTTTCACCTGCCAATGCCTTTGTGAAAATATCAGCGAATTATTCTTGTGACCTGCAGTGCTAAAGAATTTCATCATTGTTAATCAACTCTCGAATAAAATGATATTTAGCATCAATATGCTCGGTCCTTTTGTGGAAGACAAAATTTTTTGACAATGCAATCGCTGAGGTGTTGTCACAGAAAATAGTAGTAGCTCCATCTTGGTCATGACGAAGATCCCTCACCATCTTTCTCATCCAAACATACCTGTCATTAATAATTAGTAATTATCCAGTGCAATACATGGGCATTCAATCTAAATCGTTACTTATGAATAACCGGTTAGGTGATCTAACTATTCAGAATTGTTTCAATCTGTTGGATGAGAAGACTCATGTAAATTTATGTTTTGCATTGGTTCAAGTTAACATCGCTGAAAAACATCTAAGATGAAAGGGAAAAAATATTTCATCTTTCCACCTAGTTACAAGCTTCAATATCCAGTGGCTATATGTGATCCTTACTGCACGATTATACTAATTATAATCTGGTCCCAATTTAAACATCAGAAAATTCAGGCACCATAAAGAGCCAAATATTGGTCCCAAGGCTTTTCCCTTGTTCCTTACTGCAACAGAGAAAAGTGGATCTTGGTTTCTTGTTGGGTCACTTGTTTGTAAGATTTGTTTCATTTAACATAAAAATGTTAAGCAATTTGAGAGCATTAGGCTTAACCGAAGCAAGAACTGGAAGGACAAATTGAGGCAATTTTGTTGCTGGCCTCATGTACCAGTGCATGTTAAAATTGGAAACATTTATTGTATCAATCGTCGTTTCTTTCATACTAAAGGTCTTACACCATTCAAGGATTTCTTTTCTATTTTTTATTTTGGCTTTCTCAACTTGTGTAGCTCTCATACCTTTGTAGTTCCTCTTATTAATTTTGGAGTTGCAATAGGCATTCTCAATTTTGTCCTCTACTACAGTCCTGTTGACTGCATTTTAGGTCATTAGCGGACGTAAGGGAAGTTTCGTATTCAAATTAGAAACAATTATTCTATCATTTGTTGCTTCTTTCGTGTGGACAGATTTAGAGTTTGACAGCTTATAGCATTGATAGGAGAAGTTTTTACTTTGTTCAAGTCATGCTTTTGTACCATTTGCATGTTGTAGGTATCACAAGTATATCAAACAATGAAAATCACAACCATTTTAAGGATGATATCATTTTCTGATTTTTCTATTGTAGAGAGGTTTAGTGTGGATGTTATGAAGTACAATTTCTTACAGCTGAAGATTGACCATTGTATAGTTTGGTAGTCAGGTGAAGAATTTTGTTTTCTGGTTTTCATTGTTTTCAATACAAAATTAAGTGTTAGGCCCCTATACTACTAGTGTAACCCCTTATTGTTACTATCGTCCCCCATAGAAGCCCACTATTGTTATTATTGTGCCCTTACATTATTATTGTTATGTCGGCTCTGATTATATTATTACCCCTTAGACTCCTATATATGGAAAGGAGGTCTTGTCATTTGTATCATCCAAGAATTGTTCATTTGTGTAATGTAAAGGAAGTTGCCCCCTCGAAGAGGCTGAATTCTAAGGTGTTCAAATATCTTTTCTATGTTTTTGTGAGCTGGTTTCATAACATTTGGTATTAAAGCTTTGAATTCTAGGGTTTCGCTGCTCCAAATAGGTCATCGTGGCATTTGCACTATAACTTTTTTTCTGCGACGTTTAAGAGGCTAAAAAAAAACCCATTTGGGCCGAATGCGTTATGAACCTCGGGTCCGAATTTCAGAACTTTTTGCGTTATATTTACGGAGATATGATCTAAGGAAGTTGGCTTTTTTGCAGACTCCCGAATTTCATTCCAAACAGGTGACCTGAGGAAAATTGTCATAACTTTTGTTTTGAACATCAGATTGAAATTTCGTAAGAAGTTACAGAAAGAGGACGGACTGTAGTTTCCTGTGTATACTTTTCAGATACTAAGGGCAAAACAGTGACATGTGGCACTTCATACAAGTTCGCTCTTCTGGAAAGGTCTATAATCAGGTCATCTTGGGAGATTGTGCATAACTCTGTCTTGGAGAATCTAAATTCGATCAGACTGGTGGCATTGGAAAGAGGACATAGAGGGATACTGCAAGTCGTGATTTCAGAACTGGAAGATATGAAATTACAGAGTTACAGTCGTTTCAAGATCGAGCTCCTAAAATCAAGAAAAAGCGAGATGAGGAAGTTTGATGGCAAGGATCGGTAAATTGGATACTACAGATGGAGAAATATTTTGATCTACATGGTGTACCACTGTTACAAAAGGTATGTATTGCATCTAATTATTTAGAACCAAATCAATTTTTATGGTATAAAGGGCTTTGTTCTCGTAAACCACTTGTCACGTGGTCAATTTTCACGGAGGAAATGATAGCACATTATGAGGATACAAAGAGAAACACCTTCTTTAGCCAATTGATAAATCTCAAACAAAAGTGTTCAATGGAAGAGCACATTAAGGACTTTCAAAAATTGAATATAAGGAAAAATGATATTCCAGAAAAGCAAAGGATTGATGTCTCCATAGGGACTTTAAAGGATAACATTCAACATGAGGTTTGTCTTTGGGATCCTGATTCATTGGAGAAGGCATTCAGGTTGGCCAAAAAAGTGGAAAGAAAAATTATGGAAACAATGAATTCTAAACCTCACAACTATAAACATGGAAGTGGTGTTTCTCCTAAGTTTCCACAACCTACAAGGGTGATACCACAACAATTGGAAGAAAAAAGAGAAAAAGGGATTTGTTACAATTGTGATAGAAAATGCACTAAAGGTCATAAGTGTGCTGAGAAGAAATTATTTTACATAGATTATGAAGAGGAGGAAGAAAATGATCAAGAAACATCAAAAGAAGAGGATATACACCAGGAGCCAACCCCAGAGAAAGAAGAAATGAATCCGACCATATCTTGTAAAGCATTGGAAAGAATTACCACTCTTCAAACTCTCAAGATAGAAGGACATATCAAGAAGAAAAAGGTTCAAGAAGTGAAATATCACATCGAGAAAAAAGAAATGAATCCAACCATATCTTGTAATGCATTGGCCGGAATTACGACTCTTCAAACTATCAAGAAGAAAAATGTTCAAGAAGTGAAAGATCACATCGAGCATCAAGAAATGAATCCGACCATATCTTGTAAAGCATTGGAAGAAATTACCATTCCTAAAACTCTAAAGATAGAAGGACATATCAAGAAGAAAAAGGTTCAAGCAGTGAAATATTCGAGCATCAACAACAAGTTCTCCAACTTTTAAAGGATAACGCCACTTTGGTGCAAAATCGAATGAAATAATAGGGAGATCAACATCGCAATGAAAAATGTTTTGATGTAGGCAATTGGGTATTTTTACGGCTATATCTCAAGCAAGCTATTTATGAGAAGGAAATGTCGGCAATACTACATGCACTTAAGAAATGGCGACCTTACCCAATGGGAAGATATTTCAAGGTAAAAATGGATCATGATAGTCTTAAATACTTTTTAGAACAAATATTATCTTTAGAAGAACATAAAAAATGGGTCACAAATATGTTTGGTTATGACTTTGACATCATCTATAGAAAAGGGAAGCAAAATTTTGTTGCAGATGCACTCTCAAGAAAGGATGAGGATGTGGAAGCATTGTTTTGTGCTATTTCTATTATCCAACCAAATTGGATAAACGAAGTAAGGGATGCATAGAAGAAGGACGAAGAAGTGTGGCCACGCATTCAAAAGTTGCAGAAGATCCCAGTTCAAACAATATTGTCAGAACTTGAAGAGGAAGGAAAAATCATATTGGAACCTAGAGTAGTCACAGAAACAAGAACCTGACGGCTACAAAATCGATCAATTTTAGAGTATCTCATCAAGTGGAAGAACTTACCTGCTGAAGATTCCACATGGGAGGACAAGAATTTTATACAGAAGCATCAAGAACTACTCAAGCGTTGAGGACAACACTTTTTGAAGGAGAGCGGCATGTTAGGCCCCTATACTACTAGTGTAACCCCTTATTGCTACTATTGTGCCCCATAGAAGCCCACTATTGTTATTATTGTGCCTTTACATTATTATTGTTATGTCGGCTTTGATTATATTATTACCCCTTAGACTTTTATATATGGAAAGGAGGTATTTTCATTTGTATCATCCAAGAATTGTTCATTTGTGTAATGTAAAGGAGGTTGCCCCCTCGAAGAGGCTGAATTCTAAGGCGTTCAAATATCTTTTCTATCTTTTTGTGAGCTGGTTTCATAACATTAAGCCTTGGCTAATTTTGAGGATGTTACTACTATGCATGGAGTAGTATTTTTGAGTGCGAGGATGTTATAAGCTATATGGGGATTTATTTGTGCAGCACGTTGAATCAGACGAGATTCAGAATCATTTAGCCATTCTTATGAAGTGTGCTTAAACAAGGCTAGAAGATAAACTTGAAGATGCCTCAAGTTTAACATACAAAAAAGGGCATATCGATGAAGGAGATGGAGGCGGATTTGCTCCAAACATTCAGGTTCTTCTTCATTGATGTTAAGCATGAAATGTATGGTATTTTCCTTATATAATAGTAATTGTATTAAATAAAGTTTTATTGCAATACAGGTGAATAAAGGCCTAACATTATTGAAGATTGCAATTACTGGCAAGGTCAACATCTTTTTACATTTTCATCTTTTCCCCTATGGACCTTTTATTAGTGACAATGCTGAGATTAGTTACCTATAAAATGTCAAAACTCATAAAATGTTATATGAATTGCCATGTTGTTATTGGCATAGATGTTGCAGCTAGGTAGCACAAGTACTGCGTGTAACAACAGTCGTAAGGTCAAAGTTCTTTTACATTGTAGTCTGTTGTAAGGGGTACAGTGGTAAGGTTAAAGTTCTTCTACATTGTAGTCTGTTGTAAGGGGAAGTGGTTGTATAACTGAGCCTTCAAATAATTTGAGTTCATTGTCATTAGTTTCATGTAATTTCAGCCTCATTTCCTTCTCTTTCTCTAAATGACCTATTTATCTGAGGCTTATTCCCTTCTTCCCTGCACATCTCCATTGTTAGGTGCGAGTGTAAAAAAATAAAGTTACATGTGCTACGAAAAATGTCTTGGAAATGTTTCTTCAATTATATCCCCTATCAGGAAAACTCCAGAAATATAAATCTTATAATGTTTACCAATTAAATGCACTATAATTCGGTTTTATTTTTGTCATTTAGGCTATATAAATAATATTAAAAGATTTGCATTTGTTTTACAAGATTAAAGAACAAGTCAATAATTTTTGTTTCTATTGTTATTCATGTAGTTATAAGTTCAAATAAAGAAAAAAAACATGTAGACAAAGATGATTGTTTCCCAACTTTATATGCTACAAGATCAATTAATATATGACACAACTACCTTATTAAAAAATTCATTCCCTTCTTCCGTGCAACATTTCCATTGTTGGGTGCGAGTGTAAAAATATAAAGTTACATGAGCTATGAAGAATTTCTGGGAAATGTTTCTTCAATTATAAAATCCCCTATCATTACATGAGGAAAACTTCATATAAATAAATCTTATAATGTCTACCACTTAAATACACTATAATTTGGTTTTATTTGTGTCATTTAGGCTATATAAATATATTAAAAGTATTGTATTTGTTTTACAAAATTAAAGAACAAGTCAACGATGGTTGTTTCTGTAGCTATTTATGTAGTTATAAGTTCAAATAAAGAGAAAGAACATGTAGACAAAGATGATTGTTTCTATACTTTATATGCTACAAGATCAATTAGTATATGACACAACTACTTTATTCAAAAATTCATTAAGAATTACATTAACCATCTAACTTTCATAGATCTATAAAGAATTGGGTTTGACACCTTACTTTCTTATAGAGTTACTAGGTAAAATTGAGTAGCACAATTATAATAATGTGTTGAAGAAAATTGAGTAGCACAATTATAATAATTTGTTGAATATTTAAATTGACTATATCTTAATATTTTTTTTAACAAAAAATGCACTTTCTATTCCACTGTAAAATGGAAAGCGCATTCTTTACGTGCTCAAAATATGATATAAAGTTAAGGTAGGTGTAGGTGGAGACTCTTCTTGCAAGAGAAAACTTACAAATTAATGTACACATAATTTTTGGCCCCTTAAAAATTAATTCTCAATCCAACTCTCTTTGTCCTCCTTTTAACCTCTTGCCACCTCTTGAAGAAGAGACCACCATAACTAACTATAAGTCAAGATATGATTGGTAAAGATGACTAAAGGGAACTAATTCGTTATTTAAGAGAAGTATATCAATTTTGTGAGTTCTCTTTGGTCCACCTTAAGGGGCTTCAAGTACAGTTACCTCCTATGAGGAGCTAAGCCTAGCATCCATGTTTTATGTTCTACCCCTAGAGGGAGGACTAGGTTCCCTAATCAATACTTGTGGCTATTTATTTTCCTCATTCTAATCATCATCATTACCAAACATTGTTTGCTCTTGAAAATCTAGATTTTTTGGTTTTGATTTAGTGCCTTTTTACCTAGAAGTATGATCTTGTGTATGAGGGCAAGGATCATGTAAATGTCATATCAATTGAGATATCTAACACTAAAATGTTATGTTTTCCTAATCCAATACTTGAGTCCATTTAATTTTGAGAATCATTTTGCTTGGAAGACCCTTACTAAGGTGAGGTCTATCTCAACACATATGTGAGAGCATGTGCACAATCCTGCTATAGTTATGTCAAGATTTGATTCTATGTAGGTGTCCAAAGTATTCCTAATTATCAAAAACTTATAAATATTGTAAATGTAATGGAAAATTGAGATGGCAAACCCAAACTGATATTTTGAGTAACTTAAATAGAGTCTAAGTCATAGGGTTCGCCAAACTTGAACCTTCAACTTTGGAATATGCAAACCTTTCTTTTTAAGTTTGTTGAGCTTCGACAAACCTCAAAGTTGAACCTACGTTAAACTAATTTGAACTAGAACATGTTGTTGAACTTGAACCGGAAGATGAATTTAATGATAAAAAAATAAGATTTGACTTGAGGTTTGAATTATGGTTTTTACTTTCCCCCAAAAAAATAAAAGATGGTGGACTTATCGGGCATGCAAATTGGTTATAATTCTAGTTTGACTACCCTCCATTCCATTTCTGTTAAATTTATCCTTGAACCTAACACTGAAAAATTTATTAACCTAACAGATTGCAGATCTACTGAATCAATCAATGAATAAGTTTTTAACACAAGGAGTGGAAACAAAAATTACACAACCAATCTCAATCACAAGTGACACAAATTTTTCCCAATACATAGTTCTTCATTAAATATGAACTTCGATTCTCATCATGAGATAATGGGCCAACTAAGAAAATTACATATACAAAATGTGTTGGATATGATCTCACAGATCAAACCCTATATTTGTCCTTGATCTCCTTGGACGATTTGGATCTCCAATGCTACACTTATGCCTCCGTCAGACCCAAACACTAGAATGGAAGTCGTTATCCACTTCCCCACTGAGATGCCTCTCTTAATGTCTTGTGATGTTTTATGGTGAATCTTTCTCTTCTCCTTAGACTTGTTTTTGTAACTTTACATTGAGCTAAATCTCTAACCCTAATCTCTAAAGTGATTAACAATCTAGATTATATTTCACCTCACTTGACATCAATGGTTGAGATTAAAACATAAACACTAAAGTAATCTACTTTATTTTTCCTAAGTCTCTTTAGCTTAATTATCCAACACAATAATTATGTGCTTTTTCTAATTATCTAACATTTGAGTGTCTTATAGTGATGGGTGAATTTTGCATGTCTACACACTCAGGCTTGTGCAGAAGTACTTTCTCGAGCTACAACATTAAAAATTTCTCCATCATAACTACTGTGCTTCCCTCCCTTTGTAACTTGTGAGTTTGACCTTTGTAACCTCTAACCTCAGGTAATTGTGTGTACCCTTAACACTATATAGTGTAAACTAAACCCTCTGCGCATCCACCATTTAGACTTTGGTGTCACCCTCGCTCAACCCTAGTCTCACTACACCTTCTCACTCATATTTCGATTCCCTTTCCATGACACAACTTTGGTTCAATGGGGATGTGTGGCGTAGGATTGTAGCCTAGAGCCTTGCTCAAACCCACTCAACCCTCACTATTGTAGCCTAGAGACTTTCATGTAGAATGTAAGTGGAGCGAATTCAATTTTAATACTATAGTTGAGAGTTATATATATATAATTAATGATGATTAGAATGGTGGGAGGGCCATGGCTTAAAAACAATCTTGGTGACTTTAAATGAGGGGGCATGATCTTTTGATCGTGCCCATTCCACATTACTACATATTAATTTTATACTTAACATTATCTTCCTCTTGAAAAAAATGCTTTGTCCTCAAAGCGTAGGTAATGAAAGGAGTTGTTGACGGAAAGATTTGGTCTTCCAAGAGGCTTCTTCTTCTGGTAGCTTCTTCCACTTGATCAGGGATTCTTTTCCCTGGTGGTGATGATTCATTTTGGTTCTAAAATGATCTTCCCTTCATCATCTAATGTCAAAAGTGTTGTCTGTGTTGCTTGGTGTTTTCCAAGTGCCTTTTTAAAGTAAGATATATGGAAGACATTGTAAACATGACTTTTATCAGGAAGGCTTAAGTTGTTGCTACTTGGCTGATCTTTTTGTTAATCTGGTACTATCCATAGAAATTTGGTGCCAACTTGTCTTTTCCCTTTTGTTTTAAGGACAATTTCTTATAGGGGTGAACTTTAACAAGTACCCATTCTCCAAACTCAAATTCTCTATATGTTCTATTTCAGACAACCTACTACTTCATACAATTTCTTGCAATATTTAGATTTCCCTTTCTTGCTTGGAAGACTTTTTAGGTTTCTTCTAACTGATCTTTAACTGCTGGAAATTTTGTTTCGATAATGGAAAATTCCTTCCATTTAGGAAGCTCATAATCATATAGATCTTGAAATGGGGTTATTTTCGCTGAAGTGTGATAAGTGGAATTATATCATGGTGGGGTGTAACCATTGAGCCCGCTTATTTTGTTTGTTTGTTGCATAACAACGAAAGTAAGTTTCTAAACATTTATTGGCAAATTCTATTTGATCTTTTGTTTGACGATGATATGTTGAACTCATGTTGAGGTATGTTTTGATATGTTTGACAAATTTCTTCCATAAGTTCCCCTTAAATTTGGCATCTCTATCACTAATAATGACCTTGGGAAACCCATGTAGTTTATATGCATTCTTGCAAAATATCTTAACGATTTGTTTTGCTAATTCTAATCTATTCATTCCTATGAAGTGTGCATACGTGGTGATTCTATTGACTACTATGAGGATTTTGTCTCATCCATCCGACATGGGTAACCCTTCGATAAAGTCCATCAATATTTCTTCCCACTTTTCGTTCGGAATATTTAAGGGATGGAGCAGTCCAGGGTCATTGATCTGATACCTTTACTTCTTTGATGTATTCTATATTTCCTGTAAAAGAGCATTAAAAACCACATATGCATACACTTTAAAGAAGAGGAAAAATAAAGGCAACCATCAAGATAAAGAACACAAAGAGCCTGATAACAGATTTCGTCCAGTGTGGACTACGTCTCTGGGCCTTGCTTCAATAGTGAGGAGGTCTCTTCATTAATCTGAGCTAAAATCAAATGAGTATATGGAAAAATACATTTTATACCTCCATATTTGGGGATGGCCTGAAAATGGGTTGTTCAGATCATAAAATAGACCGCACCATCATATTCTTGGTGAAAAATTGTGAAATTTGAGTATAAACACAACTCCTTTTTTACACTCACACTTTTGGACCTCTTGGGAATCTTTTAGATTCCTATGAGCATCAAAGAATATTTCCTATGTTAGGGTTTCACCCGTGGAACCTGTGTCGCAGGGTTGCCATCGTGGTTCCATTATGCTTGGTTCCTCTACATGTTGTTCTGTTCTACGAGTTCCACCTCCTGCCCATTGTTCTGCTCGTCTTTCCCTCTTGACATCATGCAAATGACATGGTTATATAATATTTGGGTGGCAAAGGTTTTAAAGCTCGCACCTTGGGCGGTTTGGTTGACAGATCTGTGTTGGGCAATTGGTAATGGGTGGTTCCAGGTTCGAAACCGTCGCTCCATTTTTATGTGGCAGTTTGTAACCAACCATAGGGTTAGTTGGGGTTGGTAGCTTTCCACCCTTATATATAATGTTGAGTTAATGGTTAATTAAGGGAATTGTTAACTTAACTAATTTAACACAGTTCTCTTTAGCTGCTAATTCTTTCACCGGGGCAATCCTAGTTACACTAAGAAATCTTCAAAACTTGGAAACGTTATTTATGGGAGAAAACAATTTACAAGGAAATATTCCAATGGAAATTGGGCAACTTAAAAATTTAGGGCTTTTGGACCTCCAAAGCAATAATCTGTTAGGAAGAATTCCTGATTCTATAGCTAACCTTCAGCAACTAAGGTATTTATATCTTGGTAGGAATAGGTTAACAGGTAAAATACCAGAAAATTTAGGAAAATGTGTGAACTTGTTAAAGCTAGACCTTTCATACAATAGGCTTAGTGGGGAGATACCTCCAACAGTTGCAAGTCTTGCTAATTTAGATTTCTATTTCAACCTTTCAAACAATTTATTAGAGGGTCACTTGCCTTTGGAACTAAGCAAGATGACTATGCTTCAAGCTATAGATATTTCTACAAATTGACTAACTGGTTATATTCCAAGTGGGCTTGGAAGTTGCAAAGAATTACAATACCTAAATCTTTCTTGCAATGCACTTGAAGGTCTAATCCCAATCTCACTCGATGAACTTCTAAGTCTTCAAGGCATAGATTTATCCTCCAACAATTTGTCAGGTGGAATACCTGCATCATTGGTAAATCTCAAAATGCTCAGCCAATTGAATTTCTCTTTTAACAACTTGTTAGGAGAGGTCCCAAAAGGTGGAGTTTTCAAAAATCTTAATGCCATAGCATTTATGGGAAACCCCAGTCTCTGTGGACCTTGGGTAAATTTGTCATTGTGCTGTACTCATAAGCACAAAAGTTTTTCTCATATGAGAAAAGTTGGCATATCTATTGTCGCAATTGTAGTCACTATTGTATTGTGTTTAGTTATAGAAATCTTGTGTAGACCATATCACAAGAGGAATATTCCTATAGAGGTTGGGGCATCCTTAAATGTGGGGCACCCAAGAATTTTCCTATGGAGAGCTCATCACTGCAACAGATGGATTTAGCAATGCCAACTTGTTGGGAGTGGGTACTTTTGGGAAAGTGTACAAAGGGGTTTTGAATGATGGGACACTCGTTGCCATGAAGCTTCTCAATTTGGAAAGGGAAGGGGCTCACAAAAGTTTCAAAAAGGAGTGCAAAGTTTTGAGTAGAGTCAGGCATCGGAATTTGATTAGAGTCATAACCTCATATTCAGACCTCCAAATGAAAGCTTTGATATTTACATTTATGTCAAATGGAAGCTTAGAACAGTGGTTATATCCTAATGGTGAAGTAGAAAGTGGTTTGACATTGATTCAAAGGTTGAATATAGCAATAGACATTGCCCAAGGCATGGTGTATCTCCATCACCATTGTTTCATGCAAGTGATCCATCGTGATTTGAAACCAAACAATGTGCTTCTTGGTGAAGATTTGACAGCATATGTAATAGACTTTGGGATTGCAACCATATATTTTGCGAATAATGAGGATTCAACTTTCACTTCTACACTTGCACTTAAGGGATCAGTGGGCTACATTCCTCCAGGTATTATTTGAACTAGATGGCATTTTAGACAATATTATGAGTTTCATATTTTTATTAAATATATTGAACTATAAACCTTATGACGAGAATGTTTGATGCAGAATATGGATTGGGTGGGCATATCACAACAAAAGGTGATGTTTATAGCTTTGGAATATTGTTATTGGATATGTTCACTAGAAAGAAGCCTATTGACAACATGTTTGTGCAAGGAATGAACTTACAGAAATGGGTGGGTAACCATTTTCCAAATCAACTAGGGGAAGTGGTGGACAAGAGTTTATTGAGAGGGGCTAGTACAAGCACTCAAGCAGATAAAGATCTTAGCTGCCTCAATCAATCCTTAAGCATTGGTTTGCTTTGCACAAGAGATTCCCCTGAAGGACGACCTACTATGATGGACATTGTGGGAACACTTGAATCCATTAGAGACACTTTTCAAAGCATTGGTGGCATTCCAAAACTGCAATCAGATTTTACATGTTTGTTGGGTGATGCAAGTACAACTCACAACAACAATGCTAGCAGAGGCCAAAGCTCTTCTACATTCTAGAGTGTTGTAAGAGAGCAGTGACTCTAGACTATATAATAATTTGAGTCCATTGTCATTCGCTGCATGTAGTGTGAGTTTTATTTTCCTCTTTATTGTTGCAAAACTAGTTTTATTCCCCTTCTTTTCTAATCATGTCTATTGTTGGGCACATGTGGGTGTAAATTTATAGTTACATTATCCATCCCTTGTTAACTTGTCTCTGCTTGCCTTTGGGCACATGTGGGTGTGAATATATAGTTACATTATCCATCCCTTGTTAACTTGTCTGTGCTTGCCTTTGGATGAGGCATGAAACATTGGGAATTGACATTGTGAGTGAAGAAGGTCTTGTCTTGGAGTCTAATCACCAATCTTCTTCTTTTCAAGGAAAAACTATTAAAGTATCAAAAGTATTTTATCATGCCAATTATTTGACTAAGAACCATACTAACATGTATGTTTCCTATGTGGGTGATACAACTATGTGTATATTGCCTTTGTATCCTACTTAAAAATGTTGATTTCTCTAATTTAAATTTTTTGAATTTTCTTATCATACCGACCTGATAAAAGAGTCAATATCCTTGTCTCATTTGAGCCAGACAATTTACAACTTAAAAGAATACACAACTTCTTCCATGTCAACACATTTGTTCTTCCATGTCTTTACATTCACCAGTAGACTCTGGTCATGTCATATTTTGTTCTTTAGTATAAAGCTATTACTTAATATCTTAGTTAAATTACCACGACAATTTATTTTGTTCTTTAGTTTAAAATATTAAATAATATCTTAGTTAAATTAAGAAGGCAATTTCTGTTTCCTTCTACCCAGTGCCTATTGATGTACTTTAGTCCTCTGTGATTTTTAAGACCTATTTGATTACTCTCTTACCACTACAGCACTACTAATTTCAAAAGCACCACTAATTCTATTGATGTACTCTAGTATTTTGTAATTTTTAAGACCTATTTGATCACTCTCTTTCCACTATAGTACTACTAATTTCAAAAGCACCACTAATTCCAGAAACATATTCATGATTATTCTAAGTTTGATTACACGTCAATAGCGTGTATTTTTATGAATGTATAGTAGATTTATATCTGACACGAAAGGACAATTTTTTTGCCATTAAAATTGTTTTATAATTATAAATTCAACTATCAGACCGTTCCAAACGAATTACCAGCAAAGAAATTTATCCAGTTGTTCTGCATGAATGAGGATGCCCTTCCTTCTGTTGTTCTAAGTTACAGTACATTATTTAAGAAGAACGTTCACCATCTCAAGCTGGAATAAATTTCTCCATGAATGAAGAACGTTCACCATCTCAAGCTGGAATAAGTTTCTCCACGAATTCTGTAGCTCAGTTTAAAAAAATTACTAGGCTGTTTCTTTTGTAGGTTCTAAATTAAATTGAAA
The DNA here is from genome assembly GCA_031772625.1 of Pinus tabuliformis. NCBI lineage: Eukaryota > Viridiplantae > Streptophyta > Pinopsida > Pinales > Pinaceae > Pinus > Pinus tabuliformis. Next base: position 1,061,030,863 of record CM062813.1, on the reverse strand, counting down.
ATTCTTTGCATCTCTTTATTTATTAACTGGTTCATCCAAGATTTTCGCTACCCAAAAGATACCAGTTTCATCAACAGTTAAACCATGACTTCACTTTATATCAGTAGTCTAAGCACTCCAAATATATAGACTTGTTCCGAAATTTCATGATCGCTGAAATGATGCACTGAACTCTGAATTTTGTGTGGCTTTTATCTTAATTTGTATTGAAATGGATGTGATTTGGCTTTGTTTCAAAAGCTCTATTATTTCAGAGCATGTAACGTTTCGGTACTGTTTAAGTATAAAAACATTAGGATTTTCATTTCTTATAGTTTTCAGGTCACTGTATTTCCTGTAGCTTCCATACCTTGAGGAAACTTACCAACTTCCTAAAAAGGAGTAGACATGGTAGTTTTGTAATTTTATTTCCCAAACCTGTTGGCAGTGGGAGCAGGCAGTGGGAGCATATCATTTATTTTTTGCCACTGGAACATCCCTCTGATTAATGTTTGCATATACATCACATATACTATTAGTAGTGAATTGGATTGATATATAGCCTTCACTATTGGTTTTAGATGGTAGAAAACTGACAGGTTTGCTGTCCTGAGATTTATTGTTGTTTAGTGAAAAATTCAACTCTGCAATTTTCTGGCAATGGCATGGGGGCATCACACATAATATGTCGATTCTTTCCCATTCACCATTCTAATGTATAACCATTCTTTCCCATTCACCATTCTAATGTATAACCATACAACCTATCACTTTAAACAGAAGCACCGATCTCCGCGGAATAACAAATGAATCAAATGTTGGACGTTGGTAACTAATTATATAAACATGTGTAAAAATTGTTTTAGTTATTTTCATACTTAAACAACAGTGATAAATACCAGAAGTATTGTAATTATAGAAAATCATTCTTGATCAAATAAATAATCTAATCCCTTAGCCTCAAGGTTTTACCCATAGTTACCGAATTCGGATTCAGATTCGAATACGATACGATAAAAATTTGTTGGGAATTTTCTGCTAAATTCCAAAACAAAATAATGAATAGAGAACAATGCTCTCTTTTGCACAGGGAAGCTAAAAATTGTTTAGAGACAGAGTTTTCACACACCAAAAAAAAGACTTTTCATTCATATATCA